>CM036258.1:15076794-16276794 GCA_020698575.1 Bostrychus sinensis
TGGGCATGACATGAAGCTAATTTGCCCAAACCTGGGCCACTGTGGTATTTGGTATGTGCTCCAACATTTGAGCCACCAAGGCGCTATCTAATTATCAAAAGTTATTTTTAAGTAATTAATAAATTGACATAGTTTTCTAATTTTCCAGAGTATTTTTTCTCTTCTTCCACCTACACTCCAAGCCTTCAACAAAAATTCACAAAAATAACTTTTACTTCTTTCAAAATTAATTATCATCATTAATAAAAAAAAAACAAAGTACAGGCCAAAAGGCTTGAGACATATTAAATTCTTTAGTTTAATTTCTTCAGCTCGTGTCAGAAACCTCCTCATGCATCATTTATGTTTCGTCTTTTTCTGACAATTATACTCGCTGCGAGGCTTTTATTTTGGCAGCCATATTGTTCCTCATAATTTCTCTCGTCAGCACTATAACCTGCACATGAAGGTGAGATGATTTAGTGCCGATAAAACAACGATCGATCTACAACACTCTCCAAAAACCCTCCTTAAGAATTCACAGAGCCAATAAAGTCACATAAAGCTCACCTGGCACACCTTTTCTTAACAACACACTCAAAGCAGTTAGCAGCTAATGATTTAGTGAATCTCGTTGTTATTTATGACTCGGAGCATCCCTTATTAAAAGCCAGACTTGGACGTGAACGGTGCTCATAAATTAGCCTCCAAAATGCTGCTGTTGGTACGAGAGAGCGCATACTTAGGCCATAAACAACATCTAGATTTATGTTTTACTCGATGAGTGTGTCCCATATGTTGCCTTGAGTGTGAACGTACAGTGCTGTGCAAAAGTTTCAGTAAGATGTGGAAAAAATGCTACTAAGAGTGCTTTATTAAATACACGCTTTCATCTTCTTTTGCTTATTTCCGTTAGTGGTTACAGGTGACTGGAGCCTAGCCCAACAACTATGGGCCTTAGGCAGGGTGCATCCTGGACTGACGCACGCACAGACAGACAGCCATTCACTCTCACATGAATTCATCTGGGGCAATTTAGAGTCAACAACATGCAGTTCTTTGGACGGTGCACTGTAAAAACTACTGGCATCTTTACGCCAAAAAACTGGCAGCTGTAGTGGCCATAAATTTACTGTAAAAATTCCTCAATAAGATTTCTTTATCATGACCATATCATCACACAAAGGATCTAAATGGTTCAAATTTATTGTTCTGTAGAATCTGACTGTACAAATGTTTATACTTTCACTGCAGTTTTTACAGTTAAATTCTGGCAACCACCGCTGCCCGTTGTTTACAGTACATTTGACAGATATTTTATATGTGAAAATGTGTGTGAAAGGAGAAGGAGAACTCGGAGAGAACCCCCAGAGAGCTTGTGTGATGGCTGTTTATTTATTTTTTTGTTTTGTTTTTGTTTTTTGTTTTTTTGTTATGAACATTTCAGGAAAAGTCAACAATGAGCCAAGGACAAAATGATTTATTCTGGTGTGGATCCAGATCACTATTTGAGGCACAGACCAAAGACACTAACTTTACTCACTAAAAGAGCAAAAGATTAGTTTTAGTAGGTTCTTTATCAATGTGAGCTTTAAGGGCTTTGTGGCTCAATGGAAAAAGCATTTATCCCTGAACTAGAAGATCTTTCAGTTTAAGTCCAGGTTTGGAGCATTATATATTTACCTTTGCGAGATAGGACTAGTGCCTTGGCAGAGGTCTTCGCTCTGTGAGTCCTTGTAGTTTAGATTCTTCTTTTTTGTGAAGTTATGTATTTTTATACAATGATACACCTTTCTTTCCCTTCATAGCCTTTCTTAAAAACCTGCACAGTATATTTCCAAGTTAAGTCTTCCAATAGACTATATCTGAGCTATTGGCAATCTCTTCTTTGTTAAGCCGAACTGGAAATAAGTTTCTTCTTCCACTGTGAGCTGAATAATAGAATATCAGAATTCACCACAGCGCATTGCTCTTCCTATTGCACCAGATGATATCTTCTTCTATACACTGTATTCCCATGCTGTAAAATTCCATTAGGCTGCTAAAATGACTTGTCCTCCTGCTGCAAAAGGTGGCATCCATTTGCAGATTCTATCATCGACCAGGCGCTAACCTCCGCTGCTCCAAAAACACACACTTGCACAGACACACTCTTCCCCCTGCACTCCTGCCCCGTCCAGACCAGGGCCATAATGATGAGGTGCTTGTATGTTACGGGATATTACAGGAGTTGCTTCAAATGACCACATGGCTGTAGAGGAGCAGTATAATGGTCCGAACACACCGGTATCCATTAAATACACGGCGAGCTGGCCATGGTGAGTATAACAGTAATGACCTATGGAAACGGCTGTGACTGTCTGTACCGGCGCTCTGTAATTGGAGTCCAGGCTGGCCTCCGCACACACAGCCGCGGTCATGAACTCTTCTCTGCACAGCTCACATAGTCACTGGGACACCTGCGGGTCACCATTACCTCTCATCATCCTTCTGCTGCTCAGGCCTGTTTGATAACACTGTTTTAGAGCAGATTTGACCACACTGGATGGCACAGTTATTGACCAGCATGCCTTATTTATGCAAAACTACTTCCTGGATATTTTTATTATATTAGCCTGGCCAAACCATCACTTTATAAATACTGTTGAAATATGTTGAGTTGTTAGAGGGCAGTACCAACAGATGCAAAACAAACTGCATCTGCACCAATCAGGCATAGCATTATGACCACCTGCCTGATGCAGTGCACTACAGAACAAACTGTGATGCCTTCCTACAAGGACTACATCTAAACCCTTCAGCAGTTTGAGATGTAGTAGCTCTTTTGTTGGGCCAGCCTTCGCCTCCCACATGCATCACCTGTCACTGGTTCACCACTGTTCCTTCCTTGGACCACCTTTGATAGATACTGACCACTGCAGACCGGGAACACCCCACAAGAGCTGCAGTTTTGGAGCTGCTCTGACCCAGTTGTCTTGCTGTAATGTAGTTTGGCCCTTATCAGACTCACTCATCCTAAGGCTTGCCCATTTTTCCTGCTCCTAACAAGAAGAACAAAATATTAACTCCTTCCTGCCTAATATCTCACACCCATTAACAGGTACCACAATGTAGAGAATCTGCATTTTTCACTTCACCTGTCAGTGGTCATGATGTTATGAATAACTGGTGTATGTATTTGGATTGACAGCCATTTTAAAAAAGGGAATCAGTACCGACATAGGTAAGTGATTACTATAGGCATTACACTTCCAATGATGTAAAAAATCTTACATCCTGATAGTGATCCAGATCACATTGAATGCGGCCTTAACTTTTTCAGTTATGTTGCTAACAGACCACCAAGCCAACCAGCCAAAGACATAACCTCCTTGTCTGAGTGCTATGCTGTTTGATAAACATCCAACCAATTCCTGAAACAAAGCATTGCATAAAGTCCACCTTATTTTGATTATACAGTTGTGATTGGTCGGTAGAGATTTGGGTTCCAGACCTAAATCTTTTTTTGAAGTGACTATATCTGGCTGACCAGCGAGCAAACTCATGAAAATTACACAAGAGTTACATCATGAGTTCAGTGAATGCTATACTGATTTAAAAAAAAAAAAAAAAAAACAGCCTAACTCTATATCAACTTTAAGTTCTTCCTTAATTCTTTGGGGACTTCATTGCAATGACAACAACATCTGTTTATTGTAAATATTTAGCTATTACAGTTATTTTAAAGCAGTATTTTCTGATGCCTGTAATCATCATCAGCTAATTAAGTAATAAACTCATTTTCATTTGTATTCTACTGTCACTTTCTCACTGACATCAGCACAGTTATGGAACTGACCCTGATATGTAACTAGACCTTCATAATAATCATTACTATCTCTATTACGCCTCTCTGCATCATCCGACTCATTGCATTCAAAACAATTAAACAGATGACTGTATTTGTGGAGGTCTTTTGTGCCAGTCTCAGATCCTCTCTGACCTTTGCAGTGTGGTCCATTGGTGACTCACTTTTAATGGTGACAATCAGAGCTGACACTGACTTTGTCCACATATAGGAGAAGTGTGCTGCTGTACAACAGTATTGCCTAAAGCATGGAGTATATGCACTATTCCCTGGTCTTATAACTGTGTAGCTTATGGGATCATATGCAGCATGTTAAATGGATTAACCTTTTCCCCACTGTGACAACATATCAGTATCTATCACAGTGAATCCTCTTTGCCATACTTTCCCATTTACCCCATTTGTAAACCTACCTCTTATCTTTCCTTCCTTTTACCATTGCATTTTTCTCAGTCTTTACCCTCAAGGGTTTTTGAGAGTAGTGTCATGCATTTCTATTTTTCAACATGGCTTCCTGTCCTCTACACATGTGTCTACCAGGTTAGACTGGTCAGAGGCACTGAACTTTTCTGGACGTGGGTGCCATCTGGGCTGCTCTGACAGGAGAGGGAGGGATCTAGTGTGGAAGTGCTTGTCTGAATGTGAATGAGGCGCATTCACAGGGAGTTTCACATCACATCGATGAGTCATGGCTCATAATGAAGCTGATGGAAGAGAAAGCTTTATGCACACACACACACACACACACACACACACACACACACACTGGCTGGTGGTGTAGGTTGAAGCATGCATATTCACAAAGTCACAGCACAAACAGATGAGGAGCTGTAAAGCGATGGATGTGGAGAACTTTGGGGTTTATAGATGGACTAATCACTCAATAACAAGTTTGAGTTGTAAAATGAATGACATAAAGAGTGGAATGTCCTGAGAAATAAGCATTTCATGCTTTACCACACTTACTGCTTGAAGGTTGACAATGTTGGTCAAAATGATGGCTATAAACCTGTAGCGGGATTTTGGAAGATGCACACGCAATAAACTTTCCATGCAAAAGCAGCCTTAACTTCATCAGTTTGAGCTGCAGTAGTTGTCTGTTGGATTGGACCACACAGACCAGGCTTTGTGCCGCACGACCATATTCACCATTGTTCCTTACTTGTGCCACTTTTGATAGATACCGACTACAGACCGGGAACACCCCACAAGAGCTGCAGTTTTGGAGATGCTCTGATCCAATTGTCTAGTCATCACAAATTGTTTCTTGTCAAACTCGCTCAAATGCTTATACTTAGCCATTTTTTCTGCTTCTAACTCATCTTTTTTCAGGACAAACTGTTCACTTACTGCCTAATACCTTGTTTGTTTGTTAGGAATATAACTGACATTTTATTGTTGAAAGTGAATTATTTTCTATTGTGGCAAAAGAACATAATCCATGGTTTTAAAATTTCAGTTTACACACAAGATTCAGCTATTTTAGTCATTTATTACAATAACAACATAGAGATACACAAAAACATTTCCTTTGTTGCATGTGATGATTTTGCATGACCTTTCACTCTAACACCTCTTTGACCCAAGCCTCTTTCACATCTCGTCATTAGTGCTGTTTAATTGGTTTATGCTAGTTATGTCAAATTGGAACACAGTGTCCTCAACCCCTCTTTGACACTTTGCACCAGTCCACCCTCCCCCCTCTGTGAACTTTTCCCTTCCAGCACATTGACGCAGCCACTCAGAGTGAGCCAGTCTATTACAGGGACCGGGGAGGGCCCTGAGGTACACATATGGGAGGCAGATAACACATAGCGGTGGCGGTGGAGGCCTGTACCAGCTGCCGGCAAGTCTCCACTGCAATGTGCGGTGTTAATCCCGTGTTAATCAATGACTGCATGTTGTTGGGAGGATACTGGCTACGCGTGCCGGTGTACCACTCTCTCTTTCTCTCTCTACCCACTCTTTGTCAGTGCGGAGGAACAATGAGCCGAGCGTGGGAGTAGAAAGGTGAGGCTCAGATATGGAATTAACTGTGTGTTATTACTACTGGGACAGGACGGAGGCTGCAGGCCACTGGCTCACCATTTTGGCACGAGTTAGAAGAAAATAGTGCGCACCGCTGTTGTGTGCTTAAATGTTTGTATACACAGTAGAGCAGAAAAAACACCTGTCTGCATTTGGCCATCAATATTCTTTTGAGGGAGAGTAAAATGTTGGATAAATTTGCCTTATGGTTAGAATTGTGACTGATGTGACCGGTGTTATTTTTTACGTTATGGTCAAAAACTCACAAAAATTACTTCTTTCTTTCTTGTCACAGCAAGTCTTCTGCATGGGCTTAGAACCAACACAAGAGTGTATTGGCTTGTGGCTCCTTTTGGCTGAATTCCCGACAATAATGATAGACTTTTATTTTGATAAAAATGTAAAAATGGCACCACAGTAAAATTCAGTTGGTAGAGACTGCAGTGGATAGACTAAGCGACTACAGCTCATTTCAGCATTGTAGTTTCGAGTACTTTCTATTAAAACCGTAAAAATATCTGTAAAAATGAATGGTCTGCAGGTCTGCATAAAGCCTTCTGCACTTATCTGTTAGCTTTGTGTTGCTTTCATCAAAAATGTGGTGAATGCATTGCCAAAATTCATCTATTCATGTTTAAACACACATTCCTTTATTATATTCAATTTCTATTTCCATCAAGAAATGTAGCCAGTGCAAAAAATACACAATTTCCCTTACTTTCTTTGGGAGTCATTAGTTCAACAGCCAATGAGAGTGTTCCTTATTGTAGAGTGCCAGCATATTAAAATCCTTAATAATAAAGCCAATATTATGAATCTAATTTTCTAATCACAGCTGATTCTTATTACTATATGCTAATAAGTGATAACATATTTTTTCTTAAATCCAAGAAAAGACTTTCAGTGTAAGACTTTGGTGGTTTCTTCAAAATATTCTGTATTGTTCTTTCCTCAGAGCTCTCAGCCTATGAAAGCATATATGAGGTCATTACATAGCTTTCCCCAAGCAGCACTGTACATTACAACATGACAGATGAAAAAGCTGGGATCAGCGCTCCTACAGACAAGATGTCAGATAAAAGGGCTTCGTCCCAAAACAAAACAGTCCATCCACAACACGTTTTCCCCAATCGATTATGTCGTAATGAGCCTTAATCAACATTCTCTTAACATCCTCCAGCTCTAATGCATCCCCACCCCGCCCACCCAACACTTGATCAATTACAAAGCCATTACTCCCAACATCTTGTACAGCAGCTCCCGACGAGCAGCGCGCGGTCCACTCACTGGTCTTGACGTTGGCCGCAGCAAATGAACTTAGCCCAACAATCTGAGGATCAATCCCATCACTTAGCCAATTAGACAAAAGGGAGACAGACGCCCATTACCGTAAGAACCCGATCGATAGCCGGAGCCAGGGGCCTAGGCCGGCTGTCTGGTCCCGCAGTGCCGCCGGGGGGCATTGGGGGGAGGGGGGGGGGGGGGGTTGTGTGCACAGCTAATGGAGGTAGAAAAGGGGGCGGGGCCAAAGGCGTGTTTTTGATGGACGGTTCAGACAGCGGGCTATTGGCAAGGCTCGGAGAGATGTTGACACCAAGAGGCCGGACGGTGTAAACATGACAGGGAAATGCAGACAGACGGACGACCAGATCAATGATAGAGACTGGAGCCAAGTCACCAGTTGATTTCCCCGCGCCGCACTTTGACAGTCCTCCTTTCACTCTTTGGACAGTTTAAGTGCTGGATCTGAAGTGCGTCGTCAGGAGAGCAGTGACTCGATATTTGTGTCTTTCTGCTCAATAAATATCATTCAGAGCTTTTTGTTTTCTCATTTGTAGCGAGAAAATGTTATGATTGGTGTTTATCAGAGGTCCCATTAGTGCACAACACTGACATTCTGAAATACCAGGCCCAAACATTATTAATAAATAAACCAGGGACTGACAGATGAAATGTTTGCTTTAATTACACACTGTACATTTAATATGTTTTCTATACACAACACTGTCATCTGTTGGAGGCCCTTTGTCTGGAAATGGCACGCTTGCCATTTGGTGAAAGCCATTTTTAGAAAATATCACTTAGTTTGTCTGGTCACAGTGTGAATACCAGTACCTTCTATTCACTTTGTTCGAGTTATAAGATATTTTGACAGCAGCTTTCTTATGAGGCCATTCCTTTAGATGTTAAACATCTCCACACATTTCTCTTAAAATGTTTTGACGTCTTGTAGCACCTTATCTAACCTGATTACATCAGTGTCACACACAAATGAAATACTGTTCAGAAACTGGACATATCATTCTTACTTATCATTATATATTCAGTTACATTTTCTGTTACATTATTGCCTGATGTGTGCACATTATAGTACACAAATATGAAGGCTAAGCATGAAGGCTGCCATTCAGAACTCTCTTTTGTTATTTTATTATTGCACACTTTAAAAACAGCTTTTAAATCTCACTTATAATATTTGAGGATATTAAAAATACTATGGTGTATATATGTTCTGGTGCGTTTGGTTACAATAGTTTTGTAATTTGGTTTTCTGTTTTCTGCTTAGTACTTGTTGCTTGTTTTCTACTTTCTGACTGTTAGTGTGTGCTGGTTTGTTTTAGACTGGGTCTACAGGAGCTGGTGGAAAGGACTGGTCTGTGTGTAAAGTGTGTGTTTGGTTTGTTTTTAGCAGGTTTAATAATGTGGTGGTTTGTTCCCGGCTTTAGGCTGCAGATACAGTGCGCAGGAGCTGAGCTGCTTGTTGATGGAGAGGTCTAACACAGCAGTGAGGGTCTCCTGTCTGTCTGTGTGTGTGCATCTGTAGCCGCGGGGCAGGATGCCCTCAGGGACACATATCCTCCTGGGATTACTGTTGACATCTTCTCTCTGTCTGCCTCTTGGTCTGCACCACTGTGACTCCAAGTCCTCCCACTTTTATCCTTCACGCTCCAAACTTACAATCCACTGAATGATTGGCAAAAATACTTGTTGTGCCTGTGTTTGTGTGAAGCGTATACAAGGTGTGCATCTCGCTGCGGTGTAGATTATAATAATCGCTTTATTGCATGACCTATCCCATATATCTACTGTATTTACAAAACGTTTTTCAACTCACAACAGGAAAGCTAAATCCTGCTCTGAAAGTCCAGCAGCTCAGTAAACAATGGAGACTTACTGTCCCCATAGTGTCCCTGTTTATCTGCAGCACTGATCCAGGAATGCTGTGTGTGGCAGATATGGACATTTGTGTAAAGAAATGCATGTTGAAATGTTGCGGATATAACACAGTGCTGTTTCCACATTAACAATAGCGCAGGTTGACCTCATCTTTCCCTCTTGCTCAACAGCACAATGGCAGCTATACCCATTTGTGTCTGAGTTGGTCCCATCAAGGACACTACATCTGTGAGTTCTCAGTAAAAGCCAGAAAAGTAATAAAATGGTGAAGAAAGCACGGCACTGAAGGGCACTGAGTCTTTGTTCAGTGTGTATAGGCGCTTTAAAGTGGATTAGGCATCCGCAAGCTACATGGTCAATAATTACTGAATGAGCATCAAGCTGTGCCGGCGCATATATTTAGATGTGTAATTAGCTTGTACTGCCAGTATGGAGCCCAACACTGAGAAATATACAGTGTGTTTGCTGTAAGATAAATGAAGAAAACGTTCTTGAAGGGTAAAGTTAGTATTTCTGAAGCCAGTTCTTCTTCAAGGTTCATGTGTTAGAAGCTAAAGTCTAAGGATTTGAGCGAATTTGACAAGGGCCAAATTGTGACAGCTAGATGTCTGGATCAGAACATCTGTAAAACTGCAGCTCTTGTGGGGTGTTCCTGGTCTGCAGTGGTCAGAATCTATTAAAAGTGGTTCAGACACGTAACAGTGGTGAACCGGTTACAGCTGATGCACGTGGGGAGCAAAGACTGAGGCCTGTGTGGTCTGAATGTGGTCAACGTGCTGAAGAAGTTACCGCAGGTTCTCATATAAAGGTGTCCGAATGCACTGTTACATACTGGGCTGCATATTAGGCAGGTGGTTGCAATGTTATGTCTGATCACTGTATTATTAAAAATGATTTACGTTTGACTGTGAAAACCTACAATTTTACATGAAATGTGTTTGCTGGATCAATGTGAAGTTAACAAGGTAAGTTCAGAGCAGGTCCAGAAGTAACAGCACCAAGTCAAAGCACAGATTATGAAGACAAATGTGCGATGCAGGGAGGCTCACCATGTGCCACACCCGCTGTCAGACATTTCATTTCTCCCTTTAAACAACCTCCAGGCCCCGCCCCCTTTTCTCATTCCCGCCGCAGAGAGGAGGTGCAGGGAGGTGGGCACGCCGTCCATCAGAGGCGGGGGCCGAGCCGGGACACATCCCATAAGGAGCTGCACCGAGCCCCTCAAGTTATTACCCCTGCTACCCGCGCCTATTTTGTCTTCATCAATTCTTAAACTCATAAGACTCCCTGCTTCTATCCTCTTCCAAATTGTGCCATCTATCAAAGCAGCCGCCACCTCTCCTTCTGTTCTCAGAGCTCTCCACTTGGTCTCGCTCTCTGCAGAAGTGCAGTGGTGGGTTTTGGTGAATTGTCCATAGGCACAAGAGGATTTTTTTTAGATGTAATGACTACATCTCCTCTTTTTATATCTTTCTCTCCTTTATTCTTTTGTTTGAACATTTGTGCACCTTCAATCTTCTGAAAACCCCATTACTATTCTCATGGTCTCAATCTAAAGGTCCCCTATTCCACTAAATTGACTTTTTTGAGCTTTTAACCATGTTATGTTGTTTGCACCTCAAAAACATAGAGTACCAAGAGTGGTATTCTTTTTCTTTCAGTTGCATATTTGAGTAATCCTGTTTGCTGAGCCCATCCTCTTCTAATGATCTGAAAACGCTTGGTCTCACCGTTCTACAGAGTCACTTGAAACCAGGAAGTTCTCTTGTTCGTTTCTAAAGCCCATACACTGTCACTGGACTCATTGTAATAATTTCAGCACTTAAATTGCTGTCACTACAAAGTCAGCTAGTTTATCTATCTGTGAGTGTCATGTTGCTAATAGCTGTGCTGAATGGCCATTTTATGCTCTGTCCATTCCCCATCATTGCCAGCAGTTGGCAGCAGACACCTAATCCAAGCGTTATCTGCAAAGTCTAAGTAAGAGTTTTTTTTTTAAATAAAACATAGTGTAATAATGCAAAGGTGTCTAAAACATAATATAGGACCTCTAAACAGTTAGCCATCCAAATTAATAACATGTATACATTTTTTTCTACCTTCTGGGCCAAGTATGGTCAGATGAATCAAATGTTGGTCCAAATAAGACAGGAGTGTTTCAGGATCATGGTACAGCTTTAATTTGTACAGTATTTGTGCAAACTGCGTGCAGAGACTTCTGGAAGGGTTCCTGGCCCATGCAGTGATTTTCAGTACAGAATGATGTTTTAATGCAGGACTGCTTGATGATCTATTATTATACTAATATTACAGACTCTGATTTTCTAAAATTCTCCTTTAATTCCCACTCATTTATGTTGCTCATATATGAAATGTGGTTTATGTTCGATTGTTTTGTATTTCTATCTTACACAGTGTCACAACTTTTTTCTACTGATCTGTGTCCAGACTTCTGCTCATTTTGGTCAAACCTGTCCTCATTTCATATGTCCATCTCTCTGCTCTCTCATCGCCGTGGATGGCTGTGGTCTTCTGTGCTCTGTTCCTCTCTTCCCCATCGCTCTAATTATGCCGAGACAAAGGCGTTTGATTGGAGCCTCCTCTCCTCCCACTCAGAGCTGTCAGGCCGGCTGTAGGAGAGAGTTAATTTCACACTTACTGCATGCTTTAATTAAAAACGGAGCGATGGGGGAGGGACAAAAAACAGTCACACATCACGCAAAGGGTGGCCTGTGCGTTGTAAGGGTGAGTTATTGTTGTTACGTGCGTCATGTTTGTCCAGGTATATACGTGAGGCAGATGTTTTTTTTTATGTATTTAGAAGCGTAGGTGTGTGCGAGAACATGTGCAAAGTTCACGTCTTCCTTCCTCTGTATTTTTAGCCTGGAGAGTCTAATGAGGAATCAATAGGATCGTAATGGCTCGTTAAAGGGGGCTACAAACCCTGGCTGTGTCCGAATCACCTCCCTATCTCTTGCACTACATAGTGATCACGCCATTTTGTAGTGGTGTCTGAATGTCAGGTGAATGAGAAGTAGAGCATTCAAAATTTCCCACAGTGCATCTGTAAAAGTAGTGGACAACAATAGCCACTAGACGTCTGAAATAGATCCAAATTTTTGGTGAGTTTCAGGGGTGAACAGCGTGACCATGACAGATCTTTAAACTGTGCACAACACGTTTGAATGAACCGAGTCAGAGGAGGAGTTCTGACTTTTGTTGTAAATCTGAGTAAACTGGTCTTAAAAGCCATTACAGTGTAAAATCGCTAACATTATATTAGATTTTTAAACCAATCTTTTTCATCTCTTAAACAGCATTGCATATTTTACAACATTTAAAAGCATTATTTGACTAAAAGAAAGCGTTTTTAATAATTACTTTACTACTACCATAAAGAAACAGCTGAGACCAGCAGAGTGCAGCACTATTACAGCCTTTTTAACAGAACCATTAAAAAAGAGCTTTTTACTTTTTTTTTTTTTTTTTTTTTTGTATGATGCCATTTTGCTACAAAATGAAAAATAGCTGTGAGTAATCAGTGGAAACAGGATGAATGAATGAGAGCAGACAGGATGTAGAGGGCTGGATGATTGGTCAGTGCTTCCTGTGGAGTGGGTGAGGGTTCATAGAAGAAGCGAAGGTTCATGGAACCGAGCGTTTTGACAACTCTGAAACTCAGCGCTAGAGAATACAGGGTTACTCAAACGTGTGTGTAGGTATGGTTTTGATGAGGGAACATTATAACATTGTAAACCTCTTTAACAATAATCCTTTCAGTTTTATTAATTGCTGTAATAACACATGTTGGATATAAAACTTATTTTTCACAGAAGTCCATTATCAGATGAGTTCTGCAAACTTCATACACCAGAGTCACATAATTAATGCCGAGCTAAAAATAGAGGGCGAGTGTAAGAATCCGTTGACTAACTGAGAGCATTATATAGTCCACTATAAAGTGCAGGACAGTAGAGTGATTGAGGGGTTAGGGGCTCGGGAGAAGATTTGGACACAGCTCCACCGTTCACACAGAACCATAGCAGCTTTGATCTGTTGTCATGTGCAATGGCAGCTGGAGTAGCGTTCACACAAAACCTCACTGCTTCACACATATTTGTTCACACACAATAACACAAACATATTAAAAACAGCACACACACACACCCCTTGAATTCTTCTCACCACAGCAGCACATGATCGTGATAACCCTTGTTAAACTATTGAGATATGGATGATAGCAGTTACACCCACCATTGTCAAATCGGGTAATTTACCATCCTCTGCATGTACACACCAGTCAGGGATTCAAGCCAGACTATCTATGCACTATCTCATATATCCCATCTCTGGTCATTGTGATTCTATGGTGATTTGATACACCATAATACAAACAACACTGTCATAAGATGCTTTTGTTTCTCCATTCTGCTTTGCATTATTTATCTTCCCCTCCTGCATCGACACAGCTAAAATTTTGTGATGGAAAGCCTGTATCAAATGTGTACCCAATGAGGCGAGAAAGGTATGGCATTGTGAAATTCAATAGACAATTATATATTTGAATGCAGTAATGGTTACACTTTTATAAGTAATATTCAAAGGTGTGTTTACAGTACTTTGGTGAACGAATATGACTTTAATATCACAGTAGTTCATTTCTGCCATAAGGGTCTCAGTTGAAAGCAATAAAAATAGTTTGGCTGCGCTGCTTAATGTTTGCCTATTGTTTTTTTGCATATTATTTGGCTTTTCATCAGGCATAGCATTATGACCACTCGCCTAGTATGCCCCATGCAAACTGTACCTACTGCAGACCAGGACCATCCCGCAAGAGCTGCAGTTATAGAGATGCACTGACCCCCTTGTCAAACTCACTCAAATCCTTACACTTGTCCATTTTTCCTGCATCTAACAAGTTTGATGACAAAATGTTCACTTGCTGCCTAATATATCCCACCAATTAACAGGTGCCGTGATGAAGAGATAATCTGTTATTCACATCCCCCATCAGTGGTCATAATGTTATGTTTGGTGTGTAAATCAAAGCAATTGTATTCAACAGAAACTGCCCTTAACTACTTACAGAAAAGAAGGCCAAGGCCAAGGGCAAAAGCCCATGGTATGTTTTTGATGAGGAATAACATTATAACATAGTAGAAAAGCTCAGAAACGTCAATTTTGGATAATATAACCCCTTCAATAATGTACTGTCATTCCAGAGCTCACAAGCCAGTGTACTCCCAAGCCGAGAGGGTTAGGGCATCTGGTGTATAACCAATGTGAAATTGCATACTAAGAGGCAGGCTAATTGTGTGATGATCCCAGAAGGGAAAAGCCAAAAGAAAAGATTTTTTTTTTAATCAATACTTTTATGAAATATGTCGGCCTTTTGTGTCTTCCCATCCTCTGGACCTGTGTGCACCTTTCTCGGAGTCTTTATAATGCAAGATGTAGAATGAGATTAACCTCCCGTGCATATGCCCACTTATTTGAAGCTCACACGTGACATGTATGCATGCTATTGTATAGGAGTGGCACCCCAGTATGAGCATAAGAGCGTATGCAGGGCTATGGCAGCGACTTTACAGAGAATACATTAGTCTTTGTGTGTGCAGTGCAGGGAACAGTGTGTTCTCAGAGCTGCTGTGTCGAACATGCAAATCAGCCTCAGTGTAGACTCTGAATAGCATAGCTATGAAATGTTAAATGCTGCGGTATGCTAACCTGTGAAATGGAGGAAGAATGTATAATGCAAATCTTTAAGTAATAAGGTATAGAGCACGCCAGCGGCAGGTGCATTCGTAGGAGTCCAGATTTACAGGGTCTAGAGGCTACTCTTGTTTACACAGTACAATCTAAAAAATATTGTTGCCATAAATTAGCAGTTGCTAATTTCACACATAGAGTCAGTGCTTACTAAAAGTCTAAAATTATAATACAACATTGACTGAAAATTAAGCTGAATAAATACTAAGCTCCAAACTGAATATTTTGAACCACTGTTTTGAGTCTGTGAAAAGTCATTGGTGCATTAAATTGCTCGTAGGGTTCGAATAAGGGATATATTTAGTGATAATTAAACAGAGCTTCATACTAAACCTTGTCATTTCTCAAGAAAATACATATATCCCTTAAAATGTGAATGTCAAATGTAGCAAACTGCTTAAAACCAGTATGTAATTTGACTATAGCTCACACTGCTGTTTCCAAGATTCTTGAATACGTCAATGGGCATTAAAAAAGATTTTGCTGTGTATGTATTAGCATATATGATGTTTTGTGTTGGCATTAAAGCCTTTAAAACAATTAAAATGTGTTGATGTTATGATGCATAAACAGTAGTTGCTGTAGGTGTTGTGTTTTGTCCCATGTGGCCAAAAATCAATAACTGGCAGTCTTATTAAATTACCACTAAAAATAATTTAGAAAATGTGTGTGTGGAAGTTCAAAGTAAATCTTATAATATTGTTTATAGTACTGTGCAAATGTTTTAGTGAGAAGTGAAAAATGCTTTAATAAATACAGAATTGTATTAATTATTATTAATTAGGATAATGTCTTTATTTGGGGAGCTGTTATTTTGACTTTACAGAGAACGATTGAATAAAGTATGTATCGCCCCCTGATGGCAACAGTGGTGACTGGACAGAGCATAAATTGGTTACTTTGCACTGCTGTTAGCAACATGACGCTAACAGATTGATAAATAAGCCGATTTCTTTGTAGTGACAGCAGTTTATGAAATGATCAGAATGAGTCCGGTGACGGTGTATGGGCTTTAGAAATGCAATAGCACTTCCTGGTTTCATGTGTCTACTGAGAGCCTTGATACCATGCTTTGTCAGTTTTTGAAAAAGGGCAGGATTACTCAAACTAGCATGAATGGAAAAAAAAAAAATACTCCTCCAGGTTTTTGAAACAACATGATAACTCAAGCTCAAAAAAGTTGATTTAGCAGAATAAGGGAGTTAGTTTAGCTCCAGATCACTGTTTAAATCCAGTAATGTTTTAAGGTTTTTTGTACCATTTTGAGATACAGACCAAAGACATTAACTTCACTCACTAAAAGAACAAGAGATAGAAATATAGAGATAGAAATATAAGTAGGGAGACCGGCTGGGGCCAAGGACCACCGACCAGTGGCCCTCACCTCCGTAGTCATGAAGACCTTTGAGAGGTTCCTACTCCGGCTCCTCAGGCCACAGGTACAACAGGCACTGGATCCATTGCCGTTCGCATACCAGGAGCGCAGGAGTACTGTACATGCTTCATCAGACCCTGTCTTTTTTGGATGGTTCTGGGGGGTATGTACGGCTCATGTTTTTTGATTTCTCAAGCGCATTCAATACCATTCAGCCTCTGATTTTGAGAGGAAAGCTTGAGAAATTAGGTGTGGATCCTGTTTTTATCTCATGGATCCACAATTATTTAACAGAGCGGCCTCAGTGTCAGGTTGGGGAGTACGGTGTCAGAAACTGTTGTGACAAACACTGGAGCTCCTCAAGGAACAGTGCTATCACCATTCTTATTCATCTTATATACTGCTGACTTTGCCTACAGGTCCTCATCATGCCATATACAGAAATACTCAGATGACACGGCAGTTGTGGCTTGTGTGAAGGATGGCAAGGAGGAGGAATACAGGAGGCTCATCTCTGATTTTATAGATTGGAGCAAATGCAATGGACTCATTTTGAATGTGTCAAAAACAAAGGAAATGATTGTGGACTTTGGCAGGAAGAAGGGTACCCGTCTCCTCTCAGCATTGATGGAGAAACATTGAGGTTGTTCCATCCTATAAATATCTGGGAGTTCACCTCAACCACAAACTGGACTGGTCAGTACAGACTAATGCCTCTTATAAGAAGGGTCAGAGCAGACTTTTCTTTTTGAGGAAGCTGAAATCATTTGATGTCTGTAATGAGATGTTGCACATTTTCTACCAGTCAGTTGTGGCCAGTCCTGTATTTTTTGGAGTTGTCTGTTGGGGGAGCTGCATTATGGCAAGGGACAGTAACAGGTTGGACAAATCTGTGCTGGATGGGAGGGTGGACTCTGTAGGAACTTGTTGCAGGCTCTCCTCAACAATAAAAAACACCCTCTACATGAGACTTTGGCCTCTCAGAGAAGCAGTCGCAGTGAGGGACTGAAAGGTTCAGAAGATCATTTATTCCGGCTGCCACAATAGATCTTGTTGAAGGTGCACTTTATTACTATTGCTAGTAACTTTTAATCTATTTATTTATTATATTTTTTATTATTGCCTCACTGAGTATGGTTTGATTATGTGTGTTTGTGTATGTTACCAGACACCAGAATTTTTCCTGATGGGGATGAATAAAGTATCTAAAAGGAAAAAAAAGAGAAAAAAAAAAGAGATTTAGAAGATTTTGTTGCTAAATGGAAAGAGCATTTACCCCTGAACTAGAAGATTTTTTGAGTTGAGTTCTTTGAGTTCGAGTCCAGGTCTGAGCATTATATCTTTACCATTGCAAGATAGGACCAGTGTCTTGGCAGAGGTTGCAATTCAAGTGCTTTTATTTTAGATTTTTTGTCCCTTTTTTCCTTTGTTTTTATTATTATTTTTTGCAGTTTGTTTATTTTTGTACACTGATTTACCTTTCTTTGTTCACAGCCTTTCTTAAAGACTTTTGCACAGTACTGTATTTGTTTTTTAGGGTTTCCTACTAAGATGCATAGTTCACTGCACCAGTATGAGCAACAACAGCTGCAGCCGTATACCCCTCATACCTTATACCTATCGAGCGACGCGGGCTACCAGCAGATATTAGAATAAGCTCGGGGAGTGGCGTGCTGGTTCCAATTAGCAGTCTGTTGTTTCACACTGTGGGCGATGGCGCTTGTTATTCCTGGCGTGGAGAGAGTCTGAGGAGCGGCGTTCATGTGGCTCCCGCCGTGCAATCAGCCTCTATGACTCTTTCCTTCCCACCAAGCACTGATTGCCACATTCATCGGTCGCCGGTTCGCTCCCTGTGTGAGGTGCTGCCGAGCTGCATTTGTTAAAGAACTGTCTCGGACACCTGTGGGAACTGGGTACAAAATGGCCCGACTTGAGGGCTGCCGTCGTGCTGGCGCGGGGTGAGCTGTAAGTAGTTGTAATGAAATGGGCAAACAAAGGGTTAAACACAGGAAAAGAGGAAATAATCACAATTTCTCTGCGCAATCATAATTTAGGCTGCGAGTACTAATGCTTTATTATAGGCAGTAATTATATGTCTTGATTAAAAACTAGGGGATTACAATAGCAGGATTTCAATTGCAGACTTGTTGTTTTGCTCCATGCATCAAGGGATTCACACGAGAATCCAGGTGCTGCATCTAAAGCGGGCTGTGATTGTGTACTCGCCAAATAATTGTGTTTGGGTGGGTCTCATACTTAGTCAAAGGGAATTATTCAGACCAAAGCCAGCTCTATGACCACAAAGGCTTTACGAGTCATTTGATCAGTGGAGGAGTGCGGATGTGCAGTGATGTTAATATTTGTCAGTGTACTTTTCAGATGACAGCCAGAAATGCTTTCATCCATATTTGAGCGTGATGGGAGAACTTTGTTTATGCAGCGGGTTTAGTTGCTTAAACCAGCTAAATACTCTTGTGTGCAAAAGTTTTAGACACGAGTAGGAATGCTGTAAGGTATGAAGCTTAGAAAAATATCAAAATGTTGCTGAGTACTATTCAGGCAGGTGCATCTGTAGGAGTCAAACCTTTATTGGACTAATCACAGATCTTGTACATGTGGACTCTTCACATTACCCTTCACAGCAAGCTGGGTTTTGATGATATTTGAGAGTTCACAAACTCGTGTATATCCATCTTGTTGGGCTCGAGCTTATCCATTTGGGAGTCTAAATCACTGATGGCCTAACCAATGGTGTGGGAGTACTGATGCAAGTGAGCGGGTAATAGATTTGCCAACAAGTGCTCCCTTTTACATATAACTAGTAAGTAAGTAATAGTACCTTTATGGCACAAGTATTTAAAGTTTTTTCTCCATTTCATTTTTCATTAATACCTTTGGAACTGTATGCTGTGCCATCCCTGTCACGGTCACAAGGTTCTGTTTTACAGCATTTGTCCTCAACTTCTCAAATGTTTAGATATCAAATAGTAGCACATCAGTGGATATCTACCAACCTTTGCACTGTCTCGACTACAAAAGAGGTTTATACAATAATTTTCATTCACCATCTTCTAGTTATTCCCGAGGTTCAGGTGACTGGAGCATATCCCGGCAGCTACGGGCAGGGTACACACCAGACAATAGCCAGTTAGTTGCAGGGCTCACACAGACATACACAGACCATTCACTCTCACATTCATTCACTAGGAGCAATACTGAGTCACCAATTCACCTAACACAGGCGAGTATGGTGGGAGGAAGCTAGGAGAGAACCAGCGGTAACAGTGGTTAGCACTCTCGCTTCACAGCAAGAAGTTCCTGGATTCAATTCCTGGACCATGTGGGGCCCTTCTGTGTGGAGTTTGCATGTTCTCCCTGAGTCTGGGTGGGTTTTTTCCAGGTACTCCGGTTTCCCCCATCAACCTAAAACATGCACAATACGCTAATCCTCCAGCTGGGTACTCCGGACCAGGATCCTGGCTCAAGATGAGAAGAAGGATGTCCGAGGACTGTTCTGCGATCGCACACTGCTCCTGACAGGTTGCCCCAGCAGCACTGACTGAAGGATGGATCAAATGCAGAGGAAAAATTTCCAAGGACCAAAAAAGTATACCTTAACCCTTATCCAAATATGCTGCTCACCTGACCAAAGACGTTATTGCAGTATTTGCTGAAGTTTCAAACAAAGTACTGAATGTATCGATGCTGAACTTCACTGGTTGTTAGCATCACTAGCTGTGGACTCAGGCCTATTGTCTGTATGTATGACATCAGTGTCCACTACTCTTCCACTGTCCATAGTCCTGACACTTAATTATAGTCATCATCACTTTCTTCTTTAAAAAAAAGCAAGTTCGGGGTCTTTCCCTATTTTCGACAATCCTTTCTAATTAATGGCAGCACCCAGCACTTTGATGAGACCTATTATTGGCTCTCCCCTTGATCAGAGCTTTTATTATATCGCTGCTGGATAGAAATGACCTCTCAAAAATTGGGAAAGAAAGTGACAGGAGAAATGGATAGATGGGTGGAATGAGGGATGGAAAGGTGGAGAAGACGGATTGAGGAGAGCCGGAATGAACAGAGGAAAAATGGGAAGGGAGGGATGAAATAATGGTCGGGGGAGTGCGGAAACGGTAAAGGCATGGAAGATGGCATAAAGGCAATGATGGATAGAGTGAGCCAAGGCGATGGATGAGTGGCAGAAGAAATGGCGTAGGAGGAGGACGTGCTGATGGGATGGACAGGTGGGAGACAGGGTGAGTGAAGTATTTAAGGAAGGGGAGACAGAAAGATGCCTGGATGGTTCAGCCCTAATGGAAAGATAGCTGAAGAATCACAATTTTACAGCAGGCTGACAGTCAGACAGACAAATATGTAAAAGTAAGTAGTGCCCATAACACAACAGATTAGAAATAGTTATCATTTTTTCACTTTAAAAGCACAACTCTGGTCAGTGCTTACAAAAAGTTATTCACATAAAGGATCAGGTGACAAGGCTGTGTTGTTGGTCGTCTTGTTGATGCCATGGTTTTATTTTTTTGAATAATATGTTTCAGATTATCACTGTGAGGACGGTTGACACCCAACACCGGTTAGGCACTAGAGACAACCTTTATTTAATTACCCAGTCAAATAGAAATGGGCTTGTTTAAAAATAATTTAGTTAAGTGGTATTAAATGATGTATGCCATGGACTAGTAAAATTACTGAGAAATGTTTGCTTTGGCCTAAAATGTCACTTAGCTTTCACGTCTACTGCTTGTTTGACAGGAGATGCCTACAGAGAGATATATGTTTTTGGCTAGAAGGGTAAAATAACAAGAATGCATGTCATGTCATTAGTGGTTCTGAAATATTTGAATAGATGAATGAGTGAAAGTTAAGTGAGCACAGAAGAATTTGCTACATACCAGGCACTATATACTGGTAGGGTACCACCTAAAATGGTTTAATAAACTGTTATTAATATCCAAACAGTCCCTGAAGGAATCAAATGGTTTGTGATCAGCTAGCTTATATGTATATTCTTGTAAATGTGATGAAATGCAGTGCTAAAAATAGAAATCTTTCAAACAACTCTAGAGAAACATGAGAACTAACTGCATATGGGCCCTAATGTGCAGTGAATCAGCATGGAGCAAAAGAAAATGGCAAATGAGGGAAGTCTGAAGTCAGGCTGAGGCAGCGATGTCCAGATCCAGAGAATAAGCAGGGGCTTAATGCAACCTGAATGCTATGGGACATTACTGATGCGAGCGGGTTGCTCCAAATCACTCCCCTCGGGACCGTGGGGGCACTGCACCCCTGCAAGACCCCATGGCTCAATGAAAGGGGTCAGAGGCGAATAGCTCTGCTCCATTTAGCAGCCCGCTCATGATAGATGAATGAAGAGAGAGAGAGCGATGAAGAGGAGGAGAGAAGGCCTGCTGAGCGCACAGGAGCCAGTGCCACTGGGGACCTCCCCTCCAGCCGTGAATGGTGGTAATGGGTGGTAATGGGAACAGACACAGGTGGGGTCAAAGGTGAACAGCGTGTTTACATCACAGCGCTGGTTAGCTTTGAGCTTATTGAGACAGCGCTGCATGGAGTACTTTAAGAAGAAAGTTGCATATTTTCCAGAGAGATACATGTAAATCCAATATTTAAAATAATGTTTATACAAGATCTTTATGTGACAGGACATGTTCCATGCTGTTCTGACAAATTTACATTTAAATTAAATATGTTATATTGTGTAGCACTTCTTTTTAATTCTTATGCTACAGTATTAAGAACTATTTTGAAATGTTTGTTGTCCATTAATGTCCATGGTTTATTTTAGTAAAAGCAGGAAGTAGAGATTGTAGCGGTCCTTATTTGCGGTGCCATGAAAGGAACATGGCAATAACACAAAGTAGCACAGTGACACAGAGCCATAAAGCCAGGCTTGGCTCTCAGCCCAGATTATCTAATTTTGCTTTTTCTTGCTCAGGTCTTGGGACCTCTCCAGTTTTCTAAAATATATATTTTAATGTTTTTCTGGTTCAAGATGTGTGATAAAGCAGTATGAGTAATCAGATAATGGAAGCCATCTCAGAGGAGAGCAGACAACATGGCTGACTGGATCAAAGTCCCATCGTCTGTGTACCATGACGCTTATCTCTGTGAGCTTTGCCAACAGATAGCATTGCTAATTTGTTGAGCCACTGGCGAACTCACAATGTGACTCCTTACTCCTCCTTACTTTGACTAAAAACTACTTGAAAATGTGTAAAATGAAAATAGCAGTTCAGTTAATCTGGGAATTCAAACAGTTGCATGAAGATGATGTGAAAACTTAATGTAACAGCCTGGTAAGCTAGCCTCACTATTAGTGTAGCTACAGAAGCATCAAAAGTGCTTCCCTGGCTCTGAGGCCAAGAGGACGAGGTGTGTGTGTGTGTGTGTGTGTGTGTGTGTGTGTGTGTGTGTGTGTGTGTGTGTGTGTGTGTGTGTGTGTGTGTGTGTGTGTGTGTGTGTGTGTGTGTGTGTGTGTGTGTGTGTGAGGGAGAGTTTAAGACCATGTGTTTGTGTGCTCGGGAGTGAGGGAGGGATGGAGAGAAGAGGAGAATGAGAGAACCTGTGTGGGAGGAGGCAGCTCTGTAGCTCCTAGGAGAGACTGGGAGGGTGAAGGGTCATTATTGACTGAATGAATTTTTAAAGAGGGCCCTCATTGGGGGTGGGAGGGGCTGTGTGTGACTATGCGTGTACAATCATACTGAATAGTATTCTTCATAGTACTGCATTCCTTCCACTCTTTCTATTGTGCCAATGTACTTAAATGTTCACAATAAACTACCTTGAGACCTATGGCCCTTTAGACCCTCCATATAGGCTCTATAGTTTCCTGCCACACAGTAAAGCCCTATTGATTGCCCTTTCACACCCTTTAACAATCAATGTAGACCTGGTTTCAGTAGGAGAGCCTGTGGGAGAGGGAAGAAGGAGACACAGACCAAGGCAAAACAACAGCCAGTCCATGTTTTTTTTTCCTTGGGAGGTGCTAAAGGACTGAGGGGTGCAGTGCAGTTGGGGGTTATTTAAGGCCACAACCTCCAGCTCTGGATGTTAGGATCGAGGCCAGCCTTGCTGAGAGAAGTGCCCAGAGGCACAGCATGTTTGCGGGGGAAAAGATAGGGAGAGAGGAGGCTGGTGGTGGGCTGCAGGATTGGATGTTGCAGTGGTTTGGAGAATGCTCTGTATGCTCACTGACCCTGGCAGATAGCAGACGAAGGGAGGAGGGGGGTATTCAATCATACTAATGAGCGAAGGAGGAAGAGAGGAGCGAGGGATGAAAGGGAAGGCAGCAAAGCAGAAAAAAGGGTCGTAGGGAGAGATGCTTTGGCAGTGCCAGGCAAACACCCTGCTCCTCCAGCCCCCCTACACATACACACAGAGTCATGTTTCCCTATCTTTGTGAGAACAGTTATTCACATGAACATGTCTGCATCCTCTTATAACCTCACTATCTTAATGCATAACATAACCTAGTTTCCCAAATCAGAAATGCTCATAATGAAAAATCTGAAAATGAGAATGGAACATAGAAAAAACATGCATACATATTTTAGTTTCTACTCTAAATGCATGCATGGAATATGGTTCAGTCATAAAATGTAGTTTTATGATTATGCTTATACCATTAATATCTTTCATTAAAGCTTTGCTTTTGCTGCTACAACATCACAAGTCCGATGTGTTCTACCTGCTGTCAGAATCTACTGTTTTTCTTTATTATTTTTATGTAGTTTTGCCTTGATAACTTGGGAAATATTAAAGGAGGAGGCTTCCTAAACATAACCATTACATAACGTAAATATCTGATCTGAAATTTATCAATTCAAAGCTTTTCAGAGTATTATGCAGGTTACATGTTCTCACAAATATAGAAATATTGAGCGCTGACACTCTCTATCTCTATCAGTGCACGAACACAACACACACAGCTCTCCCAGTGCAGCCACACTCATTAGTGCCAGAGAGAGCCACTGCTGGAGAAACACCAGCAGCTCCAAACACTCTCTCTCTCTTTCTTCACTCTCTCCCAGTGTCCCTCGCCCTTTGCCTGCCTCTGCCTCCTCTGTCTTTATACTCTGCTTTCCCTTCATTCTTCTCAGCCAATTTGGGCCTCTGTTGTTTTCCCCATCCCTGCCTTTTTTTGTGCCGTCCCGTGTCCCGGCTTCCCCTTTATCATGTGTCCACTCGGTTCAGTCCACAGCTCTCAGCTGTCATCCATCCTTTATCGTTTCTTCATTTTTCAACGTCTTTTTCTCTTGCCTCCTCCTCTCCTGCATGTCTATTTGATGCTGTGCACAATCCTGCCCTGGCTTGTCTGTGCTCCCGTGGCGGAGGGTGATTTGGAGGATTAGGCCGGTGGCAGGGTTGTTGCTGTGTCAGTCTAACAGGCAGGGATCTGGACCAGGGCTCAGTCCAAATCCCTTCCTCCACGCCTCTCTGCCTGGGCCACCGAATTAGCTCCTCACGCTCTCTTTTCCATCTTTCATCTCGCCTCATCCTTTTCTCTTTGCACGCTTGTCGTCCCCTCCTCTTGTACCGTCCTCCATCCTACATGTTTTTTTTTTCCGCTTGCGTGAGGCGTCCCCGTGCCTTCTCATGCTGCCTCTTTTGAATCAATTTTTCATTATTTATGGTCCGCTTTTCACCATGCATACTCCAAGAAAAAAGGTATGACAAGCTTGCTGAGGGTATTACATTATGAAACCTCTACCAAAAAACATGATCACATCACTCACAGTAGGATATATCTGCACTACCTGCTCCATTTGACAACACAGGCTGAGCCTTTACCAGCACCTTTCACCCCAAATGGCCCAGTATGATGAAGACATACAGGGACAGCGAGATAAGTGATTCCACTGCAAATTTCTGCATGTTTTTATAAAGCTCATGTAGGCTTCTTTGTATGCCAAGCAACCTATTTTTTCAAAGCCCTGGCTTAAAAATGTCACTCTTCTTAAAACCTTCAATCCTTCTTAAAATATCAGTAAATGCCCCTTTTTTTAATTGCGGCTCAAGAAAAGGATATTGTACAGTCAATCCTCTTGGGTAACACAGCAGCCACACCAGCCACCTTGGGAAGGAGCTGAGAGCAACAAACTAGGTTTCCTCTATTTTTTGCTTGTAAAAGGTCACAAATTGTTAAGTATTCAATGCATTTATTCTTGTGGCATTTTTAACTCAGCAATCAAGCTTAACTTGGAGAGGGATGTAAGGATGAAGGAGGCAGGGAGAGGGATGTAGTTGCCTAGTTGTTGGAGAGAGGTGGAGTCAGTGTTGGATGAATTTCGCAGGTTTACACAGGGTTGCTGGGAAAATGGGAGGGGTGCTTGAGGAGTGCTGTAGTTGAAATATAGTTGAGTCGTGGCCTTGCTTCCGAATCTAAACTCATTATTAGCTTTATTTGTTTTTGGCACAACTGAGCTTCACTGTTAATTTGATTACAGAAACTGAACCTTACTGTAGATGTCCTATACAATCACAGGCTTTCCATAAGTTTGCTCTATTACTGCTCAATTGTGCAACACATTTTTTTATTTCATTTTAGTCTTCTAGTTTTTAGTATTGTTCTTTCTGCACAGAATGTCTTTACAGAGACCCAAAACCTTTTCCATTTTTATGTTTTTGACTCTTTTGGATAATTGGGTAAAATCTCAGCCTATGGTCCCACATTGGAAGTAGTTCCCTTATTTCAGGATGCTCTGTTTCTGTCTGAGCCCTCCTCACTGGGCTGGACCCCTGGGAGAGGAGTAGGTTACACCGCTGCTGTCTGAAGGACAATGCATATGTGTGTGTGCAAGAGAGAGAGCGCGAGAAGAGACATTAACAAGGTAAACAACAATTGAAGTAGGTGCTTTTTATAAATGCATGAGTGACACTCTGTATTCCCTTGCTCAGGTCTACATCTGCTAATGGACTTCATAGTAATGCAGAGACACTGACTAATAGCTTTAGGTAAAGGAGGACAATGGCTGCGGTCCAAACCTATGGAGCCCTCAGAACAACAGAATCATGAGCTTTAAGGAGGAGAGTCTGATGAATAGGAGCGCGAGCAAGACCAACACCTCTTCACAAAGAGACAAGTCTGTGCAGGAATGTTAAACAGGTGCGTTCACACTGGCTGGAGGTGAAGCTGTGGATCCTGTGTTAAATGTGCATTGTGTTTCAGAACAGAGGAGAAAGACAAGAAAGAATAGAGAGGTGTTTAAAAGGAGGTTTGATTTTATTGTTTGAGCATGTTTCACAACACAAATCCTAATAAATCACTCTTTTAAAAACATACTACAAGATATAGTAGTACCTGAACAATGTACAAGAATAAAGACTGTATTTTAACATTATAGCAATGGGTTGTGTGTAATGAAACACTGGCCACTAAAATGGTACTACATAAGTCATACTAAATTTCACAGATCAAAACTTAATGCCACATGTGCAAGACTTAAATTCAATATGATTCATTTCACAACCCTCTGTCAATGTTGTTGAGTTTGGCAGAAAGAACAGACAGGATATCTTCATGGGCTAACACATGAAATGAAAGATTGAGTGGACAGATAGGTAGTGCCATCCTGCTCGTATCTGACATCTTGCTATGGTATGGTAGAAAAATATATGTGAAGTTTGACAATTATCTATGTCAGGCTATAAAAAAGGGCATTAAGAAATGTGCCATCTTTCAGGATCAAATCAAATGCATTGACAGCTTCCCATCACATTTTGTCTTCATTTTCCATAACAGCAGAAAGCTTTGCCATGTGTATCTTGTTTGTATACAGCCTCCACTCCTTGGACGGAAAGGTGGAGGAGAAGGTCAACAGTTAGAGTAAAATAAGACACACCAAAATGTTTTCTCTTTTTGTCAAAAGCGGATAGAGTTGAAGAATCACTGCATGTGTCACCGGCCTCTGCTCTACAGCCCCAACAGGAGTTTGGTAAAGGGCATGGGGAAAGTGTATCTGGCATTTACTCACACGGCCGGCAGCCGCGCTGGATATACAGGAGGAGTCGCTAGATCAGAGGCAGAGGCAGCGCCGAGCCGCGTCAAACAGACTTGAAAGATGATGTTGACTTTTCTCACACCACACATTGCAGTGCAGTCAGGGCACACGCACATTCACACTCAGGTCTGTGTGGAGACAGCAAGGCTTTTCTGACATACCAGCACTGCAACTAGTCTGCCAGACCAAATGGATTTTGAAGTGTGGCGTAATATTTGAATAATAATTTTAGAAATTTTAGGAAGAAATGGCTTTATGAATGCAACATTTATCAGATTTCAAGATACGCAAGCCAGGTGTACATTTATTAAAAAAATAAACCTGATGGAATATGAATAAATCACTTTCTTCAGAAATAAGGTGTCCATTATAAAAAGAAAAACAACTAGAATCACCTGAGATTACAGAACTACGCCAAGGCACTATCTTGAAATGGGAAAGACACAGTGCCCAGACCTGGACTCAAACTGACCATATTCTAGTTGAGGGGTGAGTCCCTTTAGCCACATAGCATTTATATGTAACAGTAAAAAGCATCTTTGGCCCTATTTTGCAGTGGTACAGAATCCTTACAAAATCCAGGGCCCAGTCTGTGTTTCGAATCCACACTAAAAACTTTTTTTTTTTCCATTATATAAAGTTTGATCTATCAGAATAAGAATAATAAAACCTTTAAGTCTAAATCTATCTATCTATCTTGCTAAAAGGCTAACAAACCATCAAACAAACAAACCAATACCACACATCTCCTTGGTGGAGCTAATGGCATAACAAAAAAAGTCTTATAATATAACTTTACTTTTACTTTTTTGGGTAAACCCTAGCCCAAGGAAAGCTTCTGCAAATCACAATTCTGCATATTCTATTAAAATAAATGTTCCTTAAAAATGTAAGGAGACTGGTGTAATTTTTTTTATATGACTGAGGAAAGACAGATAATCTAAACTATAATGGCACAATATAAACCAAGACAAGATGAGCCAAGATGGTGCCTTACCTAGTGGCACAAAAAGAATAAAACATTACCCACAAGCCCTGTAGCCCAAAGAACCCACTCAGTCACAAATACTCACCAATACACACAAAGATAAGCAGATGATAGCAGGGAGAGCTGGTAAAAGGGGGACCAGCACACACACACACACACATTCCCATAATCCTTTCACCTATGTGCCAACTGTTGTTTGATCAGAGCTGTGCTAATGCTCGCAGGCGTCACAATGTGCTCTCCCAGCATTTGCGCTTCGGCTTCGGAAAGCCCAAAGAAGAACACAGGAACATCTCCGAACCCACGGGCTGCGAAGAAAGGGAGTGCTGACAGTGACAGAAAAACACCCAGATGGCAGCTTCAGTCTACCATGGGATCACATGCTCTGAATTAGATCTGGAGATGCTGGAGGTAACAAGGAATGATGTCACTGTTGCAGCTATCAAGATGTGTGTGGTATGTGGTGTGTGCTGGTATCTATATTTCTATGAATAGAAAATCACAAATACAGGCATTTGTTTAAAGTATGCCCTTGCTAACATCTGTCTAATCTAAATGCCATCATAGCTTAGTGGTTGTCAATGCGAAATACCTCAATCAGTCCATACTGAGCTTACTGCAAAATTTCTTTTTATTTCCTTAAACTTTTTGTATGATGCCATTTTACTACAAGATGAAAAATAGCTGTGAGGAATCAGTGGAAACAGAGCTGCACACTGTTTTTTGGGATAAATAAATGAGAGCAGACTGGAGGTAGAGGGCTTGCTGATTGGTCAGTGCATCCTGGAGTGGGTGGGGGTTTGTGGGAGATTCAGAGGTTCATGGAAGTGAGTGTTCTGAGGCCTCCGGAACTCATTGCCAAAGAATACAGGATAACACAAACAAATGTGAATGAAACAAAACACAACTCCAGCTATATTTTGATGAGACGACAATATTAGAACACAGTGGAAAGCTTAAAAAAGTAGATTTTGCATACTATTTCCTCTTTAACAGCACTCAAAGGAAACTCATAAGCAATGTTTAGTCAAAGAGCTGATGTATAATTTACAATAAATTAACGAGGCACATCTCTCTCTTTGTCTCTTAGGCATTGAACGTCAAGGTGGAAGTCAGGGAACGAGTTTTAGCCTGAGTTCCAGAGTTGTTTTTTTCCCCAGCTTGTGCAGGCGTTCATGTGCATAGAAATATTTTTACGAGTTTCTGAGGACCACATAAACGTTGCCCCCTCAGTGGAAGTTTATATTCAGTTTTACTTTCTGTTATAGTTGGACTATGACAATAATTCTTATTTCCAGCTTGTAAACCTACTTAGAGACTGAGGATGATTCTGCTGGTCCAGTACAGCTTTTAAAACTACAAAACCCATAACCCATTGCTTCCATTTCCCTAAAAAGAAAACCCAAGGCTACAGCATACGTTCATGAGTTTGAACACCTGTGGCTTGTAGAGAGCCTTATCTTTGCCTTAACAGTCAAACACGGAGCCCAGCTGCAAACTCTCTAAGAACATCTAAACACATAAGCTAAGACTTTTTTGTGTGTGTGTAGCATTTACTGTTCCTCAAAACCCTTGATTTTCATAAATGTATGTCATGCAAAGCGCAACCTTTCAGTTAATGCTTACTTTAGCACGAAGCCGAACATGGTTAATGATGCAAGAAAAGCTTAATGTTAGTGTTATTTGAAGTGCTCAGACTTCCATTTACCTCCTATTGTTATATTTTTTCCATTGTTTTTAGGTGTCAAAGGTTCTGTATAATACCAGAAAACACATATTAACCTTAAGCTCGAGTCTCTATTAACAGCCGTCTGACGGAGCACCTGAAGAGCTGGATATTATTGTGGCACCATCGAAACATGTATATGCCAAAAGGTTACCTGGGAGACTTTCACAGGCATAATTTTGACGTGAAATAAATTTGATGTGATATGTCAGTCAAACTGCATGATTAAAACTGTAAAAAGTAAGTATGGTAATTACATTTCCTGTCATGGAGGAATTCTGTTTATGGTTCCACAGGGGGCATAATTACAGATAAATACTGTAGCATTGATTGAAACACATTAATTCACAAAAATCTGTCAGAGGAATTACAAAAACAAAGCACAATAACTGTCAGAAAAATCACAAATACATGTTTACAAAAAAGCAAAATGTCAAAAAGAAAACAACACCATAGTGTTTTGGCAAAGTTTTCATATTAACGCAGGGGTTTTGAACATTAATGAGTAAAGCTTAACAAAAATGTCACAAAAGTTGCAATGGAGCTTACTGTTAAATATTTTAGTAAATTCAGCACCCATGTAACTTATTACTGTATTATTATTTATTTTTTTCCTCACACAGCAGCTAGATTTGCATGAAAATTGTGACAAATTCACTAAGCTTCATCTTGTCCTCCCAGGTAAATGCAGACCCAAACAGCAGCAGTACATTACTGCAGTTACAGTATGTAGTTCAGGTTTGGGACAAAGCCACACACAGTTGGTTAATCCACTACATTATTTCTCAAAATTACCAGCCTTTTGCAAACCCTTTGCATAAAAGCCCTCTCAGATGGTTCTGTGTAACAGAAGAACCTGCCAACTAATTATAATATTGATCTAAAATGAGGCGTGGTTTATGCAATACTTTGTTTCCCTGACTGGGAATACAGGTTATTTGGTATATGTTGGTACCACCTCATATATTCAGATTAGCAAATTTCTGTGCACTTGCATTCATAAGTTTACTACAGGAGTTGGCCAGGATATGACTAGGGTGACTATTAGGTAAAAGTACTTTTAGTTAAATTAAACATATAGAAGTTCTACATCCCACTTACATGACCTAGCTTTAACCTTAACAAATGGACCAGTCCTTGTATTTCCACAAAGGTCCCATAAGTACTCCTTAACTAAAAATACAATATACAGGGTTTTCATAAATAATTCAGTTAATTTCCACAAAATGGAAATCCCATGTATTTGACTCTGATGGTTGTGTAGAACTATACTGTATTTGGAGGCAAGAGTATCCAGCAACTGTCCACTATCTGTATTTCACCATGTTCCTTCTTGTTTACATGGGAGAGATGTGTATAGCTTTGAGCCATGTGCTGCTCAGAGAAGAGAGGAAAATAGAGCAAAACTATATGACAGGAGGCTGGAGTTTATGTATAAGCCTGGGTAAACTTTGACTTTTGTGATAACCACTAAAAGTGGAATGGGACATGGAGCTTTCGCATCCTCTTGGAAATCCTTGTTTTTTTAGATTGAACTAATACTATCACATACAGTATGTCTCCACTCGGATCACCCACACACAAGTAAATAGTCCCCAGGGTTGAGACTCTGACAGGCCCCACTCCTACAGATGTAAATGCACCTGCAGCAGCTCACGGACTGTCCCAGCCCCTCTCTCACACTCCTACACAAGCCCAGATGTGACTAATACAAATGGAGGATGTTAACAGTCAGATAGACAGACAGTAGCTGTGTCAAACACAGATGTTCATGTGGTTTGAGGTGCATGGAGAACAGATGTGTGGTCCGTTCATGTGCTCCTTCAAGGCAAAAGACATCAAAAAGGTACACTGCACACTGAAGCCTTTTATTCACAAATGCATGCATGTATTTGAACAAGTGTTTCTGGATGGATGAACATTCGCATACATGCATTTGAAAATGCAAAGCCCTGTTTACATGTTGGTTCAAATTGATCCAGATGGAGTTCATTATACACAAGGATCTGCTTGATAAAAGTATGTCTATTGATATTTCAAGAGCTTGTGCAGCAAGCATAAAACGGTGGTACTTCCTATACCTTTTTTATATTAGAGCTGTTAGTCTCATCACCTGCCTCACTGGAAAAGCAGGTTGCAATCCTACTGCTTTTGGTGCCAGTTAACCAATATATTATTGTATAATGTGGCTATTTGCACAAGTTGACAATCCAGGATATGATTATAAAAAAGAAGCATTCCACCAACACACTGGCCCTGTCTCACAATGGTAAACATATTGTGCCCAAACTTGGACTCAAACCAAGAATATTTTAGTTAAGTGAATTCTTTATCGATTGACCATTAGTGTCCCATATTTTACAATAAAACTCCTGTATTAATATTAGTATTAATATTAGTATTAGTATTAGTATTATTGTCTATATCTCACATTGGTACACAGTCAAAAACTAATAATATATATAAAAAATATTTTCCTGAAAAACTGCATCAAAATTTGAGACTAACAAACTAATCACCCACAAAGCAACACAGTCTGAGGTAATTAGTTTAAAAGCTGAGAATAATCAGTTTGTACCAGCTTTGACCATTATATTTGAAGGTTGGCAGTTTGATCCCTGCTACCAACATCGCACACTGTCATAGTGTCCTTGGGCAAGACACTTCACCCACTTTGCCTGTGGCTGCAGAGGTAGCTTACCTCCACTGAGTGTGACAAAAAAGTGCTTGACAAGACCGATGCAGATGGTGAAGTCTCTTCTATACTACTGCAGCAACAGGAGGCAGAACTACTGTGGTGCACAGATATGTAGCACAGTGCTACATACAAAGGCTATGCCAATAAATACAGGTCATTAATAATTGTAGAGCAAAAGAAAATAGTCAATTAAAAGGATAAAATCTTGCAAGGAGATTATAAACTGTTATACCCCAGACTTTTATTGTGGAATAGAACCGCCCAGTTTCCTTTTGTTGTCTTTGTCAAGATTCACAAAAAAAAAAAAAAAAAAACACAAGGTTCGTAGCTAAAACGGTTTCAATTTTGCATCACACACAATTGGAGCAGCCGTGTGTCTATTCTAAGCAGCGCGTTTGATTCTGGAGGAAGAACCTTGGACCATCTGTAGCATTCTGTTTGATGATCGGCGCTTCAAGTCCTGCAGCCTGCATGTAAGATCAAAACCAGTGGACCACACAAGTGTGCCATGCTCTCATTTCTCCCAGCACTGGAGAGAATCCACACATCAAACCAGCAGCACCACACAAGAATATGGCTAACGTCGAAAGTTTGATGTGAAGATGAAATAATCTTTACAACTTTCGCGTCTTTCTTTGTTCAACACTTTTTTCTGTTGTTGTTGCTTTTTTTCAATGTCTTTATTGACTATTGAATGCTGCTTTTTAGTCTCACCCATTATTCTTTATAGTAATTACAAAGCAAAGTGGAAAACCTTCAAAGGCACGCGGCAGTCCTGTGATTAGCAGTTGCTTTTTGATTTGCCTATAATTAAGTGCTAACATTAGTTTTATATTTGGTTGCAAACAATTAGCAGCCTGTGTTCTGTTTGTGAGTGATGACACAAAAAAGCTGTGTGAATGAGTGAGCTAGTTTGACGCTCACAATGACCTAGAAAGTCCTTAGCATGAAATTAAAGTAATACAAATGGTAGTAGCAACTAGTTAGGACTTTCATGTGCGAGTATATATTTTTTGGAATTTTTTTTTTTTTAGTACTTTGATAGAGTTCAGATGACTCAGTTTGAATTAAACTAGTGTTTTGCTCACATTGACCTAGATATATTTTAGCATGAAATTAAAGAATTCTAGTAGTTAACAAGTTGGCAACTAGTTACTTTGATTAAAAAGTTGGTTATGAATGCATTTGAGACCATTTTCATTTTTTTCCCCCAGTTAATGGTAGTCTACTTTTATAGTGTGTGCATTTTGGCAGCTCTATCTACCTCTCATTAAGTGTATAATGCAGAGTTTTAAATGGAGAGATATAAGTCAAAAACACAGAAACATACAAAGGGAGAGGGAAGCAGGCAGACTGCAGGCTGCAAAGCTCTGCCAAATGATGGGGTCCTGAGAGGCAGTGGCTGCGACCTTGGCTGCCCTTGTGTGTGCCTGACTCCAGCTGGGCGTCCATTAGAGGGCTCCACAACAGACGCTGGCCTCTGCTGAGAGCCAAGGGTTGGATGCTATATACACACAAGCATTCACACACACCCTGAATGCAGACCGGAGCAGACAGACAGACTGCAGAGAAGCACAGTGAGGTATAGACTAAGCATGTGTACGTGAGGGCATTTCATAAACATTGGTAAACAAACCGCTAAATGCACGTGGGTATTTATCAGTGCGTGTATGATGGAGAGTGACAGCGAGCATCGAGCGAGGAGATGTCCAATGATTTGGAACCTTAACCAGAACAGGTGTTGGGACACGTGATCTTCAAACGTGTCATTTGTTTTACAGCGGTTTCATCAAACAGGAGCGAGCTTACCTGTGATAATGACAAATGACATTGGAGGCATCTTGATGCTAATGTTTGCTCAGTGCTCCGTGATGATAGTTATACAAAGATCTCAAGGGTAAAGCCACATCTATTGTACAGACTCAGGCCTATTTTAGATGCTCCCAAACAAGTAGGTCAACAGATGTATGTCACATGCTATTCATGCTGATATTTTATAACTTAACACCTATTCTGAAACTTATTTCTAAACTCAAGTACAAGCCATTCATGTCACCAAGGTCTTTTGTATTACAATAGACTAAATACTTAGCTGGCCTCTCTTACACTTCTGTGTCAATGTGTGTGAGACTTGTGTTAATTTCTTTGTCAATTCATCTGGTTTGGGAGATTTTTAGAAAACAAGGTTTCATACAGTCTGGGTTTCCCAAATGGAATCAACTTCTTTGACTTGATTGTTGTGCTGCGTGGCACATCTGATGTGTTACACTCTGCAATGTGATACCGGCTGAAAAATGAAGGACATTAAAACAACTAACAAAAATTAGACTCATGATCACAGATGGTTAAATACAACTAAATTCCAGTTCAGTCAAAGAAATAAACCAGTTTGAGACAGCTAGACTGAAACTTTGTGCCTTTGTTTGCCGCCTTCCACCTCCGATGTGGAGCAGTAGTTCGGAGGCTGATTCTGTGGCTGCCTGGCCCTTCCCTTCATCCTGACAAAAGAAAAAGCCAAGGCTAATTTTACTCTGCCTGCTGTCTGCAGTGGAGCCACTGAGCCACAACAGTGGTGTACTGCAGACACCACCTCACAGCAGGCCATCTCTCCACTGCACGCTCTCCCCTGTAAGCTGGTCAACTCCAGCAACACAACCATCATTAAAGCGTTCTGGCTGATCACACGCTTTAATTGGACCGTAGCAGTGGCCCGGGCAAAATGGCGCCTTGTTAGCTCAGCTGCAGAGCACAGCGAACGCACAAACAAACAAGCAAACAAATGAGGATATAAACAAACCCCATGGAAGCTAAGTTGGAATGTGTCGAGTGGCAAAGAGAGGGCTGACCTGCAAACACAGGAACTGACAAGAAGAGTAGTGATAAATAGTGTACAGAGATACTGACTCACTCAGCTACAACTATTTTGACTAGATTTCACAAGCACTTTGAACATGCAGCAACCATTAAGAAAGTCACAAATAACATTTCCAGTGACATAAGGCAAATAAATATCAGCTTTCATTAGTGCCACTGATTGGCCCACAGGGTCTTGTGGTATGTTATAGCTTACAGTATAATACAGTATATAATTGCATTGTGAGTTAAAATAGCAATAGTTTTCTGCAGTTCTTGCTTCCCTGGTAGCGATAATTTTGAAAGGCACAAGTGTATATTGTAATATTTTCCATTTAGAGTTGAGGGACTTAGAGATTTTGGTGGGTCGTTTCACTTTCACGCTTTGCTGAAGCAAAAGCGAGGACCATCTGACAATAGTTGCTATGAGTCACCTTGGTGTTGCTTTTATCCTAACAGACTGGATGGTAATTCAAGGTTGTTAATGCTGCACAGTCAATGCCAAATCAAGAGCTTTAGGTACAATGCAGTGCTCTTAGCACTAAGCCCCTGTTGCTTTACCAAGGTGGAGATGTGAGTTGTGATTTCCACACATTTCACTCGCCTCTGGCACAGAATAGGCACCTTTCTTAAATTTACTTAGGAAGGTGTCAAGTGTTGAAGTTTAAGACATGCTTAAGTATGATTTGACCCACATTTAGTTTGTTGAAATCTAAAAAAAAGTCTTCTTAAAAATGTAACAATGTAACAATATGAGTCATATAAGAATGAAAACTGAATGTTTTAAGTTTGAGTAGTTTGTGTCATTATCTATGCTTTTTAGAAGACATGTTTCTGAGTAATTTCGCTCTTAAGACTTGGCATCTAAAAATATAATTTTGCATTTTTTATATTGTAGGTAGGTAATGATTCCACTCAAAATATTATTCAACATAGTGTATTATTAATAGTATTTTCATTTACGCTACATAACAATGGCCAACGCAGTGTACCTCCACACTTACAGTTTTTATTAAATCAATTTTAAAGAACCACAAAAGCCTTCATTTGTTCAGATAAAACCTTGACTCAATGGACTCATGTTAATGTGGATTATGTTTTGCACTTATAGTAAGTAGGTATGTCTCCTATTTGAGAAACATAGCAGACCCATGAATAGAATAGAGCAGTGAATAGAATGAAGAAATGTACCATACCTGCAGATTTCTTCTCTGATGCAGGACTCATCATCACAATGTCGATGGAGGTTTGATCCAGACTTTGATAAAGGTTTTGTACCCACAGCTCTACGCTGACCAGAGGTGACCGGTGTGAGCTCGGGATCAAAGCAGTGTGATGTTTGTGAGTTTGTATCACTGTTGGGTTCACAGGCCTCTGCTGTCTTTGTGACCTTTTGTGTTGTTGACCTGTGGCACCTGCTGAAACCCAAACATGAACCAAAATTACAGAGGCACCTGCAGAACCTCTTCAGACAGTTTCAACTTTGATCATTTTGATAAATTAGTGAAGGACACAATAGCTTTAGATTATAATGTCTTATCCACCTGTTTCCCATTGATAGTGTACTAAAACTGTAACATGGCTCTAACCAGACATCACTGATTCAAGTGCATGTATTATTTGAATAAAATGAGCTCTCATTTATGGCTTTCCTTAACATAATAAAATGCATTGTTAACTGCAAAAATCTGACTGAATTATGCCAAAACATTTTTAGGTCAGCTAATAAAACCAATTCTAATCCAGTTCCTTTTATTGATACTTTTCTGTAAACAGTTTTGTGCAGTAAAAGTGAAATAATTTGAGCCTCACATTATCTAAAGCATCCCACTGGTTACCACCTAACACTGATTTGGTGTTATTATTCACAATTGTGTGCAGAGTGCTTTCTGCTTTCTGTTCTTTCTGCTGTGTGAATTTTTATTAGTGTATTTTTAACTTTCCAACCATCAATGCAAATGGGTACATTACAGGGATTGTCCAGCATTTTGTAAAAGATTGTCTTGGCCAGAGGTAGGTATTATTAAAGTTATGTAAATGTCAGCAAAACCTCAGTTTAGAGAAGCAGAAGGGAGCAATGACAGATCTCTATGACAACCAATGAGGTTCATACAAATAAAACTATAGTGCAAGTGTTTGTTAGATAAAAATGTGTTTTTCTTATTGCATGTTTTTCCCAGACTTTTTTTTTTTTTTTTAAATGCCTGTTTCAACATTTTTTACTAGTATACTTCCGCATTAGTGTGACATTGTTTTTAGTTTGAATTTAGTTTCTGTTTGCATGGTTTACTTCAACTAACGATACAGAAGATTATTTAATGAAATGTATATGGACTTTCACAATGGCAACCCAACATAAGGTCACGATCAGGGCTTGAGAGTAACACTAGCCAACCGACCAAATGCAGGTAGATTTTAATTCTGGCTACTACACAAAGACTCTCACTATCAGTCTTTATTTATTTATTTATTTATTTATTTATTTATTTACTAGCCACTTTGTCCAGTTGGATTTTATACGCCTATATCTTAACTTTAGAAGTTAGGCCTGAATATAAGTTGCTCTGCTTGAGTATATACATTTTAGTAAATAGTAATCATCATGATTAAAGAAAGAAAAGGGTTAGTTTAAAAAAAATGTTTTAAAAGATGTGAGACACTCTTTATTTGACCCCTTACCTGTTTTTTTTAATATTTGAGAAAAATCCCTGTTCTAGGCCTACATAAAACAAAATTTTACATTTAATCAATCTTATTGTATACTATAAAATGTACACAAAAACTAGTAGTAAAAATTGAAATTGGCTTGTGAATTTTGACAAAAACTAGCCAAGGCGGCCAAGAAAAGTAAATATCAAGCCCTGTGATCCTTTAATTATCAAAATATGGGTTATCTCTCTCTCATCTTCTATTGTAAAAATATCCTCTAATACACGCATGGCAAATAAATAAATAAAAATGTGATCTCTAAAGCTTGTGTTGTGTTTAAAATAAGTATTTCCATCACCTGTGTTGGGGCTGCTGTCTGGCTGTGGCGCAGTGTTCTAAGCAGGACACCTTATCCAGGACAACACCGGCGAGGAGTGCGCGCCCCTCCCTCCTTCCCTCTCTCTGACTCTCTGACCTTCTCCAAATGGGTAGAGCAGGAGCGAGCGTGAAGAGGGAGGAGTGCGGCGGGGGAGAGGCCATTTATCTAACTATTCCCCCTCTTCTGTCCCATCACAGAGTCGCCACACCACCACCCAAGTGGGGCAAGGTGAGAGCAGCTCATCCCTGGATCAAACCTCAGTGCTCTTATTTTGTTACCATAACCAGTACGACTTACCGATTCCATTTACACTTATGAGGCTCAAGAATGCAGCAGATTTGTCTTAGAGCAACGCCACGGCACTTGCCCATCCATCACGGGCGCCCAGGGCTCTCTGCCGGTCCTCCTACCCGCAGCTAAATGTGTGAGCGCAGGACCAGGAGAGAGAGAGGTGGCGTGTGGAGCAGACATGCCTGGCCGATCACACTGTGCCAGGGCCTCCCAGACGAACTGTCATCACCAATTAGCGCCGTCGCTAACAACTGACACGCCAGGATGTCGACTCAGTGGAACAGCAAACTATAGGGATGTACACAACATGAGGAAATTCAGACTGGACAGAAATGCAGAGATACATGCAGATAATAACAGATAAATGTGAGTTTAGTTTAGAAATTACTTTTTAGAAACATTTTATTATTTCTGTCACTAAGGTTATGTGAGGTTATGTTTGTTGGTTTGTTGGCAAGATAACTCAAAAAGTGAGAGTCAGAAAGGTTAGTGTTAGGCCAAAAGAACAAGAAGAGATATCACAGTTGCCCCACAGATACTGACTCCAGCCTCTAGGGGTCACTAGACTGGAGCTCTGTGCTTAAATTGGTCGAACATTCACCTTGGAACGAGAAGATTGAGTCCAGATTTCAGCACAATATCTTTTTGATTGTGAGATTGGTTATTTTGAAATATTATAATGGTCATATCCATTTATTTTCTTCACAGTCTCTTTGGATGTATCTCTTCACCAGAGCTAAACATAGGATTTGAGTAAAAGTTAAGTTTTATTTGTCACATGCACAGTCATATGTGGTACAACGTTTGGTAAAATGTATTTCTGTTTGTTTTCCAGCTCCTGTATTCATGCTTGACAATTGTTATATACACAAAGTATTGAAAAAATAAACGTTTTTTTTTTTTTTTATGAATTAGCACATAATATCTTAAAGATGAGCTACAAAAAAATAAAATAAATACATAAATAAATAAACAATTTGTTTATGTGGCCTTTCCCTTTCATCCTTTACCTTTCTGTTATTTTTTTAATTTTACAAGTCCATAAATAGCTTAGTTGTCATCACCAAACCTCCACCTGCTCTTCTGACTTGCAGAGGTGTGAACGGAGGTGACAAAGGAGACACAGCTCGCAAAACAATCTATGTCACACGTCGGCTGTGACTCTATGTGCACTGCCGCTATCAAACTGTGCAGCCCGCTCAATTAGCAAACACTTAACTGTTACAATGCGCCTTGAGTGTCCCTCACCAGAAGCTTACATTTTTTCCATTCTGATGCTTGGATATCGCCCAGAAGTTGGCGATGTGGAAAATAACAATACTGGGCTGTAGAAGTGAATGTGTCGCATGATCCTCTGACGATGGCAAGTTAGTAGTGACATGAACTGCCAGTGTGTGTATGGGGTAATGGGTAATGGGTAATGGGGTATGTGTGTGGGGGGGCTGGAGGCCATCGGTGCTAGATAAGACCGGGATGTATAAATAGCTTTGCCCTGGTTTGGTTGCTGGCACCCTCACACACACGCACGCACACACACACACACACACACACACACACACACACACACACACACAACTCTGATCCAGTTGCCATTATGCACTCTTTCCTTGTGGTTTGGCTGCCCTTCAAGAAGTGTCTATTTGGAAAGGGCTGTTCTCTGGTTTGGTCTGACCCTGTCCATGTGTGTCCATCCATGTGCACACTTTAATGCCATGTTTGGCTACTGCAGCCAACAGGCAGAGGAATAATTGGCTGTACTGCTGGAAATTACAAGTGTGTACATTTTAACAACTGTATATGCACAGAAGTGGCAAATAAAACATGCAACTGAAACATAAACAAAAAATACTAGAATGGTATATTTTGTGTTGCACTCCTAAATGCAATTCTACCCTTTGATTTATCCCAAACCCTTTGTACACTAGATCACATTCTTCGCATTGGTTTTTAATTACATTATTGTTAAACTGAAATAATTGTAAATGGTTGTAGGCCCTCTTCTCTTAAAAGGTGTGCCACAGGGTTCAGTATTGGGCCCAGTTTGTTTTTACAAAGACCAGGATTTGTCAGCTAAAGACATTGCCATTTTATTCAGTTTTATGCAGAAAGAGTGCATTTAGTTTTTGCTTATATATTTATTTTTCTTACAAATCACAATTAGTGCAATTAAATATATCTTCTATATATTTATATATATCTTCTATTGCTTGGTCCTCTTTTCTCAAAGGATGTGCCACAGCATTTAATGTTAGGCTTAATTCTTTTTTCTGCTATATATAAAAATTTCTCAGCTAAAGAACATTTATGTTTTACTCAGAGCATTGCATTCTTCTCATTCTTCTTGATGTTGACAATAATTCACAGTGAAAAACTCAGCAATAGTTATCAGTTTTCTTTTATTAAAAATCACAAAAGGTTAAGTATAAACAGCCTGGATTTCTCTGTTTAACAAAGTGTTGTCCTTGCAAATATTACTGTTAACTCCAATTTATTTCTATAGCAAAAGTGCTGCACAAAAATAGCATTATATAAACAAAAATAATACTCCTACTAGTCACTGGTTCTCATTAAAAAGCTAAAAACTGGTAAAATAAGATAAGTGCAACACATTAACCACACCTAGATTAAAAAAATAAGAACAATAAAACAATAAAAGACATCAGCTATCTTTTCTATGGCACATTTTAATGATGGAGCAATATATAGTTTAAAGAAATTTACTATATGTTAAAAAAAACTACACATTTGGAGAAATCTTTTTGTCCTTAAGTTAATGTGGAAACCCTTATAGTAAGAATCTAAAAACAAAAGATTATATAGGCAACATTTTTTTCCAGTCCATCATTACGCTGTCAAAATAAAAGCCCATTAAATTCTTCCAAATCTCACAAAATCCCTGTATGTTTTTTTCTTTCCCAAAACAGCCATATTGTCCTAATCTTAAAGCCTCTCACCGGACCGCAGGATTCTCCTTCTCACACACTCAAGTGGGCAGAAAACCAGCGCTCGCTTGATAGGATGCGGTTTGAGAGAGGTTTGGAGAGGGAATAACACGCTTTGAGATATCATTTCACAAGGGTCACAGGGACAGTTACTGTACCGGGGCAGCTTTGAAGAGTTATAGGAAATCCAGAGCAGGTCCCTTATCCTGACCTAACAGATGTGTTCTAATGCAGCTGAATGGCACACTGAGCTACATGGCAGGAATTCAGGACATATTTGAAAAAGCAACAAGAAAGCCTGAGAAAAATAGTTTTATCCAATTTTCATTTCACCTATTGTGTTATGGTTCTCTGTTGTAATTTTTCATAATACTGACATTTAGATGTGAATGAAACAGCATGCTTCCTGATGGGAATTGCTTCTACTTTTACATGTGGCTCGCTGAATGATAAATGATCTAAACTGTTTGGTTATGCATACAGTGATTGGGCAAAACATTAGAACCACCTACCTATTATTGTGGGTTGTATTAACGGAAAAGGTTGCTTCAGGAGGGACGTCTGGTGTAAAAACTATGCCAAATCATTATTAGAATTAAGGCACGCTTGAAGGTACATGATTTACTGTGGTGACCCTGAAAAAAAAAAAAAAAAAAAAAAGCTGAAATGAAAAGAAAAAAAATTGTTAGTTAGTTACCATGCAAATACAAAACAAAACGAAATTACAAAATAGCCAGTGCCCTCTTACACGACCATCAAGGAATGTATTTCTCTAAGCAATTGACTATTGACCAATCAGCTCCATCTAATGATACTGTATGTGCTAATTAGTGGATGTTATCATGGTCCCCTGGTATTTCACCTATTGACTCTGGCTAATCACACAGGCTGAGCAGATGAGATGTAGCAGGATGCAACTTCCTATAACAACCTACTGTATATGTCCATATTCTTTCTCTGTTGTGCATGTATACCACACACAACACAGTCTTTATCCATTGGCGGACTTTTGCTCTGACCCCAGTTCATAGCCAGTGCCAAGTGTGTGTCTGAGTGTATGTGTGCGACTGACTGTCTTGTCCCTGCAGCGTCTGGCATCCCTCTCAGTGACCTGGACACAGTTGTTGCCAAGATACTGACTATGGACTATGGGCCATGTGTGTCTAGCGGCATTGTTTTCACATTTATGTATCTTTTTTTCTAAAGCTAGATAGTTGAACTATGAACTACCCGAAACCATCTGTCAATCAAAAATCCACACCTACACAGTCAAACCCGCATCCATGTACAATGCCTGTGGAGAAACACTGAAGTTGTAATTAGCCCACTGAGAAAAAGAGGTTTTAGATTTTTTTCTGTGCAATTCTTCTGCCTTTAATGCTCATTTCAGACCACTAAATATGAAAATAAATAATTCACACCAGTCAAAAGAGAGGCAAAATGCCATCTGACCTGAGGGGGAGCACTTGACTGTGCATAAAAATGATCTAAAACCCACTGCATGCATAATATCCAAAAAATATTCCTCACTTTATGATGTTCATAGTTTATCATGGGATTCGACTTGTAACAACTATATTTCATCAGAAAGTTGAGCGCTTGACTGAATTGTATTGGGCTTTTTCCACTGATATGTTATTATTCAATCCATTATCAACATTTAGGTTTAATGCAGTCAATTAGACAGAAAATAATGTGGGAATGAATCTTAGCAGTAGAAAATTACTGAAAACTTGTAAAATTGATGTGCCAATACAGTACACATTATTATCTTTTTTCCTGTCAGTTATTCTCCTCCGGGGTCGCCACAGTGATACATGCAGCACATCTGCCTCTCACCGTTTAGTGATGGCCCTTCTGAAAAACTGATTTCTTTAAATTTACAAAACACTCTATGCTTTAGTATTTCACGTTTTATGTAATGTATATGTCTGGAAAACATCTCTACTTTGACTCTTGGACGCTTGGATTAGGTGCCTGTCGCCTCCTGGTTCCCTTGGTGGGAAAATAAACAGAGCATAAATGGCTGATTAGTATGGCTATTAGCAACATGATACTAACAGATAAATGAGCTGACTGCTTTGTAGTGACGCCAATTTAAGCATTGAAATGATCAGAATGAGTCTGGTGACAATGTGTGGGCTTTAGAAAGGCACAGGAGCACTTCCTGGGTTCACGTGTCTAAGTAGAGCAGTGAGAGTGAGCATTTTCATCTCTTGAGAAGGGGACAGTATCAGCATATAGAATTACTCAAACATGCAAGAATTAAACAAAATACTACTTCAGGTATGTTTTTGAGGTGGAAACAACATTATAACATGGTTAAAAGCTAAAAAAAAAAAAAAAAAAGTTGATTTCGCAAAATAAGGCACCTACTTCTTAAATTAAGGAATGAGCCTTGTGATGATGGATGATGGGTCAACACATAGATTTATGCAACATTACCATTATGTTTGCATAAACTATGGGTGCACTTACTGCATTACCAGAAACCCTGTACATTAACAGGCAATCTTTTTTGCTCTTCAGAGACAAAGGAAGACAAGAAAAGAAAGTAAAGGCCCTCATTTTGAGACATTTGCAACCGGTAATGTAACATTATATGAAATAATTATACTAATTACATAGAGTTAAATGGATAGATGGCATACAGATGGTGCTTGTGTAAGTTCAACTGCAGTACAAAACTTTATATAACATATTTTTCTACTTTTTTTAATCACTCTGTATAAGTTTCACAGACATTATTCCTCTAAAATCATTCCAGCCATGCCGGACTTCCATTTTTGTAGTACTGTAATTACTGGAACAGTTAGAACCACACATCTGGTCATCAGGATATTGGCTCCTGTTTCAAATCAATAACAAACCTAAACAGCAGTAACATGTAAATAACAACAAGCCTTTATTGGTTGTGCCATTTACTAAGAAGCACGCAGCTGCTGAATAATGCTAACTGTGACAGTGATTTATGTTTTTACTTTGCCATTGGCTGCCATGTGTGTTTCCTCAGGTTTCTTATGCATGTGTGTGTGCGTGTGTGAGCAGGCACATGTGTGTCGGAGGAAATGAGGTGACCCGCTGCGTGTGAACACTTTCTGACAGAACGCCTCGTCAGATGTCTGGGGAGCACCAGCCAATCAGCTCTCCTGTCTGTCTGTGTGTGCTGGGCCAGGACCCACACACGGGAGAGGATGAAAGGACAAATGTATGTACTACTGTATCTTTAATGTGTGTCCATGTTTCAGCTTGAATGTGTCTTTACAGGACGAGCATATGACCTGACCATCCTTGCAAACAACCAGTCATCTTATAATGGTGTCAAAAGTTTGCATCATAAGGAAAACACCAATACATTTTAAGACATTCTGGCTGCAAAAAAATCCTTATTTTTTGTGATTTACATATTGATTTGGCATAAGTTTTACACTGCAACCCTCTCCATTTATCCAGGCTTAAGGCTGGCACAAATATTACACCTGCTTGTGACTTTCTATGGCTAGATTATTGTAAGGGATAGTAAGGTGCACACTTATAGCATTACAAAAAGGTCACAAGGTTCTTTGTAGGGATAACTACAGATACAACAAGAGGAAATCAAGTCTTCCCATCAAGACACACACATTCCAATTGAAATGCAGACACATTAGAGGGCTGTGACGACACATTAATATTCTGCAGTTTTATCATAGACAGACATAGTGGTGACTCAGAGACACTCCTGACACTAGCCCACGCTCCTGCTCTCTCTTTCTCTCCCTGTGCACATCATATGGCAAGTTCCACTGACAGGGACTGATGGCTGTGGCGCGCTGTCATTAGGGTCTCCTGTGCCTTTCTGTCTGCAAATATATTAAAATCATGCCTCTATAGGAACAACTACTACTATGTGGCAGAGTGGGAGAGGAACTAGAATTGAGGACAAGCAGGAAGTAGGGAAAATAGAGCAACAGACAGGAGGATCCAGGATAGAGGAAGGAAGGAATAACGGGAAGGAACAAGGGAGCAGGATAAAAGGAAAGAAGCGAAGGCGATGTAGACAAGTAGGGAATATGTTAATTAGAGAGGGGAAAAAACACAACACATAACACTTCGCACATCTGATGCTAAACATGTCCTCCCTGAGCACGCTTGTTCTCACACACGTCCAAAAATAACAGATCAGGAGCAGCAGCATGCAGAGAGCTAAGAAATCAATACACACACGACTACATACAAGTTCACTAATGTGGAACACTTATATACACAGAGCAGCCAGATCTGAGAGTCACGGAGAGAACTACAGATGTAAATGGTTTGGTTTCACATGTGTAAAGGTGTGACACAGGCCAGTGTCTATGTCAAAGGTGTGGGAAAAGCAGCATGGGCTATGAAAGTATTTAAATTCAAACTGAACCAATTTAGCACTGTGAAATACAGAGACCTTACATTTCCATTTACTTTCCACTTTCAAATTTCTTTGCCACAACTTATTCAGTGTTGACAAGTGGTGTACACCGACTAGGCAATGGAAGTAATTACATTTGGTAGCAAAAAGAACCCATTGTAGACATTAGGAGGTCTCTTGTCAGCCAGTGTAACTTGTTGATGGCAACTTAATGAAGTAGATTGAGTTTTTGCCTTGTGCCTGCCAATTCTTTTATTTCTTTGAGGCAACACCATCTCTGATATACATCCTGTGAAAGACAGCAATGCCAAAATGTTTCCTCCGACCTTTAATATGTAAGTATATTGTATATTTTGAATCATGTGTTATCATAGTGAGATTTATGTTCACATTGTGTGCACTTGTTCAGTTGCATACTGGACTGGGCAGTTTTAAACTTTGACTGAAGGTACTTTTTTTAAATATATAATTTTATAAATGTTTTTACTTCAAAGCAGGATTTCCCAACTGGTGGTATGGGGCCAAATAGTTGCAGTGGAAGAGTTGTTTGTTCTCTCACAAGCATAGAGATTGTGGGTTCAATCCTCGGGCCGACAGACAAACTTCCTGGATAGAGACTGCATTCCTCCCACCGTCCAAAGACATGATGTGTTGAGTAAATTGATTACTCTAATATTGCCCCTAGCAAATGAATGTAAGACTGAATAATGGCTGTCTGTCTGCGTACGTCTCTGTGGGTGTTTCTCATTTGCCAGGATCCTTCGCGGCTGAACCACTTCGGAGTGATCCATGTCATCAGCTCCTCACCAAGTGCTGTTCCAAATGTTTAAATCCCCCACATCCTCCAAAGCTTGTCTCCTCCTTTAGGTTAATTCATGAAGGATGCACCTGTGGGTCCTACATGGCCTCACCTCGCTACAAATTGCCAACAATGCACTGCAACCACTCCCATTTTTTTCAAACTTTATTTAACAATTAAGAGAAGCTTCAATATAATATTAAAGTCACAACAATAAAAATAATATAATATATTACTACTGTGCCCCACATTGCAGGAAATAACAGGATAAAGAGACACATATTTAAAAAGCTCATTTTAGGCTCTGCAAAGTATTTTTTTTAAATAGTCATAGATTTTGCTGTTTCTGATTTTTTAATTTTAACTTATTTTGCTATAATTATATCACTATTTTGGTGTACATTTGGTTATAGGGACAAATTAGACCTGCTGATAGGTGATGATTTTGTTTAATATGGCATCTTTTCAAAGTATTCTTGAAAGATCTATTTTTTTAATCAAGCCAAAATGTAGAGACGTGGGAAAACTCTACAAAAAACAAAACAAAACAAAAAAAAAACATTCAGATTCTGCTGTTTGACCACTTTCCACAGTTGTTTTTATTTTAGAGCCATGTTTTTAACACGAGGTGTTTGGTCATGTGACACACACTCCTGAGCATGTTCCAAAAGCGCTCAGATGTGGCATTAGCAGGACGCTCAGCTTTGGAGAGGTCAACTCTGGAGGAAGGCTTCAAAGCAGCCTCTGGAGGAAGGATCCTGGCAAATGAGGGGTGAAAATGGGTCTCGCAGTCAGACCAAGCCTATTGTTTTGGAACATAGTAATGCAGGTCTTTGTGGAGGGATAGTGAATGTAAAAAAAGTAAAAAAGATGGTTAGAACTGTCAGCCAGGAGGCCTAGAGGAAGCCCAAAGAGGACTTTCACAGATGTCATGAAAAAGCACATGGACGTTAGTTTGTGTGAGAGAAGAGGATGGCGTGAGAAGGAGGCAGATGATTCACAGAAGGAAAAGAAGAAGGTACAGTAGTAGTCGGTCATTTTTTGTTGGTATGTAGTCTTCCCAGTAACATTCTGGACCATTTATATAACCCACATGATCAGCCATGTATGACATCATTGAAACACATGATATCTCTGTGTCTGGAACAGGACTGGGAGCAGCTGATGCAGGAGAAGTATTCATGGACTCATTATTAGGCCCAGGTGTGTCTCAGTTTGTTTCAAGGGCTCGGAGCTCCACGCTGGGCCACAGATCCCCTGAATGTGTCCTCTAAGCAGTCCCTCCGGCTGATGGCGTCTGCACCACACAGAGTCCTGATGTTAGTAACCTCCAGTGCAGCTGCAGACTCAAACTTACCCTTCACTTTCCCCAAACTCTGCAGTGGAGAGCACAGCAGTGGCCCAGCCTCCTCCCGCCATGCTGCCTTCTGTCTCGGCTCACACTCTCTGAAAGGAGGGGAACAGGCGGCTCTGCTCTCATGAATACTTAACTACCTCCACAGTAGCACCAGAACAAGGCCAAGCACTGAATCCAGTTACCTCAGCGGCTCCAGATGAGACCACTGAATATAGTCCTCTTTCTATCTGGCAAAAATGATATCCCGAATACTACACAACTACACATAGCTTTTGCAATGTGGAACATTTACACATGTTTTAACATTGAATACACATTTTACAACCTTTAAAAACATTGTCTGGCTAAAAGAAATCAAATCCATTAATTACTTTGCTACTGCTATAAAGAAACATGCGATGAGACCAGCAGAAAGCAACAGAATACAGAGCTATTATGCTCTTTTGAACATAAACATAGAAAAAGAGCTGTTCACTTCCTTAAACATTTTGTAAGCACAGGAGAAAGCCCATAAAAGTTGCATAATATAGCTGCTTTAAACAATCTGCTTTGCACTGTTTAATTATTTTACAGCCTGAATTTTGCAACAATTTTTTTTAATCAATGACAATAGACCATAATTATCAATGGTTTTGTGTCAAGAAACTTAATGGGGTCATTGGCGCGCAGAAGTCAAATAGTAAACAGAAACAAAAAATATATAAATACAGTGACCAGGCATAACATTACGACCGCCTTCACTCGCCACGTGCATCACTCGTCACTGACCCAGTTGTCTGTGCCATGATGAAAAGATAATCTGTGTTATTCACTTCACCTGTCAGTGGCCATAATGTAATGAACATTAGTGTTACATAATTACATAAAAAAATTGTAAATCTGTCATTATTTCTCCTACTAGATTTTATAAGAATATTTGCTCTCAGAATTGTTCTCTAGCTTTTCTTCTGGCAACTTACTTATTATGATTTCCCTCTGCCCAGCCATAACTCCTAATGCGGGCCCAGTTAACACTGAGAGGAAGTGCTATATATACCTGCAGATTGCTGAGGGCTGCACAGGTTTTTCTGCATTGGCGGGACAGTGAGAGCTGTAATTATCCCCAGTGCACTGGCCACACTCTCTGTAATTTTCAGTGCAGAAGAATAAGCCAGGCTTCATAGTTACAGAGCATATATCCAGCCCCGGTAGCAGCCCAGCAGGCACCTGAGCCAAAAGCTACACCCCGCCTGTGAGAACAACAGAGGCAGGGGAAGAGCGGATGAGATGTCGGAGGTCTGCGGGAGATGAGGACGGAGGGAGGAGCCGCAAAGGAAGCACCAGAGAGTCAGAAAGAGCCTGTGATTGCCAGCCAGCGTGTTGCCGGTAATTACAATACTGTGTTTCTTCTGCTCTCTTTCTCTCTCTCTCCATCCTTCCTCCCCTCGCTCCACCATTCACACCTTCCTGTCTTACATGCCTCTGTGCTCAAGGTTAATGGGAAAGGGGCTGTGTGGCTAAATAAAGACAGAAATACACAAGGCACTATAGGGATGATTAAGAAATGAGACCATTCACTGCATGGGTCAAAAGTCAATGTGGCTCTAAACGTCATATATTAGTAGCAGCCTATAGTGCGTGGTGGTCTGCAGTGTACAGGCGCACGTCAGTGAATATGAATATTGTGGAAAAGCGAAATTTCAGTAATTCAATTCAAAAAGTCCTTAAGATTCCTTAAACACAAAATTAACAATTTCTCTATTTTAACTGTGATTATTCAAAATTTATGAGATGCAGAATTTTGATTTCCATTCACTGTAAGCCACAAACACCACAATTAAAATTAATAAATTTATTACAATTTATACACTTATAAATTTTTTTGCACCTGTAACATTTGATAAATGTACCATAGCTTTAATTAGACATGTTTTGTAGAGAACCTAATATGTAGTTTTTCTGTAGTAAAGAATAGTATCTTTCCCTGTACTTAATGGTCCTATATTATGCTTTTTTCAGGTTTTTTGAAATAATTTTGGACTATCTTTTGGATAATCTTTGCATTATATTTTATAACTTAAAATAATGTAAATGTATTGAAAATGCCCTCCTTTGGGGAGCAGTTTCTTTCAGTTTGCAGAAATCACTTGGATTAGGTGTCTGTCACTCTGCTGGTAATGGTGGGGAATGAACAGAGCATAAAATGGCTATTTAGCATTAGCAACATGACGCTAGCTGATAGATAAATGAGCTGACGGCTTCGTAAGGGCAATTTAAGGGCCGAAATTATTCGACTGAGTCTGATTAAACATCTTACATGCTATATATAGTTATTTATTAAGCTGTCAGTTTCCAGTAGCAGTTGTCTCATTTAGTCTTTTTGGGAGCACTTATGCAGAACACGTAGATTCTTTTGAATGTCCTGTAGAGTTTTTTGGCTTTTGCCTTTGTTTGATAGAGCCAGTATTGTGACATCAGGGAGATTAACAGGGATTTGACATGGAACAAATTGGCTCAGTGTGGGAATCAAACCCAGGTGGTTCTGCTACCAGGTGAGTCACCAAAATGCCCCAGTTTGTGAGATTCTTTAAGCATGGAGAAGATGAGCTTGGGCCAGTATCCTTCCATTACTGTTCTGTGCATGTCCTTTTAGCCACCAGATTCATTATTTACATGTGATTAAAGTAGGACAGCCTGGCCTCTAGAGCTACCTCACCAAGGAACCCTGATGGCTTCCGTCTCCGGGCCTGTCCTCTTGCGTCATATCTTGAATTTTCTTTCCATTTTTTTCCTCTTCTCTCTCCCCCAGTGTCTTGCTCATTGCCTTATCAGCCTGCTTTGCTTGATTCATCTCTTCCGCTCTCCAGCGCACTCACTATCAAACATGCACTTGTACATGAGTGTGTCCTTTCCTCCTCCCACTCATTCACCCCAATCTCCATCTCTCCCCTGCACCTCACTCATTTTTATGACTGTCACAGGAGCCCTTTTCTCATTGTCGGCCTGCCCGCTTTGCGTTCTCCGTCTGTGTGTTTATGAGCAGAGCTATATTGAGAGCGTCTGGCTGGTAGACACAGAGGAGAAGAGGGGGCGAGAGTGCAGCGCGAGGCTGGAGACGAGAGACAACAGCCGAGTGATGGACCAAAGATAGAAAGATGGTCAGATAATGATGTACATGCCAGTATATACATGCGTTGCATATATGGAGCTACAGCAACTCAGATCAAAACATTTACATTTATAACATTATGAAGTTAGGCGTGGAGAAGTACTCAACCGTTGTACTTCAGAGTAACTGTTACTTGGAAAGGATATTACTCAAGTAGAAGTAAAAAGAGGTGAAAACTCTGGGAGGAGTTTGGGGAGGCCATGGAGGAGGACTATTAGTTGGCCTCAAAGAGATTCTGGCAAACCATCCACCGCCTCAGGAGGGGGAAGCAGTTCCTCGCCAACACTGTTTACAGTGGAGGTGGGGAGCTGTTAACCTCGACTGGGGATGTTGTTGGGAGGTGGAAATAATACTTCGAAGATCTCCTCAATCCCACGGACACGCCTTCTGTTGAAGAAGCAGAAGCTGGGGACTCAGAGGTGGACTCGTCCATCACCCAAGCTGAAGTCACTCAGGTGGTCAAAAAGCTCTTCAGGCACAGGGGTGGAGCCACTCTGAGTACCTTACATCTCTGGATGTTGTGGGGCTGTTTGTTTGACTCGTCTCTGCAGCATCGTGTGGTGGTTGGGGACAGTGCCTCTGGACTGGCAGACCGGGGTTGTGGTCCTTCTTTTTAAGAAGGGGGACTGGGGGAGATGTTCCAACAACAGAGGGATCACACTTCTCAGCCTAAAGTCTGTTCCAGGGTATGAGAGAGGAGAATTTGGCCGATAGTCAAATTCAGGACGAACAATGGGGTTTTCATTCTGGTCGTTGAACACTGTACCAGTTCCATACCCTTAGGGCACTCGAGTTGTAAAATTTACATCAAAGTGATATTTTTCACTCAAAAATAAACTTTTAGAAAATACACTTTACTACAAAAAATGTGCAGTACTTCAGTAAAAGTATCTAGTTCAGGGGTCACCAACAATGTGCCCGTGAGCACCAGGAGCCCTTCTGGAGCTTGTGAGGTGCCCCCGAGGGATATTTATAAATAGTGACTACTGCAGTGTTTTAGTCATAATTTCTTTTTTTAAACTTGTTTTTATGTTTAATTACAAGATTATTTTTTATAAACATTATCATTAATGCAAAGCAAACAATCATACAATCCTAGTGTCATTTGAAAGGCATGTCAGGACTTTAATATAGAGGATTATTTTGCACGAGTAGCCCTCAGTACAAATTCTCATCTTTTGGGTAGCCCTCAAACCCAGAAAAGTTGGAGACCCCTGATCTAGTTACTTTCCACCACTGAACATTGTTGATTCTGACATTGGAGGTTTGTAAAGTTATAAATAAGTTGAAAGTGCAAAAGATCGAGTACATATGTTATCTTATGTTATGTTACAAATTATGGTTTGGACAATAATAAGTCATTTTAGTATGAGGGTAAACTTTTTATGCTGGTCCCAAGCCTGGATAAATGGAGATGGCAGCATCAGGAAAGATATAAAACCAATATAAATATGCAAATCATGACATGACATGAATATTATGAAGCTGCAGATTCAAAATCTCAGATGTCTGCAGCTTCACACGAGTTCCAAGACTGAATCAGTGGAGCTTGTTGGAGGCAGATGATTTGCTGTGGCGACTTCTTGAGGAAAGGGATCAGCCGGAAAAAAAAAGAGGAAGTTACAATACAACACAGACACTCCAGCATTAAAATACTTCTATGTAATCATTTGGGTTTGTTTTTCGAAGGCATAGGGAAACACCATGCATTATAACAAATGATAACATTTAGTTCACTGCCATGGCTTTTTTATTTCAGTAGAGTGCAGACATTTACATTTATTTTATACACACTGTGGCATGATAGAAGTTGGAATTTTTAGGTGAGCTGAATTCACAATCAATCATTATTCAGCACTGCTTTTTTAAAGACATTCTGGCCACAATTTTGATGTCCTCCTTTGTTTATAGTACCAGTTTCTATGTTAGCCCACCTCAGCTTCACGGACAGTTTTTATTATTCTAGTATGCTCATTATTGGAATATACGATATTCCAACTGTTTTTTTTTTTGTTTGTTTGTTTGTTTTTTTTTTGTTTTATTTTTACAACTGATAGCTCAGTATGAGAGTGGAGCAGATTCTTCAGTGTTGTTTTTATTAGGCACACGTTACATGAAGAACATGTTTCTATTGCTCGAGTATGTTATACTGAACCACACGACCGGGAGGCTGAGGCAACGGCATCATCTGATGAGTCACCCAATCCTTCTCCTCCTTCCAGATGGGTTTATATTTGGACAAAGGCAAAAAAGCCTCGGGCTCCAAGTATCTCTTCAAGTTGGAGGTGGCTGTGTAATGGCAGCAGATACACAGTGAATCACTGGTCCACAGTTTTGTTGTGTATGAAGACTTGAAGTGTCCCTAGTTACTGGTGGTCAAACTGACAGAAGAGGATACTGGCCTTGTTTCTTTTTGTTTTTGAAGATAAAATTTAAAGGTCAAACTTTTGGGCAACTCTAACTTCTTTCTGGTCGTCTTTTGTGTCCTTTTTTTTTTTTATTTCAACCAGTCCATTAAAAAGGGATGATTAATGGTCCCTCTCTTGGTTCACCTCCCTTAATTGCTCATAATCATTTCTGGGTTGTATTAGGGACAGAATAAAGAGTAGTAATGTAATGTAGCGTTGTCTAAGTCTCACAATGGTAAATAGCGATGCTATATGATGTAAAAGTGCCCACCTGGACTTCAAACACGGCTCTTCTAATTCTTGATCTAGCTCTTATGTCTCACATTGGTAAAGGGTCAACTAAAACTTAAGATTGTTCATCTGTGGCTGGAGTTTGTATCTTTGGCTCTGGAGCCACACCTTCTTCTGGGTCCACACCAAAAACTAATAATTTCCTTTTTTGTTTTTCACTAATCTTAACTGAAAATCTGACTATTACTTAGATATCTTGCTAATTAGAAAGAACAACAAGCCAATCAGAGTAAGCATAACATAAACTCCATGGCAAAGGCTAAAATGCATCTGAAGTAACCACTTTCTAAAAATAGCCATTTTTAAGTCTTATGAGCCTTGTTACGTGTTAATAAGTATCATAAACCTCTTTTTGCAAAATACTGTCCCATTAACACTTACATTTTTGCAGATTTTCACAATATCCTTCAGAATTAATGATAGCGCCTTGTGTTTTTTATCTAATAAAGCTTTAATATGACATTTCTCACCACTGTCCTTTTGACAAATGAGATGATAAATTACCAACCGATTTATTCTTGTGGTTACTATCGGCTGTTGGCACACCATCTAAGAGTTACACTAAAGTAAAGTTCTTGTGGTGTGAAAAAGAGCAACACTCAAAAGGAAATTGTAGGATTTTAATGGGATTATCAGGAAATGTAATGTGCCAAAGAAGAACTGATCCAGAACACAGTGAGGGTCCAGAAATTTGTGAAAGGATTCTATAGCATTGCGAGATGGGGCCAAATACTAACTCCAACCACAAGGTGTCAGTCAAGGAATAATCTTTATTTCAATAGCAAGTTTAAGTGTTTTACAGTGCAAAAATACATAAATAAAAATACCTGCAACAAAAATCCTTCAGCTTAATATAAAACCATAAAAGACAAAAAAAAAGACAAAAAAAAAAAAAGCTTTGATACAAAAATCAACAAATAAAAACTGTAATAAAAGTGGCAAATTAAAATCAGGCAGTATCGAATGCTTCTAAAAAGTAAGGGTTTGAAGTGTTTGTGAAAAGAGTGAAGACGTTTGGTATTCCTGCGGTCAGGGGACAGGGAGGGACTTCCTGAGGGAGGGACATAGTGGCTCAATGGACAGACCATTTACCCAAAAACTAGTCCAGGTCTGGGCACTTTTGCAAGGTAAGGCCTAGAAATAGCTGTGCACAAATTTGTTCCATCAACTGTACAAAAGAATTTCAGTCTAGACTCATCAAACACACTTTAGTAAGAATAGTAGAAACAGTGACACTTTGCAGAGTGATGTAATTGCGACGCTTTTATGTGCACACATAAAAATTACCTTAAAGGGATTGAGTTGCAGAGATTTTGGTGATTCAGCAGCAAAGACAAAAGAAGGCGACAATCTGGTACAGTCTAGGGAATTGAGCTACTACACTCAAGTTAGCCATTTGTATTTTGGTCTAGAAATATTACATACATTTTTAAAGCTGCACAATGTAGAGATAGATCTCAAGTTTAGCTTCGAGGAAACTGTATTTTTTTAAAAGATGTTTCTGATATTTATAGTTTTATAGTTGCAGTTGAGTCAATCATTGCAGAATCTGTAGCATTATACTTGAAATGCAATACTGTACAAGCAAATACAGCAGCTTTGTATGGGTACGTCTTCTCTGTTTGGAAAAATAAAACATTTAGAGCTGCTCTTAAGTTTACTGTGTGCATCAAATGGATCTATAAATTATAATAGTAATACATTAGACTAAACAGAAGGTAGTAGCAGCTTCCGAGGTAAGGTACTGTGTAACCTGTCAAACAATGCTCTTTAATTAAAAGTGAAATAAAAATACAAGTAGCTTTTAGGAGGTGCACAGAAATATAGAACAACAGAACAAAACCCGATCATGCTGGAGTGCAGAGTGGAGGCAGGAAGTTATGGATGAGAGAACAGGGAGAGACATTTTGTAAATCAAAGTCCGGACTCAAGCCCACAACACCGAGGCGAGCAAGCTGTAGTCACTCTATGCTCTACAATCTCTACCATAGAGCTATACCACAGCTCCTGCAATTTCACATGCCCAAAGGACTGTGACCTGGTTCAATGCTGTTTGGCCATTATCTAAAATGCAGTTGTTCTACCATTAGAGTCAGAATTATATTTACCTTACAGGGGCTATATTCTGCTTTTTAAAATATAAAAAACTCTTTGGTTACCTCTAGAACAGTATTGCATGTTTTTACAACCCTTAAAAACATTATCTGACTAAAAGAAAACCTTATTTAATAAGTAATCTACTGGCACCATAAAAAAAACAGGTGAAGAGTCCAGCAGACGGCAGCAGAGTGCAGAGTGTTGCAGTATTTTAAACATAATCAAAGAAAAAAAGCACTTCACTTTCTTAAACTTGTTGTATGGTGCCATTTTACTACAAAATGTAAAATAGCTGTGAGGAATCAGTGGAAACACAGCTGTGCATTATTTTTTGTAATAAATGAAAGCAGACTGGATGTAGAGGGCTTGCTGATTGGTCAGTGTTTCCGGGAGTAAGAGGGGGTTTGTGGGAGAGGCAGAGGTCGTGGAACTGGCGATTTGAGGCCTCAGAAAGGCCGTGCCTGCAGAGGATTACTTAGACACGTGTGAATGATGCCAAACACCAGACATGTTTTTGATGAGGGAACATTATTATAATATGTTAGAAAGCTAAAAAAAAAAAAAAAGTAGATTTTCCATAATATATCCCCTCAAATTACAGATGCTCCTTTCAAGTGCACATCGAACAATTGGAATGGTAGTTTTCTCTGAGGGCGGAACCCATTTTTACAACTTGTGCGCATTCACGTGCCCTTTGGTCAGATGGTGGGAACCTGGAAATGTCATAATAGAGTTCAATCACATTATCTGTTTGTGACTTCTGTTTATGTACCACAAATAGGTCGTTACCAATATCGTAATATATGAAGTTTGGTGAAGCACAAAACAGAAATTTCCATAACACTATCAAACTTCAAAAAAATATAATTCCATGTTTTACTTTGGTTTCTGAAAATCTCCCAAAAAATAATCTTAAACATTTTACCATTCATAACACGCTGTTATTTCCAACAGTAACAAGTCACTACGTCAGAACATTTCCAATTTACCTGACTTGATCAAACAGCTTTGTAAGATGTTCACGTGCTCTTTCTTCTCGGAAACTCGTATATACAATAAACACCAACACGACTTGAAAGCACCATTTGTTTAAATTGCATGACTACTTTACTTTTGTCACTTTTTTAAAATTTCTGATCAGAAATCGATGGCAACCCATAGAAAATCTTTGGAAACCCAATTTTGGTCCATAGCCCTGTGTTTGGTAATCACTCTCTTGTCTAAACTATTACTGCTGTCTGTGAGAATTCTCTGTCATCTAGGTCGCCACAATAAAGGTTAAAAATTCTGCACTGCTGCTATATTTAAATCTACTGTATTTGCAGACGTTTGTGATTCTACCTAGTGGTGGTGAGTGATAAGTTCATCTGGTTTACACTTTCTATTTTCTCTGTTGACTTACAATGTGACTATAGTTTAACACTTTAACTAGCCTTGCTCCCCTCTCTCTGTCAGCACAGTGCAGTCTCCGTAGACCTCCCATGTCACCTCACAGAGTCAACTCAACTTTCCCAGAGACTTTGCCCCCTCTTGCCCTATCCCATCATGGGAGGTTTTGATTCACAGGACTGACAACCTTATTATGCAGCACACTTATTATTGATATTACACCGCAGAGGCACGGTTGCCATGGTCACCGAGCGAGAGACATTTAATTTTCTCTCCTCCATCATCATTATCTATGGGGCCATCTGTTGTGGAAAATGAATTCAGCCTCATTTGCATGACTGATAAGCACATTCTTTATCTGTCCCACAGAAGGTCATATGCCATGGATTTGGGGACCAGAGATTGAGAGGAAAAGAGTGGTGGGGTGAACTGGCGCGTGGTCCTACCTCTGTGATGGAGGTAAATGGGGTGTCAGAGTGTGTACAGGAGCTTTGGATGTGCACATGTGTCTGCATAATGCATGGACATGACTGTTTATGTATGCCCTCTTGTTCATATCCATGCCTTTGTTCTCTTGTTGGAGGGTTTTGAATTTACATAAGCACGTGCCAGCATATGCATCTTTGCGTATGTAGCTTCTATTATGGCTGCATGCTTTAATAGTGTCTATGAATGTGTGTAATTCCACAGCAGTGTAAGTGCTTAGTTATGCGATGTGGGTTGCTAGGAATTATAAATGGTATAGCCAGATGCTGATCACATATCATGTATGTGGCTATATACTGTACGTATACCTGAAGGTCTGTCTTACCTGTTCTTGAATTTTCTCATACATAAGCATAAATCAATGGTTAGCACTTCTGCCTCTCAACCAGGCCTGTATGTGTGGATCTTTAATTTCTGCTTTTATTGTAAAAGTATAAATAAATGTTTGAGATGTGACAGAGACATGTGAAAAACATGCTTTCAGCCATGTTATGATGTTGTTCTCTCATCAAAAACATACCTAAGTTGTGTTTTGTTTTATTCACGCCTGTTTATGTAATCCTGTATTCTCTGGCGCAGAGTTTCAGAGGCCTCAAAACACTTGGTTACACAAACCTCTGCCTCTCCCACAAACCCTCACCCCTCCAGGAAGCACTGACCAATCAACAAGCCCTCTACATCCATTCTGCTCTCATTCATCTATCAAAAATAAAATAAAATAAAATAAAAAATGGTGTACAGCTCTGTTTCCACTGATACCTCATATTTTTTATTTTGTAGTAAAATAGCATAATACAAAAGGTTTAAGGTAACAGGAGTAAACTAAATAAAATTTGGTTAGTTAAATATTATATTATGCTTTTTGAATGCTTTTTGAAATAATTTTGGACACCTTTGCATTAGCATTTTATGCTTTCATCACTTAAATGATGTATAAATGTATGAAAAACGCTGTTACTTTGCATGGCACACCCTGCTGACAATGGCGGGGATTGGACATTCATAAACTGGCTTTTTAGCACAGCTATTAGCAACATGATACCAACAGATAGATAAATGAGATGACTGCTTCATAGAGACGGCAATTTAAATGCTGAAATTATCATAATGAGTCCAGTAACAGTGTATAGGCTTTAGAAAAGCACAGGACTACTTCCTGGTTTCTTGTGTCTACATAGAGCCATGAGACTGAGGTTTTCAGTTCTTGAGAAAGGGATGTCCTCAGCAAACAGGATTACTGAAACAAGCGAGAATGAAACAAAATACTACTCCAGGTATATTTTTGAGGTGGACACATTGTAACATGGTTAAAAGCTCAAAAACGTTGGTTTAGCATAATAGGGGACCTTTAACAGAAGAGAGCCAGACAAAGGCACCAAACATTTCTCAAAATCTCATAGCCTCCTTAAATAAAAGTAAATTAAACGTATTTCTGGCTGGTCTCTTGTGTTAAGTTGTTGTTGCCTTTGGTTACTTTGACGGTATTTGAGTGCATCTGTCCTTGTCTTTCTACACAGGTTGCTAGCTTTTTATTCAACTGCACTCCAATTAAACACAATCAGCTAAAAAAACTGAAAATTTTATTCTCATTTCTGATTTCCATTAAGAAGCCATAGTAACATGCATTCTTCTCTTCACTGCAAATGCTCATGATAATCCTCTATGAGCTACCAACTATTCTTTCCACACTACACGCAGTTATTAGTCATTTGTTTAGCTGCTCTTATAGAAAATATTGATTACCCTGACAGACAAATAAATGCATGGGGTGAAATGCTGATGATTCACGTCTCTAAGATTGTCTTCACAAGTATAGTTGAGCAGAATATGCTAAATTCATGTGTGTATCAGTATGTTTATTCCCTGAAGCCACTGTTGTGTGTTTGTGTGTGTGCGCGCAGGTAAAGTGGCTCCCTAAGGTGCTGGGTGTGTGCTGTGCTCTGGTCTTTCATGTCTGGCACATTTGTCATCCCATTGCAAAGACACAAGCCTTGCTCTCTGGTGCACGGATACACACAGCTCTGTACATAAGTAGGCTGAAGCTTGTTATTCCTCCTCTCCTTTACTCCCAATACGCCAGCCATGCAACCTCTCCTTCCTTACACACCTCCCTTTAGGTATCACTGTCTTTACTTCTACCCCCCTCCGCCCCCAACCCACTCTTCTCCCTTGGTCCCACTGAACAACAAGCTTTCACCTTCTCCCACGCTATCATCTCCAGTCCCCAAACGCCCCCGATTCGCTTTCTCCTCCTCTTTTGGCTTCTCCCGGATCTCTCTTGCAACCTGCTTTTTTTTTTTTTTTTTCACTCCCCGGCATCACCACCTCTAACTAATGCTCCCTCTATCCCTCCTGCAGCTATGCTATGCCCTTCATTTCTTCTTTCTTCTGTGTCTGTATTGAGCCACTCTGTTCATTTTGTCTCAAAGCTTAGAGGTAACGTAATGTACTCTTGTCTGTATTATGAAAACAACTGGTGAACATGTACATGCAGGATTTGTGATGACCAAAGTAACCTTTTGATTCTATAATACCACTACCAAAATCTTAGAATTGTATTCAAATGATTATTAATGTTATTATTTTATTTTTATTGCATGGACATTCATTCAGACATTACAACCATGGTTAGTAGTGACAGGCCACATTTGGACACACACACACACACACACACATATATATATATATATATATATATATATATATATATATATATATATATTTTTTTTTTTTTTTTCAGTTTTTACAACCCCCATGATGAAACTAAACTCCACAGAGTATTACTGTTATTAATATTTACTTGATTAACTTTATTTACCTTGTAGTTACATTAAAATTTATTATTAACAGACTTGTATATAAATTCAGACGTAGTATTGCCATAATGATATGATAACAACCAAACCATCAAACTATGTCTGACATCATTCGAGCTTTCTCCTCCTACAATATATATTGTTGTGCTATTTGACTTATTTAAGATATCTACTTTTTGTTTTTATTTTGTATGTCTGTTGGCTGTATTTGAATTTGTTTTTCAATTTTTTTTCATAAACATGTACATTAATTAGCATTTTTTGTATTTCTTTGCCATTAATATTTCACCTTTAGGCTACTATATTGCTGTCAAATTAATCCATGCTTTAGTAGCATTATAGCACATAGCCTATGCTTGAAACTCCGTTTAGTGGTTGCTTTTTTTTTCTTTTCTTTTTTTTTTAGTTTTTCTCGGTCATTCTTTTCCAAAAACAGTAAAGTGAGAGTTTCAGGACCAGGAGCTGTCCATAGGAACCGTCGCTGATTGGTCAGTGATGCGGAAGAAAAGCAAAGTTTGTAGTTAGTTTAGAAGACGCAACCGCGACCCGCGGAAAAGCTACGTTTGTTTAAAAATGTGTCACTTTGTGGTAAGCTACAGCATTTAGGCCCTGTTTGTCTTTTTACTTTTTACTACTTTCTAACTTTTCATCCATGCTTAGTAAAGCGCGTGTAGTGGTCTAGACAAAAAACGAGAAAAGCGTAATGAACATCAGGTTACTGAGGTTACTGTTATCTGACTGATAGCCAAAATGCTAAAAGCTATCTTAATTTCACAGGTGCAAGAAATACAGACAATTAGCTTTATTTACTGTGTGAGTGAAAGCTGGGCTACACAGAGGACTGTGACCGCGGAGATACATATGGCTGTGTGTATTTCCCAACACGACATATGGATGGCATACAGTGAATTCTCCATATAGCCTAATGATTAAAGTACATTTTAATGGTCCGACCTTTGATTTGGCTGTGTATTTGTTTAAGAAGGTGAGGTAAAGTAATTGTGCTTGATTGGCATTAACATAGCCAAATAAAAATGTGAAATTGCTAATATTGAACGCCCTCTGGGCATCTGTGTCCCAATGCACTGGAGTACTTATCATGCCTTCTTTCACTGCCTGGCAGCATTGTTGGAGAGAGCAGTGCTTGTTGGTTCTGCAAAATGCTGCTCTATGGCATTTGATTTGTTTACTGCTATGGGGAAGATCAAAACAATTTGCCTTATGCACATGTATACTGAGTTGAAACAACACAGGCTTATGTCTTTGAATACTTTTATGAATATTTATGTGCAAACTTGTCTTTATTTTATTGTGCGGCTTCTCGCCTCTGTCACACAGGAAATCTGTCCTCAACTTTCTATTGTTCTTATAGGATCAGTGGTCCATTGTCAGATATATGCCCCCTGCAGCTGGGAAATGAATGAATTAACACCTCTGTACGGTAAGAAATGAAACTCATTTATAATCTAATTATGACCATGTCTTAAAGATCAAATTAGCATTCTTAGTGTTTGCATATCTGGGTGAATATGGAAATCACTATGTTGTTATTCCTATTCTCATTCACACATGAGTGCGCACGCTGAATGCTGCAATCTTTATGGGCAGGGCATGACTATATTGTAAATATTGTCTCCTGCCCAGGCGGTGTGCATTAGCAGTGCTCATCACTGAACACATGGCCAGAACTGGCCTGTTTCAATACTCATTCATCTTGTGTGCCTTTAATTCTGCTGCTCAGCCAGCCTCGAAGCCTGGGATAGGGGCAAAGCTTTAATTAACAGCAAGGCTGCGATCAGCCACACACTTCCTTTAAGTTTGCATCCTGTAGCTCTCTCAGCTCTTTGAATGATCCCTGGCCTAATAATGTGCACCCTACCACGAGTGGAGCTTTTTAAGGCAAACTGTGTGTGCCTCCTATTTAAAATAAGTACATTGCACATGTTCCACATGGCTCATTCCCTCCACCCCTCTACCTCCATCTCTACCGGGGCCCGTGGGAAGAACTGACTCTGGGAGCAGACAGTCTGCAGTCCTGAATAAATGTATAAGAGGGAGAAGGGGAAGGGAGGGCACATTAGCAGGCAGCGCGAGGGCTGGGGAGGGAGAGAGAACATATTGAGTGTTGGAGGACATACATGCACAGTGTACAGAGAGAGCCAGATGCACAGATAGGAGAAGGAGGAGAAAGCAGCTTATAGCACTGGGAAAGGAATACATCTCCCTGTGCTTGAGCACAAACACAAGCTCCTCCACACTGCTGCCCTCCCTCCCTGACATCCACATCCACACACAGCTCACACAGCTAGCTTTAGGGTATACCAGTCGGCTTTGGCAGTCCTCTCCTTTGTTGTTTTTGCTATTGGTTAGTCTCAGCAGCAGCGCGGCGTGCGCCTCTATTGCTGTGGTGGGTGCATGTATTAGTGTGTGTGGATCTGCCAGGCGATGTGAGGAGGATGGCACTAGCAGTACCCTGGTAAGTCTGCTTCTTCTGCATTTGCCTGTCTTCCTTTCTCTCTGTCTTTCTCTGTTGCTTTCTGTGAGCTGTTCATCTGCAGTGTTGCTGCTCCTCCTTCCTCATATATCCACTGTGCCCTGCTCTGGTTCTTTCTGTGTCGGTCTGTGTTGTCCGCTCGTGTCCCGGCTCTGCTCTCGCCATCCCCGCTCCAGTCGCGCGTCTCCTCCGCTCTCTCTCTGCTGCTCACTCTCTCTCTTCAGGCTGCGCCTCATTGGTGTGTCCTGATTCCCTTTTTCCATTAGGCTCCGGGCCTATTGGTCGCTTGCCTTCCAACCATTATCTCCACTCCTCCACCCCTCTGTCATCTCTTCTCCCGTCGCTCTGCCTTCTTCCCCCATTCTCAGTCTCTCAAGTCGTAAAAATGATTTGCATGCAGAAGCTGAGCAGAACTTTGCAGTGAGAACAGTAAGTGAACAGAAGAGTGTAAGAAGATTTGCGTTAAAAAGGAGAGGAACGCTAACTGGAGAGCACGAGGGAAAGTTTAAGAGACGACTGCAGTTGGTAGGTAACTTGTCTCTGTGGTATGCTGCACTGAAGACTTAACTACTAGCTTGAGATGTTAGCTTTATATTCTGAATGGGAATATTGAGAATTTGAGTACTACTACTACTGTATACTGTTACTACACAGTGTGGTTGTAGTGTTACTTTGCTGTTGTTGATTGTTTGTTTAGCTTTAGGTAGAGTTTGCTGCTGTTGAGAGTGTCCTCAGTGGTAAGATATCATGCGGGTGTCTGGTTGTTTATTATTGTACTGAAATGTCTTCATTTGCATGTTTACAGTCCTGACATTGTTAAGATCAAATGATAAAAAAGTAGCTAGTACCCAGTGAAAGACTTTTGGCTTGTGTTAAGAAGTTAGTAGTGTAAGTTTTGTCTTTGTTCTCTGTGTGTAAACAATATACCATTTCAAAAATAAATGAAGCTGAACTTTGAATTGAGCTAAGGATGTTTGTTTTTAGGTCGTCGTACTTATAAATAATTGTAACGTAAACGTGTCAGTTGTATGTAAAAAGTGGTGTAATGTGTGCGTGTCCTACTTTTTATACTTTCACATTATTATCCAGTTTTGTATTTTAAAAAAGATGCATGCAAATGTGTTATTGTGCTCCCATGGGCTGTATAAGGCTGCAACATATTTTATTGGTTCAACAGTGCAAAACAAAGTTAAAAAAGTCCCTGTATTTTATACCCAAAGTGTGAGAGAGGAGTGTTTGCCAACTTGATCATGAACACGAGGTTTGGGGAAACTCTGTGGCGCTGTTTATTGAGGCTGAATGAAGACGTTTTTAATAATAAAATGAATAATCATATTTGCAACATACTTTACTCTATACAAAGCTAGCGGGAACAGCAAACTACCCAGGGTAATCTTTATCTGATTGCTATAGTATCTCCAGTAAATGTGTTGGGGCAGCTGAGAGTACGGGGCTGCCTTGGTGTGAGGAGAAACCATGTTCTCGGGGATGCTCCTTTAGCTGCAGACGGGGGAAATGTCTTGCTTGTTAAAGGGGAGACTTGTGTGTGCGTAGCCGCGGTGCCTGATGTGCTTTGCTGAGCGAGCCAGGCGGACAGGCAGACAGCTGAATGTGATTAAATTATAGTGGGAAAGCACGCTACCGGGTCTTACTGGGACCAACATCGCGGGAACCTCCCCCCCTCCCTCCATCCTATCATCTCGTTCCCTCATTTTCCCTCTCTCTCTCTCTCTCTCTCTTTCATTCACTGTCTGTGCTGAAGGAGACCCTAGCCCCTAATAATCACAACAGTCTAGTCAGAGCTGGAGGGGGAGAGGAAATTGGTTGTTGATAGCGGTGCTGAATATAGACTGTAAGGTCATATCAAATGCACTGTACATTTCAGTGTACCTAGCTATGTCTGCCCTGAGATTTCTGACCTAACCAGTCCATAATGTAGAATTATAAGGCTTTACATTGTGTTATATAGTGCACACTGAGGTATCCATTAGGCGACATAGTGTATGTGTGGTCTTGTGGAGACATGACCACAGACTGAGCCAGCGGTTGAAGGTAGGGGGGCTGTCTCTTCTCCAGACTCACTTGGGAAATACTGTACGTCCCTTATTCTTAGCAGCCTAATGAATGAGCAGAGGAAAGCCTCCTGGGGATCCTCCACATGCGACTGGCAGGGGCGGTGGGGGGCGACCAGGCGCTAATATTAGCCTCCATGTTGAGTGGAGCGCAGAATTACACTTCCATACGCTATGCTTAGTGTGTCTGTGCCATATATTGCCATAGCATGACTCTGCATTTATGCTTCACTGTGCTGCAGTGGTCACTCACCTCTGTCTTTACGCATGTGAAACACATGCATATAACAGCTAAATTTACCAGATGAATGTAATTTCTTAAAAAAAAAATGTTTTAAGTTGTGGTGAAACTATATGCAGTGGGAAATTAGAAATAGTATTTCTTGTAGAGACTTATTTATTCTTTATAAGATGCAAAGAAATAGCTTTAAGATTCTGAAATTCTGAATAGTGGATGGAGCTTTTTGTAAAATTATGAGCAAAACTTTTACATTTCCTGAAAACTAACAAGCAACATTTTGTGTGGTGAAGACTTTGTAAATGATCCCTTTAACTGGCCCATAACCTCACACTGCTCTTCATACACCGAGGTGCCGGCCAGCAAGATTTATGAGCAGCCTAACGGTTGTCTGCGCTTCTTCCTTCCTTCTAGTTAAACATATTAGCTTTTCTTTGTGTATTTGTTTTTGTCTGTAGAGCATGTGCAGTTGTTGTGACCGTGTATTGTTTTTGGCTAAAATCATAGGGAATCAATGGGTTCTTCCAATCAGTCTCAATGATGTGGTAATGCTGGGGCTGTGAGGGGATTGATCTATTTGAGTAGACACAATGCCAATACTGACGTCTACTCTCTGTGATGGAGCTGCTCCTGTGTCTTTCACACATGCTTGCTTGCTACACCTGCTCAACCCACGCCCAAAAGTTTGACCTTATACATTAATCTTTTTTCCTCAGCAAATGTGAACTTATATGATAGAGATAAACAATACTGTACACTACTTATATTTTGGTGATCCAGTCCGACTACTCCTACTAATAGCTCCAGAGATGTTCATGTCCAGCCAGGTATTCCTCAAGTGATAAGGTTTGAATGGACAGGTGTCCCCACCATAGACACACCTCATTGCCTTTTCTCGAGGGAAAACATGATCTATCTCCTGGTGGGCAGGCCAATTAAAAACCAATCAAGCTGCTTGGAGTGCACTAGTAATGGGAAAGCCACGGCAGTGGAGGAAGTGGGCCTGATTAATGGACACTTTCACCTTGTGGCATAACAGCCTCCCACAAGCATCCATCACCTCAGGGGACAAGGCACACCTCCACTAGGTCCACACCCGTCCCATACTGTCAGACACTGTATGTGCTGCAATTGTCTGCCATTGCATTCATGCTCATCATGATGAGCATGAATTGTCTCCGTTAGCAGCACTGTAGCTGTATATTAGCGAGTCTGACCTACAAGGCATTAAGCTCATTTGCTGCAATGTGTTTAACTGAGCAGATCTTTTGATGGTTGGACATTCACTAGAGCCATACAACGACTTCTAATGGGAAGTTCCAAATAGTATTAATAGCTATGTATCTGCCCCTCATTGATAATTCCACTATTTGCTGCCAGCGTTGCCTATTTTTGTTGTGCAGACTGTAGCTCAGAGTGGAGACACTACTAAAGAGCAGCAGAAACAGTGTGTTTGTGTCTTTCCCTCAGGTCCCATTGTACGGCAGTAAGCATTCAAAAGGAGTATTAAACGGTGTGAGTGAGGTTCACTCCATTTCAGGAGCTGTTGTGACCTACTTCACACAGCCAGGCGGCTCGCTGTAAATAAGGATTTTCATAACCTGGTTTGGCCTTTTCCCATTAGAGGCACAACTGTGCCTTGAAGAATATTCTAAAGAGCAGAGGAGCTGCTGTTGAGAGTGCTGCTGTGATATCATCAAAGCACTGACCTTGAGACTGTGTTGTTGTCATGCTATTACAATTAGTTTGAATACAGCATTTACTATGATCTGAAGGTTATGTATGCAAGATATGACAGAGAGAGAGGCACTTTAATTTTTGTGCCCCTGTTAAACAGTTTGTATGTTAATATTTTCTTTATGCAGTCCCTTGGCACTCTGCCAACAAACTTTTACCATGACCGAGGCATCTCAAATATGTCCATTCAATTTCAGCTTCATTCAACAAATGGGTAAAAATGTTGCAGTTTTAACATCTACAGATAAGTTATAAACACATTGCTCTGCGGTGGTCTTGGATACTTTAGTGTTAACTAGTGTTAACATTTGTGGTTCATTTTAGTTGGGGCCAGATTAGATTGTGTTAGGCTTTAGCATTTTAAGAAATGAGGAAGTTATGATGAGATGCAAAAAGAAGCTGGAGCAGCTCCGCGAGCTTGGTTCAGGGGAAGGTAGTGTGATATTGGAAAATGATTACCAAACAGGCATTCATTATTCAACAGGGCAATCAGGGAGGGCACAATCTCCTTATTTATGCTAGCTCTGTAAATCAGATTTGTCAGTTTTGATCACTCTAAAATCTCCCAGTCACACGCTGGCAATATTGGGCGAATATTACGCTGTCTAATGGGTAATTGATGACGGCATGTGACACTGGTCGAGACGAATGGATGGCCTTCAGGAGCAGGGAGGGAGCGAGTTCACCATGGCAGAGAGAGGAAACGGCTATTAGTGGAGCCACAGACATATTACAGGCTTTCTCCTGTACACAGCTCTCTCACAAGTACGCAAATATGTTTCATACAGAATTTTTCCAATATATACTAATTACATATTGTAGTAAAGCATGTACAGTGTAAATGCTGTGGTCCCTGGGACAGTGCTGGGTGGTGCACAGACATGATGTGCTCTGAGTCGCCTCTGTGAGTAGTCTCTGCGAGTCCCTGTCTCAGCGAGGGTGGCCTGACCTCTGCCTTCAGCTCTGCTTCACAGGATGGCGGCAAATGAGAGGTGTCATCACATGACAGCAGCACAGCCCTCTTTAGGACGGGGCGCTTATCGAGCGCGCCAGCATGCTACGCAAATACTGCAGCCTGGCATATACTATGTACACATTTGTGAGCACGCTGGCAACAATTTCAACATAAACACACATACAGAAATGCATAAATATTGACACGCTGTTGCGCACAGATTCTCAGCAAAGCACGATGCAAATCAATAGCTTTGTTTTGTGAACACACAGCCTTTGTTTGGGAACAATGAGTTGGATTCAGTTTTGACCACTTAGTGCTTATATGGTTTGCTATGACAAGCTCCAAAAATCAAACTCCATCACAGAAAGGACTGTGTAAGACAACAATCCAAGCTTACTTATTTTTCCTTTCATTGCTTTTCTCTTGTATTGTAAAGGCCATTTTGTGTAGTTTCTTTTCCTGGTTGCTTAATTTATATTTGAGTTTTTTTTTTTTTTGTTTTTTTTTAATTGTAGTATAAACATTTTACTTATGCTATACTAAGTGTACATTCAACAGTATAAACACATTGTTCTTCACTGCTGCAGTTAGAGAGGCACTCCATCTGTGCATTTTAACAGCCTCTTACATGTATTTTCAGTATGCCTGTGGCTGGCTCTATGTGAGTTTAAATCAACGTGTTCTGTTTTGTGGGAGACACAAACGGTGATCCTCAAACTGGGGCATAGCCACGTGCCACCTGGAGACCTCCTCAAACACAGCCCCTTGAAAGCGCTGACGAGGCATCGCTGGGCCGTCCCGCTAACTCCTCTCTGCACACAAGTCTCACCGTCTGTCCTTCGTCTCTACATCTCTGTGATCACAGCCTGTCTGTCGCTCTTTCTCTGCCTACACTGTCCTCTTCAGCTGACTATTGTCCCTCTGCTGGTTTTTGTTCTGTCTTTTCTTCCTGTGTAGAGTAGGGCTGCAACTAACGATTATTTTGATGATCAATTAATCTATTGAGTATTATAATTAATTGATTAATAATTGGATAGTGACGTGTGAGTAAATGTGTACTGACTTGGTGCTGTAAGAATTACAAGTAGTTTGATTGTTCCCATTAAAAATTGTCCGTTTCCGTAAAAAAAAAAAATACATTTTTTAACAAAATTTGAATCAAAGGTTCAAGTATGCTATTTGAAGATTTTATATACAGCATATGTACTCACACAGATTTTTTTTATTCTAAAACACAAAATTTGCATTGTGTTTAACCGTTTCTGTGGTTTTACTGCTCTGTTTTGGAAATAAAACCATTTCTGTCAGCACATAACATGAGTCTGAGTCTAGCGATTCATCCATTACTAAATTAGTTGACTATTATTTCAAAAATCGATTATTTGATTATTTTTGATTAATCTAAGTAGCTGTTGCAAACCTAATGTAGAGTCTGTATCCCCTTAGAACAAGATTTTTTATAACTAACAAACATTATGTAAAGAGAAAATGGATGGGACAAGTGTTCCTAATTTCTTCAGTCACTTCAAGAGTTTAGGAAAAACAGGTCACCTATATTGCTAATAAAGACAATATTGTAACACTGTCAGCATTTGAGTCCAACAGCCTCATGCATCATAAATGGTCTCACTGCAGTCAATACCATAGTCTAGTAGTGTTCTGTGTTACAAAAATGACCAAATTTTTAGATGCACAAAGAGGCGGATTTTCACTTTCAATCGTTGCAATGTATTCAGGTCATTCCAGGGCTAGTGTTAAAACGCTTCTTGGCTTTGCTTCTGTTAAGCTGTGCATCTTGTTCATTCTTCTCCAATCTGTGTAGCCCCTGCCCTGAATAAATAACACTACGTGTTTTAGTTCTTTAGTCTTCCGAAAGAAGGCAGGCCCCAGCTCGTGTAAGTGACCTAATTTTCCTGCTCGGCCCAGCGTTTTCCGATGTGAGCTGTTCCAAAATAGCTTGGCTACAGCAAAGCATGGCAAACTCATTTCCATCTTGCATAACAGGGACAAAACACCCCTTACTCCAGCTCATAAGCTTTATAACAAGATGCTGTTTTTTATGTGAATGTTTGTCTTTGCATTTCTTTAATATTTACATTTACATTTAAGTTGCTCTTAAGTGTTTCTTTTAGGTATGGCAACATCAAAATGCCTGCTTAACTCTGCAAAGCCCACGTTGTGTGCAACATAAAGCACTATTATAAAGATGGACTCTATAAACAACTATGGTCATGTAATGGGAGCGTTTTGTCTGTGTCATTGGATAGGTTTGGGATGAAGATAACGAGAAGCAAGGGGGGTTAAGAATTCATTTGTTGGTGGCAGTGGTGCATCCTTTCAGGGTGTGTAGCATGCCTTCACAAAGCTAATGCGGAGAAATTAAAACAGATGGAAGGCATGATTATTTCATCTGCAAAGAGCTCTTGGTGGGCTTTGTTGTAACCGGACTAGACTGCTTAAAGGCAGGAGAGTGGGTCTGTGGCTGTGCGTGTTTCTGAGCGAAGTGTTAATGTGCCCTGGTGTGGGAAGCTGTTTGTCTATGGATTTGTGCATTTCCACGCTGTTCCTGTTTGAATGAATTGCATGTGGCCATATGTCTGTCCATGTGTGTACTAAGAAACAATGAATATTTTGTTTTATACAGAAGTTTATGGCCTTCTAATTAGTATGTAGGAACATAGCTAAAATCATTGTTTAGGAGCTTTCTGCCATGTTATAATATTCCCTCATCAAAAACATACTTGGAGTTGTGTTTTGCTTCATTCATGCATGTTTAAATAATCCTCTATTCTCTGGCACGGCCGTTCTGAGATCTTAAAGCGCATGTTTCCACGAACCTCCACCTCTCCCACAAACCCCCGCCTACTCCAAGAAGCACATGACTAAGCCCTCTACATCCAGGCTGCTCTCACTCATTTATCTTAAAAATGGTGTACAGTTCTGTTTCCACTGATTCCTCACAGCTATTTTTAATTTTTGTTGTAAAATGGCATACAAAAATGTTTAAGGAAATAAAAAGCTATTTTTCTGATTATGTCCAAAAGTCAGTGTGCACTCCCCTGCACTCTGCTGCCCTCTGCTGGTCTCTTAATAAAACATTTTCTTTTAGTGAGATAGTATTTTTAGAGGTTGTAAAATATGCGGTGCTCCTCTCGAGGTGACCAAGATTGTTTTAAAAATATAAATCAAAGCATCATATAGCCCCTTTTTTGGCACTCTGATGTCTGTACATTGTATCATTCATAGATAAAATTTGCAAAACATGAAATTCAGACTCATAAAGGTATCCATAAATTGGCTGCGAAATGTTGCCTTGACTGCCCAGAGTAAACCCCATACACACAGAAAGCAGTGGTGTGATAAAGCTCCCTCACACAATAGAGTGAATTAGTGAGGCTGTGTATTACTGTATTGATCTGCGAAGGTGGAGCTTTGTGCCTCAGTGCACCGTACTCACAGCAGCTGCAGTACGGCCATATAGCAGTGGTTCATTGTATGTCAACGGTGATGTGACAAACTGCCATGCGCCCATGCATCGGGGTTGTGTATGCATGTGTACAATGTATACAGCAGCACACGCAAGCATACTGACAGTCTTTTAGTTTATCTGTGTCTTTGTCCAACGCACAGCCTTCCAGTGGGGTGCATTATCACATGAGGGTCCCTGTGAGGCGAGGGCTAGAGGACAGGGCCGGCTGTGGTGTGTGTGTGTGTGCGTGACTGCCGGGCCACACCTGTCAGCAGCGCTCCATAGGCTGGCCACTGATGCTATCTGACAGCCCGACCGCCATGGCACAGTGTGTGTGTTTGTGTGCTCCGTGACCGTTTGGATGAGTCACTGTTATGCCTCCACTGCTGTGTTCCCCAGAGGAGCCTCTAGTGTCTGACTGGTGGCTCTAGTGTGTGTGTGTTTGTCTATGTATACATGTGTGCTCAGGCCCTATTAACAGCTGGCCCCTTACTCACAGTAAACAAACACGCTGAACCATCTACATTTTTGCAAGTGAGTGCCTGCTAGTGTTGCACCACGCCTTTGCAACACTTTCACATTATTGTAGTGAAGTATTAGTCAGTATTCATTAGTTATGTGTAACACAGCTATCTGCATTGCTTCAAGGTTTTGACATGGACATTCACTGTATTTTATTGATTAGATCCAATTATGAATGTGTTGCTGTAAAGTTTTACCCTGCAGTTCGCACACAATGCATTTAAATGCAATATTTTGGGTATGGAACAGTGAGACAGTATACTGCCATCATGGCAGCCATTGAGCCAGAATTATGAAGCAGCTGTACCCTCCAGTGCCTCTCAGCAGCACATGCATTTGGCTGAAATATTCAGCCCAGCTCCCAGCGTTACCTTGCATGTATAATTACCGGATATGCTGCCTGCCGCTGATAACTCTCCCAAACAATGTTTGAAGGGAGAAGGCGGCCATGAATTCCCAATGAAGTGTGAAAAAGACTGATTAAAATTGCCGTGGTCAAAAGCCAGCGCACCAGTGTGTTCTGGTCTCATGGACCAGGGGAGAAGGCGAGACAGGCTCTGCTGTAGAGATAGCTTTTTTCTCCACACTGTGCTAAGGATAGATTTTTGGGGGGTGTTTTAGTCTGTTTCTATTCTGATCCACAGTGAAAATATTGGCATATTTTATGTTGGCTAAGTAAACATTGTATTCAAATGGAAACACACACAGTACAAATTAGCAATGCACAACTGTTGTTGGACCCCAAAAACAACCTGCCAAATTTGTGCTTTATTGCTTTTATTGCAGTAATAAAATTTAACCTGATAAAATTACTATCAGTGCAGCAACATATGTTAGTGGCTTTTACTGTACTGTGGCTAAACAGGCTACAGCTAGTAGTGTTTTTAGTGACGCAAAGAAAAGAAAATCTAAACATTAAACAAAGCTGTTGTATCCTTTCACTGTAATGTTGGTTAAATATCACTTTAATAACTCTATATAACTTCTGATGATATGATTTTATATTGATCTCCTACAGATTCTCCAGACTTACCAATATCTAACAATTTCTGCATATTTCCTTTGCTATTCCTATGCTTCTCTGTAGGTTATTGAAATGTATTGAATGCAAAATGGTTGCTACCTTCATACATGAGGTTTGATATTCCTATCTACTGTAGGTGTGAATATATAGGATAAATATGTGTATTTTGAGAGCCCAGGCGCCTGGTTTGTCGAGGGAGAAGAGGATATGTCTCATTGTAGGAGTGTGGGCGTCAAACTCAGGGCCCTAATTACAGCCCTGGCTCCACAGCCGTCCCTTGCCTCCCACAGCCCCATGTTTGGGTGCATCTTCTCTGCACAGTCAGATGATACGTTCTCTGTCTCCAAGGCTTTGGTCTCAGGAGGGCTCCACCTAGCACAAAGCATGGCACTGTCTGATTAGTTGCTTTAAATGACATCTCCAGCTCCATGCAGCCCATAAAGTCGTTGTCTTTGTTGATAGTTATGAGTTGTGTTGGCACAACACAAGTTGTGTTGATAGGAATCTGCTGCACATTATAGCTTGGTCATTGCAATTTTCTATGGGCCCTCTGAGAGACCTGATTTGGGCTGCTCTAGTTGGGCAACTTGTTAGCTAGTACGCTAGTTGTGTATCTTTGAGCTAACAAGGCCTAACATGGGCATGCACTTTTTTTCTCCATTCTTTTCTTGAACACTGATGTACAGTCCAATAATTGGTGGTTATTAGTGAGCTTGCTGGAAGAAGAGCAGGGTAGCTGGTTAACTCTTTCCTCACAGGAAGGACAGCAGTTGTCTTTCATCTTATTTCAGAGAGATACTAAGAGAATAGAAGAAAGAGAGATGTGTGCCTATAGTGGGGGTTGGTTATTATTTTGCCAACAGCAGATGCCAGGCACAGTGGTTTTGCCTGGGCACACTTTTTACACAACACAGCTGTCTTCTCTGCATCTGGGCAAAGGAAAGGAAGAGGAGGAGTGAAGGAGAAACCAAGCAAAAGGAAGAAGGGGTAAAAAAAAGATGTTTGTGCAAAGGAGAGACACGAGAGAAGAGAGAAAGAAACAAAGAGTGACACAGATAACATCTCTGAGCACAGCACAAACACGGGCTGGCGCTACCATTATAGACAGAGAGATACCACCCCCTCCACCTTATCCTCAGTTTAGCATTCCCTTCCAAAAGCTGGGAACCACAAACTGGGCCAATCCACAACAGGGATTAGCTATGGAGCTGCAGAGGCATTTAAATGTGCTCATCGTGAGCTCTGCGTCTATGTGGGAGTAACTGTAAACACAAACACATACGAGAGGGAAGGAAAAGAAAGATGCTTTTATTATTTAGACTCCTTTTATGGGATGTCATTGAGAATGTTATATAAAAAGAGAATGCAGTGATGACTGCATTGAACATATCTATTGTTTTTATAACTGGACTTTTGGAAACAATAGGATGATAATTAATATAAAGTATAATATTATTTGTTGTACAGTAAACGTAAAGCAAGGAGGAGAATGAAAAATATAAAGGTTTAAATAAAAGTAATACAAAGGACAGTATTGAACTTTACAGTAACTGATGTATGATGTGCAGTGTATATTCTGGCATATACTTGAAAACTTGTATAGTTGGGTCCTATTCGATATGTAAAAATAGAAAGATTGAAATGTTCTTTCTCACTCTCTGCCTGTGGACAGTGGTGGAGGGCAAAAGCCATTGCTATTGAAAAGGGAATTACTTACTATTATTATTTGACAATATGTATAATTTCAAAGATCCTTGCACCACTGTGCACTTGTTTCTCTCCATCGGCCTCTCCCTCTCCCTCTTTCCTTTGTTCTACCTCTATTAGAGTTGTCCTTGACTGCCGAGCAAGCACGCAGTGCAGCCTTTGGTTGAGAAGAGCCAGTCAAACGCTCTCCTGCTCTCCTGGTGAGACAAGAATAGGAGTGGACATGGGGGAGTGAAGAGAGAGAGAGAGGGGCAGAAGGAAAATAGTGAGAACACAGAGGAGAGAGCCCTTTTCAATTCAGCAGCGAAAGCCACGAAGAGCTAGCTGTGAATGAGACAGGAAGAGTATTAGCAGGAAGTTGGCCTGATGACTAAGCGTCTGAAGACAGGGGAGAGCTCTGGGCGTCTTGTTTAGAAAGACAGTGAATGAAAAGACATTGTCTGCCAAAGGAGGAGGCTTCAGAAATAGTGCAGCAATCTTCAAGGGCTGTGAGGAATGTTGTGGAATGGTCATGTTAAACATGCTCAATGCTGAGCAAATCAAAGGGGCATTTTATAGAGTCACAGAGATTATCTATATAAAACCTTTAGCCTTATAAACAAAAATAGGGGAGAGTTTCAGTACCACGGACAGTGCCGCGAAGCAGTCAAGTTTTAAGCAAATTTTTTTGACTGATTTAAACAGAAAAAGAGGCTGAAGTATTGACGGTGGATGGAATTTAAAAGAAAGAATTTCTTTCTTTGTCAGGTCGATGCATATAGACTTAGCGTAAGACTAATAAAAGACAGATGGAAAGACAGACAGGTAAACAAGCAGATAGACGAGCAGGCAAACAAATACAGACACAAACAGATGACGAATAGACGGGCAGATATGCAGGCAGATTGGCAAAGCGGCTGACAGCCTGGCACAGAGGTATTGGCCAAAACCAGTGGCTGGCAGGCAGACAGGCAGATGGACAGGCAGGCACCCATGCACACAGACAGAGAAACAGACACAAAAGCAGACAGACTCAAGAATGGAGGAAAAATAGATAGAGGGATTGGTTGGATGGAAGACAGACTTCCAGAACGGTAGACAGAATGGCAGTCAGAGAGGCTGCCAGACAGACATGCACTGTTAGGAGCAGGACAGGCATTTGGCTTAGGAAGGAGACATGGGGACAGCAAATGCCTCTGGCTCAGAGGGAAAGCAAGATTGAGGCAGGCAGAAATAGAGGAAGAGAGAGGGAATGGGATGGGGTCAGAGCACGGCTGGCTGGCTGACTGTTGATCTGTGGCACTGGGCTGGCAGAAGAGGCTCCTGAGGGACAGAGCTGCTCCATACAGCCTCCGTCAACACCCCCCAACCCTCCACCCAGCCCTTTATCTGCATTCCCCCTTTCCCTTGCCCGGATGGGAAGACAAGCCTATAGCAAACAGTGGCACACAGGCACAGCCTTAATGTGTTCTCAGATATTAGCCGGGCTGACAAATGCCAGTGACACTGGGTGTAAAAACAGGACAGCTAGTTCAAAATGCAATTTACCTTTTATCCTCCCTTTGTCCTCTTATGTGAACCAAAAAGGATGCTTCTGTTTAAGCGGTAGTTAACTGACTGGTTTTAAAGATGTATACAAGTTAAGGATTGAACAAAAGTAATCCAAGTATTGCATTAAGATAGCTTGTCATTGCAAAACCAGCCCAGTGAAACAAGTGCACACTGATGGAGATGCCTGGAGGCTGGAGAAAAAGTGTGTGCCCAGCTGAAAAAGCCTCTGGAGGTATTTTCAGGACAGAGGCGAAATATTAGAACATTACAGCCGTTTTGACTTACACCGTGTTTGGACAGTTGAAATATTGGATCAGTATGTCGATATGTGACTTGAGGTGCTGAAGATGTTTTTATGTTTTTTTTTCGCAGTTAGAGTTACACGAGGCTAAAGTTACAGCCGTGTGTGGGAGTGTGAATGTGTGTGTATGCATGTGTGCATTTTGCTGCAGGGTGCAAAGCTGCTCCGAATGTCCATCTGCCGAGTTCACAATCCACCTGAGCCCACTCACACACATATGGATGCATGCGGTGGCACCCATGCTCCCATAACACGCATGTCAACCCAGCACCAATCCTACAATCCTCTGCCCATACCTGTGTCGTCTTGATTATTCCTCTCGTTTCACTTCCACCGCGACCGCTCTTCATTCTTACAGCGATTTGCATAAAAACATCCCACCTTTTCTCAAGCTGTCACCTTGATGTAGCTGCAATGCACAGTGTGATATCAACATAACAAGTTTTCTGACAAGAATCCAGAAATGCACATATACATATTTCACAACAGGTGTTAAGAGAAGTAAGGGCGAAAATGAAGAATGCACTGGCAAAGCTGAAACAAAAAATAAACACAGCAGAAAGCACGCACATCAGGTTCACACGATCAGCTTAATGTGTGTGTACCAGATGCTGAATGAAATTAAATATGGATACTACAAAAAAAATAGTTTCTCTAAATTATTTACAACAGCCGATAGAGAAAAGCATTATGGCTTTTATAAATTTGCAGTTGTCTTTGACTACTAGTGCCATGATCACACTGGCCAACAAACATAAGTTGTAGATTGTGGTCTCAAGGTGATCACTGGTGGCAAAGCAATGGACGAGCCCAGACCTCCACTAAGGCATTGGCCAATCTCACAATGGTAAAGAAACAGTATAGTGCCCAGACCTGGATTTGAACCAGGGAACGTCAAGCTCAGGTGTATATGCTCTAACCATTGAGCCATTATAATGTATCAAAATGGTAAAGAGTTCACCAAAAATATGACTGTGTTTTTTTAGTTGACTGCTTGTAGATGGAGTTAGTTTCGTTCTATTTAGATCCACAACAAAAACACATTTATTTTATATATTTATTTTATATCACATATATTTATTTATTTTTGAAAATTCAAAGTCCGGCTATTAGTATTTGTGTTATGTGCCAAGATACAAATCAACCAACAAACCAACACTGGCCAAAACATAACCTTCCTGTTGCAGGTAAAAAAGGTTTCAAGCAGCCAATTTTAGTGAAATGTTGCTTTTTGGGTGGTGTCAAAAGTAAATAAATTGCTTTATAGAGTGTAAAGGACTATGACTAGTCAAAAAAATGAGAAATGATGAAAAATTGTCATTTCTGTATTTTGGAAATAGCGGTTTAAAAATAAAATCTAGGTTTTTTCACATAGTTTAGACATCTTTTTCTGGTTCTGTCCATGTTGTGAGTCTGCAGTTTACAGAATTTTATTATTTATTAGTGAAATGATCCTGTGCTAGTTTTGTTACTGCTACTATGCCTGAGAACTGAGCCTCCTTTGAACATTTTGCGACAGCCGGGCAGTAGTGGACTGTTTTGGCAGCACATACCTCTCGGGAATGCTTTCTGCCTTTTCAGGGAGCTATTTTGAATTACAGTGTGATTCATTCAAATGGAAACAAATTCAGTCTTGTGTTGTCCGATGTCTTTGACACCCTGGTTGATGTCGTAAGTCCCGTTTGAGCGAAGAGAAAGGAGACCATTTCTATTGCATTCTATTAGGCATCTATTTTTGGTGCCACAGGATACCCAGTGACTGTGTACAGCCTTGTCAGTGACGAATGTGTTTGTGTGAGAAAGCAGGGGTGGGGTGCCTTCCCACAGGACGCCATGTGTGTCTATGAGTGTGTGCGTCGCAGATGGATGAAATTGGGGGATATTCAGTGTTTTTTATTTCGCCCGCAGGACTGTGTGTATGACCGAGGAGGGAAAATCGAGCGACAGCATGTGTGTACAGTGGTGTTCTCTCTTCTGCCTCTCTCTGGCTCTCTCCCCTGCAGTGATGCTCTGTGTGTATGCCCATTAGCTTGCCCAAGTGTGCGCACATGCCTCCCCAATGTATGTGAGCGTGTCAGTGCAGATATAGCATGCCAAGCTGGGGGTAACTCTGTGTGTGTGTGTCTGTGCGTGTGTGTGTGTGTGTGTGTGGTTGTGTGTGTGTGCAGATTGTGCCTGCTGTCATCCCAGGGTAAAGCCTCAGGACATATAGGGTCATGTGACAGACAGCGCGATCTATCTGCAGACTGCATCATTTGGTATTCTGGGCGACAGTGGTAGCCAGGCAGGAGGTGAGGCGGGGGGCAGGGGAGGGGAGCCTGTATCGTGTGGGTAAGGGAAAAGAGAACAATAGAGCTCATCAGTGCATTGAGACCTGGCTGCAATCAGACACACACTCCGGCGAGCACACACACACAAATAATGTTCGTATATTATGTACAGACCTTTTCACACATAAGGCTGCAATCATGCACCCAATAATACAATGGTAATAGCATTGTTCTTCATGGAGATTTACTGAGAAACACTGATGCTATTTATAGATGAGAAATTGTTACTATTTTTTTCCGCTGCTGCTCCCTTTTTATATTAAAATCAATAAATAAAAAAATACTGTACTGTGATTGGCCACTTGGTCTAATTGCCAGCTCAGCACAGAGGTGGCACTATATCCCGTTCATATTTCACGAATGGGATAGTTTTGAATTTTGGGGGTGGGGGGGGTGAGGGGGTAAACAAAAGTTAAAGCGACTATGGTATACTTTTATTGATATTTTTAAACCAATCTTGGTCACCTCTAGAACAGCACTGCACGTTTTACAACCTTTAAAAACATGTGACTAAAATAAAAATAAAAAAATAAGTACTCTACTAGTTTCATAGAAAGTACTGCAGAGTGTTGTTTTTTAACATAATCAAAGAAAAAAAAAATCTCTTCACTTCCTTAAACTTTTGTATGATGCCATTTTACTACAAAAGGGAAAATAGTTGTGAGGAATCAGTGGAAACAGCTGTACACAGTTTATTTTGGATAAATGAATGAGAGAAGACTGAATGTAGAGGGCTTGTTGATTGGTCAGTGCTAGGTGTGAATGAAGCAAAACACAACTGTTTTTGATGAGGGGCAACTTTATAACACGGTAAAAGAAAAGTTGGTTTTGTATAATATATCCTTTAGCTTGAGCCTAGACATGGCCACATGCAGGATATCAATTCACTTAGCAAATGGCTGAAATTACTAGCAAATAGTCAAATCAGCATTAACTGGAACATGAGTTATTGTATTGTTTCAATCATAAGCAGTCTAAAATGCCATTTTTCAATACACAGTCCTTCTCTTGCACAAATGTAGTGCTCACAGTTTTTATGTATGTAACCTAAATTTGCACTTGATCTTTAGATTGGTAATATCTGCTCTGAATTAACCTTGAAGACTTTGTTATGGTGTCCTGTTTAAAGGTTTTGTCTAGATTTTGTCATTTTCTATAGGCGGGTGAGTGGTGCAGCGCTGTTTGTCTGTGGTTCTTTCAGGTCTTGGCCGTCTCGCTCCTCGACCTTGGTGCTCTATAGCTGCCGAGCTGGAGAGATGGTGTTAAGGCTTCTACAGCCGTAAATCACCTCTGCCTCTGCTATACTCTGCCCCCCTCCATCACCGCAATGTTGTTCTCTGCACTTGCTATCTGTGCTGATTGGAGTCTTCCCAGTCTGATAATGGGCCACATATACACGTTACACACATACAGCGGCGGCGGAGAGGAAGAAAGAGAGAGACAAAGAGACTCATCAAGTAATTAAGGCCCTGGCTCTCCCTTGGAAATTAAAGGAATGGCCCTTTGCTCGGCTCTCTCTCACCGTCTTCCTGCTGGGCTGATTGCTGTCTGGCTTCTCCTCACCTGAGTATTCCTCCCTCTCTCCCAGCCAGCCTACCCATAGTGCATTGTGCTTGTGATTACCCCACTGTGGGTAATTGCGGCAGCAGTTCGCGCCATGTTATTTCTCCCACTCTCTTCCTTTACAGACGAGGCAACTCCCTGAATGACGAGCGCGGTTTTAATGGAGGGTTTAGCTTTTAGCAAAATTCCTGTATCTGTACTGTAGCATATTGGGAGGACATGGCTTTTTGTCGTAGGTGTTTACCTTTTTATGTAAATCTTCACACTCCACCTGTAAAGTCCCTTTGTGATAATAGGAAAGCAGTCCTTTTGTAACAGAGAAAGGGACCTAATTATTTTCCAATTAATGTTTAAGTACTCAAAACTCCAAAGCCCAGTCCACTATTGTTTCTGCAATCCTGCGACTAGTTTTGCTAAGGGAAGAACAAGTTATACTAATGATAAGTACAGTGTATAATATAGTGTCCTTTACTGATATGGAGCTGTTTATCAAATGAGTTTTTATGGAGCCCCTGTGGACAGTGGACAGGTTGCAGTTAAGTGTAATACAGAGGTTACACAGAAGATGAGGAACTGGTTCTAGTGGGATTAAAACACGGTGTGGGTTTTCTTTGCCAGATAATGAACACTTCATATTATTATTATATTCTAAAGCAATCTGTGCAAGTTACTAGGGCTTGGCGATAAATTTAATTAATTTGACTAATTTGCATTTTTAATTTTGGACGATGTCAAAAATAACCAAATCGTAAAATCAAATTTAACAGAAATAGCGTTCTCCAAGCACCGCAGCATCCTGTTTTGAGGCTAATGCTGCAGCTAGCGCCCAGAGCAGCTTAAACAGTGACTGTGGGGACTCCGCAGATGCAAAAAACACTATAAATAACAGCGGAAGTAATGCTTTTATTTAGATGTGGCAGCAGTTTGGCCAAAACGAACACTGTAGTCCAACATGCAGCTGCAATGTGGTACCCTTCATGTCTTTATGTATGGTAGTTAGCCACATGCTCTGACTGGAGTTAGGCTTTTTTCACAGGCCTCAGTGGTGTATAATGGTGTCTATTATAATAGTCCTGGTCTTTACCTGCAGAGAGGGCTTAAACTAAAAGACGTTTATGTCACATTTAGAATATAATATATAATATAATAAAAAAAACTATGCAATAATATCATTTATAAACAATAAACCTACTTTAAACCTACTAATCATTAATCATTGGCCTTGATTACTCTTTTTTTGGGAAAATTATGATTTTTTTATGCTACAAAACATTTGTACTTTTCTGTGTTCGCATTAGCCATAGAGGCACTTTTTGGGAGCATCACTCTTTTTTCATCCTTTTTGCAGTTTGGTTGAATTACTTTAAGTGACTGAGCTGTTTAGTTGACTTTGTGCCCTGTGTTGTCTTCACTAAAGTCAAAATGTGTCCAAAAGACAGTAATATCCTCCATATCAAGGAGTGGATGTTAGTGGTGACAGTGCACGAACACAGAAAAAAAAAGAAAAATAAATACCAGACCAAGAAACCAGAACATAATAATAACAAATACAAATGTTTATTGTATTTTCTGAACGCCAATTTTATTTTCACTTTTTAAACCTTACTTTCTGTAGTGCTGGGGAAAAGGCATGGTGCTGTGTGAAATACATTATGTTTAATTTAAAGAAAAATATGAGCATTTTACTATCCATTAAAATGAATCACACATGTAACCATATTCAAAGACAACGTAAGGACATTCAGAGGAATGATAGTCACTGCTGACCTGTGTTTGTGTGTGTCCAGGAGGCAGTGAACTGGCTCTGAAGACAACACAGGATATGGAAGAGAGAGAGGCAGCGACACAGAGAGATTTCATCTCCTCTGCCTGTATACATATCTGCAGAATGTAGGTCAGGCAGCCCCAGTCATCTCCGAGCCAGAGAAGAGATTGCTCTGTGTGTGTGTGTGTGAAGACTCATATGAATAAAGCATGTGTGTCTCATGTAAAATGTGCTTATTTGCACTGCCCTCTTGTCCCCATGTGCCATGTGTGTTTCCATATGATGTGTGTGTTTAAAACACCTGTCATGTACAATGTGTGTCACAGCAGACATCACAGCCCACTTCCATATTGCCCTGCACATAACCATACAATACCCGTTTCATCAAAGTTGTATATTGCAGAGCAGCCTGCCTGCCCTGGCTATTTACAGTCTGTACCTTGGCTTTGATAGATAGAGAAGCGCAAGAAAGGCCAGCCACTGCCCCCCCGTATTCACCAAGGAATAGACACACACTTGTAGGATGCTAGGCTGAGGGAAAGTCTGCTTATTGGCCATATGTGATAAGAATAGATGCAGTGCATGTACATCTATACAGTGTATGACTGTATAAGGGCTGGGAGCGTCTGTAGATGTGTGCCCAGGCAGCCCAGTCTCCACAGATGTTGTTACTATGCAACGTCTCAGACATCACTGGATATATAGATTTATCATGTTTTCATCACCACCGAGGTTAGGGAGATCACAGGACGTAAAACCCATTATCACCTTTGGCCCAGAGTTTACTGTTTAGCATTTATACTTGACTCCATAGGTAATTATGCTAAAGGATTGGGACTATTTTGTTTACATAGCTGCTGATACTTTATTTGGGAATTTTAGACAGTGGATGATGTGGCTTTAAAATAAAACACTTTTACCTATTTTCAAACAAGTACTCTTATGGAATTAAAGCACATGGCTATTTTGCATAAACTAGCACATAGGATCACATAGCTGATTTTTGTTTTTGTTTTTATGTGCAGTTTGGTATCTTCTACCTGCACAGATAACACAGTTAGAGGGAGCTGTATATTTAGTCATCTATTGCCTGATCCTGTTTGCTTGTAGTCCACCAGACTTTAGGGTTTTTATTTATTTTAGGGTCTTATTTAAAGATGCATGTATCTGAAATCTTGGTCTATATTATTATCATCATCATCATTATTATTATTATTATTATTATTATTATTATTATTATTATTATTATTATTATTATTATTATTATTATTATTTATGTTTTGCTGCGCTACATTTGTCACTGTCCTTGCTGCTATGTCTTCTCTTACGCTATACACACACATAACTGAAACACTGTTAGCCCTCAATACTGTTCTAATGTGAAAAACTTACCTTTTTTCCACAGTAGTTGGCAAAGCTTTATATTTTTGTCACTCTTTTGCACATACACAGACTTGATAGACTTGCTGGCTGTCCAGGGGAATGTGGGCTGTGTCCTGATGAGGAGTCAGAGAGCTGTGATTTGTCATCAGCCATCACATGAAGACCTTGATCAGAGGACAGACCCATCACTTACACCCTGATTATAATGAGCAAGGGCCAGGGAGAGCTGTGTGTGCGTTTGTTTGTGTGCACGGGGACTTTTTATACATGTAGACAGACTGGCTATGTTGAATTTATGCATTTTATTGATTATTTAATAGCACTGTCCTAGTCTTTTGTAACTTGTTTAAGGAAGAATCAATGTCTGCTAGGGTTTTAAACTGTACCTATTTTCCATATTGAAAGAAACTAAATGTATTGCAATAATTTTATGGTCCTCCATCTGACAGACAGGAAAAATCCTTGTTCTATTAGAGCCTTTTATGAAACAGCATTTTATTAAGCCCTGGCTCTGTCTTGTTTTAGTCCTAGTTTAGTTTTTGTTAAAAGGGCCATATTATGCTTTTTTCAAGCTAATGTATGAAAAACGTCTTCTTTTGTGGAGCTGTTACTTTGACTGTGCAGAGAATGCTTAGATTGCTGGTAACAGTGGGGAATTGACAGCGCATTAAATGACTTTTTAGCATGGCTTTGAGTAACATGGCACTAACAGATAGATACATTTAAATGCTGAAATAAGTCCGGTCATGGTGTACTGGCTTTAGAATCACACAGGAGCACTGGTTTCACCGGTCTACGTAGAGTGTTTTCATCTCTTGAAAAAGACAGTGGCTCAGCATATAGGACTACGCAAACATGCTTAAATAAAACTAAATACAATACCAGTTATGTTTTAAGGAGGAAACATAAAAGTTCAGAAAAGTTGATTTAGCTAAATAGGGGACCTTTAAGTTAATTTTAACCCAGTTTTGACTAGTAAATACAGAGACTTGTATATTTGCTTTCTATATCAAAAAAGATATCCAAATATCACCAGTTATATTGTCATTACAACATTCAACATTGTATTCGCATATTACAACATTTTCTAACATCATGCAGGTCTGGTGTCTGTAATCAAAGAAACAGCCTCGTGCTTTTTACCAAAAAACATAAAACAGGATGTATCATAGTGGTCAAATGATAATATACTTAGTCCATGGTTTGCCATTGTGGTTTCATGTAAATATCTTTTTTTTTAAGTTGCATAAACAATCACCTACAACTCGTGCACGCTGTTTCCGACACCATCACGCTTATTATTCATACTACAAAGTCAGTGAACAATAAAGGTTTTGTGTATTGAAGAGTGGAAAAAGCCCCCCTGCTGGTTCAAAGTAAAGTCCGCTTACACAGATAACCACAGCTCTGCTTTTACATAACACACAACAGGCTTTGAGCACTGTCTGTGTGCCGATGGTGTTAGTCCTCAGGGACCATCTATTGTTTTCATTTAAGCTGCTTTGCGGTCGACTGTGAATGACTGTGTTAGTGCTTATATGTGCGTGTATATGTGTTATGGGCCGTCTGCTTGGCTCCCTATGGGGGCCCTCAGTCTTTGTGATGGTCCCTATACACCATCAACACCTCATCTGTGCTTTCCCATACATTTTCTCAATTAGCAGCAGCATAACTTCAGACATGGGGAGGGTGAAACATGCTTTCATTCTCACTCTGTTGTTATCTATTACCGAGTCACATATTATTGGACTGTTTTGGTGCGGGACCGTTGTCATCCTCTTGTGTTCCTCCACTCTCCCTCCCTTCCTTCTCCTCCTCTGGCGAAGGATGGAGACTTGAGGAGAGAAATCATGGAGGCAGCATGGATCATTAGCTATATTTGTCCCCACTTCCTGCAGAAGATGATAGATCTAGCTAATTACCCCATGTTGCCAAGCCTATCGCACACGACACGCACCCGTCGTTATGTTGGAAATCAACGCTCGCTTGGCGTGTGCCGCATAGCTGATGCTATATGACTATTCATGAGGCTGAGTTGAAGGAGCAGGGGAGATTTCTGATCCTGTCGTGGCTGTATGTGAAAGTGATTGTTGGGGAAAATATTTTAATGATGCATGCTTTCTGTCTTCTTCCCTTCTGTGTAGAAAATGAGTTTGGAGGAAGCGTGGTGAGCCTTTCCTCTGCAGCTGATCGTCACAGTGGGAGCAGAGGTCTGGACCAAAGAACTGTCTCAACCCAAATCACATCAGGTAGTGTGCCACCTCTTGATATTACCAACGCAAACTGGAAGAAAGCCACATGGAAATCAGCGAAAAATGGCTAGTTTTGTTCAAATAGAAAATGCCTAGTTGTGATTAAGAAAAAATACTGAGATCCAGTGCAATAAAAAGTCCATAAATTTGATTTGACCATATTTGAACCAAAACCCACAATTTGGTTTTCCTGAATGTACCCACTTTCTCTGACCTTAACCAGGATACTCGTACACTCCTGCATTAGCATTAACTGAAGTATTTTGCACATTTTCAATACAGCTTTTCTGCCTATGAAACAATATACAGAGAAATAAAATGACTAGGTCAGTTTTCACACAGTTAGCTTTTTCGAACTGCTGCTAAATCAGTGCAGTCGGAATGCTTACTGTTAATTTATTCCCCAAGGGCCAAACATTTTAGATAGTACGAAGAAAAATTAAAATGTATCATGTTTGAATTAATACGTTGAACATAATTATGTAGCTGTCACTTCAGTTGCAATCACAACTCTGTTTAAATTTAACTCTTGAGTGTAACAGCACTATGCCGTTACTGGACGGGCTGATAAATTGTCGTATTGAATTCACATCACAGCTTTTCACGCCTGAGCGGACCTTGCGCGGGCTGCTGTCATCTACTAAAGCCATTTTCAATACTAGTTATGAATCGCTCACCAGATTTTTGTCCCTCACTCACGCCGCCTCCCCTTCTCTCTCTCTCTCCCTCTCACTTTCCCAGCGCCCACTCAGATGCTATCTGCGCAGCCCTTCACACTAATTCAGATTCAGACACGCTTAGCATCGGTTTTGGCACACATGTTTACTGTCACTAGATGATGCATGGCGTAAATACCTGTTTGCAGTGAAATTTGATAATGCCAGCACAGCTCTCGGTGGCTCCCCGCTGCTCCACTGTACAGAATATCAATGTGATGTGAGAGCCAGCGTGTGGCAGAGGGTGGGGCCGAGCCATATGCTTAAAACGCATTCTCCCCCCAAAAAAAACTTCAAGGTGAAAACAAAGGAAAGTGATAACGACGTGAATTGCTGTGACAGATGTCTGAGCAGCCCCTTCCCCCATCAGCGCCGCTACAATGATAAACACCTAACATATACAGAGGCCTTGTGCATATTACAATAATCACAGCTTTCCCTATCATCCCTCAAATACCAATTTTTCTCCACCGCCAAAAGCCTTGTTGAGTTTCTGCTTGTATTTGTCTGTGTCCAAAGGCTTTCCCATGTCCTGTTTTGAGGTGAAGACATAGTAGATACAGCTGTATCCCTCACTAAAAAACAAACAAACAAAAACAGGATACTGTAGCTACCCTTCCTGCCTTCATTTTTATAAAAATGGAAACCTGGACCAATTGCCACCTCAAAATACTAATATACAATATAACATCAATTTGAAGTTTAGAGCTTACCTTAAACTTCTGGCTCTGGGTTTAGCATTAGAACATGTGTAAACATTGCCAATTTTTACCAGCAAAATCAGGGTCGGCAGTAGCTAAGTAGTTAGAAACCACTAACCTGAAGGTTGGCAGTTCAATCCCCACTACGCTACAATCCCCAACCATATATATACTGTATATATATATAGAGAGAGAGAATTTCAACTGTATGAAGTTAACAGTACGCATTTAGCTATTATGACCCGTCCTTTTGTTTTCAATGCAATGTTGAATGTAGAGTTCTTTCTTTTGTGCAAATATGCAAATAGATGTAATTGTTATGTGCATTTGTGAATAATACTTTTAATATTGTACAGTGTAACACGTGCGGCATATATGAATGTGTGTGATTCACCTGGGCCTGTAATGCCATTGATCTGAGGTCTAATTGACACAGACAGAGGAGGAGTGGGCTTCCTCCTAATCCGCTGTAAGCAGGCTAACCTTCATTATAGCGGTGACATTTTCCCAGGAGGTGCATTAGGATGATAGAAAAAAACAGACAGAATATGAAGAGCTCTCCAACATATGGCGTGCCACACAGTCGTGCCTGTTTCCCAGGCCTGAAACTGACAAGGATCTTTGAGTGCGGAAAGCAAAAGCTGCTGCTGTGGAGGCTGGAGTTGTGACTTGTTATTAACATGATGAGTGCAATTCTAAAAAAGGGGCTGTGTGACTGTAAAATAATTACCTCCACAAAAGAGTTTATGTTTTTGCCAAGGTTGGTTTGTTGGTTGGTGGGTTTGTTTGTTTGAGTGTTAGCAAAATACGTCATAAATGATGGTTGTATTTTTATGAATGATGAGGATTTTCAGGAGGTTAGTGTTGGGCATAGTTTTTGGTCTGGATCCAGGAATTTTTTTAAGGATTTTATACAGTTGTCAATAAGGGCCATCATGCAGATTCTCGCTCTAGCCATGTGAGATAAATAATAGCTATAAACAAAAGGGTCAGTAAAGGAAATTAGAAAAAAAGTTAGTTTTAGTTTTAGTGGATTCTTTACAATAGTAAGATATCAATAAATAGAGAATTTACCCCAGAACTACAGGAGCCCGGCTGTCTACTCTGAAAGCTTCTAGGTCTACTGTATTTATTCTTCACTGAAAATTAGTATTTAACATACACAGCATTTTTTATAATGTACAGTATTTTTCATTGTGAAAACATGGGTTTTTCAAAATTACGTTTAAATTGTAGAGTTTCTCTAGCAGCTAATGCACAAAGAAGTGGGAGTCACTGGGAATAATACTTCTGTGGCTAAAACAAAGAATTTACTGCCAAATGTAGAAACTTTAAAATTCATCAAAAATACATGAGTGTAACTCCCACACTGTAGTTTGATTGACAGATGCTTTCTGGGCATGCATTGCAAATTTACCACCACACAACTCTGCAGTTAAAGAAATAAAATCAAAATATAGCATCTATTCTTGAAGCCATTTTAGAAGAAGATTGTGTAATGACTCTTACACTGAACCCTTTGTTAAATTTCATATTATGGACGCACATTGATAAAAAATATGCACTCTAAGTCAGAGTTACCAGTTACACATATTTCACTATTGCACTCTGATTACTATAGGAACCAAAGTTGAAAAAAATTATATAAATAGTATGATTGGATATTTCTGTCAGATTTATCTGCACACACCTACACAATCCTCCCCTATAAAATCAGGATCATTCCCTCCCTTCCATGCTAATATGATTTACAAGTTATCCCTGCCTTTTATCATTTTATTTTTCTCCTGTTGAAACATTTATGGGCCTTCATAAAGAAACACACCATTAGGAGTAAGGGCCTCTACAGTACAGTAAGTGTGCCGTTAATAAATCATGTTTAATAAAAAGAGACATCCAAATAGGGCCGCATCAGAGTGCGAGCCCATCGAGCATGAATATTTAGGGACATCCGGAAATAACAGAGTGACATTCAAGGCATTCAGCGCCCTTAACAATTTATGATACACGAGTAGGGGCTAAAAACTCCTTTAGACTTATGCACTGTAGGTCAGAGGTCTGTGTTTACCACAATTCGCAGTGTTTTTTTGTTTTGTTTTGTTTTTTTCCAGTTTGGGAGTATAATAGATGCATTTTCTCTAAATATACATTAATTGGAAAATATCCAACAAAGTTATAAATGTGGAAAAGTCAGTTTATTTCAGTAGTTTAGTGACACAGATGTTATAAAGAAGTGCATCTCAATAAATTATAAAGTACATGTATTTCAGCGGTTGAATTTAAAAAAACACATATATAAGATAGATTTAGTACACACAGAGGGAAATATTTGAATAAGTGATGATCATGGCAAAATTCTTCTAAAATGAGAATATGAGATAAAAAAATCACATAATTATCATAATATCACAATAACAATATGATAATTGAATACTTTCACTCTGAGAATCTAGAACGTATATGAGGCGACAGTGGTGCAGAAGGTTAAGCGGGTCGGCCACTATCTGGAGAGTTGGCAGTTTGATTCCCGCTCCGACCCAGCGCATACTGTTGTTGTGTCCTTGGGCAAGACTCTTTTTTCACATTGCCTACTCCAGACACAGTATGTGGCTGGTTGCAAAAGGAAGGGCATCCAGTCTAAAAAAAAAAAAAAAAACTTGCAGAATCACCATGCAATTAATTTACTGTAACCCCATAAGTGAGCAGCCAAAAAAAGTAGTGAATCTATATAAAATATGCATTTGTATTTTACCTTTTTAATTGAACTACGATAATAATTTCCATAGTCTTTTAATACACTGACCTGCGCTTGTACTCGGTACGACAGAAATTTCTCTGTAAACATTATGTGTGCGTTAACTTAGGTTCAGGAGCAGACCACACCTCACCTACATCCCAGCTACACCTCTTATTTTCCCAGCAACCCTATTTAAAACCTGCAAAATCCATACAGCACTGCTAGTCTCTGTTCTCTCGACCCCATCCTTTCCCCGTTATACTTCCCTTTGTGTTTACTTGTTTTTTTCAGCCTCCTCTCTCCAACAACTAGACTAGAGGGGGGTTCCTATAGTCTGCCTGGTGAACTCTCCCTGCATCCTGCATCCTACGTTCAGCATCCAGCATCTATATTAAGCATCCTTCATTCAGCTTCCTCTCTTCATTTTATCTGGTCCGTCCTCCAATAAATATTTTAAATCTACCCTTTGTTGTGGCGTGGCCCTTGCTAGTGAAGTGGCTTATGGCTCTGATATCACAACCTTATTTAATAACAATAAATCATAACTTTTGAGAGTGTAATTGTCCCTTTAATCCTAAAAGACTCATTACATGATTATTTATGGCATCTCCTTTATGTAGGATAAAGGGAAACTGCTTTAATCATATACTCCAAAGTTGTCACCCAGGCTGTCAGTCAGGCTCATCTAGGAAGATTTAAGTGTTGCAAACATCAGGTGTAAATTGCATTGTTTGACAAAGGCTAAAAGTCTCGTGAACCTGAAAGAACACGCATCTAAATGAAAGCTCATTTAGGCGCGCTGTGTGTTGTGTGTTTAACAGCTTGTTTGTGCCTTCTCTGCAGATGGAGGTGGATGCAGACGATAAGCGCCATCGCACACGCTCAAAAGGTATCCGCTCGACTACACCAAACCCACAGCACACGGCTGCGCTGCCAGTCAGGGTGACCTTCACTCCCCCAACATGCACGCACACGCACACACACATACACACACATATACCATATACATTGTCCACACACTGCCGCACAAATCCCACAGTCACACTTCACTTGGCTTCTCTCACACAATCACTAAGCCCACACTAAATGAAATCAGGGCTGTATTGATAGCTAGCACTAAAAACAGAATATAGTGCATTAAAATATAGCTCTCAAACTTGGGCAGACCGACCTGTTGTAATGACACAGTTTCAGGCAAAAATTCAAACTCAAGTGTTTTTATCAGAGATTATTATTTATGTATTGCAACCTACTAACGTAACACACGTGCACTGTATGTAGGTCTTGCCATGCCCAAGAACAGAGTTTGTACAGTCATGGAAAACCTGGAAAAGTCATGGAATTTTATATTTTGGTGTACATTTTTTGAAAAGTTTTGGAAATTTAAACAGTCTGAGTAACATTAGACCGCTCCGCGCCTACACTGGTTCCCAAACTTTTTTTTTTCCTGGAGCTTATATTTTAAAATACCCATAATGCCCTGCTCCCTGCTTTCTGGCTTGGTTTAGTGCTGGTCATTGTTTTAAAATTTGGTCTTTTTTAGCCCATTTTTCAACTAAATTTAAATTCCAACTTGTGACAATTTTGCCTTTTTAAATTATAGATCGGTTTAGGGCTGCACAAATCGAATCGAAATTACAATTTTAATTGTTGCAATTACTAAATCGCAAAGGCTGCAGTTATTTATGTTCTATAATGTCCTCTGCAGAGAATAAATGATCCGGTCTCCACTGGATCTTAATATCTATAAACTGCTACAGCTGTAGTTTAAACCACTACAGACATGAAATGTAAGGCACTTGATTCCTTGTATTAGATTAGCAGTGAATATTTGAGTTTTCTCTGAAGTGTCAGTGCTCCATCCTATGATTAAAATGTAAACTGTGAACAGAACATTGATTAAAAAATATATATTTTGCAAATCTAATTGCTACTGCAATGTCTGTCAGAAAAATTTGATATTTTTTCAAAAGCGCAAGTTCTGTTTCTTTTTTGTGTTTCTTTGATAATGCATAGACTACCATAAATGTTTTCCCTTAATTTTGAAGCACATAAAAATCTTTAAAGACCAAATAAAATCTGGCAACCTACTTTTGCATCCCGGCCCACCGTTTGGGAACCACTGCTTTAGAATACATAAGTAAAGAAATTGTGCTTTCATTGTTATCCTATTGTATTTGTTGAATTTGAGCTGGCTGTTGCAGGTAATTTAAATTGCAGTGAATCATGTCGCAGGCTATTGTAAAAGGTGTTTTGTCTTATCCACAGAGATATACTGTACCAGGCTGAAGCCAGTCCTGTTGCATAATATGTGTCTCTCTTTCTCTCTCCTTTTCTCTCGCTCAGTGCCTGTGGATCCAGCATTAACAGAGCTTTTCAGGTCAGTGGGATTGAAAAAGTGCACACAAACACACACGCACACAGCTGCAGAATACACAGAGGGACACACACACACACACACACACACACACACTAATAGACAGCAGCACACACAAAATTGTCCTGTTATTTTCTTAGAGCCGAGATGGAGACAGTCAAACATTGCCTGGATCAGCTGTCACTATAACCAGCCACACATCCCTACCTTTCCAACACTGTTTGATAGCCCTTTCTCACCAACAACCAATCAGACAAGACATTTTTTTTGTGACAGCTACTGCTTTCTCTGTTCACATTGTTTGCCCATATACACTTTCTGCATATATGTAGTTTGCTAAATGTCTCAATCCTGGACATTTTCACACCACAACAAATCTCACAGCACAAAACAAAAATGCCACTCTTCATGTTATTACAATTCACCAGCCATGAAATATTGAACACATGGGTTTTTTCTCTTTTATGTTCCAACCAGTCGAGCTAAATAATTCTGCTTTTGTCTTTTGCGCTTGATGATATTTAGCATGATGGCCAATTATCAGTTCATTAGCAGTGCTGCACAAGTCTTCCTTCTTTGCCTACAGCCTTGTATTTTCTGGCTCTGTTGAGTGGGTGGAAGGTAGAGCACAACTTGAGCTCAGATTTCAATGATTTTCTGTGATTAGAATAGTGTATTTTTTACTATATTTGTCGCAGGTTTCTAAAACTGAAAGGTAATTACTTTAATGAATAGACCGAGAATATGTTGTAGATTAACTGTAGAGCTAATTTAATTAATTACATTTACTATAATTTCCATGACACAGTGTCACAGCATACTCTTGTGCCAGTCCCAAGCCCAGATAAATGGAGAGGGTTTGCTTCAGGAAGAGCATCTGTCATAAAACCTTTATGTGAATCACTGCACACATAGGAGGCAGAGGATTTGCTGTGACCCCAGAAAGGAAAAGCTGAAAGGAAAGAATGAGAAGATTATAACTGGCATGTGGTTTCAAAATCTAGACAGCAGGAGATGGATCCAAAGTCATGTCAGGTGAGGTATTTTTGCTTTAGTTGCTGGGATAACATGATCTATAATTATAATTTTGCTTGTTTTTCGAAAGTCTTATTGGACACGCTGAATTGAAGATGCACAGTTATAGGGCGGCCTCATGAGAGAATGACTGAATGTTATTGCCATGGGATGCCATAGTTTATTTATGTTAGCCATGTTGTTTGACCTTACTATTATAATGCATACATAGAGCTGCTGACTGTAAAGCATAACCTGTTTGATAATTGAAGGGGAAAGGTCGCTCCGGTGCCCTCTACTCGTCTTTGCAAGTTGTTTTCACCCTGGAAAAGTGTGAATTTGATTTTGTCCTTGGCTATGTGTGAGGGGCTAGTTGCAGCTAAGATAAGGGTTCCTGTCTACCTATACATCAATAAATATTATTCCACCTGGAAGATTACGGTATGGCCTTTAGCTGATATCCATAGATTGTAAAGTCTACTCTCCTTCATTGCTCTCTTCATCCTTTATTTCCAATTCTTGCCTCCGTTCCCTCACTCACTCTCACCTCTCCATCCCTCCCCTGCTCCTCTCTCACTGCTGCTGCCTGCAGATAGTAATTAATCAGGCGATCGATGTGAAGCCTATCTCCAGGCCGAGGCGTCTATAATGTCGATAATGCCGCTCGATGGCCTCCCTCCCCGGAGAGCTGATAGTCTTCAGGACGAACACGCTTGACTTTGCATGGAGCGCTGTGCACTGGGACAGATATGCACTGCTTCTGTCTATGTGTGTGTGCATAGACTTTATATACTGTGCATGTAAGTTGTTAGTTCATTATAGATGCAGAAGAGTGGAATCAAAGGAATATAAAGTAACTCTACTAAACAGAAATATATAGGCGTCCCTAAATGTTGAAGCCTTGCCTTTTAGTTATCAGACTAAACCAAGTATGCAAGCCAAAGTGAGATTTTTTACATGATCAAAAGCATTAATTTAGTCCTATGTTATATGTGTAACTTAAAAATAAGAATGATACTACTCATAATGTTATACTTAATACATACAGACAGTCTGAATGGCTGTATTTTTATGGATTGGGTTGAACTCCCACATTCAGAATATCGACTATTTCAAGATTCTTTTTGATATCTGATGACAAGAGGCCAGATTTTGCTTTTTGGTTCACACCTGAAGATAATATGTGCTGATCTTTATGAGAATTTGATCAGCTCTAGAGTGTTTAATCCGGTGGGAAGGCATCGACAACGCCCAAATGTTGGACTGTTGCCTTAGCCCAGAAGCTTATGTCAATGACCCGTCATTTCTAGCATGCATAATAATAGATCATTACATGTGCCATAGCTGATGCCATGTTTGATATGCAGTACTCTGACATGCTGAATGTAAGGGGCTGCAGATATAAAAACACAGTCTGAGTAAAGGCTTCCATTCTCATTCACAACTCCCATTACACGCTTGAATTTCTTTTATAAAAGAAAATACAAAGAAAGCCTCAACAAGACCCCTCAATATCTTAGTAACCTCATGGTTCGTTCATACGCCAGCAGTGAGAAGCAGGTGCACTAGACACAGATCACATATAAACATTCTCCTCCATATTTCATTTGTATCTTTCCAGTCTGCAGTGCTAATCATCTTTATTTTGGTGTATACAGTGTGTGTATATTAGCTCAGTGGGGGAACACACCTTCACACCAGACTGTGGTATACATTGAAATAAAAATTACACTCACCCCTTTTTATATAAATGAACGGTTCCTGCTCCTGCAGTAATCTAATTTCAGAGGACAAAAAGAGTCTTCTTACGTAACTAGGACAGCACAGGCTTTTACTAATTATAGTGTTGCAGGAAGATTTCCCTTGATTTCAAATAAAGGTTCAGAGATTTGGGATGCAGATGTCATATTTGAGCATGAGGTTGGAAAATGAACAATATGCCATTATGAAACAATCCAAATAAAATTATGATATTTTAGATGTTTCTTGAATGAATCAGAAATTGCAGATAGATGTTAAGTTAAAATGATTAATACATGTGCATAGTTTGCTGCATAGTAATTGGTTTTAGTGGAATTTAATCATTTCAGTGTGTATGGGAAAATTTATTTAATTGCAGCCTGCGTAAAAGCTATCAATAAGTCAAGATTTTGGAGGTGTGATTGTAAGTCTGATTGCCTCAGGCTGACATGTGGAGGTAAACTATTCACTGTCTGATTTGCATTCATTAAAAAATCCAAGGAAACCAAATCCAGATTTGCACAGATTCACCTTGAGCATGTAGATTGCATTGTCAGAGCTGTGTGCTTTGGCGCTGAAGTGTTGAGAACAGTTAAGTAAGGTGGATAACTGCTAAAGCCGCTCATTTTTCCCCTGTCAGATTCTCTCCTCCATACAAAAGACATAAGGCTGTCCTCTGTCGGCCACTGCCCGATGAGAGAGGCGTACAGCCACTGTCCTGCCGTAATTGCCAGTGTCAAAGCTGAAACATGGCTGAACAGGAAATGATCAAGTTAATGAAACGTTTTAATTATTCAACATAATTGTGGAACGTGATGAGTGTGTGGGTGAATCCCTGGCTGTTCAGACGAGGAATCTCCTACATCCTCATGCATTCACTCTAACTCCTATTCCCTTTGTCTCAGACATGTGAACACTTGCTCTCCCATGGAGCTCTGCCTCTTTCTTATTACTTGCCTTTCTCTTCTATGATGGAAGCACACAGATCTGTCTGGTTATAATTACTTGCCCTTGTCTGCTTGGGGTCGCTCCTCTGAGCTGCCCACCTCAGCCTCCTAGCACCAGCCCTGCGCCTGTATACCCACTGGCCTCATCCTCTGCAGCCATTCTGCACATCGCCACAGGGCTTATGGGCACTGCCATAAGGCTGAGAGCTGCAGAGAACTCAAATAAAAAGTGAGATTAATTTCTTCTTAGCCTAATACAATAGACCTAGTGTGGAGGATAGATAATGAAAGAGGACTAAAAACAAACATGAGGATATCAGTTCATCAGCACTCCTTTCTGCCACCCTAATTTTTCCTAATGTCATCGCCTTGCCTCATATTCCCTCCAATAGACCTCCCTTCCTTTCTACCTTCCTTCCTTTTGCCTTCTACCCCTCCCATCTCTCTCGGCTGTCTCTGGCAGCGTTAATTCCCTCTTCAGATGGTGCAGCTCTCATTTGCATACTTATCAAAGTGTTTGGACTATCCGACAGAAGCTGTAGGAAGGTGGGGTCATTAATATGTTAATTAGCTTCCCCTTCCTCTTTCTCCCCCTCGCCTTTAGACGCTCAGACGCCAGCACACCATCCATATCCTCCACCTTGCTCTCTGCTTCACATGCAGCCTTTGAATGTTTGAATACCCTCAGAGGCCCTGCAAATGCCATAAGACTCAGTAGACAACCACACGCGGGGGGCTTGGGTAGGCTCATGGTTATCTATAGAGTTGTGTTTTTGCATAAGATTGTGTAGGCTGTAAGCTAACACCAATTACATTAGCTGCATGTTGAGGGGAATATGTTTGTGCTATAATACAATGTAGATGCATAAGTCATACCTCACTTGATCTAAGACCATATTTTCATTTCCAGACATACATTCAGAATAGGTTTAATCCTTGTCTTCAACAAAGAAAACTTAATTAAGACTCTTCCTGTTCATAGACAGAAGCTGCGTGCAAAATGTACACACTGTATGCAGTTTTTATGTTAATTATTGCAGCATAATGTGCTGCATATACATTTTAATGGACAATACTATCCATATCAAAATGTTTGTGTCAATATTTTCTTGTGTTGACAATATTTTATATTTTTTATTTTATAAATACAAACCCTGCAAGCATGCTTACATTGTTTATTTGGAAAAAGGCAACTTGTTTGTGAAGTACAGTTGCAGGATGCACTGTTCTGATTAATAAAGAAATTTTAATTTATAAAACTTAGTTCATGTAGTGATATACTGTACTAATATACAGCTAGGGTTTCCCAAAATCATATTGTTAAAAGCATTTATAATAAATATTATTGTCTTTGTTACAGTAGCATGATATATAGATATATTAGAGATATATGATAGATGTGTAATATAGATATATATTCGTAGTGTATTATATTGTGATATGTATTGTATTCTTGCCAATACATATCCCAATACTGTGATTAGTCACGCAAAACTCCTCTGTAGACTTTCTTTGCATGCACAGTGATGCCAAGTGCTAAAAACCCAACTGTTTGTAAGTTAGAAAGGATCTTAAAAGTGGCTGTACTTTCAGAGAAGAAGGCGCTTGTTGATTTTGACTTATCAGCTCTTACATAAAGGTGAACAGGTCAGTGGTTTGTAACAAGGCGTTGCTGGCAGACTGCTGCATATTAGTCAGTGTTGATATAGGTGATTGACTGAGGTACTGTCAACATGCAACTGTGGCTGACGTTAATTTAAAATGGCAAGGGATATTATAAGCAAATGTTGGCGCAAGGCAGCTTGGAAATTGATGTCCTTACCCAAGTGTTTTCTGGGGTTCCAGACTCCATTTGTATGTATTGCTGAATTCACAAGTATTATGAATTTTAGTAGCACCGCACAAAGAGGCAGTTTAATTAAAAAAAGACAATACTATCCTGTTATTATTTAGATTTTTGTGTTTTTAAAACCAAATACTGCTACAGCTGCTCATGTATGTGAACTAAACATATAATATATCATTGTATGTATGTACATTCTAAGAAATGTACCGTATTTTCCGCACTATAAGGCACACCTAAAAGCCTTTAATTTTCTCAAAAACCGGCAGTGCGCCTTATAATCCGATGCGCCTTATATATGGATCAGTGTTGGTTAATTATGGCTACCGTATTCAGGGGGCGTCACCGAAGTAACAGCGGTAAAAACGGTAAAGGGGAATTCCAGTCCCAGCTGTTCATGTGTGCCATAGGCGTGTTTATGGATCCTGCCGCAAAAGAACAAGGAGGCGCGGCCTTTGCTCCATCTCAGTAGAAGAGTTGTGACATTGAGGGGACAGAAAACTGAGCGCTCGAACGCTGTTCATGTAGCTTTGAACTGTGACAAATGGAGTTGGAAATACATTGTTTTCAACGAGGGCGGCGCAAATAAAAGCTACCGGTGCGTACGGTACTGTATTGTGATGCACTAACTTGTTTTGGGAGTGAACGGAGTTGTAAGAACGCTGGTTTGTATTCTATTAATAAAGTTTGACAGACTGACTTATCTGACTGTTTTATTGACATTCCCTTTAGTGCAGCTCCATCTAGTGGATGTATAACGCAACCCCAGCCATACAGTAGCGTCTATTCTATGCGCCTTATAATGCGGTGCGCCCTATATATGAAAACGGTTTTAAAATAGGCCATTCATTGAAGGTGTGCCTTATAATCCGATGCGCCTTATAGTGCGAAAAATACGATACTAGCTATAACAATGGAATATAGTACAGTAACTGTGTAAAATGAGTCAGTAAAAGTTTTCTATATGCTGAAGCAGGCAGTGCTTATTATTATTCCTTATTATTAGAGATAGAACTAGGGTTTGAAGGCAGATGTTGAGACAAGTAAAAGATATTAGATGAGACAGAGGTGAGCTGAGAAAAGCCCTCACCCTGTTCCTTGCAACAATAAATGCCTTGCAAATCTGCTTGCCCTTGTCTCCCCATCTATATTTCTCTGTGCCATGTAGAGAGGGCGTTCAATTCAACCCACACAGGGCAGACTTAATAATTACTCTCGCTTTGAACGCAATTTCCTGGCTGTGGGAAATGATTGACAGATTGTAACCATGGTGTCAGGGGGCCAGCCACGCCCCTCCTGACTAAGGCACAAATTAGAGAACAGCAGGAGCTAAATTACACCTTACCAAAGACCTCTGGCAGGAGGACAGGAAGAGAAGCATGATGAATGAGGAAAGGATCAGAACGGAAAGGTAGAGAGGGTGAGCCGTGTGGGAGCATGGAGATTATTGGAGGAATAGCCTGAAAATACATTTGCAGCAGCGCACAGGAACACACAAACACACACAGCACACATAGAAATGGTTCTGCAGTACTATTGGTGTGCTAAGGCAAGACACTTAGATGCCATCTCTACAGTTTGGATGCTATTTACTCCCTCATGCACACTCACACACACACACACGCACGCACACACACACACACACACACACACACAGTCATGTCTTCACTATGTCATACTCTCAAAGCACTTAGACTGCTATGAGAGCAGCAAGGAAGTGGCACAATGAGGCTCAGGGTCTCTGCAGCTCAACAACAGCTGGGGGTACTAGGCACTCTGGTGGTGATGGACACCTTAAACTGAGGCCAAAGCATCATTTTTGTTAAGATTACACTTTTAAAAATACTGCAACTACATATACTAAAAGATAATTTTATAGTTTTTTAGCTTTTGGTTGCTCCACTCTCTGAACTGACCATTGGAATAAAGGCACAGATTATATTGAAAAGGATAACACGATGGAACAACAGTAATTAGTTCTAAAAATTGCTTACAATACTACTTCTGACTTGAAGTATCAACAAATCAGTCAATAGGTCAGTTTAGAGGATACATAGTTATTTGTAAAACGGGTGACTTGAGTGTGAAGTCATTCATCTGAAACACAAATACATGCCTTCATACTAACAAGGAGGCAGAGATAATTGCAAACTGGCACTGGTCTAACGTGGTCTAATGTGCTGAGGAGTTAAAATTTATGCTCTAAGTTATGCGCAATAATTTCTTTTTCCTTTTCACATATATACGTCGGATGCACTTCCTAACACAACCCTCTCCTTTTATCCGTGCTTGGGACTGGCACAGAGGCTACACTGGCTTATGACTCCTTATGTCTGGAAACTAAAGCTGAGTTTACTCCTGGTATTTGGACATTTTAAGCTTTATTTTTATAGTGACATTATTTAAAGGGTTTAGTGCTGATTTTTCATTCTTCTACCTCCTGACAGTGATGCTACTATAAAAATGTTGTGCAGTCCAGTGTAGCATACAGCTTACCAACGTTGACATGAACATGCCTGTGCCGAGTGGAGTGTTGCAGGCCGCTGGAGCCAAACCACTTGTGGCTGCAGTCTGATGGTTGGCTAAGTGTTTACTGCTAAGACAGATGGTGTACTGTAAGTTTACCTCGATCTGGCTAAAGTGCTGCCAGCCTGGCTTAAGGGCCCTTGAATAGAGGCGAGCCTCGAGAATAGGCTCTTCACCTGGACTGGGAGAGAGGCAAAGGGCAGTCGGCTCACACACACGCGCGCACGTTCACACGGACATTCACACCTACGTGGTCTCCCTGATGCTCGCTGACACACACAACCTACTTCACATGTAGAGCAGCATTCCCAGCTGAGTGCTTCTCTCTAACCTGGCAATTTCAGTGGAAAGAGAATCCAGCTAAAGTACACAGGGCGTCATGCCGCTTTCGCAACAGGGGGGTGGAATGGCAGAATAGCCTCTACTGCAGCCCTGGTTACTGATCTGGCAAGATGCAGCTCATCTGTTTCAATAGCATTTTGTCATTCGCACCATTTGAGTATATATAGATAAAAGTGAAGTGATTGTTTCTTATGCTACCACGGCAATGGCACATTTTCTATTCCATTTACAAACTAGAAACAGAGTGAGAGAGACCTTTGCCAAGGCACTGACTCTGTTTGATAAGTACTTCTAAGATAGTAGTAGTTCCAAAGACCTGGACTTAAACCAAGGATCTTCTAGTTCTCTACGCTATCCAGTGAGCAACAGTTTCTTTATTTCTCCTCACAAGAGGTGGTTGGAGTTAGCATTTTTGACCCTATACTGACCACTATCATTAAAGGTCCCCTATTATGCTCAATAGACTTATTTGGAGCTTTTGACCATGTCAACCATGTTATAATGTTGATTGCACCTCAAAAACATCCCTGGAGTAGTATTTTGTTTTAGTCACGCTTATTTGAGTATTATCCTGTACGCTGAGCCCGTCCTCTTCTAAAGATCTGAAAACGCTCCTCTTTGTTTCTAAAGCCAATACACCGTCACAAGACTCATTTTGATATTTTCAGTGCTTAAATTGCCATCACTTATGAAGCAGTCAGCTCATTTATTTATCAGCATGTTGCTAATAGCCTTGCTAAATAGCCATTTAATGTTCTGTCCAGTCCCCAATGTTGGCAGCAGGGGGCGACAGACACCTAATCCAAGCGTTCTCTGCAAAATCAAGCACTAAAAACACAACACTATCTTATACATGGGCACACATATGCAGCTGAAAACATGATCTTCTAAAAGTTCTCATGGATTATAATGCTTAAAGTAAATTAGAAGTGGACAGATAGCATCCTTCCAGGTAGAATTTAACACATGTACTACAGAGCTTATACACAAGAAGGCTCCAGACTTAGCACCATCTGACAGTGATGTTTTGGGTGACATTTAGTTTCTAGGTTGCACAAGATGCTCCTATAAATGAATCATGAGTAAATCTGTGAGGTGTGAATAATAGATGGGAGGAGAGGTAAAAACAAAGGAGTGCTGTTATTATTTGTTAATAAGACACTCTGGAGCATCACTAACTAGATCTCATTACCACAATACACGCCAGCATGCGCACGCACACATTCTGCCACCTACGTGCACAGTCCTCGTGCACACTCCCCACATGCCAAACACATGCACACCTCTCTTATCCTGCACAACTATTTTTACCTGTGAAGCCTGTCGTTGCCTAGCACTCTGCAATTACATCCCACACTCCACCAACGAATGATTAGAGGCAATGATGGATGGGTTAACACTGTCACCTAAGAACGCCTCAGTGCAAAGCTAATTACGCCAGCATACATGTGTCATACGGCTGATACATGTGATAGCCCTCTCAGCCTGCTGCCATAACCGCGGACGTGTGCGCCGTGCTAATCAAGAGATAAGACGTGATGAACTTACCGCACTCTTCATTAACACACCAGACCCTTCGCAGAAATGGGACATAGATTGACAGAACTTTTTTTTTTTTTTTTTAGATTTGCATCGTGTTTATTCCACTAAAGTATTTTTGTTGTTTTCCAATTATATCTTTTTTTATTTTAATATATTTTTTCTCTTTATACAGAGCATATTCCCATTAATATGCAAATAAACAAATGTTCTGAAATTACATAAAAAAACTTGATGATATCACAAATCCATTGTCACTGCAACATTGGCAAACTCAATATCTGTATCGCAGTAATGTCAAAATTATTGTCCAATTCGGGCTTCAAGATTTCATATACATGATAGTTTTCATGTAGTACTAGTTCATGTTTTTTCTATTTTTGTGCAGTCCTACACGTGGTATGTAAGCAAGCATAACACCAGAAATACTTGGTGTGAGGGAATTTAGTGTTGTCCTTCAGTTGTAAAGGATAGGCTGGAGACTCTGGATGTCTGAGGCAGGAGAAGTTTATTTACCATCAGTAACATCAGAGGACCTGGAGACAGTTAACACTCAACACATTGTGATAGTATTGAGCATGCAAGTCTGGCTATGCTTCCGTTGTAATGGTTTTTAAAATCCTCGATGACACAGGTCATAGATAGGGATATCCACAAAAATGTAAATAAGGTATCACAAGCTACAGACAGAACTGATGTGTCCTTGGTACGGCTGTGCGGGGGACATCTAGTTCCCAAACACTCGGAAATTACGCTAATCCTCCGCTTGTATTAAATGATAGTTTTCACCTTTTAAAAAAGAGACTGTGGATTTTTTTACTAATGTTAATAGGGTGGACAGATAAATACAACACTATTATTTTTTATTAGACAAAGGAACAAACATTGAATCATTAGCTCAGGTTCTGGACACATGTAGAATAACTTGATATCTGCATTAAGCTTTTCACTCTGGCTGATGTATTCTTTTACAATTTGTCTACTGCCCAACAAAGTAACCCAAAAAACTAGAGTTTTTGGTATTTTCCTCATTCTTCTCACCAACCTCAGTGAATTAAAACAAGAATGTTTTAATGATAAAAATGAGAAACTGTTTCAAAGTCCAAGTCACTGACACATGGCAGGTACCGCTGCTAGTTTTCTTTTTTAACTTTAACCAGAAAATTAGTGATTATGGCACACGACTGCAAAGCTAAATGCAATTTTGTTTGCACTTGAAGGTGAATGCCTCCCCTATATGCATACAGTATGTGTGCCATTGTTGCATGTGTACAGGCAGGGATGCGAGGGGCTGCGTTTATGATTGCCACAACTGCAGCTGGGACTGTGGGCTGAGTAATTGCCTGTCTTGGTTGTGAGAGCGCAGTACCAAGCTAAAAGTCAAGTGCTCTCTTCCTGCTGTAGACCTCATTTGGATTCCACATACTGTAGCTAGCTAGCAAGCTAACGCCAGCCCTGGGCCTGTATTATTCATAGCTTGACAGATAGCTCTCACTAAAAGCATTGGAACTGGGCCAGGTGGTGATGGAGCGACAGGGAGAGAGGCACCGCTGCACCCCGCTCGGCGCTGGCTGGGAGGGAGAGGGCAGAATGGAAATGGAAGATAGGATGGAGCAGCGGCAAGATGAGCTGCCCTAACAGAAACAGAAAAGTGTCTTAGTGGTGTTGGGAAGTGGAGCACGGATAAAGAAATGAAACGACACGGGGTGAAGCCGGTTCAGAGTATAAAAAAATATGGACAGAATTGTCAGAGAGGGGACTACAAGAAGTTAACACGTAGCTTAAATTCAATCATATTCTATTTATGAGTGTAATAACCATGCAAGTGTAGGAAGCAGAAACGGAGACAAAGTGAGTGAAAGCATTTCAAATACGACAGAAACGGCTCTGGAAAAAGAAGAAGAGAACAGGCAGCTATCCACCCCCGCCAAGCTCAGCAACCCCTCTGCTTCCATGTGCACAAGCAGATAAGGTCGCATTAATCAAAATCTGCCACTTCCCCTTCCAAAAAAACACAGTGTCTGCCATCAGCCCCCCTCTGTGAAGTATCTGTCACCCAAACGGAAATTTCCATATTTAATGGGAAAGCTTTATATCACCGAAAAGGCAGTGTGGGCTGACGGTGGAAAGAATGGAGATGGCTGGATCTGTCAGCTCTGTCATTAGCGTATACACTACATGTGGAGGGCCTGGGTTCATTTCAGTTTGCCTCTGAAGCCATTGTTAGCATTTTAGCATAGACTCAGGTGTGTCACAAGCACCATAATACCTATTCTAACATAGAGTAAATTAAACTGCAGTTTTCCAGCTTCTCTCATAAACCTATAATGTATTTTAAAACACACAGTGAAAGCATTTCAAAGCCAGCGTGGCAAAATTTACAGTGGCATGCCTTCTCCTTTGATGCCATTTGTTTATATTTTTCCTTTGTAATATTCCCCCATATTTGCCTGTGTTCATATTTTGACAAGCCAGCAGAATTACCTTGGTGACATTAGCCAGTGTCAGATAAACAGGTGGTGTTTTTTTGTTTTTGTTTTTTCCTTGCTTCTCTTTATTCTTCCTTTTTTAAGCGCCTCCCTGAGGAAAGACATCAAAGGGAATAACAGATCATGTGCAGTGAGTGTGGAGCGTGCCAGGGGGACATGGGCATGAGGGGGGAGCGAGGGGTGGGTAGCTGCTCAGGGCCAGCTCCAGGCCGGGCACATCCCGACCTCTAACCTCTGAACCCCATAACCCCCGGGCAGCCTCCCCTCAGAGCTGCTGCCAACTAAATTACATCAATGTCGTCAGGCCCTGTTCCTCCTCTGCTGCAAGAAGCATTGGAGAATTCAAAGACACATACGCTTGGATGTAGTTTTAGTTTATTTTTTACAGTAAATTTATTTTTACATTAAAATGTATCAATTAAAACAAGCATATTTTACGCCAAGTTTAACTAAACCTATTCATTCACATCCGCTTTACTCTTTCAACTCATCAGAAGAAACAACTGCTGGGACATGTTCCGCTGTGCCCACTGAGACAAATGTACCTGCTCCAGGAAGGAATCCCTTTTCAAGATGGCTGCTGGGTGAACAGCTAACTGGCTGGCATCTGTGGGTATCTGCGAGTTGCAGTGATTGATTGAAGTCATTACACTGAGGGAGAGACTCCTTACCTGGCTAATCCAGGAGTGAATTTAGCTGCAGGATGACAGATAGGCGCATTACAGCCCCCAATCCTGCAGCCCGACGAGCTCTTCTGCTCACGACTCACCTACAAAATTATGCAAATGGGTTGGTATAATACGCATATATTAATATTGTACCACAATCCATCCAAAAATCCTTAAACTTTTATTTTGGTTGACCCATTTGCAAAATTTCACTTTTTTATATTACCAATACACAAATAAGAATTGAGGCTACTGAGATATTTTTTCCTTTATTTGTCATGGACAGTGGAGAAGTGACTAGAAATCAAGAAGGAGAAGAGGGGGAGATATTGGGTAAATTGTGGGAGTCTGAGTCCAAGTACAGTGTCAAGGTCTGCAAATGCGCCTCATACTCATAATCAACTCAGCTTTACTGTGGCATGTGTTACATTTTAATTTGTAATAATTATGTCTATAGCATGCCTGTCTGGTTAATTTGTTTACACATTTGCCTTTAAATAGACTTGATATGGTATGGTAGCCCTTTAACATTTGGGAGCTATTTGGCGTCTTGTGTGATGCAGCAGCAGTAGGAAAACAACCCAACACCTGAGCAGCTCTGACCTGTCTCATCTCATCTGTAATGATATCAGCCCTGTCCCAGCCGCCCTGTGCTCCCTGTGTTCCCCAGCAGAAAGACTCTGCTTGTGGATAATGTCAGTGTAGAGCTGGAACTATTCTGAAGAGGTGTTATTGCAAGAGGTTTGGGGGCTGGTGGATGTGGACAAAAGAAGCTGGAAATGAAGCAGCCAGGATTTTAGTAGAATTTTGTAATACTTTTTGTACTTTTGTGCTTATTGCTTGCCATTGTATAGTCATATAGTTGAAGTCACCAGAAGCTCCCGGGCTTTTCTCAGGACAAAAAAAAAGCTAACAGACAAAAAAGATATACGGATACTGACAAAGGTACAAATAAAAACAATGTCAGGAATTAACAGTAACAGGCGCCAGAATATAGTGCTGAATGGGCAACAACAGGCCTAAAAAGTAAGAGACTAGGGTTGGTTTTAGCAAAGCTTTTCCAAATGAAGACAAAAAGATTAGGATTCTCAGCCACTGATCATATTTCAACTTATTTCAGCCCTAAAGAAATATTTTATGAGTTTATGAACAAACTGACTATCACTGTGCAGTGTGTGTGCATGTGTGTGAACGAGCCATAGGAGCTGATATGTGAGCCAGAGCTGGAGCCGTCAGAAAACGCCCCAAATTGCAGCGTCTGCCATGCGATGAGCCTCCTGCACCAAGACACTGTCTTTTGTTCTCCCCTGCTGGAGGGAGAAGCCTGACAGCTCTGAAATGATCCGCTCTCCACTTTCCACACACACACAGACACACACACTGCTCTGTCTTCTGAACTCCTCTGCCATAAATTATACCATTTAATATGCAGACTAAAGAATTTTAGGATATCCAAACATGCGTTAAAACTATATATACTGTATGGTCTATAGGTTGGTGTTGTCTGTGCCCTACCTGCCCGTCTGTGTTTTCATTTGCCTCACTGGCTGGCTGTGAGGATGGCGAATCCCTCATGGATTTCTGGAGGGTATCACCATGGAGACGGGGCTCTGGCACACGTGTCTATAGATCCTCTGCTGGAGAGGGACACAGCCAGAGGTGCTGCATTTCCACCATCTCTCATCTGCTCTCAGAGACAACACTCAGATGAGTCTGATGGATGGAGAGGAGAAAATGGGAAAAAGGTGAAAGAGTAAGTGGTGGAAATGTATAAGGAAATTGGTGTGAGAGACAGATTGAAGAAATATATACAATGATGGTAGTGATGTATAGAAAGAGCAGAAGCAGGTGAGGTTACTGTGGGTAAGAATATGAGGTGAGAAAGCTGCTGACAGAGGGACAGAGAGAGACAAGTCAAGAAAAAGCAGAGCAGAGCTCATCCTTGTGTCAGGCAGACAAATAGCATAAGATGCTAATGACTGGCTAAAGCTTTTGCCCCTGCTGAGAACAGCCGCTAATATGACTGCTAATAAAGGCACCGTGGTATGCTGTCGCATTCCAGCAGTCGCTCAACTGTCGCCCAAAATTAGCCAAACAGGAGCACTGCCTTTCCGCCTCATATTAACGCTCCAGAAATAGGGCGCACTGTAACATTTCCAGAACATTTTTCAGGATTAAAGGGGCACTTGTTCAGACTGTAATAGAATTTGTTCCATCTTATAATGCCAAGGATGCCCACTCCATAAAATATGAAGTGGTCTTTTCGTGATCTGAAGCTCTTTTCCTCTTTGATTGCTACTTCTCATACTGCACACTTCTCTTGGAGGATATTGTGAATTTGCCAGAGGACAAAGCAAATGGACTCTATAGTAGGATGTAGGATGCTTACTCTTCTCCTATCTGCATCTAGAATGCCATTTATTTTTCTTAAATGCCAACTAATTACTTGTGCAATTTTAATTGCCAGGCTCGGTAAGTGGGAGGCATTGCCTGTGATGACGAATGTTTGTAGCCAAGGTCACACAGTGACAGAGCCAGGAGACGTGGGACAGCAGGGTTGTGAAGGCTTCCTGGAGCTTAGTCATCCTGGGCTCAGAGCGCCTCCTCTGTGTCACCAAAACCTGACAGCTCAAGGATGGGAGAACAACAATGCCCCAAGATTCACAAGACTATTGTCATTAACTTATTTACATACAATAAACAGAAGTGGAGCAGCAGCTGAGCCGCTGAAGGTGGATATTTTAGCTCAGTAGATAACCATTCCCTGCTTCAAAATGTGGTGATAGTTGTTTTTACTGTTGTGACAAATGTGCACTTGACCCCTTTTAAGGATACAATGAACATACCAAGCATGTGCTATCCGGTATCCATTAGCTGATTATGCATGCATTTATAGCAATTGAACAAGTTTTTCTGTTGAGTGATTCAGGTCTAGTCGCTGTTATAGTGGTACCACTGCTGTGACTCATATGTTCAACTGCAAATGCTGCTTTAATGTTGAGTTAAAAGTAGGAAGAATAGAACTACAGGCCTGAGTCTATGTGCCGTTTCTGCCTCCTGCTCACCTATCCTCCTGCCAGCCCGCTACTTTGGCAGGCTCTAACCTGCTGGGACCAGCCCTTGATTTATTTGGAGAGGGCCCTGGAACCGAGGGGCCAGGATGAGTGGCATTTTAATGTGCTTTTGAGATGTTTGGTCACAAGCACTATTGATCACAGTGCCGCAGAGCACACCTCCCTCCCCGACTGTCCCGCAGACCCTCACTCTGCCCCGGGGAGAGGTCTGGCTGTCAGGCAGGGAATGGGTTTCCATGTGGGCTTAGATTAATGAAATGAGGCCCCTGGTTGCGAGGGAGTGCAGGGGGTCAGACCATTAAGGAATCTATGGCTGGATGAGATTGAGGCTGCCAGCTGCCTGCACCCTGACTGACTGATGGACATTCAGGGCTCAATACAAAGCCAAAGAAAGAGTGGGATGGAAGGGTTATTGGTCAGTAGAAAACAGGGTTTTTGCAATACAATTTACTGCATCACAATTGGGCAGGGCCTACAAACTACTGCAGTGGGTTTACGCTCTACAGGTGACTACTAAATAGGAGTTTTTTACTCCTATGCTACACCTCATGCCATTCATTCACACCAGGTCTTACTTTAAGTAGTGCAGGGCCCGGCAAACATCCAGAGGTTGTAAAAATAGGAGCCAAGGATATTTCACAGCTGAGTGAACATGCCCAAAAGCATGTTTAGCTCTCCTCCACTCCAGCCTCGACATCAGCTTTATTTGATGACCAAAACACTCCACTGGATTCATCATCATTCTGAAAGTGTTGCTGCTTTTGTTCAGGTGCACCACACACAAGACGCATTCATGAATGAAAAACAAACTGAGAAAACATGCAGAAGACGCTTACAGTGGGGCAGGTACATGCTTTGAGTTCTCTGAGGTTTGATGAGCAAAATGGATTAAAACCCCTGTGATCAATAACCCAGGCGAATACACAGATTATCAGATTATCAGATTAGGATGTGTCCCCCTGCTGCCGAGGGGAGCCAGAGAATACATTAAATCCTGAGGTGCCTTGGCAAGATTCAATTAATCAGGCTACAGGTTGTCTCTCCGCCGTACAGTCAATTCCCGGTGAGCCGTTTGTGTTTTGCTGCGCTCGGTTCACGTCAGAACAAGGGCATATCAGTCTGCAACAAAGTGTCTGTGGAGCGTGCACCGTGATTCTCTTTTGCCTGGAGAACAAATTGATGTTACCTGAATTTAAATGGATAAGAAAACAAACAGATTTTTGTGCTTTGTTTGCATCAGAGATAAAGATTTTATCCCTTTTATATGTTTTCTAGTAGAGAGAGGGTTGTTTATTATAACGGCTTAAAAGTTAATTAGCTGTGGTTCCCAAATGGGGGGTCGGGACCCAAAAGTGGTTCACAGGGAGGTTGAATTTCAATGTTGAGAATATTGAATTTTGTACACTTTGTAATTGCATGAAAAATGATAGTAAAATAATGTAGAAAAAAATTTTGGTTCAGTAAAAACTGGCTTTTATAAAATGATCAGGGATAAAAATTGGGTCCCACAATCAGACCAGTTGAGAACATGCGATTTAGTGTTTTTGTTTTGTTTTTTTGGAAGGAAATCAAGATTAATCTCCTGGCATGCAGAAATAGAATTTTTAAAGATTTTTTTTTTTTTTTTGCCTTCAATGGTCTTTATTAAAGGTCCCAAATTATGTTTTTTTTTTTTTTTTCAGGCTTCTTGAGATCATTTTGGACACATTTGCATTAGCATTTTATTTCATTTCATTTGGGGAATGGTTAGGGCCTTAAATGGCTATTTAGCACAGTTATTAGCAACATGACGATAGTGTATAGATAAATGATACTGTATACGCACCACATGCTCTACCAACTGAGCTATACCTCCACGCAGCCTACAGTCTAACATAAGTATTACAAATGAGCATTATCATGTATGTCCAGGGGATGCTAAAAGCTAATGTCGCCCTCTTGTGTGCCCTTTGCAGTGTGTACGGCTGCCCTCTGGCCAAGAAAAGGAAGAGTCTCGACCGTCAAAGTGTGGAAAGCTCCCCCAAGAGGAGCACCTACCTAGATGACATGGACAACTCCACGATGGAGGAGTGCTACGAGACGGACGGCACGGAGGAGATGGACGACAGGGACGAGGAAGAAGAGGACGGAGCGGTAGAGGAGGGGGAAGTGGAGGAGGAAGAGGAGGGCTACATGGACTACAATGAAGAACAAATGGACCAAGAGGAGGGCGAGGTGGAGCGAGGGGAGGCTGAGGAGGAGGAGGACGAGGTGGAGGTGGAGCAGGAGGAGGAAGAGGAGCACGTGGATGAGGACGAAGACGGTGTGGAAGAGGTGGACTATGAAGACGAGGACGAGCATAGTCAAGAGCAAGGTGAAAAATAATAACTTCATGATTTTTACAATACTGTAAGCATAGCATTTATTTAATTTTGTTCATTTCAATGTATGTATGGAAAGTGCCCAGAGAAAATCCACAGTAGCACAGTGATGAATGAATAAATGAATAAGCTTACATCTATAAAAATGTATGTACGTATATAGATAATAATTAAATATAATTGTAGAAAAATACCTATATGACATGAAAATACCTTATGAATTGTAGTATTACATTCAACAATCCAGAGACAAAAGTGCATTTTTAACTTGCCAGAAATAACATGTTAAAGTGATTCTGCAGAGCATCTGGTTAAAGGTAAAGCAAGACTTTGTTTAACAAGTAATTAGCTTGTTATGTTTTGTTTTTGGCTTGTTTTATTTGCCTGTCTAGTGTCTTAATGCAAAAACTGTAAAAATACAGTGACATTAGAGCTAGTATAAAGGAAAGAATTATTATAATTTACTGTACTGCCTATAATGACTATACAAAATATATTTAGGAATATTGAGTTAATCAGTAACAAATGCCATCTACTGTATAGTATGTGGCAAAAAATTAAAAACTAGGGCTGCACTATGGAACTCAACATTGCTTGCCTCCCCCCGGGGACAGAGGTAAATTTCTCATTCACTGTTGCAGTAGTGCAGAAACATTCGATAAGATTTGACTGGCAATATTTTCATAAACTATTTTGACTTAGTAAGTTCTATTAAATGAAAGCAGTAATGAAAGTCACTGTATTTAGTAGTCAAGACTTTGTCAAAATCAAAACTTCAGACAAGACTTCAATTTGAGTAAAATGATTGTGACAGTGTAAATCTCTGTCAGAAAAAAGACCATAGAGTTATTGCGATACATTTAGTTTCTTGTGATATGGATATTGGGATAAATTCTCTATATATTTGCAATGTATTGTGCAGCCCTTTATAAACACATAAACTATTCCTTAATTATAGACTTCTCAAAGCTTTAAGATACCAAAATGGCATTTAGTTTTGTGAGTGGGAATTAAGAAGCTCCTGCCCCATATGCTATCCCCCCCCCCCCTTCCCCCAGTGTGCCCAATACCAGATTTGGCAGGTTTCTCTCCAGCAGATTCTGCTTTGCACCCCCGCATCACGATTGGACCTGACAGTGCCTTCAAGTCCAATTAAGAGTGAAGCTCAGAGAGAGGAGTGTGTTAACCCTGTTTGGCGCATAGCTCTACCCACCCAAAGTGTTGATGTGGCTTCACAGCAGCCTCTGCTCTTATTTTTCTGCCGACATGTGAAAACAGATCCACAGACTGGTGTTCATTAGAGCTCACAGCCCTGGTCTTACCGCGGTTATCAGTGGACCGGTGCCACTGTGCCACTGGCCGTCATACCCTTGTCATAGATGTGCACTGTATGATTATTAGCTATTACAGATATTGTACTGTGCAGAAGTTTTAGACAGGTGTCAAATATCCTAGTAACTAAAAGTGCCTTACAGAATTATATATATTTTTTATTTCAGTAGTCATTATGGGCAAGGACAAAATTACAAATTTTGGTGGACATCCATATCACTATTTAGATCCAGGAGTGTTAGAGATTTGTTACCCCAAATTGACACTGGGGGCGTTGCAGATTGATTTGCGCACATCTGTTTAAAAGCATCAATTTACACCAAGAGCGATAAAGCTCCCGCTGCTCTGCTGCTGGTGTCAGACTCTTCTTGTTCTAAACACGAAACTGTGGCTAGGCATTCAACCTCTGCATGTTGTCCTTTTAAAATGGGTGCTTGGTGTCGTAAATTACGCTACATTTCTCCCCCTCAAAATTTTACTTCTCGATGTACCATGTTTACATTACCGCTGTGTTAGTGAGCCTTTATTTTGAAAGTGCAGCGGAAGTTTATTTTGACACTTGGCGCCTGTTTCCTGTGTTTCCTCGGCTGTAGCTCTGCAGATCACTGCGGAGCCACTCGAAAAATAAAACTCAAACCTATCTGTAGCGAAGCAGAGTGGCAGGTCGTGCCTGGACGTCTGTGTGCTGCTGCCGGTGTGAATTGTCAGACTGAATAAACAGAAAGTGGTTCAGATGCAGCTGGCGCAATCGTGCCGTTCCGCGCTACCTCTGCTTTTGGTGTAAATTGGGGGTTAAGGGATTCTGTACCATTTGATATACAGAATGAAAATACCAACTTCACTCACTTAAAGAACAAATAATTAGTTTTAGTTATTATTGTGACATATAAAGGTTTTGTGGCTCATGGAGAACAGCATTTGCCCCTGAACTAGGAGATCTTCAAGTTTGAGTCCCGGCCTGAGCCCTATAAAATCTATGCTTCCTATTTTGTGTATTTTTGTTCCTTGATACTGTGATACACCTTTCTTTATTAGCAAACATTATTAAAAACCTGCCTTTTGCACAGTACTGTGTATTTGTTGTTTAGGGTTTTAATTACTATTCTTAAATGTATATTATTTATCTCCAAAAAGGCAATTTTTCCTGTATCATTGTCATCTTTTCTAACCCAGGATAGCAGGAGCAGAACAGGACTTGGCAGATTCCAATCTTCTAAATGTAATAGAGGTGACATCCTGGAGCTTCTGTGTTTCTCCGAGGCATGCACATCTGTAGCTAATCCAAAGCCAATTCAGGGCAGGCCAGTCTCTCTGTTCCCTCCCTTAATCTGTTTCGCTTCCACATCCCTTTTGTGTACCTTGATTGCTCTTCAAATTGCTTTCCTGTGCCATGTTTCATACCATCAAAAATTAAACCCCGGGTGCTGCGTGCTGCTGTAAGAAGCCTGCCACTGTCAAAATATGTGCCTGGTCATTCGTGACTGTTCCCTCTTCTTGCTCCAAAGCTCTCATTCCCTGAGCACCAATATTGTGTTGCTCTCATTAGATTAGAGCGTGGGGATGTGTGAGTCCAAGTCATTAGGACTCTAAGGACAGAAAATGTGCGTTAAAGGAGAGAGAGGTCCATGTTTGCCCAATATTTCCCAAATCTACCACCAGGATCTAGGTAGAAGACTGTTTAAACTGCAATAATGTTTTACGTGGTTTAAGTCACATTGTGGCAACCAAATAAAAAGTAGCATTGGTCTGTTTAATAGTTATTACATTATATTTTATGGCAGTAAAAGAGGAAACTAAATATTGCAAGTCAGATTTGTTAAAGCAGTGTTTCCCAAGCAGTGGTACAGGACCCCTAGTGGTACTCGAACACTTTGCAGGGCATAAGTGGGAATTATTTCATAGTTTATTTACAAGATGATAAGAATATATTTGTGAATTTTTTTTTGCACATAATTTTTAGGTACACTAGATGATTTCAAAGGAGAGTCATTCAAATGATTTACAATTTTCTTTGTAGTAAAGTCATGAGTTTAAGATTATTTATTTTAAACACAAAGGAGCGACAGTGGCACAGTGGATTAGGCATTTGCCCACCAAAAGAATCTCGCTTGAAGCACATGCTGTTGTTGTGTCCCTAGGTAAGACACTTCACACATTCTATTCACAGTATGCAGCAGGTTGTGGCAGAAAAGGCATCCGGTATAAAAACCTGCCATATCATCTTGCGACTGGTTCGCTGTGGCATCCCTGAATAAGAACGGAAGCAGCCGAAAGTAAAATAAGTTAAAATAATAGAATTTATATTGTTACATTTTTAATTTAAAGGCAGATTATTCATTGTATTTATTTTGAGTCTGAGTTTAAAATAAAAATGCAGGAGAATTAGTATTTACAATAAAATAAGTAAAAAATGTCTTTATACTAATACACAAATGTATTTTTTGACCACTTTCTGAAGAATCACCAACACATGATGTCTGAGGGGTATCACATGATATGACCCAAAAGCCCACAGGGTAAACAAGACTGCGAACCACTGCTTTAAAGGGTTGCAGACCGTTTTGATGGGTACTTTGGCATAGTTTTTTTTACACCGGTTGCCCTTCCTGATGCATCCCTCTATCCCTTTACCCAGGCTTTGGACTGGGACATACTGTGCCTAAAGTTTTTTTGGTACCTCTATTAAGCAGGAATAAATCATTATTAATATGTAATTACAAATATTTTAATGACTAAACATTTTATAGGTTTTCTATTGGCACTGATGTTTACCTGAGTGTATTACTCAAGTATTGAACATTAATAACACCAAGGTTTACAAGTGAATGTTGTTTCTTAATGTTGAAGTAATGCTTTGTAAATAATAAATTAGCTGGTTATTAACCATTACTATATTGTTAACTAATGCTTTACACTGTGAGTTATTCTAAAGTGTGCTTTTTTTCCGTTCACTTTAGGAAATTGAACCTCTGACTTAAACTAACCACTTCACTTATGTCATTACAACCAACCAACCTGCCTTTCTTACCTCTTTAGTTAATTAATTGTTTCATGCCTAATACTTTTCTGTTTTTTGGAGAGGTGAAACTCTATGTTTTGATGTCTGTGTGAGGGCCTCTAGGTTTGTTTTCTCTGCAGGAATGTAAGTGGCAAATGTGATGCCAGTGTGAGCGATGTGCTCTTGGCGGCTCGGGGCGGAAATGTGAAAGCAGAGTATTGGAGGTACTCCAGGAGTGAGTGCTTGAAATTACTGACAGAAGAGGTTCAGTAACCTTTTGCAGCCTGTCAGAATCAATTAGACAGTGAAAGGAATTCTAAAGATACTGATGAATGAATGAAAAAAAAAACTTTATAGCGAAAGATGAATAGCAGCTGACTGGGGTTCATCTTGGTGCAGATGGAACACCATAATAATTCAAAGACTCTTGGTATATTGATTTACAGTGATGTGAATATTATCTCATTTGCAACTATTTGCCAAAAGGTGAAAGTGAGTAATACTTTCCATTTTAGTGTCTGTGAATATTTTTGGAAATCTAGGAATTACAACAAAACAGAGTCAGGCCAAATCTGTAGTCCATGTTTAATAAAGTAACATTTGCCAGAGCACATCACTCTGGAACTTTCCCAATCTGCTATATATAACTTCCTGTGCAGATTCACAATTCAGAACACAAGCTGCTGTTAAGACTTTCAAAGTAAATTATTAGGGGAAGCAAAGAGTTCCTTATCCAATTTAGATAGACCAAGCCCAGAAATCTGATTTACCAGTAAAATAGAATGACGGAAATGAAATTACAAGACATTTGTTCTTTCTTTCCCACAGAGGACGATCAGATGAGCAGTGGCGAAGGGGGTCAGGGCGCTGGCTGTGGTAATGCCAAGTCTGGCCAGACGGCGGAGAAGGACGACAACAACAACGATGAATACGAGAACTACGATGAGCTGGTGGCCAAGTCTTTGCTCAACCTGGGCAAGATCGCAGAAGATGCCGCCAACCGCGCCATGACAGAATCTGAAATGAACAGCAACTCATCGCACAGCGCAGAGGAGGAAGAGGAGGAGGAGGAAGATGAAGAGGAGGATGAAGAAGATGAAGATGAAGAAGAAGAAGAGGAGGAAGAAGAAGAGGAAGAAGAGGACGAAGAGGACGAAGAAGACGAAGTAGACGAGACTCAGAGAGGTGATCTGAGTCTGGATGTGGACAGCGATGTGGTCCGCGAGACAGTGGACTCCCTAAAACTGCTGGCACAAGGTCATGGGGCAGTGCTGTCTGACAATTTAGAAGGACAGGAGTATGAGGACTGCACGGCGAACAACCGGGACGAGAATGACTGTTCACAAAATGGGCCAAATGCACACAGTGGTGGTAATGGACAGATAAAAACCACCAATGGACAAATAGAGAACAGTGATGAAGAGGTGTGTCTAAGCAGTCTGGAGTGCCTAAGGAACCAGTGCTTTGACCTGGCTCGCAAACTCAGTGAAACAAAGTCTGTGGATCGAAATGGGTCATCCCAGCAAAATCATTTCTCATGCGAGGATGCCAACCAACAGCCCCATCATCAAGGCTTCGGGAACTACCACCATAACCCAGAGGACAGGCGAACACTTGATAGGAACTATTCAGACATGGACAATCTTATGAAGCTCGAGGAGCAGCTGAGCCCACGCTCTAAGACCTTCTCCAGTTGTGCACAGGAGGACCGCTATCACCCACACCACCGAGATTTTGATGAGGACACTGCCTCGGTGACGTCAGACCGATCAGAAGAGGTGTTTGACATGACTAAAGGCAACCTGTCCCTGCTGGAGAAAGCAATTGCACTAGAGTCGGAACGTGCCAAGGCAATGCGGGATAAAATGGCAGCAGAGGCTGCTAGAAGAGATGGAGTGAGGTACAGCCATGAAGACCACGGCCCACGGCACGGTTATGGTGTTGAGCGGAAAGCACGGCTTCCTGATGGCATAAAGAAGCCATTTTATCATAAAGGTGAGTGGAGCTTTCAAACACGGACACGCTCAGAACCACTTCTATTGGACTTTAAGAGTAGACATGTTTACCTCATTTAACAAGCTCAGGTAGAACGTTTGCATGCCAGCGTTGGGCTCTATATTCCATCTATTCTGTCCTGAAGACTAGACAGCCCACATGCATTCTGGGAACCTTACCATAACCCCAGGACAAGCTTTTTCAGCCAATTTGGAAATTCGAATCTTGGTAGCAGCGGGAGCGGCAGCAGCAGCTTATGTTGTTAAAATAGGCCAGCATGGAAACATCAGAGGGTAGGCTTGTCAGGCATAAGTAATGGCAATCTGCACGGCCTGTTAGGACCGCAAATCTCATCCCTGTGATGCAGCTTGGGGTAAAGCTGCCTATTTTTAACCTACGCATGCAGTTGGGTAAGGAGTCCAAAAAACAGGGAGCTTCTGCCCTTGTAGGGAGTCATTCTATTAAGACAAAAAAAAAAGGTTTTTTGTGCGTTGTACCCACTGTATAATACCACACCAGCAATGTTTCATATACTTGCTAAGATGCATTGCACTGGCATTTACAGTAGACTGAGGCTTGATTGATTAGATCCTAATTATTCCTCTGCTATCACTTACAACAACATTAGGGCTTGGTTTCAATTGTTTCACTCATAAGGAAGATATCAGTTGAGAGCAACAAATAAGATCATGCTCATTCACTCCTTAAATGTCACACGACTCACAGCAGGTATATTCTACATATGAAATGCCACTAAAATGTTAATTTCAAGAGGTCCTTGCCTCTGGCTTGTTGTAATAATGAGAGGATGTGAGACAGTGGCATCATGATAACATCTTTGCTCAGTCAAGATAGTCGCAACACTTGTTGACCAGAGGTACTGTGTAATGTGTAAAACTGTGTGTTTGAGGAGGAGGAGGAGTTCAGAGAAGAGCTAAGCTTCATAAGAAAAGCACAGGGCTAAGATGAAAATTGAACAGTATCAGAATGACCGATAACGAACGACAGGCCCACTGACTGCACATTAATTATCCAGAGATGGTATGGTAATGGGGCCATTTGCTATGCAAAGAGCAGACCGTCCCCAGCCACAATCAATATCTTCTGCTTTCTAATACGCCTTCCACTTGACTGCTTCTACTTTCAGCAATGAGAGCACAGCAGGCAGAATGCAGGCATGTGATGTGTGTGTGTGGCAAAGTATGTATCAGGAAATTAAAAATGATTTCCAACATGCAAACCCTAGCAGTGAGTGCAATAATGTGACCCAAAAGAAGCCTTTATTGAGTAGAGGGGCCTATTAAAATGACATTTGGTCAAATCTACTGCTTTAATGCAAGTGAAGAAAATGACCTAGCAGTACTGTACTCAACTTATATACACGAATCTGACATAGATGGCAACAACAAAGGCTAACTCTTCACTGATGAATGAGATGTTGGGTTTCATTTGGTGACTCACTTATGTATGGGTAGGTGTGCCAATCACCCAGGTTTGTCCTCATTTCCCCTTCACTTGTTGTTTTTTTTTTTTATTATTGTTACTCATAATTAACCTGTTTTTATTTTACTGAGCTGCTAACCTGTGAGTGGTCTCTTTTTTCATTAGTGTGAAGAAAAGCCACAGATGCATACATCTTATATTCATTCTACCCAAGTATAAAGGGCCTTATATTTATCAAACTATCTTGTCTGTAAAAATAATCATTGACCTTGTGAAAGTCAAAGACTGCCAGTTGGCACAGCTTGGCACGGCATATATTGTGGTAGTAACCAAATCTGACTTGGCTCAGAAAGAAACCGGAGAGCTTAGTTCTGAGGGAGGAAAGACAATCCTTTTTGGTGAGTTTGTTGTAGTGTGTGACCTTTTCAGGGCCTTTAGCTAAGTAGTTCCTTACATAAAGGATATTTAAATGTAATAATTGAACTCAAACTCAACATGAAACATAATTGTAGTGTACTTCATACTTTTTGTTCAAGCTATTTTAAAAATCAACCTAAATTTAGACCAAAGAAAGCTTCATGCTGCTAAAGTATTTGTGTTCACAACAAATGCATCGTACACAGTAGATGTGAGCATTCTGTGTTTCAGTCTCATTGCATATGGTTGTCATGGTTACAGGTAGCTCTAGCTTTGTGCAGCAGTGTTGGATGCAAAACTGATCCCCTTGTTCTTGCTCCCAGATGTATCCCGGGCAGACAAAAAGGAAAGTCGGTGTCCAACGCCAGGCTGTGACGGCACAGGTCATGTGACAGGCCTGTACCCTCACCATCGGAGCCTTTCAGGCTGTCCACACAAAGACAGGGTGCCACCAGAAAGTAAGTATTTCAGTGACTTTCGAGCCAAACAGTGCTTTGGCTTATTTTCCAGACCTGTGTTCTGCATACTCTTTGATGTTCAGCAATCAGCATGCTTCTTGTCGATGCCACAGTGTCTGGCTTGTCCTGTACTTGTCTAGATGTGTTTGGTATTTCAGCAGCACGCTGCAGGGTCAAAGGGGTTACAGCTGCACCTTGCTCTTGACCTTTTGTTTGGGTCATGATTGTACCTGTTGATTGCTTGCATAGTCTGGTGTGGTGAAAAGTTGTGGTGTTGCAGAAATACTGATTAAACAACTATCAGGAGCTGTCTGTAGGTGAATTACTGTGTTTGATTCTCTGCTTGATTAATTGCCAGTGGCATCACTGTTACATATTCTGTATGTGTTGCATGCTTCTTCAGACTATTATTTATACTGTGCATGTGGGACCAGAATATTAAATGTAATCCATGTGTGTCATTATTTGTGCAACTTTTATTAAATCTTGCTCTTAATTTTTGAATTTTTTTTTCAAAACTCACAGACTTTGATAACACCAATCTTGCTTCAATCAGCTATGCCATGACCCCATTCATTTATTTGTATTCCTTGCTCAATTAGACCCTTGAATAGAAAGGCAGTATCATATCTCAAAGCCACGGATCAAGAGAAGTGGCAATAAACATTAGCCTTGAATGAATAGTGAGTTTTCCCTGTCGAGATATCACCCCAGCTATTTAGTCCCATTCACCTTGTGCAAACTTCTCAATAAAAGCCCCTTTACACGTTTCATTAACTGCAGCGTGAAAATCAGGTTATGATCTGCCATGACCCAGACTGCAATCAAAATAAAAGAGGTTTTAATAATGGCAAAGAAATTAGTTACCATTAAAACCAGGCTTGTAAAGACCAGCGGTGTCACAGATGACGCTTTCTGAGCAGAACACTCACCTTAGACATACTCAGAGAAATGCAAAGAAGGATTTTAACCTTGACTGGAATTAAGAAAGACCAAATACAGAACTTAAAGAAATACTTAACTTGATTGTTACTTGAGATTTTGGTTGTGCGGCCCACATTCCTGACTTTGGAGGAATGATATCAACAGCACTGCGCAGTATTACACTTTTAATAGTTTTCTAATAGCAACTTGCTTTGGGCACATTGAGTTATGTGCTACTGCAATACGTTGTCAATAATCTCATACTTATGGCATAAAAATATAAAAATAAAGACTGTTTGGAAGCAAATTTCAACTATGTGAAAGTCTCTTTTTTCCTAATACATCCATACAACTGTACTGAATGGACAATGTATTATTAATGCAGAGATTTCTTTTAATTGGTTAATCACAGTTCTGTTCCTTGGCAAATGTGAAAATTATGATTAAATTAGATCCTAAATTTATTACTCTTTTATTGTTTGCACTTTTTGGTGAAATTACAATTTTTGATATTCTCATGGTGTAACGCTTGTATTGTGTGTTAAATCTGGTTTACCTTTGTAACATGGAAGACATTTGGAATCATGCTGCTCCTTGTCTGTTTCAACAGTTGTTCCTGTGCCGAATAAATGTGGACTTTAATTTGATGCCATTCTGTCTTTCTCTCTGCAGAGGACAGGGCAAAACTTGGACATGCATAATGTATTAGCTTGTGGCACGTTGAGGTGGCAGGCTTTGTCCAATTACCTGCACCGAACACCAATTAGTATGTAAGGAAGGAGGATGATGAGGGGTTAAAGTTTAAGGGGGTGATAATGATGAAGCTCATGCCGATGGGGTTTGGCCTTGCTCACTGCTGGTGTCGAGACGACCCTTCCCCGCGCCCCCGCCTGCACTCCTCCGATGGCTCCTCTTGGACATCCATAGATCATTAATCTAATTGGCTGGTTGCCAAGGGGATCTAAGACAGTTATGGACTGTTTTAATGGTAAATGGTATTGAAGACTGCACTCTCCTCCCTAACAATGTGCAGATGATAACAAAGCGCACTCTATCAAGGAGCTGTATTCCATCTGTCTGCTTTTCCCGTTGATTTCAAGGCTTGTGTTTTGCATGATTGCTAGCTGTTGGTTGCTCTGCTCTCTGCATGCCCAAAATTTCCTCCCATTTCTATCTCTCACCAGCTTTGTCCTGTTAAACTTAAATGACATCTTTTTATTCATGACTGTCCCTATTCCATGAATACTAATTTGAAAGAGCTGGATAAGTGGAAGCAATATGGTGGGAAACCTCGACTGCCCTTTCAAACTAGTGTTCATTAAAATGAAGAAGAGGTCATTTGGGTTCACATGGACTTATTTCTTAATGATGTTTATAATGCCAAGCTCCTCACACACTAATAGAGCTTTGCGTGATTGTAAGGAGCCTCTAACCTTCCCTGTCTTTCACTCCTATCTCATGTCTGTACGAAGTTGTGGCTATGTATGAGAATGTTCTTAAGTGTCCTACGCCCGGCTGCACGGGACGCGGCCATGTCAATAGCAACAGAAATTCCCACCGAAGGTGAGTGACAGTGTGCCTGTTTTATAAAGGCACTGTCCATGTCTTTGTTTTTTTGCTTTGGACATTTGGTTTTCCTTTCATAAGGTATTGTTTCTTCATCATTTTTTTTATTTGTACTTGAAACCTGTTTTGGTGTTGAAATCATTTGTTTGTGATGTCTACTTCAATAGACGATTGTGAAGTCTTTATATGATCTAATGAATGAGACTGTAGAGATACACTGTATATAGTTTAGTTTCTCGCAGTCACTTTTTTAAACTGTGGTGGTGATCAGAATGCAGCAATTCACACCTTCTGCAGCATAAATCATTTATCAGTTCCTGCCGAAAAATGGTGCAGGTTCGGAGGGAGGCACGGAAATAGCAGGGCGCTCTCGCCACTGCTGTCAGACGGGGCGAGGTGACAGTGAAAGAAGAGTGTCACCCACAGCAGATGCTCAGGGAGTCAGGCAGAGCAGCAGCCATTAGCACCTTTCTGCCACTCAGGATGGTGACAGGAGAGTACAGACCTGGGAGAACCAGGATGCCTCCATGCTGGGCTCAGTGACACGGCCGCTGTGCAAAATAGTCACATGGACACGAACCATAAACTTTCACTTTTCCTATAAACCCTCCTCATACCGGCTGGCACCCTGCTAACTGACACACAGTGTCACCCCTGCACTAGCATGCACACATTCATGCACGTCTCATGACAGGTGCTCATGAGTACGACTGTACACTGGCTTCAGGCCATTGTCAAAGTTCATTTTTTTCACTGTGGCCCAACACACTGCAGCTGACAGACTGGATGGAGAATAATAGGGGTTAAGGATAACAACATGAACTTTTGTCACATTTGGTCAGTTAGTTGTCAGGAGTAAGTTTTGCTGCACTAAATTTATCTTGAACATGTTGTAGGTGCAGTATGCACGTGTGTGTGCCTTGTCAGCAAGTGTCTGAAGAAAATAAATCTAACAAAATGCACCAAAATGCACCTTTTAACTTATAGGGAAAGCTCTTTTGAGCATTATTCAAGTTACATGAGCTCTTAATATGTAACTGTAGTCAGTTCTGTTGTTAGCTGATATGAAAGTAAAATAAATATTCTGAACACAGTGCTTATGCAGTAAAATAGTCTGTGGGTTTGGCTGACAGACTGATGCGGGCTGACAGACAGGCTGACAGTAACAAAGGAAGCGTTTCGCAGAATGTCCGTTGAATGTAGCATTTTCACCTCTCACAATGTGTCTTGGCTGTACGTTTATGCTATAGCACATCTGTTGTGGTCTTGTTTCAGTCTGTCAGGATGTCCCATCGCTGCAGCTGAAAAACTGGCCAAAGCCCAGGAGAAGCATCAGAGCTGTGATGGCCCCAAGTCAAACCAGGCCTCTGACCGTGTCTTAAGGTAGATACTGCATTATATTTCAAGTGTTATTTGGGGTGAAGCAAATTATTATTAATGGACTGTAAGTATTTTTTAAATTATACATTAGGTACTGTAAGAATTTCAGACATGAGAACTGTTATCATATTTTGTTCTCTCCTCTTGCTTTCTGTAATATGACTGAAGTTGAAATCTTCGGGTTTGTTTTATGTTTATCTTCACATGTCCCCTGAGAACACTTCCAAGAGATTACATATTCATTGCTATGAAGGCAAATCACTTTATTAGATTTTAAGCAAAATTGGCCTCATTTATCACAAAGCAAAGACAAAGCTTTTTGAGTGAGTTTCTTTGATAGTCATGAAAACAGTTTGATAAAGAAGTCATATGTAATTGTACATTTTCTCCATATATTTAACAACACACGAGCCTCCTCAGTAAATGCAGAAATTCTAAAATACTCTGTCTTTTTTTCTGGGCAAAAGGGAAAATATTTACTCATCCATCTGCAGCATCATCCTCCATATCCCCTCAATAATCCTTAATATTACCATTATAACCCTCCCTTGCATCTGCCCCCTTATTTCATATAATCCAAGTTCCCTAATCTCCCCCTGGGCAATGTTCAGTGCCTCGGTCCAACTTCCACCCCCTCGTCATTTATTTTCCAGGCCTATGTGCTTTGTCAAACAACTGGACTATCCACAGTATGGTTACAAGAACAATGTTTCCACCAGCACGCCACGCTCCAATCTGGCCAAGGAGCTGGAGAAATACTCCAAGACCAGTTTCGACTACAGCGCCTTTGATGGAAGCAACAGCCATCAGGTGTATGGGAAACGGGCCATCGCACCCAAAGTTCATGGGCATAGGGATACCTCTCCCAAAGGATATGATGGTGAGGTTATGCAGCAATTTTTTAAATTAATTGTAGGATTTTTTATTACTTTGTCCCTTTCTGAATTTTCTATTATATCTTGCAGCCAAACGTTACTGCAAAAACTCCAGCTCTGCGAGCAGCACCACCAGCACCTACGGCCCCAGCAGTAGCAGCAGCAGCCTGAGCTGTGGAGGACCAGGAGGGGGCACAGGCGGCGGAGGCGGGGGGAGCAGCGCCAGCAGCACCTGCAGCAAGAGCAGCTTCGACTATAGTCACGATATGGAGGCCGCCCACATGGCAGCTACAGCTATTCTGAACCTGTCCACCCGCTGCCGGGAGATGCCCCACGGCATGGGGGGCAAGCCCCAAGACCTGTGCGCGCAGGTAGGACTAATGAGGATTTGGGGCAATGTAAGAATGTTGAATGTGATGTAATTTTAATGGGAAGGAGTCTACATGACTCAGTCTTTACTACAGTTTTGTAATTCTGTGGACTTCTGCTGTAGTCACAACAAATCCACAAGAGATTATCTCTGTGCCTTCCTTCATTATACTAATACTGTCAGTGAAAAGTGTCAAAGATAGGAAGATTTCTGCTGCAGATGCCTCATGCACACTCTCACACACGTTCCATTAAAGAGCCAGAGCTGTGTCTTACACTCAGGGCTCAGCAGGCCAGTTTTTTATTTTTCATCTGGGAATCAGATAGGAGCAGGACGAAGCGCCGTTTGACACGGCGTGAGCCCAGTGTGTCATTTCTGAGGAGATAAGGTAACAGTGTTCCTCTGTTATCTGTGCTGAGATGCTGAGCTGGAAAATGGGGGCCAGAAAAAGAGTGCACAGCAGAGGGCTAATGCTGGCTTAATGCTAATGTTGACAGCAGACGCTGCCAGAGAATGAGAGCTACGGTGATAGAATTGAAAATAAAGAAAAAGAGCAAAGAAAGACTTTTGGTGGGAGGTATCTAAATGTCACAGTGCAGAAGGAGTGGGGGATTCAGAATTGGTGAAGGCAATGGAGGAAAGAGTGAGAAGCAGAGAAAGAGATGACAGAGCAGTAGAAATGAGGAGGAGAGAAAAAGCCAAAAGCAACAGACTTCTGAAGCAAAGTGTAATGGAATAACAAATGCCTAAAGCACCAGGACTTCCTCTGGTCCTACCTTATTTCATTGTCTGTCCTCCTCCTGCTCTGGGGCGAGACAGCCAGGGTGCATTCAGGGCAGGATGGAAAGTCAGGAGACTTCAGAGGGATTTCTTTACTGCTTCTTCTTCTTTCATCTCAACACCTCACCTCATGGCACAATGATCCTCTCTATGTCTGAATGAAACATACACACACTTGTATTTTCATATTCATCATAATGTCTGCTCTAAATACACATAGTGGCAGTTTGAAATGTTTAAATATGTGAACGCTTTGCCATCTGCTGCATAGGAATTACAGAACTTTATATCACTTAACAAACATGTTGTGAGCGACATAGGGCTGGTTACAAGACAGTTGAGTGGAGATTCTTTGTAGGAAATTTAACATACATTTCAGTCTGCAACACAATATTTAGGATTTTGTATTTTTTGTCCTAAAACTGCATTAGATAATACAATAATTAATGTATAATAATTAAGTCTAAGTAATGATATCTCCATAGCAACACTGTGTTATGAGTCTGTTTGTATCCGTACATCTGTCTATCTGCTTTTCTTCCATTTCATTCAGTCCAGTGAGCTTGTAAAAATGGCATTATAGGACCCTGTTTATGTTGAGTGTAGCATATGTTGACAATAATAAACTTTTAAGCTGTTTCTGCTAATAAGCCACACCTGCCTGTCTCTCAGCAAATGATATATATAAATGCACAATGGAGCACTGTATTTTTATTTTTTAATAATGTACAGATAAAAGCAAGAATTTAATGAAAGAAAACAGGGTGTGGTAGAGAAATGGGGAAAAGCCACAGGGCAAAGCAGGACACAATGCAGGTTTTCTTGTAGCAACTGGAATAAGCAGGCAGAAGTAATGACATGTGGCGGGAATAAGCCAAGCAACTTGTCCTGCTCTGGCCTTTTCTCTTCATAGCACTGCCACAGCAGCAGAGGTCAAAGGTTACAGAGAGGTCACAGCAAGAACGGTAGTCACTAATGATGGAGGTGGGGCAAATTCCCATGTATGACCCTTATTAATTCGATATGATGGGGTGGGTCATGTTGATTAGACTGTGACATAAAATACAATGGCTGACAAGGAGAGGGCAGACTGCTGAGGATATTCACAAAGACAAGTAGCACATGCCAACTCAGCTCTGTTCCAGCCTTTTATTCTCTACCTCCACACTTGAACGGTCTAACCTGCCTAAAACTGGACTGCTACTGCTGCTTGAGTGTCACCGAACAACATGAACTGAGATAAATTGTGGATTAATGCATTTATAATACATGTAATGCATCTACCCTTAGTTTTTTAATGTATACTTTTAGAAAATGTTTAGGTGATTTTATCCTCAGTCAAAATTATTCATTTATACCCATCATTTCCAGTTTTATGCCCTTTCCCCAATCTGGAGTTTTGAAGTCCACAGTCACCACAGAGGTGTTGGTTGCAGACATCGGGAGAGTCCACCCCTAGGGACATTGTCGGGTGTTATTAGCACGAGCATCTCTGACTTGTGAAAGAGAGCACAGGGAGCACAGAGGATAAGGAGCATGGAGGGAAACAGGAAAAGAAGGAGTCATCTTAATGAGAGCCGAAACCCAAACGCGTGCCTAAAAACATCCCTTAAGGGAGTGTCATTTTGGTGCCAGATGAAGATTAAAGGATATGCATGCAGATATAGGCAGATAGCCACATACAAAGTGACCAGTGGAGAGTGAATTCTTTGTGAGCCTGCTTGTTAGATGTGGCCCACTTTGTGCCAGTATAGTCGTGCCTCTATTTTGGGTTTGCAGCAGTCTAGTTTCCACCACTGCTGCTCATCACAACACAGCCCCACCCCTAACCCTCATCCCATGCACCCCCTCTGATGTCCATTCAGATTAGGCTCATGCACACTCACGCACACACGCATGCAAAACACAAAGTCATGCAGACACACTTGTGACTGCACAGAGGAGTCCAGAGTGGAGTGGGATGGAGGGAAGAGAGACAGAGAGAGAAGGAGGGGTTCACAGGGGGATGCACTCGTCCTTGAGCACTGCTGACCTCTTCAACAGTTGACCTCTTGAGCGCCACACTGCGATGTTGTGCCGCAAGAGTCTAATGTTTCATCCCAAACCGACTTGAGCAACAAAACAACACAGACTATTGTTTCAGATATCTGAACTGCAGGTGTTCTTGATCTATCTTTGCAGACGTGGAAAATGTTCAAAAGTGAGCAGATCAGTAAAAGAACAGAAAACTCAAATACTTTTTATGTCCTGCTTTAGTGTGCACATTGTAATCAGCTCCTGTTTTGCCTGACTCTGATCTTAGACTATGAATGTTTGACTGCTATTTAATCAGAAACTCTCTCTCTTTTATCCCTTTCTCTCCATCCCTACGTCTTTATGTTCATCTTTCCCACATGATACACACCTCACACACAAAAACTACAATTACATACACTTTGCAGAGTCCCAGCCTAGATGTTGATGAGAACGGTACGTTGGACCTGAGTATGAGCAAGCATCTGTGCGCTGGTGGTACTGACGGGGACTCAGTGCTCACCCCTCTAGAGCCCATGTCCCCCCAGCGGCAAGCTGCCCTGCTGGGCTCCCGCTGCTACAGCATGGGGGACCCTGCCGACTGCTGGGACCTGCCTGTAGACTACACCAAGATCAAACACATAGACGAGGACGATAAAGAGGTAAAAGGAGAAAACAAGGACAGCTTTGGCAGGTTCTGGTGATAACACATTTATCTAACTACCACTGTGTAGTATTCGCCTCTAAATACAGCAGTATTTAAAAAAGAGAAATTTGTGATTTAATGTGGGCATACAGTTGAACATATCGTTGGCATGCTTCACTGTGTCATGTGTCTGAGCCCAAATGATTCCCTCAAGGGAACTGATTGAATGCTGTGTGTCCAAGTCAAACATTTGCATTGCCGCTTGATTGTCTTCGAGGTTTCTAAGCTTCTCATTTGAGTCACAGTTAAATTTGAAATCATTAGAAAGTCATATTAGAGAATTTTGAGGGAAACCTAATGAATCTGCATGTTAATTGCTGTCAGCGTTGCCATGCTCAGAGGTAGCTACTCTGTTTGTATCATGCTTCCCGCATGCTGGCTTTCTGTTTTTACATTTTGCTCTTCTCCAAAATGAATTATGCAAAGTAGCACCTTGGGAGGGAATCGGAATAGCTCATCTCATCAAAGAACTGCTGGAAATCAATGCACCACTGCTGGGTGCGCCAGTCAGTGTGTGTAGGCGCATGCATGTACAGTACTTGTGCCTCTGTTGGCATGTGTGTGAGAGGATGTGAATATTCATGCCAGTGTCTGTACCATGTCTCTCTGGGAGTCTGCACACATGCCTGTATAAGCAACTTCCATGCTTAGCCTACTTTTGCGCTGCATCTGTATGTATGCATGTGTCGCACTGCTTCCTGTCTGCCTCTCAGCCTGCGCTCTGCCTAATTGGAGAAGCTTGCTGGCTGACCCAGCATCACACACTCAGAGACAGCTTGAACACTGGATAATTTGGGCTGCATCTAGACCTGTCTTTTTCATGGGCATTACTGTACATACACTGCGAGCATGGAAGAAAGGGAGGAGGATTTGCATCAACAGCCATCGTGCCCTGACTGCATGTACTGCAGACAAAGCACAGCCCCACTTACAGAGCAACTCCATCATGCTACACCACAGTGCCATCTAGTGACTATGCTGTAAATTAAGTCAAATCCCTGAATTGCTCCATTCTTATCAAAATTAAGAAAACAGAGAACACTACATAGCCATGTATATTTATTATGCTAGTGAATATAGATGCATCTATTGTGGAGGCATCTCTATGCGTCCTTCCAGAGATGCAGTTGTGTGGCTTTAGACTGACAGGCAAAGCTCAGTCATGACACCGACTTAAATGTTAAGCGAACAATGACTGATGAGAGGAGCTGTGTTACAATTTGCTATATAGAGATCATTTGGAAATATATATTTTGAACTATTTGTAGAGATAAAGTCCATGATGTTTTTTCCCCCTCCTTCCTGTCCTCTCTTTTTGGCCTCCTCTGTCTCTTCCCAAACCTCAGCCTGATGACCTGGATCCCTTCCACGACCTACTGGATGACAGCTCTTTCACTACAGATGTTAACATGCCCAGCCCCAAGCCCAAGTATGCCCAGTGCAAGGAGAGTAAGAAGGACCTGATAACGTAAGCTCATTCTGCTAATCTCCATTGATGAGAGAGATCCTGAGTCTTTCCACTTTTCCTACCTGCTTCCCCTCATGCTCAGCTTCCCCCTTCCCACCCTCATCTACTTTTTTTCACATCTTTATTTTTATCTGTTACTTCAAAGAACGACTTATCCGTCTTTTCCTGCTGGTAATGGCTTGCTATAGTATATGATTTCATTGAACCCATTTGTCCACATGACCTTCAAGATGGCTTTTTAAGACTTTCCTCAGTCTGTGAATGAAACATTGACTGTTGTTACCTTTAGGCATAGTTCAATATTAAACACAGACAGTGAAGCTAAACTGGAAACAATGAGAACAAACTCAAATCTAAACAATCCCTTTTTCCTGTCACATTCTCTTGTCCTTCCCTTTGGGCTGAATGAATCTGTCTATTTTTCCGGTGGCAGATGTCCCACACCGGGGTGTGATGGAAGTGGTCACTTGACGAGCAATTTCGCCTCACATCGAAGGTGTGACTTCCTGTTCTCCTGGTGGATTCTAAGTCTATTTCTCTTTATTGTTTTCAGCTTACCTCGACTATGCTGTCAAAGTTCTGTAGGCACAATGTCACTCTCTTTTCTCAGTTACCCTTTGACTATTTGTATGTCCCAAAGAAAATAATACCTACTAAAATAATTACTACTGAATTTATGCAGATTTTTATCCACAGACTTGGGTATTACTCAATGGGCCATGTGTAAAACCATCCAAGCTTATGTTATTCAGTCCTCCAGGCCATTCCCACAGTGCGCTGCAGACTAAGCGTTTGCCATTCAGAACATAAAGGCTTAAAGTAGAATTGCTGAGTGTTGCAGTGCGAGGTGTGTCTGCAACAACTGAATCATATTAGTTGGAAAAGCTGACATAGACTTACGAACAAGATTTCCCCTGTCATGATTTAATTAGGCCCTAAAATAAGTGGATTTGTATGTGATATCACACTGTCATTGCATTTTAACAGTCAGGGCAGACGTTTGACAAACAGCTTACAATCAAATACACAGAGGGTAACTATTTTAAGTCAACTCCCTGCACCTGCATCGTGGCTTTTTTTACATTTCTTGTTGAATGTTTTATGTTAGCATGTGTTTGTGTGTCTGACTACAGTGGGGTTTCCTGCCACTTGGGTGAAACTAACGCTGCACTGATGTATTTTTCCAGTCTCTCAGGTTGTCCTTTAGCTGATAAAAGCATTCGAAGTATGCTGGCCAACAACGCGCAAGAACTCAAGTAAGGCCTGGGACTAGTCACATTTTTGTATATTATTTCTGTTTATACGCCAGGGGGATGATAGTCTAGTGAAGTTTCTAAGTGGAAGTCATTGTGCATCATGCTACTGGTACTTACCCATAAAAGTTAAATTGTTCTGAAAAACCCAACCTTTTCATTGCTAATAAAAAACTAAAACAAAATAAACAGAAAACGATATTTGGGTAACACCTTTGGAACCCCATGACAGTCTATATAAGCTTTGTAAATATGACATGTTAAGCTTAATACACTGCTTTTGATAACAATGCTTTGTCAGATATAAGAAATGTAATCAAATAATCAGTAAAAAAAACAAAAAAAACATTATGAGCTGTAGACCCTGAGTCCTTTCTGTTCTCTCGTCCCCAGGTGCCCGACACCAGGGTGCGATGGTTCGGGACATATCACTGGCAACTACGCATCTCACAGAAGGTAATCCTGATTAAATTTAAAATACTTACACGCATCAAAAAACAGAGGAAAAAAGCAATTACATACTTTGACTCAAGTGATTACTTGAAAGTACATGTTCAGTACTTTTTATAAAATATACGTTTACTTCACTTACTGTTTTTTGGAGAAAAATTCTTTACTTTTATTCAAGTCAGTTGAATGAGTAAGTATTTCTTTTACCTCGGTGGTGTGGTGGGTAGAGAATGCTTGCTTCACAACTATAAAGCCCTGTGTTGTATGTTGTAAACATTCAATACTCCTCTCTACAAGGAGTATAAAACTCATCTGTCTCAACAGTTTAATTCAGATTTGACAAAGTCTCTTGGATGAGAGACCAAACGTATTCAACTTAAAAAAAACAAAAAAAAAAAAAAATGTCCACATAATTTCTTTTTAACCTTGTTTGTTTTGATTGAGACAGCCTGGATGACTTTAGCCTCTTCACAGACTTTCAGAAGTTTGAATATATTTGTTGACTACTACTTGTTCTTAGTATTACATAGTATTTATTTGAAGTAGTAATACTTTTACTTGAGTACATATTTTGAGTTCTTCCACTTCCGCTAAATAAACACACACAAATATGACAAGTTCTTTTGTACTCTGATCCCCTCCTTGAGTACATACAGTACCAATGCTCAGCTTTGTAACACTGTCATTTATCTGCAGTCTCTCAGGGTGTCCGCGGGCCAGGAAAAGTGGGATAAAGATCATACACAGTAAAGAGAACAAGGAGGACCAGGAGCCTATCAGGTACAGCACAGACAGACATCATCCATCATTCACCTCTCTTTAAAACTACACGCTTCAAGTCGCCTACTAACGCTTCTCATTCCTATGCCATGCAGACTATCACAGCTATATCAGTGGCAAATGTTTTAATATTCATGCCTTCTTTACATGTAGCAGCGCAGGCAGGAATAAATCAGTTTCAACAAGACAAATGTACTGCGAGTGTTAAAGTTTCCACCCAGATGTTAAGGTGCAGGGGAAACTTTAAAAGTGCACGGCTGTAGCAGTTAGAGAGGGCAGTGTCTGCAGTCTCTGGTGAACCGGAGCACAGGTAGGAAATGCTAGAAGAGGAGCAAGCAGAGAGGCAGAGATAGAGGCAGAGAGAGATTGATTGGACTCTACCTAAATCCCACAGTGGGCTTTTTTGGCCTCAGTCCTGCAGCTTCATTGATTTCTCTGGTGGTGCAGAGCACAAACAGCACACTTTGGCCGTGCTTGAGTCGATCTTGTCATTCGGTTGAATTTGGAGGTCAGCCTGGCACAGGTATCTCTGTTAGTATGATCTGTTGGTATTAAATTGTAAAATGAGTAATGTGTAGTCCTACGCATTCAGAGCAGAGCAAGAGGATGTTTCATGTATTTTTTTCCAACAGATAATGACCTTTAGAGAAAAGTATTTTAACCTAAAAAGTATGCATTCATTTTTTTATTCATTTTCCTATCCTCCAACAACGGTGATATTTTTGCCAGAAATGTTGACCTTTGATTGGTATTTATATCAAGAGTCCTTTATTTCTGTAATTTGTGTAATACATGAACCTGCTGTCACCATGACAATACAATGGTGCATCTCTCTGGTCCCTGCAGAGATCTTTCAGTCCTGGGGTGCTCCCTCTGAACTTTTTTTAGAGTTATTGAGGCACTCAATTCTATCATATTTGAAATGCCACGATGCCATGCATAAATGCACTTTATATAATCCATGATGATAAGACTATTTGCTCTTTTTATTAGGATGGTAAATATTGTAAAGTGTGTAAGTAAACCTTAACTTTCTGTGTGATCCCAGGTGTCCAGTCCCAGGTTGTGATGGTCAGGGCCATGTAACAGGGAAGTATGCGTCCCATAGGAGTGCATCAGGATGCCCCATAGCTGCCAAGAGACAAAAAGATGGCTACTTGAACGGTATTCAATTCACATGGAAATCTGGCAAGACAGAGGGCATGGCGTGTCCCACTCCGGGCTGTGATGGTTCGGGGCACGTCAGCGGCAGCTTCCTGACACATAGAAGGTAAGTTCAAGAAGAGAACTTGAACTTATTACTAGATTATTCCTAAATTGATGAGTAGGTGACATTACTGGGGTGATAATGTTTAATGTAAGTATGTAGACTATTTATAAACATCACTATTGTCTTTAGTCTGTCAGGTTGTCCGCGTGCCACATCTGCCATGAGGAAAGCCAGACTTTCTGGAGTGGAAATGCTAACAATAAAACAACAACGTGTCAGCAACGGTAACTACAACTGCACTACAACTGCACCACCACTCATCCACACAATGTAGCCAATCAGGAACACTGATGTGGAATGATTTAGTGAACACAGTTCCAATTTCAGATAATAAACCAATCAGGACGCAGTGTGGTGAGGCCTAAATTGGAAATAAACTGCCATTCAAGGGTGGGCTGTAAATAGTGTTAGAGTGGCTCCAATCTGGAAGAACAGAGCTGGTTTACTTGGCAGTAATCAAACATAAAAATCAGAGTGAGCTTGTGGCTGTGTGCTCCATCTGTTTTTCACACACTGCAGCCTGGACTGCAGTAAATTTCTGCTACACATAAAACATGAGACACACTCATGATGCCATTTAACTGTAAGCATCTTAAGTGTTAATTGGCTAAAATGACTTGTCACAGTTTTTTGTGAAAAAACTCACACATTTCCAAGCAACCTTTCATATGTAATTTTTCCTGGTGAATTGCATGTATCATGTTAACGTGCATGCACTAATGCAGTTCCTATTCTGCAGGGCTTGAGCATGAAGAGGAGATTAAACAGCTGGATGAAGAAATCAAAGATTTAAGTGAATCAAATTCACAAGTGGAAACTGACATGATCAAACTTCGAACACAGGTAGGTGACTCCTACTGTAGTTATCATGAAAATACTTTTTAGAAATTTTACTGTACTCTCTTTACTACTCTTTCTTTCAGATCACAACAATGGAGTCCAACCTGAAGTGCATAGAGGAGGAAAACAAGGTGATTGAACAGCAAAATGAATCTCTCCTGCATGAGCTGGCCAACCTCAGCCAGTCACTGATTAACAGTTTAGCTAATGTCCAGCTCCCTCATATGGTAAGGGCCACCAGGAACAGCAAGCCGGCAAGTTGCAAATCATAGCCAAACGTAGCATTATAGCAGCTTATTCATTTTTTGTAACTGACCACAGGCTATTGTGCATGCTTAGTCCAAAATGTGGCACATTGCTTGTCTTCAAAATGTGAGGGAGAGATGTAATATGAGGTTTTATTGGACATTTTTTTCACAGTGGCAACTACTCCACCTACTGGAATTATTGCCTCAACTGTGTCCCCTAAATTAAATAATACATAATACATTATACTGACTTATTGTCTCTACCTATTAACAGGTATGACAATATGTATGAGGTTTATTCATATTATTAGAGTAAAAATGTAAACTACCAAAATTTTAAATTGCCGTCGTAATTGTGTGCTTCAACTCATGCTTTTCAGCAAATACTTGCATGTGTGTGTTTGTGTGGTAAAACTAAAACAGTGAATTGTGTAGAAATATACTTACTTCTTTCTTGTATTGTTTTCAATAATAAGTAATATGTCATGTGATTTTTTTCCATTTGTTCTACAGAAACCTTTGGCACACAAAGAGCCTCCTCTTAGGTCTAGCTGTCTACAGATGCACCAGCAGGTAAGACTGCATATCCCTTCACCTCATTTATCTCCAGAGTCTTTTAAAGTGCAGTCTCAAATAATTTGATTTTATTTTTTTCCTGTGTCCCGCAGGAGCCACTAACTGAGCAGAACTTTGATGCCTATGTGACCACTCTAACAGATATGTATTCAAACCAGGACCAGTACCAGACTCCAGAAAACAAAGTCTTGTTGGAAAATATCAAACAAGCTGTTCAAGGGATTCAAGTGTAACCATTGGGCAGAGACACTTTAGTTCTCCCTGCAGGTGCAGCTGGTCTCCAATCCACAGACATCAAGGCAGTTTGATCCTTCGTTCGGTGCAGTAACTTCTACAGTGTTATATATTTACAATTCTGTTCGATAAAAAAATGAGGTATTATGCTTAGACACCTCAATATTGTTTTGTTCTTTTTGGGTCTTGCTTTAAGGAAGAACATTAAAAAAGTCAACTGCAAAATAGTTTTTGAAGACATTCACATTTTGTACGTTTTCATATGAGCTGACATAGTGTCATGTAATGTTTATAGCTGCTCATGTATGCACATTTTTAGTGTATATTTCTGAACAGGAAGCTAACGATAACAGAAGTCAAGTTCTTTTTATTGCTTAACAACAAATCATTTTAGATCAAAAAAGCTGAAAGTGAAATAAAAAAAACTACAAGCAAGGAGAAAGCAGTTTATTTTTCTCCTCACTGAATAATTTTGGACTTTAGGTGTTTTTCTTCTTCTTGCGTGTAGATTGTTTCAAAGCAAGAACTGGTTTGCCAATCTCTTTATTTTCCGACAATGCTTGAGAAATGTTTGTGTTTTGTTTTGATAAAGAAAAAAAGAAGTGTAGCTGTAGGTGGGGGCATTTTTCATTGGTGCTGTAGATGATTCTGAAGAGGAAACTGACCTGATGTTTGTATGAATGTATGTTTGAACAGTTCTATTGTAAACATCATTACACGGAAACCCGATGGTGGCAATCCCAGTATCTAGGAGAACCAAGTAACTCCTAGTGAACACATCTTTGTGGTGCATGCATGGTGACATGCTCATCTTTACCTGATCTCAAACAGAAATTATGTGTAAAGACAATGACCTTTAGAGACCACATTCTAGCCTTTAGTGTGAAATCTGCTCTATTTGGAGACTTGTGAGGATCAAGACATGTCTCAGCAATATATTAATTATGAATCATTTGTTTATAGAAAGTACGGGATGCAATCCACAAAGAAAAAATGGATGGGTATATGCAATTTCTTGTTTATAAGCATAGCGGGGTTACATGAATCTTTTTAATATAACCTATGTAAAATATTGATTTTTATACAAATCTTTTAATACAAAAAGTCTTTTTAAAAAAAGAGGAGCAAACCTGGACACTGAGTTTAGAAGCGAAAATATATGAGTTCCCCTTTTTTCTGTACGATTTTGCACAGGGACACCTTCGTTTCCATGTTTTGATGTTGTTACAGAAACTTGCAGCAGTACCCGGGAGCCTGGACGGAGGGTTTTGTAAAGAGTATTTATAAAGTATGACAGCGGGACTTACAGGGTCACTGTCCCCACTTATGTGCCAGTAGACTATTTGCACTTGTCCTTGAAGATATTATCCTTATGTGCGGCGGTGTGCAATTTTCCATGTGACCTCTTTGGCACACGATTGGAGCAACCAACTGCTTGGAGCCACTTTAGGTGTGGAATTAGTACCACTGAAAGAGGAAGAACAGGGACATGAATCAGAGAGGAGGATGTTTATATCCATAGCACCTATACTGTAGGCTATAATCGAGTGTAAAAACATTCATTCTTGCTATGTTTTAGGAAGATAAAGTTATCCCCCAGCAGCACTTTATATCTAATCACTGTACAAAGGATTAAATAGTCAATCAATTCAAGGTTTTAAAAAAAATCTGAATTAAACTAAGGCTCTTTTCCCTGATGCAGGAGAACAGAGTTCTTATAGGGGTTATACAATCCAGCATCATGCCTGTATGCCTGACTGTATGCACCCCTCCATCCTGTTGTAGTTGTTAGACGTCATCTCCAAAATTTGCCTTTTTGAGAGCTAATGCAAAAGGTGCTTGTCGTTCACCTGACTCAATCTCATCTATTGTACTTTACTGTCCTCTTTCAGGACTTTACTACCCGTCATCCATCAACTGCATATGCCTTTTTCCACAGCATTGTGTCTGCAGCTTTTTGCCAGTATAGTAATGCTTCAGTAGAGTAATAGCTAGTACCAGTTTTTAAATTAATTCTCATTATCAGTGAAATGGAAAAGGGATTTTAAAGCACAAACTGGCTGCTCATCTGATGTTGGTACATTAATAACAATCCTAAAAAGAGTTATCTGTGACTATCTATAGGGAACACAAAAGGTTGTCACATATTTAGAATGCTGACTTTTCAAATACTTTATTGTGAATTCATCAGAGTTCATTCTTTTATTTGAGCCAAATGATTTGGAGGTTGATTTCAGTGACCATTAACAAGGACAGGATTTTGTATAAACTATTGTGCTCTCTGTGGAACTGAAGTTTGATTTATTTTTGTACTACACAGCATGGATTTGTTGACATTTTAATTTTGCTATAAATGTGTGAGATCACAAGTTGCTGTGATATTTCATTTATAAATTGTGAACTTTGTACAATTTTGTCATGCTGGATGTTGACACATCTTACTCTAAATAAAGGAAAATGTGTTGCCAGAGGCCTGTATAAGAGTTTTTTCCTCAGTCTTTTCTTAAATAGGGGGGTACAGGGTTTATTAGCCACAGATTTACAAGCCCATCCACTATTGCCAAGTGTGTCCTTATTTACTGTTAAGACAAAGAAATTAAAGCAAACGACGGTTTAACACACGTTATATTGAAATGCCTTTGTGTAATTGGCTGCTTAATAAAGGATGCAGCCAATTTTATTTGTCATTCAGCCAAGATAATCCACCTCACTGTGGAGCAATTAAAGAAGGCAATAGGCTCTGATGCGCATTGATTCTCCTCCCAGTCCAGTATGTGCCTCATTATCAAAGGTGTAGGCTGCTAATGTGTTGCGGTCCAAATGTAGCCTAAACACTTTGAAATATTTAGTACCATAATGAGACACAACACAAAAATAATAATTAGGTATCTTTCTTTCTTTCTTACCATAATAAAAAAAAGTCAACTTGAATTTGTCCATGATTCAGTGTGACTTGGACGAAGCTAAATCTGAACCCTTTCTGAGGCACCGGCAGAGACCATGTTTGACCAGCAGATGTCAGCAAACCCAAACCAATGCACAGTAAGAGAGCATTACCAGATGATGACCATTTTCAAAACGATATGGACGCTTGTTATAGTCAAGCAAAACTATTTAAAGGTGCTGTGATAAGCAGTATATACAGTTGCCACAAAAATTATGGTAACACAAGTCACAAGAGACAAACACAGTCTGCTTAAACTAATGCTGCAAAAAAATCTATTTTGTCATGTGTTTATTAAATATCTATTTTAACATTCACAGTGCAGGATGGAAAAAGTATGTGAACCTTTGGTTTAATAACTGGTTGACCCTTCTTTGGCAGCAATAACCTCAACCAAACATTTTCTATAGAGAAGATCAGACCTGCACAATGCTCAGGGGGAATTCTAGACCAATCCAACTGTTTATGTTCAGCAATATTCTTGGGATGTGAATCGCTCTTCTGAGGTCACAGCATCTCAATTAGGTCAGGACTCTGACTGGTCCACTCCAGAAGGAGTATTTTCTTCTGCTGAAGTCATTCTGTTGTTAATTTGCTTCTATGATTTGGGTCATTGTCCTGTTGCGTCACCCATCCTCTGTTGAGCTTCACTTGGTGGACAGATGGTCTTAAGTTTTCCTGCAAAATGTTTGGATGAAGTTGGGAATTAATTTTGCTGTCAATGATAGCAATCCGTCATGCAGAATCCAAGTCATTCCAAGGGGTTCACATACTTGCGATTGTAACATCAGGAAAAAGGAGCACGAGAAACTGGAGAAGTACCAAGGCCTCAAAGAAGAACTTGAGAAGGCCTGGAAAGTGAAGGCAACAGTGGTGCCCGTGGTCATCGGAGCACTCGGGGCAGTAACCCCCAAACTGGAAGAGTGGCTACAGCAGATCCCAGGAAAAACATCAGACATCTCAGTCCAGAAGAGCGCAGTCCTAGGAACAGCAAAGATACTGCGCAGAACCCTCAAGCTCCCAGGCCTCTGGTAGAGGACCCGAGCTTGGATGGATGAAACCGCCCACGGAGGGCGAGAGGACAATTTTTTTTTTTTTATCATTCAAATTACCCATGTTTTTCATAATTTGAGATAAACATGTTTAAATCACATATTAGTTTTAGTAATAACAATGATCCAGATAATTCATTCACAACAACAACAACAAAAACAAAATATATATTGAAAGTAATGTCCAAGTTGTTTATGTTTATGTTTTTTGTTTTGGTTCTAAACCCTGCATTGCCAATCACCAATCAGAGGAGCAGAAAGTCTGGCAACCCACAGACCACTGTTTTGATTTAGACTGCAGTACTGTTTTGAACCAGTACGAGAGCACACTGCTTCCAGTACCTTTAATATTTTACCTTACAAAGCCAAAAAATGCAATCTTAAGGTCTTTTAATCTGATTCTCAAACCAAGTACCGCCACAGAAAATATTTGGCTTTCCAAGTGCCGTCTTTATTGGGTTAAAATGAGCCTAAACCTTGACTAAACCAGGACTAAACCAGGTCTAAACCTTGACTAAACCAGGTCTAAACCTTGACTAAACCAGGACTAAACCAGGACTAAACCTTGACTAAACCAGGACTAAACCAGGTCTAAACCTTGACTAAACCAGGACTAAACCAGGACTAAACCAGGACTAAACCAGGACTAAACCAGGACTAAACCAGGTCTAAACCTTGACTAAACCAGGACTAAACCAGGACTAAACCAGGACTAAACCAGGACTAAACCAGGTCTAAACCTTGACTAAACCAGGTCTAAACCTTGACTAAACCTTGACTAAACCAGGACTAAACCAGGACTAAACCAGGACTAAACCAGGTCTAAACCTTGACTAAACCAGGACTAAACCAGGACTAAACCAGGTCTAAACCTTGACTAAACCAGGACTAAACCAGGACTAAAACAGGTCTAAACCTTGACTAAACCAGGACTAAACCAGGACTAAACCTTGACTAAACCAGGTCTAAACCTTGACTAAACCAGGTCTAACCCAGGACTAAACCAGGACTAAACCAGGTCTAAACCTTGACTAAACCAGGTCTAAACCTTGACTAAACCAGGACTAAACCAGGACTAAACCAGGACTAAACCAGGTCTAAACCTTGACTAAACCAGGTCTAAACCTTGACTAAACCAGGACTAAACCAGGACTAAACCAGGACTAAACCTTGACTAAACCAGGTCTAAACCTTGACTAAACCAGGACTAAACCAGGTCTAAACCAGGACTAAACCTTGACTAAACCAGGTCTAAACCTTGACTAAACCAGGACTAAACCAGGACTAAACCAGGACTAAACCTTGACTAAACCAGGACTAAACCAGGACTAAACCAGGTCTAAACCTTGACTAAACCAGGACTAAACCAGGACTAAACCTTGACTAAACCAGGACTAAACCAGGACTAAACCTTGACTAAACCAGGACTAAACCAGGACTAAACCAGGACTAAACCTTGACTAAACCAGGTCTAAACCTTGACTAAACCAGGACTAAACCAGGACTAAACCAGGACTAAACCTTGACTAAACCAGGACTAAACCAGGACTAAAACAGGTCTAAACCTTGACTAAACCAGGACTAAACCAGGACTAAACCTTGACTAAACCAGGTCTAAACCTTGACTAAACCAGGTCTAACCCAGGACTAAACCAGGACTAAACCAGGTCTAAACCTTGACTAAACCAGGTCTAAACCTTGACTAAACCAGGACTAAACCAGGACTAAACCAGGACTAAACCAGGTCTAAACCTTGACTAAACCAGGTCTAAACCTTGACTAAACCAGGACTAAACCAGGACTAAACCAGGACTAAACCTTGACTAAACCAGGTCTAAACCTTGACTAAACCAGGACTAAACCAGGTCTAAACCAGGACTAAACCTTGACTAAACCAGGTCTAAACCTTGACTAAACCAGGACTAAACCAGGACTAAACCAGGACTAAACCTTGACTAAACCAGGACTAAACCAGGACTAAACCAGGTCTAAACCTTGACTAAACCAGGACTAAACCAGGACTAAACCAGGACTAAACCAGGACTAAACCAGGACTAAACCTTGACTAAACCAGGACTAAACCAGGACTAAACCAGGACTAAACCTTGACTAAACCAGGTCTAAACCTTGACTAAACCAGGACTAAACCAGGACTAAACCAGGACTAAACCAGGTCTAAACCTTGACTAAACCAGGTCTAAACCTTGACTAAACCAGGACTAAACCAGGACTAAACCTTGACTAAACCAGGTCTAAACCTTGACTAAACCAGGACTAAACCAGGACTAAACCAGGTCTAAACCTTGACTAAACCAGGTCTAAACCTTGACTAAACCAGGTATAAACCTTGACTAAACCAGGACTAAACCAGGACTAAACCAGGACTAAACCAAGTCTAAACCTTGACTAAACCAGGTCTAAACCTTGACTAAACCAGGACTAAACCAGGACTAAACCTTGACTAAACCAGGACTAAACCAGGACTAAACCAGGACTAAACCTTGACTAAACCAGGTCTAAACCTTGACTAAACCAGGACTAAACCAGGACTAAACCAGGTCTAAACCTTGACTAAACCAGGACTAAACCAGGACTAAACCAGGTCTAAACCTTGACTAAACCAGGTCTAAACCAGGACTAAACCAGGACTAAACCAGGACTAGCCCCAACTAAAACTGAATTAAATCGACTTTTTTTTAGCTTTTAACCATGTTATAATATTGTTTGCACCTCAAAAACATACCTGGAGTAGTATTTTTTTTTATTCCCATTTGTTTGAGTAATCCTGTATGCTGAGGCCGTACCATTCTAAAGAGCTGAAAACACTGGTCTCACCGCTGTACCTACAGGGAAATCAGGAAGTGCTCCTAAAGCACACTTCACCGGATTCTTCCTTCATTGCCGTCTCTACAAAGCAGTCTGTTATCTATCTGTTTATCTGCCTTTTAGATGACAATGCGTTTTGCCAAATCTGCAAAGGTCTGGTTACGGTTTGGCCTTTTGTTTACACGAGGATTTTTTGTTTGTTTGTTTGTTTGTTTGTTTTGACAATCTGCAATCTTTTGAAAACGCTGGAGGAGGTGTTTTGGTCTCTGAGCCACTCCGCTCTCGTGTAAAGCGTGAAAACAGTGAAGGCCTACTCACTAAAAACCATGACGTACCAGCCACAAACTGAACTGTGATTGGTGGTCTGCCGCGCGCAGGTCAGCTGACCCGCAAGCGCAAAAGTCTCATACGTTCATTTTTAGTCCAGTAACGGTCAGTAATATGTGTAAGTACTTACTTTTATGAGAGACTTTATGAGAATGGCTCCAGAAAACCACAAGTTTCTACAGTAATTAGAAAGTTACAGACCGGAGCTATCACTTCCTCTGCTGTTTACTCACCGTTTAGAGCGCTTGCGGAGCCCACAGCGCTGTTTGCTGGACAAACACGGGTACTACAGTTTACAGTCGTGTTGTAGTGTGAATGCGTATCGGAGGCGGCATGACTGTTGCATATTCCTGGCCAGCGTTACCGTGTAAACAGGCTCTTAGTCTCCTGTTGGTAATAGTTGTGCTAATTAGCCATTTTATGCTCTGTCCATTCCCCACAGTTGCCAGCAGCGGACGACACCTAATCCAAGCATTCTCTGCAAAGTCAAAGTAACAACTCCCCATACATAGGCCTATACATTATTTTAAATTATAAAAACGCGAAAAACTAAAGCAAATGTGTCCAAAACTGGGCCTATTTCAAAAAGCATGGAAAAAGCAATAAAATGGCCCCTTGGTACGGCCAGATGTGCCTCTATTCAGATTTCTCAAAGTAATCATTCTGTTAGGACTCACTCAAACTTTGTGAATAAAAAGCCTGCGTGCAGTAACATTTAAACTCGGCACCAGACAGTGCGGGAGTTTTCTTTTCTTTTTTTAACTTTGCCATTGTCTGTCTTTTCCTCTTTCCCTCTTTTCCTCCCTCCCATACGCGCAAGCTCGCTCACGCACTCTCGCGGTGTGTGCGTGTCTCTCTCTCTCCTCTGAGCGACTCGGGGCCCCTCTCTCTCTCTCTGTGTCTCTCTCAGTGTGTGGCAGCTGGCGGTCCGTGCTCTGCTCCGCTCACTTCCAGCAATGGCGCTGCTGCGGGCTGCCCACTTCGTTTCTCGGTGTCTGCTCGCGGTGGCTTTGTTGCTGCTCGCCGGCGGACCGCGGAAAGCCCTTGCGTGTCCCAGTCGCTGCCTGTGTTTTCGGACGACGGTGAGATGTATGCATCTGAACCTGGAAACCGTGCCAGCGGTGTCTCCGCAGACCACCATTCTGTAAGTAAGCCCGCTGCAGCGCTTACATCTAACGGGAACTAAACTCTCCAGGAACTTGGGCTCAGGAATGCGCGGAAAGGCGCTGGAGTTTGCGGCTCCATTTGTTTTGTCTGCTGGTGTGGTGCCAAGCCTTTTCAATTCAACATACCTCCACACGCCTGAAGGAATCCCAGCGCTGGGGCTGTGGGATTGTCCACAGTCCATAGGTTAGGTTTGAACCAACAGCAGTAAATGGTTTATGCAGGAGTTACTACAACGTCCCAGGAAGTTTGCTTGTTTTAAGTGAAGAGACACCTGCCAGTGAGTTCAGCTGCTGGTCGAAGCGAGGTTAATGAGCAGGGTTTTAGGGTGACACAGCCAGCAGCAAGTCATGTGCAGCAGGGTTTGTCTTTTCAGCCTGAAACTATTTGTATGTACCGCTCTAATGAAGACCTGAACTAATTAAGATGTGTGCAAAAGTTTAGCTGCACACACAAATCCATATCTTGAGGGCACATTCTCATGATAAGAGGAGCACATACAGATTTTCTCTTTGGGGTAAAGGGGTTATATAGTTTTGTTGTTGGTCACCTTTAGAACTGCACTGCACATTTTACAACCTTTCAAAACATTATCTGACTAAAAGAAAGCAAATGCATTAAATGCGTTACTCCTGCCATGAAGAGACAGGTGAAGAGACCAGCATAGGGCAGCAGAGTGCAGAGCTGTATCGGTTTTTTAAACATAAAGGAAAAAATGTATGCTGCCAGTTTAATGAAAAATAGCTGTGAGGAATCAGTGGAAACAGAGCGCTGCATTTTTTTTTGTAATTGAATGAGAGCAGACTGGATGCAGAGGGTTTGTGGATTGGTCAGTGCTTCCTGGAGTGGGCGGGGGTTCGTGGGAGAGGCTAAAGTTCATGCAGCCAAGCAGGATCACTTAAACAGGCGTGAATAAAATAAAACATAACTCCAGGTCTGTTTTTTTTTTTTTTTTTTTTTTTTTTTTACGAGGGAACGATATTAACATGGTAGAAAGCCTAACAAACTTGATATTGCCTTATATAGCCCCTTAAATGTTTAGGTTGTGTTATAGCGGGTCAAAAGGAAGTGACCTTAGTAGAAAACAAGCCTTTTCTTGCAGAGATTAAACTCCATATTTACTTTTCCCTCTTCAGTGAAAGCAAGGAAATACTTCTCACTTGCCAAGCACTCGTGAATGGGCCCTAGATGTCAGAAGCACTTGAGGCTTTTTATGTTCCTGGTCATAGGTTCTCAGAGTCGCAGTGTCTCCCAAACATGTGGCACTCTTTGTCTTTAATCGGCCCATAATGCAACAGCATATAAATAGACCTATTCAAAGGGTAAAGCAGAGCACAAAGAGGCATCTGAGCCGGCCACAGCAGCAGAAATTAGCCTCGTCCTCCGAAATCTGGCACACCCACAACCTCAACGAAAATGTATGGTTCATATGGGCATGACCCATTTACCCCAGAAGAAAGATAGAAGTCCTGAGTCCACCAGTGACATGGGAGACATGTTTAGTCTTTCAGTGGGATGTGTCTGAATCTGCACACAAGTTTACTGTAGCCTTCATGCTCTCTAAGCTTTGAAGCTACAGTTCTCATGGCTATTGCCGCTTAGCTGTCAAGACAAGACTTGCAAGCTTCCTCTTTTGTTGGAAAAAGTTGAACACGCTGCTGCTCTCCTACAATGAAAAACCTTGAACTCAAAGGATGTGTAACTTGATTTAAAAATGGCATTGTTTCAGTTGGTTTCTACCAGTTGGTAGTTGAATGATAATGTTAAACTTACTAACGGGGAGTGGAAATAACAACTTATAGCATATGACTTTTAGCAAGGGGGTACTGTATACTCAGACCAACCTTTAGTGGATTACTTGCTTTACTTTACTTTTGCCATACAGAAACAGGTGAAGGGACCAGCAGAGGGCAACAGAGTGCAGAGCTGTTACGCAATTTAAACAGAACTTTTTGTGTGATTAGATTTTTCTACAAGATGAAACATAGCGTGGGAGGAATCAGTGAAAACAGAGCTGTTTTTTTTTGATAAATAAATGAGAGCAGATGGATGTAGAGGGCTTGGTCAAATGCTTCCTGGAGTGGGCTGGGGTTTGTGGGAGAGGTGAAGGTTTGTGGAACTGAGCGTTTTGAGGCTTTAGAAACTTAGCGACAAGGAATACAGTTTTACTCAAACAGGCAGCAATGAAGCAAAACACAACTCCTGGTATGTTTTTGATGAAGGAACAACATTATAACATGGTAGAAATAGATTTTGCATAATATAGGCCCTTTAACCACTCTTATTTATGACTTAGTGTTTTTGCCCCATCAGTTAAGAATACCTGGGATGCACTACTTCTTATGGGCATCATGCCAGGTTTTTGTCCTGACACTTGGACAAAGATGCATGAGAGTTCTTCCCTAGATTTTTTGTTCTGTCTGTATGACATTTGTTTCTCAGCTGTTTTCTCCGAGGGCTCTCTGTTTGAAGGATGACAGTAAATTACTTTTCCTCTACAATAATGACACTGTCGCTTATCTTCTCTGGGTTCCTGGGGCAATGATTAAAAGCCATGTGATTAAAAGCAAATACACTTTTTCATCAAAAAGGCTGGCGCTATTTTAAAAGTGTAGTCTACGTAGCAGTAATAACTAACACGTTTTGGATTACCAGTAGTACATGTTGATCATCTTGATCTGTGGTGCCCAAATGGTGGGTCGGGAGTCAAAAGTGGGTCATGGGAAGTCATTGTTCAGCTAATCTGAATCCTAAGTAGTAGTCCAGTCTTACTTGTTTTATATAAACAACGTCATGTATTTGTTAAAATTGTTGGCTCAGAACAGGAGAGGGTCACCTCAGTGGGGGTTGGTGTCAAAAGTGTTTGCAGCCTGTTGATCTGCGCATGACCCAGTGAGGTTTCTGCTAAACCATGACAGTATTTTGGTGCCTGCTGGTCATTGTACAGGCGTGCGAGTTTGGGATGGTGAACCAGTGCCAGAGGACAGCGGCCTGGTCTGACTCTGAGCAAGCGTCAGGCGGAGAAAGTGCAGTTCTATTGTGTGGAATTTGCTGCAGTCAGGCTTTGTGAGGCCTCAGTCTCTGCAGCTTTATGGAATGCAAAGCCAGAAATCCCTGAAGCTTTGCTCATTTGCACAGGGAGATTGGGCCCAAGATAGTTGTTGAAAAAGGCTCTGCTGGCCCCTCTCCTCCTATGCCCTCCAACTCAGGACAGCTGCAAGTGTGGGAGGAACGAGTCTCATGTTTCAAATCACATTATCTCTTGCAAATTTATATGAAATGTACTACCATGGAAGTAAAAAAAATAGATTGCAGATGAAAGATATACTTTATGCACACCAAAGTAGCAATTTATGCCCAGCTTGCTTATATGGTTTTCTTCAAGTTTGACACATTTATGTAAACCTCAAACAATTCTTGCCTTTATAGTCTGAAAAAGAACATAATTTTTTACAAAGGGGTTTTTTTTCCAAAAAATATCAGACACACAAACCAAAAATTGTCCTTCCACGAAATGATAATCTATCCATGTTTAGCTCAGAATGACTCACGCACACCGAGTGGCCTTGGCACGTCCACATGTGACAAACCAAATGACTTGCCCCACCAGAGAAAGAGAGGGGTCCACACATGGTGCTCAGATGCTTATGGACTGGGCAGCAGCCAAGTTCACTCGTCATCCTGGCTCACACAAGAATGTACTCAAACCTTTTAAAAGCTCCTTGTAGCTATTGCCTTTATTTAGTCAATTTACCATCACAGATTTTGTTTGGATTTCAAATACACTTCACCATTTTTGTACAGTAAAGGCGATCTGTGCATGCATGTCAGTGACAATGCAGTGTTTATTGTTGGTGATGCAAAGTCATTGCCAGTATGTAGCAGTTAGATCATTAAATTAAAACATTAATGCATAGATGGCCATTCAGCAAGCTGCATCAGTAACCACTGAAAATAGTTTCAAATTACAATTTTCTGTCGCACAGTGCTCTATTTTGGCAATAATACAAATTTATTTCTACTCGTGTGGTGAAGAGCATAGGTACAAGGGGCGTTTAAATGTTGGATAGTTTGTTCTTTGACAGAAAGCAGCGGTGGTGCTTGTTCTTTGTCTGAGCAAAGCTGAGGCAGCCAGCCTCTGCAGGGCTCCAGACTGTTTTATGACTCTCTCTCACTGCTCTCAGTGCCTTGAAAACACATTAATTGACTCTTTTAACAAGTCCTGGAAAATCTCCTGAACTTCACATTTGCTGACATCATCCTGTCTAATCTCTTTTTCTGAACAAGGCTTGTTTACTAAACATCCACAGTACTGCTTCCTTCATTCTTTTCCGTGTAGACTGAGTCACTCCACTCACTCCAGTCAATCTCTCTCACTTCCTGACGATAAACACCACAAAGCAGCTTTAAAAGACCATCTTGATTTCTGGCACAGAAATTCTGTTATGGTTCACCAAAGCCATTGTTTTTTTATGATAATGTACACCTTGGGGATTATTATCATGACAATGACTCAGATGGGGTTGGACGCAGAAGAAATGTGTTTTACTTTCCCATCTAAAACTGAACAATAGCTTTTACCGACCTAATAGTACGGTTATGATATAGATTTTTTGTGCTTTATGGGAATACACAATATTGGTCTGTTTAAAAGAAATCTATATTATAAACTTTTGTGGAAGGCCATATTAACCAGTTTGGACTAATAGTATGTTCATCTAATACAACTTGTTTTTTTCTTTTTGGCTTTCTCTTCTGGGGTTGCTACAGTAAATCCTCTGCCTCATAGCATGCAGTGATTTGCACAGGTTTTATGCTGGATGCTCTTCCTGACAACCCTAGCCATTTATTCATGTTCGGGACAGACACAAAAAGTACACTGGCTTGTGACCCACAAACAGGATTGTATGGCAGTGTTGACATCACATAGGGCACATAGAGTTTTTGATGAAGGACATGGCAAAATTCACATCTTTATGCTTGACAGAAAATACTGTTTAAGTTATTTAGGATTGAAGACTACTTACTAAGTATATAATCTCCTGTAGACCTATAGTGGCTCTCTCTGACTTCACAGAGCTCCAGGCCAGTAACCGGGACATGTCTGGGCACTGCAGCCATCCCTCCAACCTACTGCCTCAGAGACATCAGACGTCAGAAGGCTGTGCTGCTCATTATCTAAAAGTGATCCTTCTTTCTCTGGTCAACTCCCTCTGCTCTGAATCCATATGTGCACGATCACACATAATGCTGATAACTTGCAGGAGATGCTTCTTTGCAAAACATTGCTGTCCACACTTCAGACACATTTGGCAAACTCCTGCACTGTGCTAAATTCTTGCTCACAATAGCTGCCTATATGAAAAGAAGGGTGCATATGAAAATGGCTGACTCACTCTGATGGGATCCATATGTGAGAGGATTTTTTTCTGATGAATTAGAGGGCCATGATCTCATTTTGTTATTCGACCCACATTTCAGCAAAACATCTATTCAAGTGTATGATTAAGTGTAATCCAGCCACAGGGTGTTAGAAGCCAGTGTACTCATTCTCATTCTCATCCAAGCCTTGATGAATGGAGAGGGTCATGTCAGGAAGGGCATCCTGCATAAAATAACAAAACCAAATTGATATGTAAATCACTCCACAGCTGAGAGGCAAAAGATTTTCTGTGTCGGGCCTGGAAGAGAAAAGTCGAAAGAAAAGAAGCTATAATGAAGTGTGAGTTTTGTATTTAAAAGGTGCTTGCTAAACTGCTGTTCCCGACTGTTGCCTTAGTACTTTTTCATGAGCAGACCCCATCATAGTGTATTTACTCTACAAGGCCACAAGCTAATAAAAATGCTGCTGGGTGGAGCAAGTTGTTAAAAAGAGGAAAAAAGAGGTGATCTAATTTGTTTATTTTCCCTAGAATTACATTTCCTTTCTGGGGTATCACCAGATTACTGACTGTTTCATAGCTGTAACTGTAACTTTGCTCAGTACTGCACAGACTCACTACAGTGGTAAAAATGACAGAATTCATCACGGTAAATACTGAAGCTACGATGAGTGTTGACTCTCTGGCACCCTTTAATAATAATAATAATCTCGTTCATACTGTTAAGTGCGAAAAATGTGCAATTCATTTTCTTGCTATTAAAAAATGTCAACAATTCTTTTTATATTCTACTTTCATTGACCAATTTTTCATCATCTACCTCTGACCTAACTATTGATACCAAATATTCATTTAAGAAAAAAAAAATTTAATGCCAGGTTCAATGCCAGATTTTTGTGATAATACCGCCCTGTTTTTGGGTGAAAAAAAACATAAAATATCTTTACAAATATGAATATTTGGTATCAATAGTTAACAGAGAGGTAGCTGACTCTAATGAGCTCAATCAAAGCAGAATATAATACTAATTATCATATTTTTATAGCTACAAAAATCAAAAGCGCTTAAAATGCGCTGAGCAGTATCAACGTGAGTATTTGACACTACACAAAAACAAAAAGTGCATAAAAATCAGTATTGCTGCTAATTGTTGACCTACCCTGGGCTCTAATAACTCATCACAAAAAAAAAACACTCTGCATTTATTATTCTGAAAATAACTCATATTTTTGGTTGTTTTTGTTGTTGTTTTTTTGTTTTTTTACTCAAAACCTGGCATTGAAAGGGTTATAATAACAAATAAACATTAATATTTGGTATCAATAGTTAGCAGAGATGTGGAAGAACATGAATATATCAATGAAAGTAGAATTAAAAAATTATTTAAAAAAATTTCTTTCAACAAAATGAACTGCACATTTCACGCACTTAACCATATGAACGTGAGTGTTTTTTGTAGACAGTGTATTGTTTACTTTCTATGGAAGCTGAGCAGGAAATAAAAAGGTCACATAAAAAGACATTATCTCACCAAAAATCATGGCATTCTAATAAACTCATCATTATCAAAAGATGAAACATGAAAAGCGTGGAAATTGCACCTAACGGTAGCAGAGGGTGGACTGGTGTCAGTGTGGTGTTGGTGAGGCCATGTACATAAAGAATACATCATAGAGAGCTTGAAGACATGACAAAGTAGGAGTCATTAATGTTGATTTGTTTTTTCCAGCCTCTTTAGATCAGAAAGACACTAACACTTCTCATAAATGTTGTGTTGGACGTACAGAAATTCAGCTCTATGCTCATTGTCCACTTTATTTTTATTTTTCTCTGCAGAGACTTAAGATTCAACAAAATCAAGGATCTACAACCGGGTTCCTTCAGACGTTTGAAGAACCTCAACACTCTGTAAGTCGAGCTCTGTTTTTATACCATATTAGTTTTGAAAAAAGAAATGGTTACATGTGATAAGAGCCCATTTCTTTAAGCATCAGCCTACACAGTCATTGTCACTTTGCATGTTTGTGACACACAGGCCCACTCTGCAGTCTCCACACATGTAGGTCAGTCTGTAATCAGTCAGGAATTTATTTCTCCACTTCCGCCCATAGGTCTATTTATCATATGTCCAGTCTGTAAAAGGGAGCAATGGTAGAATATAACTCTATTGTTTGTTTAATAAGGATGTGTAATTTATAGTGTTGCTTAATTCTACCAATAAATGACCAAGCAAACAATCTAAGCTTAAATTAAACAAAACGAGGAAATGCCCACAGACAGGTTTTCCTATCTGACGGACAGTGGTACCATTACAGCTCTATCATACACTTAGAGCATTGTCTTACATGGCCCTCAAGTAATGTTGGATTTTCCATTGCATTAATTGTAACCATATTTGCCACCGTCATTGTGTGGATCTGGATCACAGTCTACGTCCAGGATTTTTTAAGGATTTTTTTTACTACGGCAAGATAGGAGCAATTTTGTCTGAGCAACGTAACTCAAAATGTTACCGACTGACTTTTATTAAAGACAAAAAATAATTAAGTATCAGTCTGGAGCGTCTGGATCCACACATTTTGTACATTCTTTTACTGTTTTACATGGAGAAATTATAATGTCTTGCCAGAAGTCTGCACTCTCCACATGCCTCTGGGTCTACATATTTTTACTGCGTAAGGTCAGGGGTCAGATAAACCAACAATCCTATGTACATTCTGTATCTGTTGACAAAAACTCTAAATAGGACACTGGCCCTTTTTTTACCCATTATAACCCCAAATAACCTTTGTTTTCTGTTTGCTCCAGCCTCCTTAACAACAACCATATAGGAAGGATCCCTAGAGGAGCATTTGAAGATCTGGAAAATCTCAAATATCTGTGAGTAATCCTATTCTTTTTTGTTTTTAGGTCAAGTTAAATAAGGCTATGTGCCAGGTTTCAGATACAATAGTAGTTAAATGGTGCCTGCTGCATTGTGTTAGCAGCAGAAGACTTCACTTTGACTGTAAATGTGAATGGATGCTAGACTTCTGATTCAGCAAAATGTGTCAGTGTGGTGTTTATAGAAAGTCTGCTCCTTTGAACTTGGGTGTCTGATTGTGCCGTTTGGGAGGCAGCATTGACAGAAGTGGTTGGAGCCATGCATTGCCCGAGGGACTCTGTGGAGATAATCAGTAGTTAGTCATTTGGGCAGAAATCCCGCGCTGCTTCAGATGTGACTGGAACACTGTAATCTTTTATTTTGGCTCTTAGCTGCATTTGACATTGTCTTTGTGTTAGGTAAAGGCTGTTGGTAGCCAAGTAAGAAGGTTGTGAGATTGATCCTCAGGTTGGCCGACACACCATCTCTCTCTGGGTGGGGTCTGCTTGTCCTCCCTGTGTTACCATGGCTTCTCTCCTCCCCCTGACCAAACATATGCATGTGTTAGTTGGATTGATGACTCTAAATTTCCCCTAGTGAATGAATGTGAGACTGATGAACACTGATGAAATGTCTGTGTTTGTCTGTGTGTCAGCCCTGGACTCACTGGCCACTGTCCAGGGTGTACCCCGCCTAAAGTCCAGCTGCTGGAGCTCCAGTCATTCATGACCCTTGATAGGAATAAGAGGAAGAACATAAATTACTTACATTATCAAATCAAATTTATTTATATAGCACATTTAAAAACAACCTCAGTTGACCAAGGTGCTTTACAAGTCAAGCAGTACAATTGATATAAATCCACTTAATAAAGAACAAACAAACTTTAAAATAAAACTAAATAAGAATTGAATAGAAAAAACAGTATAGAAACACAAATCAAACAACAGCTTTTTCACCCCTTTTAACAGACGGCCAGTGGCGTTTTGCACCCCCTGAAGGCAATGAATGGAGGACTGCTCTAGACCAATAGAGCGACAGTTGCAATAATCTATTCGTGATGTTAACAAAAGCATGGACGGCTTTTTCAAAGTCACTGGCAGGAAGATAGGTCTTCACTTTACTCAGTGTTTTGAGATTGACTTGACAACTGAATTTATTTGCTTAACTAATTTAAATTCATTGTCAACAAACACCCCAATAATTCCTTGCATTACATTTTACAAAGTACTGTTACTGCCCAAAATAATGTTGTGGAACCAAACTAGAAAATTATGTAAAGACCAGTTGTTGTATAAAATAGGTGTGGAGTACCTAAATATCCCTGCAGTCTCTTCAGACTTACATGTCCCACTACTTCGCAACAAAAGTTAAAAAAGCAGTCATCTGGATTGGATTTTTCAAGTTGAAGACGTTTCACCTCTGATCCAAGAGGCTTTCTCAATTCTGAAATGAACTGGTGAGAGCTGGTTTATATTCTTCTAGGAAGGAGGAGTTTAGACCTGAAACTAAATTCTATTGGTCAATGTGACCATGAAGAGCCTGAGTGGTTACGGGTCGTTAGGAGTCCTTTGTCCTCAGCTGGAGTGAGTGGCAGAGTGGTTAACCCTCCCCAGCCTCAGCTCCTTCAGATGTGAATGACCTGAGTGAAACTGGTTTGTTTTGTTTGGGTTTCAGGAGACTGTTGTAGACAGAAGGAAGGTTGTATCTGAGACCATCATTTCTGTTTAAAGAAGGTTTATCTTTTTTGACAAAGATTGCTTCTTTCAAGAAGCAATCACCCTGGACGAGTGAGAGTCTTCACAGACATGTCCCACTACTGTAATAAAGCACTAGCTATTCATGAATGGTTTAAATTAGAGAGCACCTTGGTCTTTTAAGCCAAGTCAGTCTAAAGCCTGTGCCATTGTTGAGCCTTTGTGATTACCTTATTCATTGTGTTGTAGCTTGGGGCGAGTTTGTATCTTTCTGTGTCACCTGACCTCTGCACTTCCTTTGGACCCTACTGAGGCTACTCTCTGTCATCTTTCATGTCCTCTAAACTTAATGGCTGGGTGGCTGTCTGCAGCACTGCTCCCACCTCTCCCACGACCGCCACCATAAACAAGTCAAGCAAAGGTCAAGCTCTGTTTGCCTTACGCCACTGCTACATATTTTATCTTATCAATTATTCAGCTGTATTTACATATATTTCACAGTGTGTGTGAAGTTATTAAGTAAATGCAACATTTTTCATTAGACTTAGTATTTTAAATCTCATTAGCAGTTGTTACTGAACAGTTGTTACAAAGTCAGAGTCATTTTTGAATCCATGGTAATTTTCTGCAAACCCTGATTGCAGCCAAAAAACAGACCATAGCCAACTTATTTTATTTTATATTATTTTTCTGCACCTACAGTATTTTATTGGAAAATGGTTAAGGGAACATGTGTAAAAGTTTACCTCTGATGTTTTTCTTATATCAGCTGTTAGTCTTGTGTTTGTAAAAATGTTTAGCATTACAAGCTACAACTTAGGCTTAAAATGCAAATGCATGCATTTCCACAAGTACACAACATGTGGTGTCAGAGGGTCTGTATGTTTCCTTATCAGTGTGATGGTGCAAGAGCCATACAACAGACACCTGGAAGCTATTGAGACACCAACAACCACAGGAATTATTGATAGTTTTTAACTATTACAGCATATGATTTATGTAATGTATTTAGATTATTTAGTATCGTCTCTTGGCCCATGTCCACTTGTAGGAAAGAATATGTGTGTGTGCGTTATGTTTGTCAAATCTAATCTCTATTCAAAGTACTATGTACTGTATATACTGAGGGGCTCTGGTTTCATCTCCTGTAACATTTAACATTTCATTTCCAGATCATTTCAGTCCCATTTCTCTCATAAGTCGGAGCTCAGATTATCTTGTGTGAGTGTGTCTTACTAATGTTACTGAATATCTCTTCTTTCAGCTATCTGTACAAGAATGAAATCCAATCAATTGACAGACAGGCATTTAAGGGACTTGTCTCTCTTGAGCAACTGTAAGTGACAAACTTCTTTCTCCACCATTTTGTCTACTCACCTCGGTTCTTGTCTTTTTGACCTACCGCTTCCCCAGCTGTATAATGCAATTTCCTTACCCCCCCAGAGACTACTGAACAATGCATGGCGCCTGGTCAAGGGAACCTGCATTTTTTTTTCATTCCCTCATACCTATAACAAACTAGGCTGTGACAAATTTGTTCAAACATGGCTGATATGGCTGTGTAATCTTAATGCAGGCACCATGATCACCAATTCAGCTTTTTGCTGTAGTGTTACCCTTCTTCCACCCCTCTGTGTGCCCCTCTGTGCACTTCTCTATCACCATGCATGCCATGTGTGCACCTTTGTGTGCCAGACTACGCTGAGCCATTTGACCCTTTGCATGAGTCGCATGTCTTGTGGTCAGGAAAGCATGGCAGCGCCACCTCCATGCAAACTATAAAGCATGAAGTCTTTGTTAACATGGCTAGCATCACTGTGCTAAAACTTATGCCTCTGTTGTAGCTTAATTTACATTGCTTCTAAAGAAGACACATGTAAGTTATTGTATGTCTCTGTATTGTTGATGGGTGGAGCCTCTTTACATCCAGTAACAGAGACATACGCTTCTGTTTGATCAAATCTGGCTTTTTATTCCCTGCCTTGCACCCACTCTGTATTTTTGTTGTGTTGAGAATTGTGTGTGTCTTTGTGCATGAGTTGGCACTAAAAAAACATAACTATATGACTATACTGCCATCAAAGCATATTCAGTAAATAGATTGTAACTGCCGTTTTTTACAAAGTCAATGTGATATTGGTTACACTATAGTTTGATTTTAGTTTGTAGACACTGATATTTATTATTTGTGTTGAACTGTGTTGTCTGCAGACGTGATAATGTGTGTTTCTGTATCAATGTGCTGAGTCATGTTGCTGTTTCGACTGTTGTCTTGTCTGTTATAGTCCTAGTGCATTGTCATGTATTGATTTGTAAGTGTAAATGTCTAGGCTTCAGTAGTTAGTGACAGGATGATGAGCACGTTACTTTTTACCTCTAATTACACAGGAAGTTCTAATCTGCCTTCTGTGTGCCTGGTCTACACTTTGATCTTTTCCAGATACCTGCATTTCAACAACATTGAAGCTTTGGAACCAGAGTCTTTTGCTCACCTTCCAAAGTTGGAGCGTCTGTAAGTTTACATTACATGTTACATGTAATCAGTAATTTGTAATGACAAAACGCTTCCTCATCTGTGACTGCAATCAGCTCAGTGTGTTGTGGGGCCAAGCTGTGCTCTCTGTCCTACTCTCATCCAAACTCTGACCTTATTGTTGTGATCTCATTCACTTCCTCTTTTTGTCTGATTATCCCACTGTGCATATTTTAGGATTACTTACATTGTACAGAATGGGGAGGAACTGACTTGTCCTGCTTAACATCGGTGGTCAAGCTTTTGTACAAAAAGCTGCTGTGGGAAAATTAGAAATTAGGCATAGAGTACAGGGGCTTCTGAAAATATTGTGTGTGTGTGTGTGTGTGTGTGTGTATGTATATATATATATATATATATATATATATATATATATATATATATATATATATATATATATATATATATATATATATATATATTGACTGTCAAATGTGGTAAAGGAGTCATAAACCTAACTTTTTGTGTCAATAACTGCATCAAAGTCTGTTTTCTTAAACAATTGGATGTTACCAAGTTATGAAACCCCATTAACCAGGATTCTCTCTCATTAAGGTTTTTACACAACAACAGAATCACCCAGCTTGTGCCAGGAACGTTTTCTCATCTTCAAGCCATGAAGAGACTGTGAGTTGAATTAAAATATGTTGCAGCTTTTGTGACAGTTCTCTGCATCTTAATAAAGTAAATTCAGGGTTTTATTTTTCTGTAGTCATGTGTGGCTTCAGGATTTTCATAACTGCACATGCAGTGGAGTGTTTCCCGTATTAAAAATAGCTATAAAAATAGTAACATTTTCTAGAAAATACATGACAGATAATGAACAAAATGTATTAAAACTGAAAGCTTGATCAGTATCCAAAAGACAATAACCAGTGAGCCATGCACTTTCCCACACCGAGCCACTTTGAACATGGTCCAGCAGTCTCCAGTGTTTGGATTTACTTGCTCAAGGTCAGCTTTACCAAAACAACTGTAGATATAACTTTACCCAAAGCTCTGTTACTGCCATACAGCACCACACAGGCAATATGATATAACTGACTAAATGCCTGCTTTTTAACTATTCTCTGTGTATCCTATTGTTCTTGTGATCAGACGACTGGACTCCAACGCCTTAAACTGTGACTGTGAGCTGCTGTGGTTGGCCGATCTGCTCAAACAGTACGCCGAATCAGGAAATGCCCAGGCCGCGGCCACCTGCGACTACCCCAGCCGCCTTCAGGGCCGGTCTGTGGCTACACTCACCGCTGAGGAGCTCAACTGTGGTATGAAAAGAAACTGTGTCTTGAATACTTACACATCTGCACTCCTTTGTGTATGAATGTGCCCCAGGTGGCTGTGTATGCATGCCTTAAACAATAAATAAAATGGGGAAAAAAATAGTCATTCTACTATTATTCACATCCTAAACAATGGTGTATCCTCTCTTTGTGTTATGTCTGAAGATAACCAGATGCGTCTACAGTAAAATGTGGTAAAAATATGTCTTTCAGTTGAGACCACCAGCAGTTTTTGATGCTGCTTCCTGTCTATTAGTTTAGCACAGGAGATGAATCAGTGGAATATTGTGACAATGGGGCTCAGTCAGTGAAGCTATGCATTGAAAAAGTGTCAGTGTTTGTTTTTCCATAAGGCAGTCATGCAGTGTTTATTTGTACGCATTGAATATCTTCTTTGTTTGAACAGTCAGCAATATTGTGCATTATTTTTGGTCTGCTGTTTTTGAAGACATCTTTGTGCATTTTCATTGTGATTTGATACACTAAAACTAACAGGCACTTGGCTTCTGTTGCAACAAAGACTTACAATTACTCCGGCTTTATATGAACAATGTAGTCTGAGTCAGGCATATATTTGCCAGCGTGTTATGACCTAACCACATTTAACTCTAAACATATAATTGGATGGCCTAAACCTGTCCATTCTTGCTCATTTGTCTGTAAATCAAGGAAGTCACTGCTGTTTACCCCTTTCTCCTTTTGTTGCCTTTCTTGTGGGTCTTCTGTCAACAAGAATACACGCATGGTTGTACAGCTGTTTAAACACTGCAACCTCATCCTGCATCAAATTAGCTAATATCTGTCTGTCTGCCAAACGTATGTTCATCTTATGTCTTTGCTTCACTACAACACACACTACTCTAGTTTATACAACTACAAACTGCTTTCAATTAGTTTCAAACAGGTCAGAAGCATTACTGTCAGTGGACCAGATCATTTAACTGTGGATTGCCTTCTGTCGCAGAGGTACCAAGGATCACATCAGAGCCGCAGGATGTTGATGTTACGTCAGGGAACACTGTCTACTTCACCTGTCGGGCCGAGGGCAACCCCAAACCACAAATCATCTGGCTTAGGAACAAGTGAGGCTCTTTTTATTTTGACCATATTGGGCAACCAATAATACTCTGCTCTTCTCTGTAATACACATATTTGTCTAATCAATTTTACTAAATAAATCAAATGAACAAAGGTGTTACTGATATGTTTTTTTCTCTTGGCAGTAATGCCCTGAACATGCGTGATGACCATCGTCTGAATTTGCTTGAAGACGGGACTCTAATGATTCAGGATACCAGAGAGACAGATCAGGGAGTCTATCAGTGCATGGCCAAAAATGTTGCTGGAGAGGTCAAAACGTCCCAAGTCACACTGAGATATTTTGGAGCTCCTTGTAAGTGAAGTCAGAAAACTGATGTAACATGTAATAAATATACTCACAACATCTATTTTAATCCTCCTCTTTTCTGCCCCTGTTCTGCTTTCCAGCACGACCGAGTTTTGTGATTCAGCCTCAGAACACTGAGGTGCTGGTGGGAGAGAGCGTCACGCTAGAGTGCAGTGCCACAGGACAGCCACAGCCTCGGGTCACTTGGACAAAGGGGGACAGGACGCCCATTCCCAGTGACGCTCGCATCAACATAACCCCCTCTGGAGGGCTGTATATTCAGAATGTGGTCCAGGCTGATGGGGGCCAGTACACCTGCTTCGCCTCTAATAATGTGGACACTATACATGCTACAGCTTACATCATTGTACAGGGTACAAATCTTTTACAATTAATGTCTGCCTTCAACGTTACTTTCTTTAAAGATTTATATTGTTTCCTTCTGTTTCCTTCACAGCTACTCCTCAGTTCACCGTGACCCCACAGGACCAGTCAGTTCTGGAGGGCCACACAGTGGAATTTCCCTGTGAAGCCACTGGTTACCCGCAGCCTGTCATTACCTGGACACGTGGAGGAAGTCCCTTACCCATTGACCGCCGTCACACTGTCCTGTCTACTGGTACTCTCCGCATCACTCGGGTGGCAGCTCATGATGAGAGCCAGTATGAGTGTCAGGCTGTCAGCCCTGTGGGAACTGTTCGCACCGCAGTGCAGCTCAGCATTCAACAGAGAGGTAAGAATTTGAATTTTCAAAATAAATAGATGAGAGATGTGTAAAAGGAGGTTTTTCATTTGATGTTTTCATTTGAAACAGTTTATAAATAGGCTGTGTGAATTCAAGATACTTTGTTTGACATGACCTAAACTACTCACATATTTTGTTGGATTTTAAGTTTTATTTCTTAAGGATCACCTTCAGTATATAACCAACTTACTCATTAGCACAGATGATCATAAAAAATGTAAAAAAAAAAAAAATGCCTCATGTCATTCTTAGTTTTTAATCATTAGTGATTTGGGGGAGACCACCAAAAGGGTGCTCTAGACATGATGAAGCTAAAAATGCAGCTGCCCTCTGACTGTTGCACAGTTATTACAAACCCTTTACAAACAGTGTACATTTGTGTGGAGGAAGGAGGCGGTGTTAGGTGGTAAAAAGTTACGAGCGTGGGAGTAGAGCAGTTCTTGCCATTCACGGTAAATTTGTTCTTTAGACATAAGCCACTTATAGTTATATTACATGCTCACATATACATATGTTTTGTGTAGTAATGTGCGATGTAAAGGCGTTGTTTGTGCAAATAGAAGTTTACAGAAGTAACTGACACATGGCTTGGTTTGTATTGCGGTTGGGTTTGTGTGCCTGCGTGTACCTAAAATTACAGGCTTGGCATAGCACAGGAAAGCACAGCAGTCTGTAATCCCAAGATGACACCATGTTTTTCCATGTAGTAATGGCTGTTAACATAATTTAAAGTACACACTTAGTTGATGCCGCCCTGCAACACACTTGCATTGTAATACGGTATTTGTGCTTTTTATAAAGAGTCTTTCTCTAGTAAATGAGAAAAAGCCACTACTAATTATGGAATTAGTTAGTCATTTGCATTTGGTTTTTTGTGGGTTTTTAAACTGTTGTAGCTTTAGCAGGATTATATTGCAGGGGACATGAATTTGGCACTATGTTCTGCACCTGAAAACCCTTTTAATATGAAAACTCAGCTTTTATTCTGAGTCAGACACCAAAATGAACCTCTGCCTTTTGCTTTGCTTTGTGTTCTTAAGTGTGTGGGGTTTTCCCAAGGCCAGGTGCATGTCTGGCATCTGCATGGGAAGCTTGGAGGAATTTGGAGGTGGTATGTGGGAGGCAGTTGTGTATCCTCTCCCCTCTTACCTCTGTAGAGATGTGTCGTCACAGTAGAAAGTTTGAGTCAGTGAGGTGTGAGACTCAGTCATCTAGCAGACTTTGTTGGCAGACTTATTAATGTATGTATAAAATAAAAAGCAGATGTTTTATTCTAAGGTTTGATTCAGAGAACTGAATCACAGGAAAAATATGTTACTGCTCACACACATCTCGATTAGAGGAGTGTGAAGAGAAGTGTGCTCATAAATCTGTTTATATTAGTCTACAGGTATGTTCATGTGTTCACTATTAGGAGCTTGCAATTTATATTTTGAATTATATTGCTGTTTGGACTTTTCTAACATATAACTCCTCATGTGTGCAATTTCAGGACAGTGTAAATGAAAGAAACACACAGACATAACTGTTTGTGTGGTATTAAGGACCGCTAAAGAGGTGTCTTGGGAGAATTAGCTGTATTTGATTGCAAAGTATTAGGGGTGTAACGATACAGTAACTATATCCTACAACAACTATATTGATACATATTACCTTGTATCAAATTGAATCATTTTCTAGGAGGTGTATATTGATATACATGAAATATCAATCGATAATATTGGAAATATTGATATTAGAAATGTGTATGTTAAAATAAAACCAGATATGGTTTTGGATGTAATTTTTGTGTTTTTTATAAAATAAAATGTTATTTTCAACTTTTTTCTGCTCTGTGTCTGCTGGACATAATCAACCCCGGTCGTGATGCTACATTTGAGAGTAAACTTTTGCCATTTTTGGCAAAAAGTTGCTGTATTGGTTATTAATATGAAGGTGTTGAATCGTATCAAATTGTATTGTTCCAAATTAGCCAATATTGATTTTGAATCATATCAAAACAATTCTAATCAATACGTATCGTATGGTTGCAAAAATGTATCATTACACCCCTACAAAGTATAGTTTTTATTTTCAGTACATCCGGGTCTACTGCATAACCATTAACTTGTGTGTATGTTTTAACTCATTCAGTAACGCCTGTTTTCACAAATGCTCCAAGGGATCTGACGGTGGAGTCTGGCCAGGACGTCCAGATTCCCTGCAGCGCACAGGGCCAGCCGCAACCTGTCCTTACATGGAACAAGGTTAGAACTTACCCTAACCCATATAAAATGTACTACTGGCCACTCTGGCCATCCACAGAAGTGTCAAAAGTGACCTTATGTGTACTATCAACTTGCTCAAGGCGGACTCAGATTGGTGTGAATTACAGCTTTAAACTAAGGCTAGTTTAAAGGCCATGACTCCTAACCTTTAGTAATTTCTCACATGTTTTCCAGGATGGTGTACAAGTGACAGAGAGTGGGAAGTTTCACATCAGCCCAGAGGGTTATCTGGAGGTTAAAGATGTGGGCACTGCTGATGCCGGACGCTACGAGTGCATCGCCCGCAACTCTATAGGCTACCAGGTAGCCAGCATGGTGCTGACTGTCACAGGTACATTTACAGTCTTCGCTAGGTCTGAGACTCACTGGCACATCTTGTAGATTTTTGGTTGGGGCCTTTTTTGCTTTAATGCTTGGTGGTATAAATTCTGCTGCTAGAAAACTGGATATTTTCTCTTTGTGAGACCATTCTCTGTAAACACTAGAAATGGTTGTGTGTGAAAATCTGAGCAGATCTTAAATTACCATTTTTTTCTCCATTCTCAGTTTGAACTTCAGCAGGTTTTTTGTCAACATGGCTCAGGACTAAATGCACTAAGCTGCTGCCGTGTGATTGGCTGATTATTTGTGTTAACAAGCAAAACAACAGGTGTACCTAATATGTGACCAGTGACTGAATGCTTAAATAAGAGATATTATTTGAAAACATTACTTTTTTTCCTTGGAATAAAGTTGGTAATAGTCATTCTCTGCTATGCTAAGTTCCAGATAATGTGTGAACAAGACTCCATTATTTTCACATCGCTGAATGTCATGCAGTGATGTGGGTCACACTTCAGCAGCTTCAGCGCTCTACAATTCCTCTTAGCTTTTCTCTCAAAATGTTGATCTTTCCTGCTGTGAATTCTTGGGTGAGATCACAGTGCTCTGCTGCTAAACCATAAGCTACATTAACACTCAGTTGTTGTTGGATTGTATTTGGTATCACGTCACAGGCTCACTATTTTCAATGGCACTCTTGCATGTCAGAATGTGCCAGAAATGTTTTACTCCAACTAGAGGAAGGAACCTGAAATACCATAGTAATAATATCTTTCAGTCCTAGAAATTAAATATATGAATTAAAAGAATGCTAAATTTAAATATTTAAAATGTGTTAATGTTTACAATATATTCTGTATTTCTAAGGTGATTTTACATAACATTTTCTAATTAGATTGAAATGGACTTGTCTCTTCTGCTTCTTATCCAATACCAGTTCCACCAGTAAGCAGAGAAGGAGACACATTTGTAAGCACATCTATAGAGCAAGCAATACGAAATGTGGATAGTGCCATTGAGTCTACAAGGAGACGCCTTTTTGATGGGTGAGCAAGAAGTTTGTATTTTCATATTCAGAAATTTCTAATTAAATTAAACATTTTATTAAATTATTCTACATTAGATTAGAAATGTACATTAGCGTGCAAAGCTATACACTCATGTGACCTGAGTTAGAACAAAATCTTCTGCCTCAAATCGTCCTGGCACATGACTTGCATATTCTCAGCCTGAGTCAGAGCTTTCAGAAATAAAGTATGGCCATTCAGTAGAGCTGCATTCATGTAAAGCCTTGATGTTTTTTCTTAATATTTAAGACATACGGGGCACAGGGCTGCATATTTCTGCATTGGGGTACTATGTTATTTATAACTTTTGGTATCTTCTTTTTATTATTAACACATATTTCTTGTTTGTGCTTTAGGGATTTGATTCAAAGATATTGGCATAGCTTCATATTACCACAGAGTTAGTTGTGTTTTTTTTCCCTAAATAGATAAACAATAAAACAAAACAAACCTGTACTGTTTCTACACAAGGGAAACTTAAACCTGCTGGTCGTCTGAGCAGTGGAACGGGTTTCCCATTACTTAATGACATTAACAGACTAAAAAGCAGCATGTTTCTTGACTAACACCACTGTGTTTGAATCTTGTCATAACATTACAACGTATATGTTTTTTCTGCTCTGATACTCAGTTGAATGTATTTTCAGTGTATTTCAATGACTTGATCTATTTTGTAGTTTTATGGATAAGTATCTTTTCATTTTCAGTATTTAGTTACTGTTCCTAACAACGCTGTCATCCTTCTGTCCCTCATCTCTTCAGTCAGCCCCGTACTCCAGGGGAAATCCTTGCACTTTTCCGTTATCCTCGTGACCCCTACACTGTGGAGCAAGCACGAGCAGGAGAGATCTTTGAGCAGACTCTGCTGCTAATCCAGAACCACGTCAACCAGGGGCTTATGGTGGACACAAATGGCACAGGTGAACAAAAGTTGTTACTTTATTTTTTTTCCACACACACACACACAAAAAAGAAAAAAAAAAAAAAAATATATATATATATATATATATATAAATATATATATATATATATATATATATATATATATATATATATATATATATATATATATATATATATATATATATATATATATATATATTTTAGAGAAAGACAAGAAGCCATGTTCTACTGAAGCAGAAGTGGAAGAAATAGAAGTGAAAAGAAATAGATAGAAAGATGATTCTGATAAAATGTCTTCTATCATGAGTATGCATATGATTGTATAGACAATAAAAATAAATGAAATGGCACACTTCAAATAGCGTTACACAACACATTATAGTACATTGAAAATACAATATGTTAAACCATTATTAAAGAAATATTTCCTGACAATCATATATGTTTCCTTGTTGGTAGGCTCAACCATATTTCCACGTGGAACAATAACAGTGCATTGCTAAGATATTACACACATCAATCCTGTCTACATTGCTGAAGTGTATATGAAAGCAAGTCAGGACAGGTTACTGAAATTTTGCTAGTGCCTTTAAGAAAGGAGATTTTTTTTCCACGCTTACGTTCAGTTGTATCTGCATTGTACATAAATGAAAACAATATAAATAGATAAAATGTGTTTCCATTCCACAGCCTTTCGCTACAATGACTTGGTTTCCCCCAGATTTTTGGATATGATTGCCAACCTGTCTGGCTGCACAGCCCACCGCCGCTTGAACAACTGCTCTGACATTTGTTTTCACCAGAAATATCGCAGCCATGATGGCACCTGCAACAATCTTCAGCACCCAATGTGGGGTGCCTCGCTTACAGCTTTTGAGCGTCTCCTAAAACCAGTCTATGACAACGGCTTTAACTTGCCCCGAGGTGCCATGGAACGCTTGCACAATGGATACAGGTTGCCACTGCCGAGACTGGTTTCTACCACAATGATTGGCACAGAAACCATCACCCCTGATGACCGCTACACCCACATGCTGATGCAGTGGGGTCAGTTCCTCGATCATGACTTAGACGCCACAGTTGTGTCTCTAAGCCAGTCACGGTTTTCTGATGGTCAGTTGTGTACTCAAGTCTGCACAAATGACCCTCCGTGCTTTCCAATCCAGTTTCCTCCCAATGATCCGCGTCAGCTCCGTAGTGGTGCCCGCTGCATGTTCTTTGTGCGGTCCAGCCCCGTGTGCGGCAGTGGGATGACGTCTGTCCTCATGAACAGTGTGTTTCCCAGAGAGCAGATTAACCAGCTCACTTCTTATATTGATGCATCTAATGTCTATGGTAGCTCCCGGCATGAATCTGAGGAAGTCCGTGACTTGGCCAGCCAAAGAGGTCTGCTTCGGCAAGGTATTATTCAAAGAACAGGGAAGCCTCTCCTGCCATTCGCCACCGGACCTCCAACTGAATGTATGAGAGATGAAAATGAAAGTCCAATTCCGTGTTTCCTGGCTGGAGATCATCGGGCCAACGAGCAGCTCGGCCTGACTTCCATGCATACTGTGTGGTTTAGGGAACATAATCGTATAGCTACAGAGCTGCTTAGACTGAACCCTCATTGGGACGGGGACACCATTTACCATGAGGCCAGGAAGATTGTGGGGGCCCAGATGCAGCATATCACTTATAATCACTGGCTGCCAAAGGTAATTTGGCTGCTTTTCAAGAGTCCCTACATAATATTATAAATAAATGGTTCTGCATTAGTAGACCTTATTGAAAATCAAAAGTAATGTTTTGTTTTCATCTTTCAGATCTTGGGAGAAGCTGGTTTGAGGATGATGGAACCCTATGCTGGTTACAACCCAAATATTAATGCTGGCATCTTTAGTGCTTTTGCTACTGCTGCCTTTCGCTTCGGGCACACCCTCATCAACCCAATACTTTACAGGTTAGATGAGGACTTCCAGCCTATTCCCCAGGGGCACCTCTCTCTGCACCGGGCCTTCTTTTCCCCTTTCCGTATTGTAAACGAGGGGGGGATTGACCCACTCCTTCGTGGGCTCTTTGGGGTTGCTGGGAAGATGCGTGTGTCTACGCAGTTACTGAATACAGAACTGACAGAGAAGTTGTTCTCCATGGCTCATGCTGTGGCCCTTGACCTCGCTGCTATGAACATCCAGAGAGGAAGAGATCACGGCATACCACCTTACAATGACTTCCGGACATTCTGCAACTTGACGTCAGCACAGACATTTGATGACTTGAGAAATGAGATTAAAAATCCTAATGTGAGAGAAAAATTGCAGAGGTAACACTCACACATGGCTAGCTTTTCTTATCTATTCTGGTTTGTATTTTAAGATAAATTGTACATGTGTTTATGTTAAAGGCTATATGGAACTCCTCTGAACATCGACTTGTTCCCTGCCCTGATGGTTGAAGACCTGGTTCCTGGCAGCAGACTGGGACCTACACTCATGTGTCTGCTGGTAACTCAGTTCAAGCGAGTACGAGATGGTGACAGGTAAAACATTGGTAAAGCACATCTTAATATTAATAGTAGTATTAGTATTGATTAACAGATTGTTGTTGTTATCAGTCATTAATATTTTTTATTTGTCAAAATATTAAGCATGAGCATTTGGGTCATTTGTTTAATAAATAAAACATTCCTACCTAGAACTAGAGCACATAACCATTTTTCATTTCTCATTTTTCATGGCATTATGTGCAGGTTCTGGTATGAAAACCCTGGTGTGTTTACTCCTGCCCAGCTGACACAGCTGAAGCAGGCCTCTCTGGCCCGAGTGCTGTGTGACAACGGGGACAACATTACTCGAGTCCAGCAGGACGTCTTCAGCGTGGCTGAGCTACCTCATGGGTTTGGCAGCTGTGAAGACATTCCGCATATCGACCTGCGCATGTGGCAGGACTGCTGTGAAGGTCAGATTACATGAATGTACTGATTTCTCATCCTCAACATTCAAATACTACAGTATTTTTACAATAGTTTTGTCTAAAATAGCATAAAAGGTTGCTGAGGCATTGTTGCCCTTTTATACTCTCCATCTTGTACCATACGACTGCACTGCAGTTTTCTTAAAATTCTTTGGGGCAGCCTCCACTTTAAAACCTAGTGAATGCAATGTAAGGAAATGCTTTTTATAACTAACTTTTTTTTAATAAAGGTAAGTTACAGCTGCAACACAGAATTAATATGAAGAAGATATTGCAATTTCTTTGGTTGTTTGTGGAGCGTGACTGCAGTAAAACAGCACTCTGCTCCTCTCGGGAAGACTCATGACATAATCTAATCTTCACAAGCACTGCTCACTCTAATTATGGGGACTAGAGATGGCATTTGTGGTTAAGCGGTGGAAGTTTAAACATTTCACCTGAGGCTGCTGCTGACAGAGCAAACTGTGGGCAGCTGTTAAAGTAAGAAATTCAAGGCTCAGCTGCTTTCATTTTAATGTTTGCTTTTTATCTTGACCTAGATGTGTCCACCCATTACAAAATGCACATGATAATAGCTGTACAGTAAACTCAATATACTGCCAAAGAAGGGAGTGGAGGAGAGGTCTAGGTACTCCTTTTATTTTCATATTTATGACAATCTGATAAGAACTGCAGCTCTGTGCAAAATACAATATTTTGTTTTAATAGTTTCTTTAAAACATAAGGCATTTAAAGCCGTGCCATTGGCTTTTATAAATGAAACTACAGCCAACATGATAGCCACCCTGACCCCTAGTCTCCTTTTGAAGAAATCATAAACTCTTTGATGCACTTTGCTCATACTCAGCCTGTCCCAGAGGAAGTCAAGCATGAGCAGGTCTATTACACACACTGATGTGGGCATAATGACGACATCTGGTATTACAATAAGCCTCAACTTTACACAAAGTCTTCTGTGTGAAAAGCATCAGTATTTTAATTACATTTTGTTTTGTAATATTGTATCACATTTGACTCTCAGATTGTAGGACCAAGGGACAGTTTAATGCCCTGTCGTACCACTTCAGAGGACGCAGATCAGCCGAGCACAGCTACAGTGAGGACAAACCAGTCGACAGGTAACACGCTAGCAAACATGAACTTGGAGAAGTAATTATTCACTCTTTGTGTTATTGTAAATGTCTTTTATGTTACATTGCAGACCTGAGAAGTCAGCTCTAGACAGTCCTGTAAATGTTACTGTGAACTCAATAACAACTGAACCCTCTATTAGCGACTTCCATGACTTTGTGTCTGAAATGCAGAAAACTATTACAAGTTTACGAAAGCAGGTTTGTCTTCAACCTCATATCCATATCCCTCTTATCTATGAGAAACAACTCTGTACACTCTACATTTAAACTCAGTATAAAAAACAAATGAATCTTTGCAGATTAAGCGACTTGAAGCCCGTCTAAGCAAGACTGACTGCACTGATAGTGAGGGCCGAGAGCGAGCAGATGGAGAACAATGGAAACAGAACCCTTGCACCACCTGTGAATGCACAGTACGTCCAACACATGCATTTAATGAACTACAGATGTGTGACACACCACTCAAGATGCCTGAAGCACAATTTATGGTGTACACAAAATTAAATACTCTTGTACTTTAAAAGTAGTTGTTTAAACACTGCAGTTTCTCACTGGGCTAGAACTGTCAGTCACCAGCACTTGTGCCTGGTTTAATGCTCCATTTAGTGTCTGGGACAAAAGCTAGTGTTTCACCTCTTGGCAGCGCCATGCCCCTGGCACCAGCTTCTCTCTACACTGTCTGCACGTTACAACAGAAGTGCCTTCTGGCAGAAGTAAGGGTCTTTCAGTGCAACTCTCAGGGTACTCTTCTGATCTGTCATACCTGACATTCTTATTCTTATTTTTAATTTAATTTTGGATTTTTAGTATAGTTATTGTTTGTGTTGATTGTGTGTTTATGTTTGATTAACTGTTTGTAAACCATTTGAGGCGACTGTTGTTGTGATACTGGGCTTTATAAAGGAAACTGAATTGAATTGGATTGAATTTTTGTTACAATTTGTCTTTAGTGGTCAAATGAAGTACTGGCTGTTGCAAATCGTACTGCAGCCCTCACCATAATCATCATTTTCATCCATCGTCCTTTTGCTCCCTTTACGGGGACAGAATATTTTAGTAAAACCATTAGCACAGTCTACAGACTGTCTAGCTGAGACAGGCACAATTAGCACTGTTGCTATTCTAGCTGTGTGCTTATTTTCAAATGTACTATTGTCTAACTGTGCTCTGTCTCCTACTTGCCTTGCAGGATGCCCAGGTGACCTGCACTGTAAAGTCCTGCCCCCCAGCTCAATGCAAAAATCCTGCCAAACTCAAAGGGGCCTGCTGCCCAGTTTGCCTTAAACAGGAAGACACTCAGCACATCTGAGCATCCAGGACACCTCCATCAAATACATTTCAGTGACTGACCGTCAATCACAGACGTCCAGAGAGAGAAAGAGACTCTTAAAGGTGTGCTTTGATGCATCTACCAACAGCCTTGGTTGACCCAATAGCCTCATTTGTTTTCATTATGTATTACTCTCTTTGATCAGAGAGGGTTTGTTCTTTCTGGATTCTTGCCCCCTCCAGGGCTAGCAGCCTGAGGCTTGGTTTGGATCTGCTGGCAACAAGCCAGCCATCGCTAAAAGGATTTATTTCTGAACTGATGGCTGGATGGATGAATGGGCAAATTGTAAACACCAGAGACAAACCTCTTCTCTTCGAGTCCCCTGAGGCTTCTGAAGTGAAACAAACAGCCACTGTGTTTGTTCAACATTCCCAGCAGAGGCCAGTGGTCGTCGAAAGGAAAGGGAAAAAGATAACGAGGCGACCACCATTGTTGTCTCATAAAATATTCTCAGGTCAGAGATGCCGAAAACTGGTGCTATTTTTCCCTTTTCTTAATAATTTTATCAATACACCTTAAGTATTTTTGTATACAAAACACACTATATACGCAGTATATGCCTTTTGTGAGAATGAAAGGACTGTTGTATTTGACCATAAGGACATTTCTGAACAAAGTTACTTTGTTTTTTTATCTAAGGTGCTTTATACCATGTGATACACAGGTTTTGTCCTCCAATTTTGAAAAAATACTTGCTTATGAAGATAATGTGAAGCCCTGAAAAAATGTCTACTGATTCTTGTTCCTTATTCCATAAACAACATGCCAGTTTAGTTGTTTTGTGTGCTGGCCTGTCCTGATCCTGGCTGAGGCAGACCATGTGGTGCCCCCTGTTAAAGGACAACCAGCTCTTGCACTGTCATTCTCATTTTAGAATTGCTTTAAACAACAGTGTAGGAATATTAATGTAACCACTTTAATATTGTGAAAAGCCAAATGTATGATTTAGCACAAAGAGCACATGTGTATCTACAAAACAGCATGAATGTTGCAATAAGGTCAGGATTTAGCCTTTGCCACAACTCACTTTACCAGAGCAGTATTCTCTATCTGTACCACAAATGTTTCATTTCCTAAATGTAGACTGTGCACGTCTGGTCTCAGTGTTTGAAGACTTGCATTTTGCCAGCTTCAGTAATATTAGCACATACTGGCATGCATTCCTTTGTCAAGCATTCATGTGGCCTATTGCTTTTTTAAGTTTTGTGTGTTTAGTGTTTAGTAATTTTTTGTTGTTGAATCATCTGCAGTGTTGATATAGTTTGGGCATGCTCAGCCAACAACATGATTTCTTTGCATGTTGAAGTTTTTAAACCGGGGTGACGTCATTTAGCCAGGCATGTGTGGAGCGCAGCCCTCTGACCTCCATTCCGCTGTAATGGAAGCCATATGAAAGGGGAAGTGAGGGTGATTTTGTGGGAGGAGCAATGATTTGGATTGTCAAATTAAAATAAGTCTAGACACGCTTTCAATGGTGCACTACTTCCTGTCAACTGCCTCTATTAATGTACAGTATATGAAGCCTCATGCACTGGTTTACCTCATGTAACACAAGACACATGTTGTACTTTCAGGTTGTTGAGAGATGGCTGCATCTTCAGTGTTCTTTTCAATTGTTTTCATTATGTGGTAATGTCCTGTGCAAGCTGTCACGTACCCGAAACTATTCTCTGCAAAATTTCCACTCATAACACCAAACAGATTACAAAACAGGCAAAATAATGTATGCTTTAAAAAACGGGATCAGCGCATCCGCTTCATCACACATCCCAGTGTCTCAATGTTTTGCTTGTGTAGAGATACATGTGTGTCTTTCATCTCGAGGTTAAATCCATTTGGGCAAGTTTTTCATAGTCTGGTTACAAAAGCACTGTGAGATTTCTTTGTCACTTGCTGTCAAAATCTATTTTTGTTGTACTGGCTTTTTTTATTTTCCTTACCCACCCCTTTCTGGATAATCTCTGTAGTATGTGTTAATGGAATGCACTGCCCTGCAAGACTGAACATGCTTTACTTACACTGTCCCAGAACAAGTGGTCAACGAGGATATGAAATTACCTATTATGACATTTGTATTGTATGTTTGCCAAAGATTGGTTTGCACTGTAATGCCTCTCAACAGTAATAAAGAATAAATAAGCCACATCTCAATAAAAGCCATATACTCCTGCCTTGAGTCAAAAGGTTAAGATAGCAAGAGGTCAACTGATCTGATTGTGAGCAGATGTTTTCAATCCATTAGCCATTACTTATCAGCACTAATCAGCACATCTAAATGTGTTCTTTGGTTGTCTTTGCCCTAATCTGAACGTGGTTCCTGCAGAACCCTGGGAACCTTGCATACCAGAATTAGTTTCCTTTTGAATGTTTAAAAAAGGTTCACATAGGTGATTGGTAACGTTGAATGATTTTAGTTAGACATGTTATTTACACACACTCGAGCAGTGCTCTTTTCATTTTTCTTTATCTGCAGCCATTTTTCCTTTAGTTACCAGTCCTCCCTCAGTCCGCCTTTATATCTCTCCCGGTAGACCTGCCTGGCAGCTGGGCTAGTGAGAGGACAGAGGCTCTGGAAAGAAAACTGGACCAGGAAATGAGGTTTCCAGTGGTTGTGTTGCACAGATAAAAGAGCGCCCTTCTCCCTGGCTGGCCAGGAAAAGACATTATCGCTCCAACAACAAGGGACCTGCATTAGCTGCAGTAATAGGTGTATTCCAGAGAGACCTCAACATGAACACAAATAACATTTCCCTTTTGCTGGTCCCTTATTTGTCTGGAGCTCCTGCAAGGTTTCCCTTTTCCTCAGCAGCAGCTCAAGTCTGTTTTTTAAATGGAACCTCATTACCCAACTTCAAAGGGTGTGAACACTGTAGGCTACTAACTTTAAAAAGAGCATTCAGTTTAATATGACTGAATAAAGCTCTAAAGCTTTCTGTAGATTCTGAAGTTACTTTCACAGAAATAAAGTGCAGACACCATTCACAGTCTGGACAGACACTGAGTTTGCAACTGCACAAGCCTGGCCCTGCGGCATGCCTCTCACTTCCCACTCGTCACATACTGGAATTTCATTTAGGCAATTGGCTCTCTGTGTTGCACCTTTATTTGCCAAGGTGGGGAATACTTTCCCCTCACTAATGGAACGTCATTCTCATTTCCAAAGCAGGTTGGATAAAAGAGAAAGAAGTGGTATCCCACTGGGACAAAATAGGTTTATCATCCCAGGGCTCAAAAGACCACAGAGATGCCGTGTCACCCCCAGTGGGTGGGAAATGTCATGAGATGGCTTCCCGCTACTATTTGTGGATCTAACACAAGCCCTTAGTTCTTGTATTTCTGCAGCCAGACAGTGCATGAAGCAGCCTATGGAGGTTAGTGGTAAACCCCATACTGACATATGTGGTTCTTTCCCTCAGACAGATTTATCTCTTATTTACTGATGAACCACTTCATGTTTTTCTCATTTTCTTTCTTGAGGATTGCTCACTGTTGGCTAATTTGATAACATTCTCAACATAAGTGCCAGTCAGACAGCAGACAGCCCCAGGCCCAAAGCAGTTGGATAGGCGCTGTGCAACCACTCACAGGAAATGTCAGAAAGAAATATAAGAAAAACAATGCATGCTCATTTAAACCAATTTTCTTTTGAAACATTGTAAACAAGTAGAGTAATTGCCTCTGTGATCCTTTTGCAGCTTTTCCTTTCTTCTGTGTTTTAACTGTTCTTTATTCATCCACACTCCCAAAGAAACACTACGTGTATGGCCATCAGTTGTTAATGGATGACATCCTTCTTCGAGCAGCTCCACAGCTGTGCTCCCCTGTTCCTGCTGGTCCCTGATGCAGTTCTCAGCTTTTGTTGTCTCAGACTCACAGCGTTTCGGTTACACTAATTAGATTTACTGCTGTAACTCAGCACCAAATCCAGAGTTACATTTGACCCCCTTTCTTACTTTAGTTTTTTTTTTTCCAATTTGAGTATACCAAAACTATTTTCCCATGGTTAATTTTGTTGCTCAGACAAAATAGGTCACAGACATGAGAATTTATAAGTTGACTTTGTTCGTGCAACAATAAATGCATGGGAGCGTGACTGACCCACTGTCTGACTGCTAGACTCTGGCTTAATGCTCATTTGCCTGCATTCCTCAGTGGACACCAATGGGGCACAACCTGACCCAGCTAAATAATCTTTCTCTGCCAGGGGCCTCCTCAACCGCTGACATGCTAAAACATGAATGAAGGTATAGCACAAACTCATCAGAAATTGTTTCCATGTCGCAGTGTAGAATTGATGTAAAATGTCTTCCAGTTAAGTTAACTGCCCTTAGCGTAGGGTGACCAGATGTCCCTATTTAATGAGACAGTCACAGTTTTAGGTCTCTTGTCCCATGTCCCAACAAATATCTGTAAAAACACAACTATGTCCCAGTTTTCAGCAAATCATGTCCCAGTTGTCTCTATTTCATCATATAGGAAAGAACAGAAAACTTCAAATCATGCATCTAAAAACATGTGTCACTAAATTTATTTACAATGTCATTATTTATAACAGAAAATATAGATTTCTGAATCTTTTTTGTCACTTGGTGGGTACAAATGCACCATGATTTGTGAAAAAAAAATTATATGTCCCAGTTTTTGGGTCTAGAAATCTGGTCACCCAACCTTAGCTAGTCCAACATCAAAGGGATGAAAAGGCCCATTATGCCGGCTTGTTGGGCTTGAAAACAGTAGCCATTGGACCCATGTATAGCCTTATTGTTGGCACCAGCACATTCCCGCCTAATATTCTCCTCATTAAACAGGTGGTGACACATGCGGCCTACTCACCAACATCTGTTAGTCTTTTGTTGTGTCCAAAGAAATAGAGTGACCACATATTCATTACAGAGATGTGCCAACGCATGTTTTAGCTCACTAAATTAGGATCTTCCAGGACAACATGCAGAGCTGACACAATAAAAGCCTTCAATAGTGACGGCTCCCGGGGGAATGAATCACGAGGTAATTGCAGTATTGGGTTGGTGACTTCACTATCAAGTACCAGATGAAAATACTTATAGAGGGTTTTAAAAAATACCTAATGGAAGATGTCAAGGTCCCATTTTGAGTTTGAGGACCTTTCAGGGTTCATGTGGCGCCAAAGATGGCACCTGATGCAGCCTTGTTATAGCACGTCCATATAACGTAACTGAGGGAGAGCGAGCTGGAATGAGCCCGGGGCCAAACACAGCTCTAAATCATCTCCGTAAAATGCTTGTTTATAACAACTCTTTTCTCTCAACATAAACGGACCATATATTATCTCCTGTCTTAACTGCCGACACAGTGACAGCAGGTCCCACAGGTAATATAGGCCTACCTGGTCAAAGACATTAAACAACACTGTAATAATAGCTTTTTACTAAGAAGCAGAGGTGGAAGAAGTGGCCTACTTGAAATACTTAAGTATTGTTATGAAAAAAGAATATAGGCTATAATATATACATAATAACTGAGTAAGTAAATGTACTCAACAAAATTATTAGGTAGAACCCAAATTCTGTAAATGTTAGGCCATTTTTTACACTTTTATGCACAAAATGAGCTCATTTCAAATTTGATGCCTGCTACAGGTCAAAAAATTGTTGGAACAGGGGCAATAAATAGCTGAAAAAGCAAGAAATTCTAAACAGATTCAGGTGAAAGAGGATCTAGTAACTCATGAACTTAATTGGTATCAGATCTGTAACATGATCAGCTATAAAAGGGATGTCTTAGAGAGGCAGAGTCTCTCAGAAGTAAAGATGGGCAGAGTGATGAAAGAGTGAAGAGTAAAAAGAACACTTTAAAAACAATGTCCCTCAACGTCCAATTGCAAAGGCTTTGCATATCCCATCATCTACAGTGCATAACATCGTCAAAAGACTCAGGGAAACTGGAGGAATTTCTGTGCATAAGATACAAGGCCCCAGACCTTTATTGGAGCCCGTGGTCTTGGGCCCCTCAGACAACACTGCATCACTCATCAGCATGGCTGTGTCAATGACATTAGTAAATGGGCCCAGGAATATTTCCAGAAACCACTGTGGGTAAACACAATCCACCGTGGCATCTGCAGAGGCCAACTAAAGCTCTATCATGCAAAAAAGAGGCCATCTGTGAACATGGTACAGAAGCGCTGTCGTGTCCTGGGCCACGGCTCATTTAAAATGGACTTTTTCAAAGTGGGACAGTGTTCTATGGTCAGACCAGTCCAAATTTGACATTCTTTTTGGAAATCACAGATGCCATGTCCTCCGGGCTAAAGAGTATGAGACCTTCTAGCAAATTATCAGTGTTCAGTTCAAAAGCCAACATCTCTGATGATACCATCAGTGAGGGGTGGTATGCTCTAAAACCCTCTTCATAATAATAATAATAATAATAATTCATCGAATTTATATAGCGCTTTTTTGGACACTCAAAGACGCTTTATAATTGATCAATTATTCATTCACTCCTCAGTCACACTTGGTGGTGGTGAGCTACTTCTGTAGCCACAGCTGCCCTGGGGCAGACTGACGGAAGCGTGGCTGCCAATCTGCGCCAACGGCCCCTCCGACCACCACCAAACACAACCACACTAACACATTCACACAGGCAAGGTGGGTGAAGTGTCTTGCCCAGGGACACAACGACAGTATGCGCTTCAGATGGGATTCGAACCGGCTACCCTCCAATTGCTGGGCGAATGCTTAACCCACTGCGTCACCATCGCCCCAATTCGCCCCACCATTGTCTTCAGCAGCAGGAAACCTATATCAGGCAAGAATGGGACCATATTCCAACACCAAACTCCAGAAACTCATAACCTTGATGCCTGGACATCTTCAAACTGTTTTGAAAAGAAGAGGAGATGCTACCGCGTGGTAAACAGCCCCTGTCTCACCACTGTGACCTGTAGCAGGCCTCAGATTTGAAATGAGCTCACTGTGTGCATAAAGATGTAACATTTCTCAGTGTAAACATTTGTTATGTTATCTATGTTTGAAAGTCTTTAGTTTTCATTTTATTTGAATTTTAAAAAAAAATGTCCCAACATTTCTGGAATTTGGCTAGTAAATGTAAAAAGTATGGACTGTAGTCTACTCTAAATTATAGGCAACTTAAATACCCTACAACAAAGTAAACTTTCTGAAGTGCATTTCTGTTCCACCACTACTAATACTGCTGCCTACTGCCTGTCCTACCACCAACACCACCACCACTACCAGGAGCACTAGCCTACTACTAGGTTACTGTAACTAATACTGCTACAAGAAGTTACTAATATTACTACTATTACTACACAAATACAATTACCAGAGGTAGGTAGTAATGAATTTTAAATACATTTTACTTCTAAGAATAGTTTTATGGCAGCATATCCTTTACAGTACTTCCACTTGAGTCATATTATTTTAAAGTAAGAATACTCAGCACAGTTGTTGACTACTGTAAGAGTAGCAACTATGTTATCTCTGTATTTGTTTCAAAAACTTTATTATTTGGAAATGCTTGTTTCTTTTTTCTTTTTGTGTGTGCCTTAATTTGTTATTTTATGAAGATTAAATCTAAATATTTTTGTAGTAGGCGACATCATATAAAGCATATCTACGTTAACTATTGGCAATGGAAGTGCTCTGAAGCATAGAGAAAGCAGGTCTGGGCTGCATTGAAAGCTTTGAAATATGATGCAGTTGCATAAGTTGGCCTCAAGATGACTCTGTTGACTTAAGTTTTTTGCCTCAAGCTGAGGGCTGACGTGAACTTTCTTTGTGATGCTACTAGGAAATCTAGATCTAGATTACTTGGTCTTTCCAAGTATTTATTTTAAAAATCTCCCTGAGGTTATACTGATCCTTAAGCAGATATCTCCTGGGTTTGTCAGCGTCTGTCAAGCTGTGGTCATGTAAATGGCCCATATTCTGTTGTGGGGCTTTCATAAACACAAACGTGGCTTACCTCCATCTCTGACTGACTTACATAAAGTTGGTTACTGCTCACATCAGCTAAAGAAGCCAGGTTTCCCCTGTGGAAGGTTGTGTTGGCAAAAGTCACAAATACTTCAAAACCACAACAAACACAGGAAACTCACGAAACGTCATTTACGTTCAAACATGTGTCATAAACCACAACTAAAGATTGTGTTCATTAGTAATCAAATTTGCATCACATTTTAGTTTTTGTACAAGAATATGCAGGAGATGATGCCTTTTGCTTCACTTTATATCCTTGTCACTATTGTCATGTCACAAAGCTTTGTGCAATATGAGAAAACATATCATGAGCTGCTGTAATCTGCTTTTCTATGTTTAATTATGCATCTTAAATCTTATATCTCAGTGTCAAATTGTGCAATTCCCCAAAATAATGACAGCAATGAGCAAGAAATTATATTTTTTGCAGTTTATTGTCTGTTTCTTTAAAACAAAAATCATAACCAAACAAAACAGTTATATCAAAGATCTGTTTCTATACTCCAAAAGTAAAGTGAGAACTAAAGCCTTGTATAACTGCAACTACATTCATTACTTTTCAAGCAAGTGCTAGTATTTGCTTTCAGACTGGGTTTGTAGCTATATTACACAGTGATATTATACATCAGAGAATATATAAAAAAGCACCCTAAACATCAAAATCTGAATTTAAGAAGACAAAAGCCTCCAAACAGGATCCAGTTCTTGACTTGTACACATATATAAAAAAAAATTTGCTCAAACTACAACCATAGTTCCAAAAACATTGGTGTAAAATTGAGATATTACAGAATGGTCTTCCTTTTTTAATAAATGAACATAATCATTAAATGAACTTTGGCCCAGAGAAGACAACAGCGTTTCTGGATCATGACTAATTCATCTAATCAGTTTCAAAGTGCTCCTCTTTTCTTTTTTCTTTTTTTTTTTTTTTTTTTGCTTGTTTGTTTTTTCATCGTGCCGTTTATATTTTTAGCCCTTGTTTGTTGTGACCTTGAGGTCAAATTTCATTTGAAAAAGGGCTTTAATTTTTTTTTTATGAAATGGTAAAATCAGATTCAACACCAGGTGAACTTCATGCAGTGAATGAGGACAGGTTGGAGCCCTCTACAGACCTGAGTCCTGTAGTGATGCAGGTGTCAGAGGTGTTGCGTGACGAGCGAGCGGAGTAGATGTACTTCTTGCTAACACACCACAAGTCCAACATGATCTGCCTGAAGTGGCTTCTGAACTTTACCCCAACAAAGGCATACAGGATGGGGTTGAGGCAGCAGTGGAGGTAGGCCACACTCTGAAAAATGGCCAGCACTTTGAACTTAATCTTCTCCATTGCACAGCTCCTCTCCGTGAAAAGTGACAGCGTATGTTTGAGAAGAGCCAAGTTGTAGGGAAGGTGACACATGATGAAGACCACGACAACTGCAAAAACAACTCGAATGGCCTTGTGGCGCTGGCTGCTCTGTGCTCTGAGTAACGTGAAAAGGATGCTGGAGTAGCAGAACACCATGATCAGAAAAGGCAGCAAGAAGCCAATTGCCATTTGTAAGCTAGGGACCAGGATTTTGACAAGTTTGGCTGTTTCGCTCTGGTTGAAGGAGAGCTGGCACATCACCATCACAGATTCAAGCCCAGGGACCTGCTCTTCAAAGCGCTGTGTGTAGATAAGTGTAGGGAGTGTCAAAGCCAGCGCAAAAACCCAAACAACAGAGCAGATGATGCGGCTGTAGAGGAGGGAGCGCGAGCGAGTGCCAAAAGAGCGTCTGGCCTGGACTATGGCGATGTAACGGTCACTGCTAATGCAAGCCAACAGGAGCATCCCACTGTAGAGGTTGATGCTGTAGGTGGAGCGGAGGATCTTGCAGGCCGCAGAGCCCATCCACCAACTGTTTTGCTCGTTGTAGATGATAAACGGCAGTGCCACCACAAAGATCAGGTCTGCCACGGCCACATTACAGAGGTACACATCTGTCATGGTCTTGGTTCTCTTGTAAAAGATGTAAGTGACAATAACAAGGACATTTCCAATCAGACCGAAGGCGCAGATGAGAGAGTGGATGTACGTTCGAACCATGACCTCCTCAGGATTTGGGTCAAGGACACAGAGCTCTTCCTCCAGGTTGTCATCATTATCGTATTCATAAATAGTGCTGTTATCATAGACTGGAGTCTCGGTAGTCATTCTTTGAACTGTGGGCAAAAAGAATAAAATTAGACATAAAAAAAAAATAAAATCTATCACCAGTTGTGCGATGTAACTAGATACTTTTACCTAAATAGATTTTTTTTAACAAACTAAAAAACTTAACATCTATTTACTATTAAAAGTATTTTTTTGATCCCAGTGGTAAAATGGGTAGTAATAATAGTAGTGCTAGTTAGCCCTGCCAGCCAGACTAACTCTTTCCTATTCTAGACAAAGATGTTAGCCTGGTACCTCATGGTCTTTTGAGTTTCATTTTGACGGGCGGAACAATCACAGGCGGAGTAACCAATCAGAGAAACAAAGGAGAGGGAAGAGCAGAGCGCCACTGACCCATATCTAAAATAAACATGCCACTAATAAAGAAATGCAGTTTTGCCATAAAACTCCAGCATACATCATATTATCTTCTGCTTTGACAAGATGCGCTGCAGAAAAATGGCTCTGATAGGCCGCTATCAAGTGAGTCAATCAGAAACAGCTCTCTGTGGCTAAGGAACCAGAACCTCCTGCTTTTGAAAAGAAAGTAGTTGCTGGCCGGCCAAGCTAAGCAGTGGTAGTCGTAAAGACAATAGTTGTAGAAGATAGAAGCAGGGAGTATATATTTTTTATAAAACATGCTTTTACTTTTCTGTGAGTAAAATTTGAAGGACAAATTTGTATTTTTACTCAAGTTAATTTTTCTAAATGGGTATAATCTCAGTGACAAAGTGGGTAGTAATAGTTTTGTTAAGCCTTTTTTCTTCTACTTGAGGAACAATATTTTAGTAACAGTACCTTAACTACCAATTTTTAGTACTTGTTCCTCCTCTGCCTATCACCTATCAGATGGATCAATCGTCTGGCATCAGCAAAATGTGTCTGTTCTTTGAAACCGAAAGTGTCATGTTTGGGTACAGAATAAAAGAGGTTGTTCCAGTTTAGCTTTTCCTCTGGTTGTGTGACCCAATTTTGGCTAATTTTGACAATAAGTGAAAACACGCAAAGACGGGCTGCAGGCGGCTGAGCTGTGAGTTTACACTGATCTTAGGACCTGATACTGGCCTTATCTGACATGATCTTGGGGCTTCAAACACAGAGGTGTTGTACATACTGTATGTAGGAGGATCACAGAGGTGAAAAGGCTAGTCAGAGGTAACAACTGCTGGAATACAAAGACATTTTCACACACTTACATAACTTGCATACATTTTACCACACACAACATAAAATAGCATGTGTGCTATCACCCGCAACTTTCACTTCTCACATTTTCTACAAAAATTACATTAGAGGGGGTTTGTGCTATCTCCATACAATGAGGAAGGAGTCAGATTTAGCACATAAGTTATCTGATAGAGAAGACACAAGTAAACAGATAACGTACCAGGTAACAGTCTGTTGAATAGGAACATACAGCTTTATGTATGTATGTACAATGTAAGTAATACTCTACTTCCTTATTTAAACAAAACTATTTTAAATAAAAAGTCCTACTCAGTTGTACAGTGACAGAAAGTAACTACTTTTGTACTTTACTTACTGTACTTTAGATAATAACAATTAAGTATATTTACTAAAACTTACTATATGTATACCATTAAACGAGTAGGATTTTTAATCTCAGTGGCAAAGTGAGCGGTAGTAGGTGCAGTAGTAGAAGAAATATTAATCATAAAATAACATTACATTCAGTAATTTTGGTCAAGTACCTTTACTTCTAATTGAGTACATTTATTTTAAACTAACAGTATGCTTTTACTTGAGAAGAGATTTTTTTCCACATTTGCAGTTGCAGAAAAATATTTGAAAGTTCAGGCCTTGCAAAGATGAATAAATGAAGAAATTGCAAACGTACCGTTAGCAGGGGAATGACAGTTGAAAATGGCACCGATACAAGATGTTTCTTTTTTCTGCAGGTTTTTATCTGAAGAAAAAGAGCAGCACTGCTTTGATGTAAATGCTTCAAAAAACTCAGAAGGAGAACCACAATAGTACTCGCTGAGCTACTGTGCGACTGCAGTACTGAGCGTGTACCTTCCTGCTTCTGATCTGATGTGTTTGAGCTGCCCACCTGTTTACAGAAACCCTCTCTGTGTAATGCACTGAACAATCTTTCCTCTGTGCTCTCATCTGAGATCTCCATATTCAAATGTAATGTTTTTTGAGTTTATTATTCACTTTGACTGCATTTGAGTCACTGGCACAGTTTGTGTGCACAGCACATGTGAATACAATTTGAATACTGAGGAAAAGCACATTTATTTCAGTCCCTCAGTCCCTCACTTAGAGTAATAATGTGTGTAATGATGGATATGAAAGAGGCTATTGTGCAATATCCTATTTTTTTTATATAGGCCTACTGAATTTAAGTTTTCATTCTTGTAAGCCACAGTCATCAAATAAGTTAAATGTTAAATATATGTTTTTTTGTTTTTTTTTTTGGTTTTTTTTTACAATTTAAACTAGCCTATTACTTTTCCATTTATTGACATGTGCTTGATGTATGTATAGTGTGTGCCATCAAATTTAATTTTATCCAGGTATTTATACTGGATTTTATTTAATTTTTCCTCACACCATTTACAGTTGGTTTTATTTTTAGGCAGTGTACAACACAGTGGCTGCCCTTTCAAAGATGTCCAGCAGATCGAGCTGTTTTTAAACGATTTTTCTGTTTAATTGTTTTCACAACGGGGTGACCATGTCTAAGGGAAAAAAGTTTTGATAAAGTTTTGATTATTTCAAAATAAAAAATAACTTGGTCTATGATGAAAAAAATGTAAAGGTTTGCACAATTGTACTAATTGTGGGAACATCTATAAAACATCCTCGCCGATGTTTACGACTCTGTAGATAAATAAGACTAAACAAAAACAGATTCTGGATTTTAAGGCATGAGAATCAAATTTACAATACTTTAAAATGTCTTAGTAGCAACTTAAAAGTTTATAATTCTCAGAATACAGAAGCTGCGTGCGTTCCTTCAATAAAATAAAATAAAATAAAATAAAATAAATAAAAATTTAAAATTAAAAATTGTTGGTTTTACGCCTAAATATGTATTGATATTTAGAGTCTATTAGCTAACGGTAATAATATACAATTTAGCCTATCATCTAGCTTTTTATAGACCTTTATTGTTTCTGAAAGTATTTCAGTTCATGTTTAATTGAACAGCTGCATTTTAGCATTCTATATATTATTTTTGTTTTACCTTTTTTGCTTAATTTATTATTATTATTATTATTATTATTATTAATTATTATTATTTGATTTCAGAATAGTAAGCACAGATAGGCAGATTTGTAGTCTGTAGGCCATATGATCATTTTTGGTCTTACTAAAAATATACCTCTGCCTTGCCACTTATCAGGAAACGTAGCATTCAGACAATCTTCACTGAGCAGGCTACGTACGCGACTGAGTTTTATTGTGAAGGAGACAAGCGGAAGTGGCCGTGCGCGTTAAGCGCTAACACCTGTGGTGCCTACACCTGCGGCGCGCGCCCGGTGTGGGCAAGTCCAAACTGCGGCGGGAACCCGCTCTGCAGGTTCAACCCCGTCCCAGAGAATCACAGGCAGAGGAAGACTGCTCTCCTCATGGTTTTGTTTTCAGTTCGCAGTCTCCTGAGGAGGACCTGCTCTCGGCGCCATGAGTAAATCCAGCACTTTAAAAGTCAAAAACTTGTTTAAGATCAAGTCTCCGGACAAGGAGAAAAAGGTGAAGCGGAGAGCGAGCAATGATGGGATAGTCACTAGTCCCGCAGAGACGAACTCACTGCCGACCAGTCCCGGACCTGTCAGTCCGGGGGACTACGGCGCCCATACGTCCCCTGTTTCCCCCAAAGAGAAGAAAACCAAAGGATTTTCCCTAAAGCTCAAGAGGAAGAAGCCCAAGCAAAAAGCAGAAGATGTGTTCTTCCCGGAGACAGGGGAACTGGACAGCTTCAGCCCGGGACACATGTGAGTACATCACTGCAGTCACATTTGACTGTGTTCCTGTTGTTGGGGCCAGCACTGGGACAAAGTATGAAATCTAATGTGAAAACACACACAGTGGGTTCACAGGCTTTCTGAATAAATGGGGTTTTAGTGGGACAAGCTCCTACAGGTGAAATAAAAGATGATGAATAGCTTTTATGAAATCCCAATAAACTACCCCAGGGCCTGAGTGTTGGAAACAGCCCCACTCCCAGCAGCCTTCAGGCAGGAGGTGACAGAGCTGAGGAGAGCATCCAAGTGAGTAACCAGAGCAGTGTGAGGTGAGCTGTTATTCCCTTTGGCAAACTTTTGATTTGTAACCGCTGTGAGCTGTGGAAGAACTAGTTTAGTCATGTAAGGCTGTTGTTGAACACCAAGCAGTGGACAAACTCATGTGGAGGAGCAGAGTTACTTTAATCGTTTAAAACAAAAACATTAATAGAAATTTGCCCCAAACTGAATTTAAAATCAGGTGTTGCAGTATTTGGGCTTCTTGCTGAAAACTGACTGTGATACACAAAATCCAGCTCTGAGTCAGTCCTTTCTGAAGTGATAATAAGTCTTTAATAACTTCATCAAGCGGCCACAGTGAGCTTTTCTAACAGTTCTGGTTCGTCAGCTCTAGGTTTAAGCTCGTGTTGAGTGGATCTGACTCAGATGTTGTTGTTGTGGCTATTGTTCAGTGACATCTGGTATTAAATTGTTCACATTGGCAGGTGACTGTATTGGTTATGAGGAAGGTTGTCAGTGTTTAATGTTTAATAGAATAATGGAGAGAACCTGCCATACAGGTGTGACCCACTTGGTTGTTAACAGCAATTACCTATGGTTCTTTATCCTCAGTTTAAAATCTGGGTATGTGAGTAAACCTTGGTAATGCATAGCACATTTAGGGACTGTATTTGAACAGAGGAAAGATGATTTACTCCTCAGACAGTTCTCAGACTCAAAAGGAGATAAAGGACACTGACAAGATGCAATGACACACGTTTTTTGGAGCAGTTGGCTTCTTTAAGTCCAGTCTACGCATTTAGGAGTTTATTTCATTACATTTGTCACTCGTGTTTATAGATTTCTATCTGAAATATTAACTTTAAAGGCTGTTTCTCCAACCAGATATCTTCACTTCAGCAGTAGCTACTAGCAACAACTTTTCCTTATTCTTGACTATATTTTAAAGACTTTTTCTGAGGGATATTTGTTAATATCTCATTCCTAGCCTGATTAATTTTAACTGCTAAAATATTTTAAGGTTATTGTATTTTTTTAGTGCACTAAAACCCAAATAATTCTCTCTGTTAAAACCTTTTCATCTAATAGGTCGACAAAATGAACCAAGAATTTTAAACCTGGCCCCACCCAATATTCAGAATTTATTTAGTGAAATGTATGCACATTTGCATATTGCCTAGTTTGAATTTTAAAACAGTTGCAATTTAATTGTTTCCCATGTTGATGCCAGTAATCAATACTGCAGAAGTTTTAGGTTGATTTTAATAAGAATAAGAATAAGAATAAGGAAAACTTTATTAGTTCCAGTGGGGAAATTTCATTGTTGCAACAGCATAAGTACAGTCAGAGACCAGTCTGGCCAAAGAGAATAAAAAAAACTAAAAAAAACTAAACTATAACAAGTTAAGCCAAATAAACCAAAATAGACTATGAGCAAATTAAATACTCTATAATAAATATGTACATTATATGGTCTAACAGAGGGAGTGCAGTCATAAATAGCAGAATAAAAATTGTACATTGTAAATTGCTGTATAAGTTGTGTTTTTTTATTTACAAGCCCAGGAAGTCTTTCAGTTTTTGTTGTGTGGATGTTACTGTCCTCAGTCCTGGAGAGCGTGTGAAGAGTGGAATTGAACCTGCTGTAACCTTTAGTTATTGCTATGCTAAGCTAAGCTCTGTAATGGAGAAGTACATGGGAGCTTGGAAGTCTATGAAAGCAAACTTGTCTCATCACATTTTTAATTTTAAATGCCTTTGAATTTCTACCATTGAATTTTTTAACACTAAAATAGGAGTCTGAATTTTTTTGTCTATGAATTTCCGTCACTGAACTTTCAGTATCTAATTTTCACTGCATTATTTCACTGTTCAAAATTTCAGGAAAAAAAAAATGCCTTTAAAAAATTTTTCCGGGGCTGTTCTGTGTGGAAAAGAGACATGGATTCAGTCACCACCTTTCCTCTCCATTTAAAATTCAAAATGTGATGAGACAAGTTTGCTTTTATAGATGTCACATCCTTCAGGAAATCCAAGATGTAGTAATAACAGTGTGTCTCAGTTACAGTTTTGTTAATCCTTTACCAATATACATAATAAAGAAAACATTACTAGGCGTTGAAATTCTATCTTCTGTGTGCTTGCCTTTAGGGCCGCTGAGTCAGTGTACTGTACAGCACTGTGCAAACATCCACACCTGATTATGCAGGTCCATTGCCCTATATTCTCCATATGTGCCTCAAAAACTCTGTTGAAACCCAGTAAAACTTATCAGGGAGACTATGACTTCATGGCTTTACATTGGGGCCTGTTTGTTCTGTCTCTTCACCATTACACAGCTCTGTGACCTGCAGGAATCCAACTATTGTAGCTCTTGAACGTGTCATGAACTGGATACTGGAGGCAGAAGGAAGCACAGTGTGTTCACAGTTACTCAGTGTTATTGCATTGGGATACAGTGTAGATGGACAGTTAGGTGGAAGGAGGCTAGATACTTTTACTCAAGTACAAGGAGTTCTTTTTCTATAACATACTTTTACCATTTTTATCAAGAGTAAATCTTAAGTAAGAGGGGGGGGAATAGTAACAGCAGCGCCCGGGGACCCTTCTCCAGATCTTGAGCCAGGAGTACCTCTCTAGTTCAGGAGTACCCAGCTGGAGGATTAGCCTGTTGTGCATGTTTTAGGTTGTAGTAACAGTTATGGAGCAGTTGTAGTAGTAGTAGTTTTAATGGTGATAGTAGTAGTAATAGTGGGAGAAGTAAGGCATTTCGTCTTAAACTTTACATTTAATACTTTTATAACAAGTAATAATTTTGTTGTGTACTTTTACTTTTATTTAAGTAATAGTATTTTGAAGTAACATTACTTGAGTACTTCTATGACCTCTGTCTTTGATAGATTGTAGTATAGCATTATTTTTATTCATTTTAAACTCTACACTGCAGTCAGTCACACCCAAAAGAAGACTGTGGGTTCGTGCTCTTAACTTTTCCAGACAAACCCTGAGGTCAGGGTGTGGAGGTCGTAGGCAATTTGAAGCACCTCAGCACAATACAAAGAAAGCACACTGCAATTAGAATGACTTTCAATAAATCACTGTTGATCATTAGTAAAAGTTAACAATGAATGAATCTGTCTCATTTTAAAATACTGCTAACATAGCATACATTACCAATTGACTACAATTTAAGCCAAAGTAAGAATGTTATTATTGTACAAAAAGCCTGACACCTAACATATGTTCTGAAGATTTTAGTTTTCATTTTTATTTTGTTAGTTTTACTTACCTCACTTCCTGTTCATCCTCCTGACCCCGCATTGGTCTCCTGCTGATTAGGTTAAGCACCCTCACCTGTTCATTTCAGTATAAAAACCTGCACTGACTCACCTTCACGCCTTGGCTGATTCTTGCATGGGGCGGCTGTTTTCTGGTAAAAAGCTTTATTTCATGCACTTTATTCAATAATTTGGTTGTTTTCATATATATTACATTTTATGTTGCTACCTTTAATTTTGTGTTTGTTCTGTTTTAGGTTATTGCTGCCCATGTGTGGTTTTTTTTTTCCTTTTCATGTTGTTATTTTGTTAAACATATTTTGTTTTGGTGATCGCATCCTGACCGATGCCCCATGGTCGTAGCACCTATCCTCAGTTCCTCAATCAAATTCCTTTTTTACTCTGCACATTAGTATATTTATATTCCATAAACAAGAAACAGATTGGAAATACAGACACTGATTGTTGTTGCTGTGTACTTTTTAAAGCGGAGCTCAGTAACTGTTTTTTTTGTTTCTTCAGTGTTTTTGCCTTCTTTTCATCTATGGTGCTTCCCCTACTTTCTGGAGTGACGCATGCATCAGAAATACTCAAATTTTCGTTGACTCCTATGTGATTCCTTACTCAGCTTTTTTTATATTTCCCCCTCATCGTCTCAGTACAAAGTTTTTTCTGCCATGACAAACATTAAGAAATAAAGCCATCGCTCTCTTGTTTGGATAAACCAGATGTGCAGATGTGTTTTAAGGCTTTGGTGGAAAATGATTTTTGTGTAAATCTTTATCAGATGGAAGACCATAGCGTTATTGCGATGTATTTAGATTCTTGTGATATGGATATTGTGTTTGCTGATGATATTGCGATAACGATAATTTTGTGATTTATTGTGCAGCCCTAATTTAGATTATGATCTTAGACTGTCCCCTTGTTTTGATTTAATGTCATCGCTTCCTTATAGATTGCATTTGAAAATGAATCGCAGCAGTATGTTTGTTGTACTTCCATTATTATAAGAATACATGGCACTACCGAACACTACCTGCACTCATGCACAAAACCCTGTGTGACCTCTGCTGTGACCCCTGCTCTTTGCTTTCTATCAGGTGTCTTTATGCAGGAATTCACTTAGTGGCAGGTGAAGTAACAAGGCATGACTGTTTTTTAAGTGCTCACATATTTTGCTGCTAGTATTTGAACACCAAGGCCAAAGCATTAGAAACCTGACTTCTTTGTCTAATGAGTGTTGTATAATATAATTGATATACTTGTGTTTTTGCTACAAATATGAAATTAGTTTCAACACTAGGGCTGCTTAGTCGATTAATCGGTTGGTGATGTCTCAATCGACTCAAATGTCATTGGTTGATTAGTTGCATCCACTCTTTGCGTCAAAAAAGTGAGTCTAATTTACTACTTTAACTTTTATTTTTCATTTTATTTAATATAACTTAGATGGTTTTTAGATAACATTGTATTTTACATCCATCTTTTGTAAAAATTGCATCAGCTAATTCATGAAAATCACTTTTTTGTATAAGTCCCTTTACATGTCCTTTGGTCGATTGATTGCTGTACTGGGCATAACTTTGGTTGACTAACAATTTTTTTGCTTGACTACACCCCATTGTTATTCACATTGAGAAAGCATGGGATGAAGTTTAAGCTGGGTTGCTAGAAGGTAAAAAGCTTAACCTAAAGGGAGAACTGGGAACTATTGTAAGATGGTAGCCTCCCTAGATACACTCACAGCCCTCTATGTTAATACACCTGTGCTAATGCTTCTAAATGTAAATATCTGCCAGTTAATGTCTGCAGAAGACCCTCTCTGAACAGTCTGGAAGCAGATAAGCTATAGCAGTAGAAGACCAAACCAGGTTCAGGTGTACCTTATAAACTGTCCAGAGAGTATATAGTCTATACATTTATGAGGTAACACATTCGTCATTAGCCAACTGTACAGCAAAGCCCATTTTATTTCACCGTTGTTAGTCAATAAGAGTATGGTTGGTAATAAAACTTGTGCTAAAAGCAGAACTTGGAGCAAATGCATGTTGCGGAAAAAAGCAGGTTTAGTTATCAGAGACATGTCAAGTTTATCAACGTGCAATGAGTCAGAAGTACTGCTGGCAAGTGCATAGTATTCATGTACTCTGCTGCTGTTGCTTAACTGCTGTCAGAGTTGGGGTAAATTTAATGCTATCTTTAAGAAAAATAATTACTAAGCAATAAAACATGTTACACTTTTGCAGCTGTGTAGACCCACAAATTGTGTAAATATGAATTTAGCAGTAAAAATGTACAGCTTCTAGTTTCTGGTGTAGAGGTAGTTAAGAAGTCATGCTGTATACTCGTGCACTGTATACAAGTGCTGTCCAGTTGTGCCAGTGCCAATAGCTATGTCATTCAAGGCGACTTATCACTTTGGATTCAAATTTAGTATCTCCTGTTACCATAATAACACCCACACTGTTTAATCTTCTTACAACATGAAGTTATCAGATTTCCTGGGTGTTGTTCACATGTAAATGAACTTACTGCTCCACCTGACACCAAAGCTAACAAATGATAAAAGAGGTCAGCCTTTCTGAAAAGCATGTTCTTGTATAAAGCTGAATGCATTTGAATAATAAGCAGCAGTTTCTGAATTAAAACTAGAAGAACTGGAAACTCGTCTCTTACAACAGAGACGACAACGGCTGCTCTTGAAACTGGGCCAGGGCTGTGATGAGACCTTATCAAACATGTGCCATGTTTTTATCACTATCAACAAACCTCATTCCTAAAGTAGCTTTGGCTGTGATCCTGTGACCTCTCTATCTATGCCTGGCAAACCGGGGTTTTGGACCGTAACTAGTTCCTGTTTATGCATCAATATTATATACATTTATACATATTTTGTCATGTATCCGGCAACAAGGGGTCACAGGCCAGAGAGCTTTTTCTGCAGGTCCCAAGCCCAAAGAAAGCTAGAAGGCAGATAATGTAATTTGTTGTGGCGAAAAGAAGATACTGTATATGCATTGTTGGTCAGCTTTAATAATGTGTGGTTTTATCAGTCAACACTGCATAATCTTGTGGAAAGTATGTTTAAATACATTTTGCTACTGTGTGTATGAGATCTGCTACACTTTGCCAGTGTTTTTTGAGTTGTAGCCTTTAAATAACATTGCCATCAACACCAACGGCAGCGTGCCGTGGACGGTCAGGTGCAGCAGAGTAAACATTACCTGCTGATGTAATCCCTTGTGAAAGCATGATTAGCCAGTACTAGTACAACACACAGTACATACTATCAACATAAAGATTTCATGTGCTCAGTTCAGGTGGAAAAACATGTTGTAGATTTTAAACATATTCCTTACCAAATAGCAAAGATGTTTAATGACAATGCATATGTTCACATAGTGATAAAATGCTCTGAGAAAACTTCCTTAAGAACTTAAACGTTGGCATCCAACAATTTTCTGCCTAGAGCAAGATAGAACATTCTTGAGATGTCTCTTCATTGGGTATATTGCCTTGAGGAGAAAAGCTAGGAAAGAGAAAATAAAGGTATTTAGAGTGAACAAAATGGATCATCTTTCATTTTGCTTGGCTCTGATCCAGATTTAAGGGGCTCATCACAAGAAGTCGGCCCACATCTAAAACAAACATGCCCTATTTTACAAAGTTCTACTGGTCTTAATGCACAAAACTCATTTTATATTTGTTCTTGTGATGTAACAGGCCTGTTTCTGTTTGAGAACTAGAGATATGCTGTAACGTACAGTGTGTAGAAAATGTAGCATAACATAATTTATAAAATATAAACTTGGAAAAAAAAGTTGTGCTTTGAGTATTTGAGATCAGAACTAATTTAAATCAGGACTTGAACCACCGAGAGTCTGTGGATTAGGACTTGGTTCACAGCAGTGATCTCTTCTGTAGTTCTGTTTCTTGCTTTCCTTCTGTGTCTGTATCTAAAAGTGTCTTCATATTCTGACTTGTTATTTTTAGTCCCATGTGTCCCAGGGCTATGGACTTTGGTAAGTGTAGTATTTGTGTTGGACAGTGTCTTGCAGTTTTGTCTGGTGTTTCAAAACAAGATCATTGTGTTTTAGATTTTGCAAAACATGTTGTGTAGTTTTGTGCTAAAAGTGTAAGGATGAGAATGTGTGTGGAGTTGTGCCAATGTGCGTTGAGTTATTGTTCCCTGTGTGTCAATATTTGTGCTTTTATTTAGATTTTAGAGGCTAAAATTACAAAAAATGTAATATGTTAGTTTATACTTTTCATTATTGCATAACAGTGCTCAGTAAAGAGTATGTTACCACTGCCAGTCTGACATAATAAACAATGCATTTATTTATGGAATTCACTATCCTTCCAAAGACAACATGCTGACATAACGCGTTGCTGTTGTTACCTGCTCGTACTCATCACTTCTGCCCCTTAAGGTGATTGGAACAAGATTTATTTCTTACTCACTTGCATGTGCAACAAGGATCAATTGTATGTACATGTACAAGAGGGACTCGCTAAAAACAAAGTCCCCAATAATATTTAGTTTCCATTGCAGTAGCTTTCCATTGGACTGCTTGTGGTCCAAACAGAAGTGCAGTGACTGGAGCTTACTGGTTGTTAGAGACCCACCCAGCATCTGGCAAACACTGCACACTCCTACTCTTCTTTCAGGCACTCCCCAAAGCACTCACAACCAACTGCATTGGATTAAAAGGAGAAATGTTTTGATATAGTATTAACTTTAAGCTTAAGGTTATTTGAGTGAGAATAAATCTAAGAAAGACTGATTAGTTTTTTGCCATTGCATTGCCAGTGTTAGTTACAGCTATTGCACAATGGTAGTTTTGTCACATACACTCACTGGCCTTTATATTAGGTACACCTGTGCTACATAACGTAACTTATCAGACAATCACATGGTTGCAGCTCAGTGCATGTAGTCCTGAGACAAACCTGGTGAAGCTCAAATCAACCAAAAGTGCCTTTGACCATTACATGGGCTGGTCTGAGTATTCCAGTAAGATTTTCACACACAACCATCTCTAGGGTTTACAGAGATTGGTCCCAAAAGAGAAAATATCCAGAGAGTGGCAGCTCTGTGGTGAAAATGCCTTCTTGATGGTCAGTGGTCAGACAAGACTGGTTTGAGATGATAGAAAGGCTACTAAAATATCCACTTGTTACAACCGAAGTCTGCTGAAGACAAACGTCAACCTTGAAGCAGATGGGCCCAGTGGCAGCAGAGGACCACCCCAGGGCCTGTTTATTAGGTACAGGGTGTGCCTAATAAAGTGGCCTAGAGTATAATAGAGTCCATTCCGTATCAGACAGCAGAGCCTACTTTGTTTGATCATTTGTTTTCCTCCAGTGTGGTCTGCCTTTTGCATCAGAGCACGCTCTCTTCCATTGACCACCGCAGTGACTCATATACCCCTCATGTACCAGCTTGCCGTGAGTCAGCAGTTGAACCCACTCCATCCCTTGTTTGAGTTTATCCAGTAGCACCCACTAACGATGCATGTGCAAGTTTGCTCAGCTCACTGCAGGCACTTTGTTTTATGTGTCTATTTTCATGAGCCTGTGTTGATAGACCTTTTGGCAGGAGTTTGTTGCACCAGTCTGGTGCCAGAGTCAGCAGTAGGGTATTTTTATTTTTTTTTTAAGGTTGAAAGTCTGCTATTGCAAAATAAGTTGTTGTTAGTTAACTGTCTAGAAAAGGTTATTGTGTAGCTTTACTGGATTCCTAAGTAAACATGAACATAGTACAGCTAACAACATTGTGTGCGTGGCTTGAAACAGACAGGTAAAGTTAACATACAGTAGGTTAAAGCTTTTGGTTGACCCATTTTTAAGCTTGTATAGGACTTGAATAGTTGCAGTAGTTCACAGTAGAGTTGCACGAAAATTGCTGTTTAAATGCATACAAAAGGGACTTATAAAAATGTGACCTTGCAACTTTATAACATTTACACAATCAGTGTTTTGCAAAGCTGTCTTTGCTCTCCCTCACAAACACTCTATATACTATATCTTGAAGCTTGTATCCTCCAAGTATAAAGTAACCGCAGGAGATCTTTGAAAAATCAGTTACCATGGTGCATCAAAAGCAACGGTAAACATTCCTGGTTGAAATCCCACAAATTAACAGTGCAGCTTTGTCTGTGGAGCAACAGAGACAAGGTTCAGACAAGTCGGAGCGAGTTTGTTAGTGAGCGATGAGAAGGAGCCATGGTGGCACATTTTGCCCTGCGGATTAGGAAACTTTCTCAGGGTCAAGGGGTAATCTCAGGTTTTTAAAGTAACAATGCATTTCTAAAGCGTTTCTCTCACCAGATGTAAAGCTTGCCTCCAGCTATTCCAGAGAATTCTGCCTAATAAGATGTGCTAATTAAAGTATTACAGAAAGCATTTGCTGGCTCTTCACCTTCCACTGCCTTTATTAAACACATTTATATTGGACATTTCATATTAAACAACTTTTGTGTCTGTTGTCTATTGGGGTCAGAGTACAGTAGGAAATCAGGGAGAGAGCTTTGGCAAACTGTCAGAGTCTGGACTCAAACCCACAATGTCGAGGCAGGATGTAGTTCCCCTGTGTATGTGCCACAGCTCTACCACTGAGCCATACAGCAGCGCATATTTTTGGTAAATTTTAGAAAATGGTTTTACTTTTATTCAAGAAAGTGAAAAAAATCTTGTAACTGAAACTTATAGCTAGAAATAGTTGCAGCTGCAGCAAGTACTTTCTACTTAAATAAACCTGACGTAACAGTACTTTTACTTGAGTACACATTTTAAGTACTTCTTTCAAGGGTTGGGCAATGCACTGTTTCATACCAAATACTATTTTGTTTTTTTCTTTGTATATTATTAATTTTCCTTATACCATGATATTGTTGAATAAAGGAAAATGGTTAGCGCAGAAATAAAAGCCACACAATCTCTTTCCTCTGTGACTTTTTGGTTTGTTTTGCTCCAGTGCAACCTTTTGAGAACTTACGTGAATATTTAACAGTATTTATATTTCATTTTACCATTTTAGACTATTATATTGTTTTTGGTTTGTTATTAAACTGAAGATATTTTACCATCATAATGTCAAAATTATGGGAAATACTGTGATATACATACATGGTCATATCGCCCACCCCTACTTCTTTTACCTCATCCCAGAATGGCTGCAATTGCAATTTTAGAGTGGGGTTACTTCGGAGAACGATAATAAAGTGCAGTTTGACTTCTCAATCTGATTTGATTTCTGAGCCAGTCCCATATGATGTACAGCTCACCACATCCATCTGTGTGCCATGATCAGAGTAAGATGTGAAATCCTGCGCCTCTTTATATATCACTTCCCACTCCACAGACATGTACTCCCATGTACTGGAGGATTTCATCACTGTACTGAGAAGACTGTTTTTCTGTTGTGGATGCTGTTGTCAGTTACCTTCATGTATCAGCTTGATCTGACTGATGTCATTTCAGTTTATATATGGCCACATTCAGATCAAAGCAACATGTTTATGCAAGTCTATAGGACAGAGCAGAAAACGACAACACTAAATACATATTTTTCAGATCCAGAAGTCATCTAAAGTAAGAGCATTGCAACTTTAAAATAAATACTCAAATGTAAAAAATATTTGAAAAACGACTCAAGTAAGTGAATCATAAAGATACTGGACAGAAAACCATTGCAATACCATCACTGTACAATGCACTTGGACAAGTTGTAACCAAAAGAATGACTTCATATCACCATACAAGGGGTGCAATCCGAGGTCACTGCATTGTTCCCTTCAGGGGAAGTGCATTTGGTCATTTGTCATTCTCAGTTAGAGCTGACTATGAGTGGCACTCTGTACCTGTGAGCATTTGGGAAATGGTCTCATGCAACATCATTTATTTAAGAAAGTGGCAGCCTGCCAACATTAATCTCATATGTCCTGACTTTACCCTCTTCCTGACTCTGAATTGCCATCTGGTTTAAATGTCTTCTCTATATATTTATAAGTAACCTGTTTATGTATTGGTGTCTTGTTTTTAGGGTGGCTGCAGGGACTGCTGATGAAAAATAGCAGCTTGGCTAACTCTGGTGCATTTACAGAAAACTTAATGAATGTACATTGTCCCTGTCAAATAAACAAAAAAGAAAATACATTTTTAAAAAAGTACTGAGTAACTGTAAAGAAACACAGTTTTTCACAGCATAAAGCTTTTGAATCCAATACAATGGTAACCTATAGAGTCGGCTAAAACAACTGTGCTCAAGTAAGAGTATTGTTACTTCAAAATAATATGACTCAAGTAGAAGTAAAAGGTATGTTGTCATAAAATTATTCTAAAGTGGAATTTATTCAAGAAGGTACTCAAGTAAATGTACCTCATCACTTCCCACCTCTGTCCAAACCTAAAATGATCCAGAAAATTGGTGAAGAGAAATGGATACATATCTTGCTTTTATATTTTATTTGTTTTTACAGCAATTTCCAAAGAAGTGTGAATGAAGTCACTGTTAATTATGGCATAAGTTTCTGCAAACAGACTATTAAAAGAATGCAGACGATGTGGCCTGAAGTGTGGCGCTGTGAAGTATAAAGAGATTGTTATCAGAAGTGCGCGTGTTCCTTTTCATTTTGTCTTTCCTCTGTATCCAGGTCTAAAGCGCGTTTCATAGCTCTGGCTCGGATTAAAAGAAACACGAGGAAGAGTTCACTTCATGTCAAACGTATATTGGTTTGGTGCCAGTTCTACCTGTAAAAAGCAAGCAAACTCTGCCCCCTTCTGGTCAAATTAGGATTGCAGCGACATGTGACTTGTTGATTGTGGGGAAAACCACAGGAAGAGCGTCAAATCAGTGTCGGATCAGACAAGTATTACTGAGAATATTCTGTTGCATCTACACTTGTTTTATGTTGTCTATAATATTTTCAAAACCACTATGATAATATCTTTAAGTGGAAAGCAGTTTGTCAGTCGTAGTTGCAACTGTAACTTGCTATTCTTACAGCCTGGGTGTGACTTGTCTGTCAGCACTCCTCCTTTCTCAGCGAGCCTCCTCATGCCTCACACGTGCAACAGAATCCTCAGTGCTGCTCTAATTGCTTTGTATTTATGGACTGACGCTGAATGTTGTCCATCCAGTGTCACTTCAAGAGGCTTTTCATTGTTATTGCACCTGAGTGGTAGACCTTACTGCATTTAAAAAACAATTAGTAGTGTTTAAAAAAGTCCCATACCACAGTAGAACTAGTTTTGGCTGGATGACCTGTTGTCATGTGCATTAAAAAAGCAGACTCCATATTGTAAATGACTTCCGTTGAGTTGTTTTGGTATTCATGAATAAAAACATCTAACTACTGAGAGAGTGCTGTCCAAAAGAAACAAAAGGAAAAGGCAGTGATCTAATATCCTCTTTGTGTCCCCCTTTCCCCCCTCTCTGCTTCCTGCCTCCCTCCACCAGGAGCTACGACCAGATGAGCGTTTCCACCGAGTGCAGTTACCGCACAGATCTGGACTGGGACCCTCAGAGTGAAGCCACATCTATGGTCAGCTTTGACATGACCCAGCCACACAGCCCCACCTCGCCGTCCAAATACTTCAAGGTTAGTGCCTACAGTACTTCTGAACTTCTGAACTGTTGCACTAAGGCTGAGTTAGTGTAGTTTTTGCAGTATTAACCCCTGCATGTTTTAGGACGTTCTGTGCATACTGTGTGTACTTTTGTGGTGATGTCATTGCAGTTCACAAGTATAGGTTTATAGAAAATGCAATAAAGAAGGATAATGGCTGCAAGAATGGCTTTTTCAGATGCTTTGTGCTGTAATGATCTGTGCATGCAGGTAATAGGACTTTGGAACATTTTTGTTATCTGTAAGACACCATTTTGAAATGACCCAATAACCCAGCTACTCCCTAAGTTATACATTGTTTTTTTGTTGACACAGAAAATTCTTCCCATCTTAGCTGCAGTTAAAATTTTACAGTTTTTTGTTATTGCTTAAGGAACTTGTAGCCAGTGTGGCACACCTTTACACACAAACAATACTAACACCATATACTCAAATCACAAAACATCTGGGAACGTGTGCAAAATCAAACATGTGTACATGCACATGTGTAAAAATGACACTCTATTGTCTAAATAAGACACAATCACCACACTGATAGAGCTGTCCATTATCAACAACACACCACTATAAAATCTAAAACACATTTTGAAATTTTACTTTTGGGTAGGGCTGGATATTTTTCAGATTTTTTTGATACCAGTACTTAAACGATACCTGGTTTTCGATAATGGTACCTGACGATACATATTCTGATACCTATGGTATGCTAATTTATCTTCTACAATCATAAAACACAATAGTATTGAATAAAAGACAAATTTTTGAGCAAAAATCATAGCTGTAAGTTAAAACCAGTAGTTTGTGCTATTTATTCTGGTATTTATTTGATTCATACATGCAAAGAAACAGTTCCCACTAATTACTGAAACTTGGTATTGAATAAAAATGATTTTTTTGTAACTTTTCTATTGATACCACACGTGTATCGTTTAATGGTACCCAGCTCTGCTTTTGGGTACTAGATCTATAGGCCAAAAATATTTTCTGTTTGTTTGAGAACAAGAGAAATGTTGTAAATCTGCAGAACATGCTACATAATATATTTTATAAAATATAAACTATATATATTTTAGTTTCATGTTGTGCTTCAGAGTGTTTGAGCACAGAGTTAATCTGGATCAACTCCTGGTTCAGACCTGGACCAGAGTGACTGAGCTTTTCTCTGATTTCTTTGTGTTGTGTTTTGTTTGTTTTTTTCATGTGTGTCTCAGGTTTGTGGACTTTAGTAACAGAGTGTAGTATTTTGGTGGACAGTGGGACCTAACAAACAAACTGTTTCAGTTTGGACTTCTGTTTCAAAAGCAGATAATTATATTTTAGAGTTTGCAGTAAGAGTGTAATGGTGAGAATGTGTTTAGAGCCAGTTTGAGCAGTACAATTTAGTAGTATTTGAGGATTCATTTTGACTTTAGATTCCAAGCAAACACAAAATCTGTAACAACTATAAAAAATCAACAAAATCAAGTTTAATAAACAATTTTACACTCAAGTAATTGTTTTTTACTATTTACATGTGATATGTTTTTAGATTTATGTAATTAGTTTTACCTTATGTGTTGTTGATTACTCCAGTTGTTGCCTGTAGGGGGCAGTAGTGAAGACTGACACACTGACAAGTATGTGTTGAGTGATTAAAGTAATGTTTTTAGCCCTGCCCAGGCTCCTCCTCTACAACCGTAATCACCAGGGATTTCATTGTGCATGGTCTTCTCTGACCAAGTGAAACCTGTCAGACCAGCTCTTATGTTTGTATGAGTGGGAATAATGAGTCATTCATAGAGGGAGTCATTACTAGAATTTATTTCTCTTCAAAAAAAACACTTGATTTTTATAAATTACACAATTACCAACCCCAACTGTTTATTGTGTGACCATCACTGAATTGAATAGTAGTTTAGCTCTACTGTATTTGTGCTTTTGTTTACTTTCTGATCAGGAAAGGAGGGTAAGTAAGCAAAGTGTTTACTCAGGAAGTGAGCTTTAGGAATTGGCGTTTACACGTGGCTAAATACTTGTGGATTATGAATCTGTTAGCTAATACTGGTAGCTGTACATAACAAGACAGGTCGACTTTTAATCCATGGACATACTCCTATATGCTAAAGGCTTAATCCTATGTTTCTTAATAATAGTGGATTTGTGCTTTGCTACAACTTAGAATAGTATATTAATTTACATACATTTTACATTTTACATACATTTACACACAGTACATTTTCCCCCAAACTAGACTGAGGCCATTTGCAAAGTCAATATAAACTGGAAAACCGAGCTACTGGTGTTAAAATATTTGTTCAGTAAATGTATGTAGATGTTGCACACATACTCTAAATAGCATTTTTATATATGAAAAACGTTATAGAAAAAAAAATACATTTGAGTGTATGTCCAGATAAGCTGCAACCTACAACAATGACCTAGAAACTTGTTGAATGTATGCCGTATTGTTTTTATGATTCATTGCTGATATAGGCAGAGTTCTTTCTGACACGAAGGGTGCAGGAGATAACAGATGTGTTATGATTTTACACTGCTTTAGAACAGGGAAGGGTGGGGTTTCCATCCACACCCTTTCATTTTACCCAGGATTGGGGATTGTTTGCCATCTGAACTGTCTTTCGGTGTATTTTTTTAAACAGCAGCTGTGATGCAAATGGCCATGCCCTCGAGTGAGACAGCCACTCAGAGCAGGGTCACACAAATACACTTCAGCCAGGAGCAGCGCGTGCTAGTGACAGAGCAAAGGACTTCTTTTAAATTTTGCTTCAGTTTGATATTTTCTTTCTTTGTAATTGGATAATATCTGGAAATAATAGCTTATTCAACTGTTCCAGTCTCCAGGAAGTTTCAATGGTATGTTATCTGTTGTTTAAAATTGTGGGCTTCTTGTCTTAACATGTGCTCTCTTAGCTCTGTTTTGCAAGGTGAGTATAGTATTACGTCGGCTTAATGTTGTTTCCATTGTATGCAATACTAATAGAATATGTGCTTTATGACTTTTAGTGTTTCTACTGCAGTACTCAACAAATACATTTTCTTAATCATAAATTTATAATTAGCTGTGGAAAATCTCGTTCTGCTTTTTTCTCTTTCATTTTTATACAGTGCCAGTATTTGACCCTTGTTCTGAGCAGGAGTTTTATGTGTTTAGTTAGTTATTAGTCTTCTTCGCTGTGCCTGATTGATAGGAAGTCTGTCAGTAACATTTGCATTTGTAAAAAAATCCATTTGTTCAGATCTGGGTGTTTTTATTGAAAACCCAGATCAAAAAGTATTACCTTCAGTTTTTTAAGTTTTATTTTTTTAGCAATTACAGAGACAGGGTGTGCCATGTGGTGTCCTTAATGTTTATCTTTCTGTCTTGTCTGTCCTCTTTCAGAATTCGGAGGACAAAAAGGGAGTGCTTGATCGTATCAGCAGTTTTTTTAACCCCAAGCGGAAGAAGAGCAGCAGCAGACACCCGTCAGATGCCTCCACAGATGCTTTGTCCCCCTTGTCTCCACGATCAATTCAGTATCATGATGACGATGGGTTAAAGACCCCCACTTGTTCTCCAAAAGACAGGCCTCTGGATGCAAAGAATGGAGCAGAATGTGGCGACAACATCAGCCAAAGCTCCACTCCCAGCACCGCGAGTATGGTGTCTGTGCTGGCAGGTAACGCAGAGCTGCCCTTTGTCGACAGCAACAGCAGTGGAAAAAGCAGTGTGAGGGAAGTGGTCGTGTGCAAAATTAGCACTGCGGAGGGGAATTCTGGGAACGTCACTTCTTCCACTTTTGAGACCACCAATCTTCCCAATGCTGAGTCAAGTTCAGCTTTAGGGTTTGCCGACTCAGTGGTGGAGGAAGTGAGCAAAAGGCTGCATGTACATTTAGAAGAATGTATTATCAAGGACACAGAGGAACACAGAGGGGAGAAAAAAGTGGAACAAACCAAACCAGCAACCATTAAAAACACATTATCAAATATATTTGAACCCCCAAAGTCACCAAACCTCATATCAATCAGCCTAGCCTCAAAGAAAAGCACAGTGAAAATTGGAGAGAATGGACACAGCACAGCTCTATCAGGCATAACTTTAGGGAGCCAGTCATCCACCCCTCACCTCATCACAACACGACAACAAGGGGAGGACTTTCCACATGTGTTAACAGACAACACAGAAGATGATAAAAGGGCTCAGACAAGTGGCAGCAGCATCTTGGAGGAAGCTGCTGCTCTGAGCCCTTCACACAAGCAGGATGAAGAGCCCAGAAGTGAGTCTCCTGTGCTTGTCAAAGCCATATGGGTGGAAACGCACCTGGGAGAGGAGGAGGAAGAGGACTGGGGCAGGGAGGGGGAGACAGAGGATATAATCAAAGAATCGGAGGAGGGCTTGAGAGCAGACTCACCCCCTGTGCTCGCTATACCTGTTACAGTCATTCCTGAGGATGACTCAGTTAGGCAGAGCACCGCTGACAGACCAACTACCCCCAGTGAGATCTCACCTTCAGGTGGCAGTCTGCCAGAGCCGGCACTCATCTTGGCACCAACTGCAGAGGAGTTTCAAAGAGCCTCTCCACAGCCAGAGAGGACTAGCTCTGGCACAGACTCAAAGCCAAAGTCTATTAAGGAGAAACCTCCAGGAGACATTCATGTCACCCGTAAGACTGTGAGCCTGCCTTCAAAGCACAGGTTTTTTGCCTACAAGGTGAACATTAGCCCAGAGACCAGTTTGGACGAGAACAAAATAACAGAAGAGGAGCAGAGCACAAGTTCAAAGCCTGTGGACACAACTGAGGATAAATTGTAAGTACAAATTGTTTTACTTTGCTGTGGCTATTGTTGAATTCCTCTTTTGATCTTGATGGAAAAGTAAGCAAAGAGAGCGTAGGAGAGCAAAGCTGCGTGCAACCTGAGCTCTGAGTTCCCATGCTCCATTGTACCAGGAGAGAACAATACACACTCAGCAGCACACCACCACTGAAATATTCATACAGAATTTTCAGTTTGACCAAACAGGGCAATACATAATGTACTAAACAATTAAGAATATCTAAAAAAAAATAGACTTTTAACAATAAACCTAATAAACTCTTATTGGCTGACAGTCTTGTCATAGAGGTCACCTTTGTTGTGTTTACTAATGGTGTATTGCCACCATCTGAATAAGTTAGTCATTACAAAACTTGACCGGCAACCAGTGAGGTTGCTGCACACAGTTTGACTTTGGTTTTCATGGTTACACTCACACATATAGAAAAAGGTGTGGCCCACAAAAATGAATTGTCGCATGAAAGGTGAATTTTATGTGAATTTTTATTGTTGCTCCAATTTGTAGTTGGTCAGTACTGAAAGTGCCTGAGGAGTGGATACTGATTTATTGTTGAAGTTCTGTTGCAATTAGTCTTTTGGAGAGCTAAGCTAAGAATTTGTTTGTGTGTAACTTGAGTTGGTGAAGTTTAACTTTTTAGATTGATCTTGTACATACTGCGTATAGCTGAAGATACTTTGTGAAACATTTATTATATACAGTACTTATCAATACATCATATATGTATAAACATGTAAACAAGTATTTTATATTTATTATTTATGTATATTTTTTCTCATTTTATTTTTAGACCACCAAGTTCACCTATCAGCAATGTTGAAGCTGCAGAAGCTAAACCAGAGCCCCCTGCAGCAGATGATACTCCACAGTCTGATGCCAAAGCAGATGAGCCTTTAGTGTTAGACAAGATCGACTCTGAGACCTTGGACTTTGATGATCCCTCTGGAACCACAGACATGCACAGAGCTCAGTCACAGTTATCAGGGTCTGTGGTAAGAGGCCAGGAGGCTAACAAGGCCACAACTTCTAAACAGCAAGTTAAAACTTCAGTTGGTCCAAAGAGCCCATCCTCTACAGTGGGAAGCAAGACCAGAAATGTGACAGCAAAAGCAAAGGGATCCATAGAAAGTGCTAAGAAAGATACAACAACCCAGAAGGAAAGCAGCAATGACAGAACTGTTTCAATGTTACCAACACTGAAAGACCAAAGCAGCAGTGTCTCTTCAAGTGTCAAGTCTAAAATCCCTAAAAGGTCGACATCCCCAGTTACTCCAGATAAAACATTAGTATCTGATGCAGGTTCCCGAGTTAGGAGACAGATCCGGACTAAAGAACCTCTAAAATCTCCAGTTGCCACCAAAGGTGAAAGAAAGCCTAGTTTTGAGGAGGCTAAGAGGAGAGGAGGAGGGATTTCTCCTACAAAACCAGCATACAAGACCACAACTAAGACTATCAGTGAAAAATCAGGTGAAGTCAGTGGCAGTGTAAACCTTGTTAATGGTTTGGAAAAGGACCACGAGGAAAGTAGTATAAAAGATACAGCAATTAAGGAAAGCCCAGATGTCAACAGCTTAATAGAAAATAAGTCTTCACCGACCTCAAGAAGTTGGCTACCCGTTACTTCTCCAGTCAGAAAAAAGAATGAAGAGATTCCTGAAGTACATTCACCAAATGAGACACAGACTGCTGAAGCTCCAAACAAAGGTAAGTTAATCAAGATGGAACATGCTCCCCCACACAGTCAATTACCAAGGGCCATTATATACTGTATTTGGGTTTCCTTTGTCATGTGTATTAATGGATGTTTTTTTTTTCAACAGGATTCACATCATCCAAACACGTGAACAAAAGAAACCAAGAAGATAATGCCACAACAAGCTCTCCACCTCCAACCAAGCAGACGCCCTCATTCAGGCTGAGTGATGGAAAACAACACAGAAAGAAGGAATCAGTGGATCCCTTATCACCAATCAGCAAGCTCCCAACACTCAACCAGAGGGGCTCCAAAACCAAATCTAAAAAACTGTCCACGACTACACCTTTGTCACCTACATCCAAGCTGAAGGAGTTCAGTCAGGACACGGAGACGGCAGTCAAAGAATGTGACACTTTAATAGATGATCAAGGGAAGGACAGGAACAGCAATTTGTTAACCAAGGCAGTCCATATAAACATTGAAGCTGACACAGTGGACCAAGACACTCAGTCCAGTGGAAATGAAATAAAACTGAAAGAAGAGGAAATACAGTTGCAGGATAGCATAACGATTTCTGCAAAGGAAGAGATTTTTTCAACAGAACACACCAATGAACATATGACTGAGGATGGGAGTGGCTCAATAACAGTAGAGAAAATGCATTCACAAGAAAAAGCCTTACAAGCTGTAACAGAAAACCTAAAACCAGAGCTAATTCAGGAAAATCTAGACTCGTTGGACTTGGCTGAGGACACAACAAATAGCCATAAGGATGTAACAGATACAAGCGCCAAACCTGTTGTGCATGATGGGACTCACCCTGACATAAAAGCTGATCAGGAAATCGCCACACTGTCTAATACGGTTTCACTTAAAGCAACAAGTGAAGTGGAAAAAGACTTTATCAGTAATAGTCTTCACACTAACCAACATTTAAAAGACCAAGAACTGGCACCAGAACAAGCTCCTTCATCTGATTCTTTGAAAAATGTTTTACTAGGAAAAAGTAATGAGGACACTGGGAGGAAAGCAGCTGAAATTTTGGACATTCAGACAGAGAGCGTGACTGTCAGTGAGACTCTAAATGATGTGCCACACAAAGAGTCTATTTTTCTGGCCAAAGAAGTTACAAAAGAGAGTGATTCAGAGCTAAATGACAAGCTACAAACCCTTGCACAAGAAACCAGTAGCAACGAGGCGCCTGAGGACTTAGTAATAGTACAGAAATCTGCTCCACAGCAAGATCAACCCTCTGATTTATCACCAAAACTGAAATGTTTACAGACAGAGTCCACAGAAAAACCACAGACAGAGGTTTTTAATGCTCAGGTAGAACGGAGAGCAGATGTGGAGGAGAAAGAACAAGTAATTGTTGAGCTTACACCTAAAGTGGAAGACCAAAATCAGGACTTTTTGAAAGAAGATGAAAATATAAGTGATAAGGAAATAGATTTACATATAAAGGAATTGTCTGAGCAGGAGAGGAAGGAGCTGCTAGTAACCAAAAATGACAAGACTGCAACCCAGGACAGTCAGTCTCCACAAGTAGAAGTAGACAGCACACCGGCGGAGATTTTAATTGTGAACTCTGACTCTAAGACTTTTGAGCAAGAAAACACAGAATCAGTAATGGTTGGAGAGCTGTCTGAGGAAACTAAACCAATGCCTACTGAAAGTGTAATAGAGGAACATGCAACTAATGATTCATCAGTAAATAGCTCCAGTGAGAATATAGCTGCTAACAGTCAAGTTGAAGTTAGCAACCAGCAAGAGCACAAGCCCATGTTTGTCAAGGAAAAAGAAGAGAAGGTATCAGATGTAGAGAAAAGTGGCAGTATATCAGTTGCACCTATGACCGAAAAAGCTGACTACGATGACACAACTGCAGATCTTGTAACACTGACCGCTCAAAGTCATAGTGGAGAAGAAAAGAATGTATTAGCACAAAGTCTAAAGGACACTCTACAGTCTCTCAGTGAAGTTAGCAAGCAAGACGACCAAGTTCGTATTGATGAAGGCAAAGACAGTAATAATTTAGAGACAAGTGTTGAACTGGTGCATACAGAAAGTGAAGATAGTAAACCAGACCAAAAATCCACAAGTATAAGTCTTCAAGATGAACAACCCAAATCTGAATTAACCAGATCCAAAATGGTGGTCAGCCCTCAAACTTGTGAACAAAGGCCAGAAGAACTAGTAACTCCAGAGCATTTACAAGAAAAAAGCATTACTCAAAGCCTAAAGCCTACAGAAGAAACTGTGATTGTCCAAGAATATGAAAAGGACAGTAAGACTGAAACAGACGTAACAATTAGTCCAACTACTGATACTAAATCACCAAGCCTTAAACCAGAGCCAGAGTTAAAAACTGAAACTACTTCCACAACTATAAAACATGAACTGAAACTGGAGACCGGAGAAGGCAGTGTGGTGAATAAACCGGAGTCTCACAACAGGCCACCAACTATTAATGAATATCAAGAGTTACAAAGAGATGTGTCTAAACTTTATGAACGCGAGAGCCAAGAGGAGGATGGTGTTGTTGTAGAAAAGATTATCATTAGGATGCATAAAAAAGGCAACAAAGCCAGAGAAATGATCAAAACTACTGAAATTGAGGAACCAGAAGTGTTCGAAAACAAACACGCAAACCTCCGTGATGCCCATTGGCCAACAATGCCATCAGTCAATAGTGACCTAACACTTGACACAGGAAAAACATTGCCTGTAATAAAGGAGTCTCCATCTGGCTGGTTAGATGTGGAAAATGGTCAGAAACATCGCCGTAAGAAAGAGCACAAACGAAGGCTAGACGCTTCGGCCAGTGAGGATGAGTCTCTGGAGCCTGAAGATTTGGAGGATTTTATTAAAAGCATTAAAGAAGGTGGGATCCCGTTCTCATTTCCCCCAAAGAGGCATTTAGGGAAAAAGTCCCTGTCACCACCATTTGCTTTGCCTGCCATCAAGGAGGATCGTTTTGAGAGAACATTTGATCCAGAGCAATTCCAATTTGGCTTAAGGAAAAATTATTTATCCAAAGATCTTTCCCCAGCGATGGCTCTTAAACGAAAAGCAGCAATCAGAGATGAACAAACTCGAGACAACAGTTTACAGGATATTAACCGACCTTCAACTGAAGACAAAACTGAATCCCTTATTGAGGCGAATGGAAAAAGTGGAGATGACAAGGGAGTACTGAATGAAGCAGGACTAGAAGAGGGCAATGGGATTGAGAAGCTACCCTCACGACTGGGAAGAATGTCCATCCTCTCCAGCTTACTGTCTTCTCCCAGATCCTCCAGGAAAAACAAAGAGAAAATGTCCTCTGCTCTTAACAGCACTCATTCAGCGGCCCAACAACAGGACATGCCCGCTGTTGAAAAGCAAGAGCCTTTACCGCTGCCTGACGTCAAAGCTGATAACGAGGGCAGGAAGCCTTTAGCTCAAGGCTCACCTTTGAGTGAGAGTGTTCATAGTGAGTCACCCTTTAGTCCCACCTCTCCCCCACAGATTCCCTGCTTTACAGAGGTCAAACTACCTGATCATTTAGAGAAATATCTCAAGAAGGACAAGGTTGAATCAGAGGTCTCTAAGAGTTTGGAAGAGACAGTTAAACCAAAAATGGATTTTGTGACAGACATGGGAAAGAGCCAAGCTTTAATATCTGACAAAACTGAAGTTGACTCAGCCCTGAAGAGTGCTAAAGGGCCAACTCCAACCAACAACTTCACTCGCCAGTCTTCTCTCACCAGAACCACCTCGAGGACAAAGACAAAGACAAAGGTAAGGATGAGATTCCTTCATTCATATAGACTACAGCTTTGATGTGGCGTATATTCACTGTAACCAACCCTTTTCAAAATTCTGTTTGCCCTCATCTATAGCAACCTTACTTTCATATCCTGTTTTGAAAACTGTTGCAACAATGGCATGAATCATTTTCAAGTGTAGACAGGACAGCATTGTGCTCAGAACATTTTTGGCAAGATAAAACGTAAACCCAGGATACATTATTTGCACAAATGCAAATAACATGGAGCTATTCAAACAACAGCTTTGTGTATTGTTGTTTGAATAGCTCCATGAATGTTTTTATATAACACACTTTTCTATCTATATTTTCTCAGTGAATGTTTTTATTTTATTTTTTTAACAGATTCCAGTTATAAGAGGGGTTCACAAAAGGCCCGGAAAGGTATGGCTACATTTCTGTGCATTTGTTGTACTGTACTGTTGTTGTATTGTGTTGTTCAATATGTTGTCTCTATGTTCCAGATAATTATACATGAACATGCAGAGTTTGGAGGGGAAGCTTTTGAGCTGTTCACTGATGTAGAGGATGCAACCTCAATGAAGCTATCCCCTGTCATATCCGTCACAGTCATCAGAGGATGGTTTGTTTATTTACTCTCAATACAGTTTTTGGAAGATATAATCAGACTTTAATGTAAAAATACAGACAACATAATGTATAAGGGTCTTAAACTTAATATTAAAATGTATTTGTTTTGACAGCTGGCTGCTGTATGAGAAGCCAGGCTTTCAGGGTCGTATCATTGCCCTGGAGGAAGGGTCCACAGAACAGATTAGTGAACATCTGGGCAGAGGAAGTAGCTCCAGAAAACATAGAGGAGCATGTGCCCACAGCGCCTGTGGTCATAGGGTCTGTTAAACTGGCAGTTAGGGTAAGTATGCTTTGTAATGTTGACATTGTTTTGCTTTACTGTCATTTTATTGTCAAAGAGTTCAAAACTAAATGATTGCTATATTGTGTTTTTAGGATTACACTGTTCCCCAGATTGACCTGTTTTCAGAGGTGAATGGGTTGGGAAGAATGACATCTTACCATGATGAAATTGAAGAGCTTGGTTCCTATGGGCTGCCACAAAGCACTGGCTCCATCAAGGTCCATTCTGGACTGTAAGTTCAGATTCAGTGTTTTTTAAAATGACATAAACAATGATATAAAACACATGTGACCAAGCAAAAGGCAAGTGCACCTTATGATTGTACCAATACAATGTAAAGCTCTTTTCCCATTGAAAAATACTGGGGTTACATTCTGAAAACCTCTAGAATAAAAAGGTATCCAGACTCTGTAAGAGTAAAGATGAATAATGAAAAGAGTTAAGTGTATAAAGCTTAAATTATAGTTGCTAAATCACAACTAGGTCATCATCCCAGCTTAAAACACATCACATAATACGTCCAGTACCTGTGATCCAGTCAGTATCATTTAGAAATTTGCTCATTTTTTTTCTATTAGTTTTCTTATGATATAAAATATTTTGAAGCCTTTGGGACACTGTTCAGCATCTGTTTTCTGTCCATGAAGGAATGCATGCTGTCAGCTGCAGCTCGTGGTTGTACTTGGCCACATTTTCAAACTAGCTGGTGATGTGAATGGACTGAGAGTAAAAGCCCTCTAATCATTCACCTCATTTAGCAATAGGATAGGAAAGGCTTGCTGCTTCAAAGGACTTTAGTGAAAGTAAATGACTTTTATGTGCTTTTATGCAAATTCAAAGCTGAAAAAGTGACAGCAGCCTTGGGTCTCACCTTTTCTTCAACATTTTTGTCTTTAGGTGGCTGGTTTACAGTGACCCAGCGTACGGAGGTTTTGTCGGGGTCCTGGGGCCTGGAGAGTATCCATGTCCCGAGACCTGGGGGTTTCTACAGCCCTTTATTGGATCTCTTAGACCTCTGAGAATGGTACAGTCAATTACATATACACACCTCTTTATAGACCTCTGTTTTTAAATGGCTGACTGTTGTGTGTTTTTCCTACAGGGATGTATAAAGGTGGAGCATCCTCATGAAGTCAAGGTATATATTGAAATTGCTCCACATATGCCACATACATCAGTATAGTCTGTGTTGTTGTTACTAGAAGCCACAAGCAGCTTAAGACGTCAACAAAAGGTTTTCAGATTAGGCATGGGATTTAGGATGTTCAGACTGGCTCACTGGTTTCTACTGAGAGCCACAAAGTCAGACAGACTCATTTATCATCTCTGGATCAAAATGTGGTTGGCTTGGCTCTTATTCAGGGTTGAGAAACAATAAAGCTTGTTCTTGCATGTAAATTGCCAAGTGAGAATAACAACAGGACCTGACAAGAATATATTGGTAACATTATATAAAAGTGTACATCATGTTTTTCCTGGTCTGTGTTGGTAGTATCTACTTAATGGATGTATTCTAGATGTAGTTTTGTTTTGTCCCATAAATGATAACTTTCATAGCAATTCAAACGCCAGCAAAGATTTTGAAATGTGAACCATGGAATGAATGGCATTTAACTATAGGACAGGGAAGGGCACAGAACTCATAAACCACTCAAACAGATAAGGCTTCCAGCTGAGCCTCACCTTTAACTCTTTCCTCTCTTCTTTAGGCCCTGGTGTTTGAGAAACCAAATTTTGATGGAGAATGTATAGAGGTGGACAGTCATGTGTTCGATTTCAGTGAAATTAACACAGAAGAACAAACAGACCAACTCGATGTGACTAAGAAAGTACTATCTTCAGTGGGATCTTTGAAGATAATCGGTGGACTGTGAGTATAATTTGAAGTGTGTGACATCATCCCTGTCATTTAAACTCAGCTATGGCTGTAAAATGATTCACTTAAATAAAGTTGTAATATTCATCTATGTTTACTGCAGCTGGGTGGGTTACCAGGAGGCAGACTTTGAGGGCCAGCAGTACATATTGGAGGAAGGGGAATATCCTCACTGCAGTGACTGGGGAGGGTCTGAGGACGGGCTCCTCTCACTTAGACCAGTTTACTCAGTAAGTACAAAGTACATGTATGTTCTACCAAATTTACTCTGTTTATTAATCCTTCCAAAGTGCTGACCTTTTACTCTCTTTTTGCAGGACTTTTCTTCACCCCATATTAAACTATTCAGTGAGCGCAATTTCAAAGCACTTAGCCTCAACATGGACCTGGTGGACCCCATCTTTAACGTTGAAGGTGTTGGACAGAGCATCAAAACCCAGTCTGTTGATGTCTTGAGTGGAGTGTAAGTTTTTATTTTTTTTTAAAAATCACAAAGTTCAAAATCAGAGATTGTAAGCTGTTAATGTTTCTTGGGAAGTGTCTGGTGGGCAGGTACCTTACAGACATTACTGAGTGTTGTGTCACTAAATACACATCAGGACACACGCCTTCTCACAAACATAGTTACATATGTCTGAAATGTTGCAAAATAACCCATACCACTAGCATGCACCTCCTTTAGCTCGTTAATCGTTAAATTATCAGTGAGCTGTTGTTTGCTCAATACCTACTTAAAATCTAAAAACTATGTACACGTGAAACAAAAATGATTATGTCATGTATATGTATCTTATACATAAGCACATTACTGTTATATATTCTACATTTAAAAATGTTTTTATCTGTCACAGTTGGGTGGCATTTGAGAACCCAGGATTTTGTGGAGAGCTTTACATCTTTGAGAAAGGCCTGTATGCAAGTCCAGAAGACTGGGGAGCCCCCAACTTCAAAATATCATCCATACAGCCTATCTTTTATGTAAGAAAAAGGTTTTAACATCACTATCAGAAATATTATTTGTATTCATGTTTAGACTAGTGTTTTTTGTTTTGTTTTTTTACTTTTTGCACTAATACTTCCTTCTTACCTGGCCCATAGGATTCAATGAACAGGACATCAAAGTTTAAGGTACTATGGTTTTTCAGCATTACTACTTTTTAGGGATGCAGCATGTTTTGCTAAGATAGCCTCTGTGTGTTACAGGTGCAGTTGTTTTCTGAGCCAGACTTCCAAGGACAGCTTGTTTTTCTTGAAAACAGTATGGATACCCTGGATGACTTTGTACCCAGGTCCTGTAAGGTTCTGTCTGGCAGGTAGGCCCCAAACATAGAATCCCACACTAAATGTATGTGACACTAGGCCATTTAAAAGGCAATGTTTAACCCCTGTGTTTCTCTGTCCTAGCTGGGTGATGTATGAAGGGGCCCAGTTCACCCAAAGAATGTATGTGTTAGAGGAGGGACAGTACCCCAACACAGAGGCAATGGGTTTCAAGTCTGCAGACACTGCAATCTGTTCCATACAAACAGTGGGACATGTAAGTACCAAATATTCATGTGCCCACATTAAAGCAAGGATTTTGAATTTAACTCTGTGTTTTCTGTGTGTAGGAGTTTTCTCTGCCTTCCCTACTCTTATTCAGTAAGGACAACTGTAGAGGCCGGAGGGTTGTGTTGACAAATGGAACTGTGAATCTGACGCAGATAGGGCACGATGGATGCGTGCGCTCCCTGCTGGTGGAGGGGGGAATGTACGTCTTTTTGTACATTTTGTCAATAGTGGTCTTATTCTTCAGAGCATTCGGCACAAGTTGAAACATTATTGAGCTAAACAATAATATAAAACTGTAGTGTTTGTGTGCCATTTAGTTTTCTTTTGTGAAATAATGCTTCTGAGAAAAAAAAAAAAGATGATTAAACACTGAAAATCAGTCATACATCTTGAGTAAATGAGTTCAGCTGTACCTAAATCTGGCTAATTGAGGTATCTTTTAACAGGTGGGTGGTCTATGAAGGCAGTAACTACCGTGGTCGACAGCTGCTTCTGTTGCCTGGTCAAGTGTGTGACTGGTGTCAGTTCAGTGGATGGGAACGAATAGGATCTTTGCGTCCATTAATTCAAGTAAACAAAACAAAAGATCTGTCATGTAGTGCCATGTTGGTCTCGCTTTGTTAATGTGTAACTCATTGTGTTTCCTTATGTCACAACAGAAGCAGCAGTATTTCCGTCTGCGCAGTAAGGAGAGTGGACATTTATTGTCTTTGACTGGAACAATGGACGATATAAAACTGATGAGGATTCAGGCTGTAGAGGAGACCAGAGGCGTGGAGCAGGTCTGGCTCTATCGGGACGGACAACTCACCTGCAAGGTACTGTCTAGAGCTTTTCTAACATTATTATTATTTTCCTGGTATGTTATGGTCCGTTAGTTACCTATGCACACTAGATACTATTTAGAGCTTCAAAAATACTCCATTCATTGTATGCACTAAAAAACTGAAAACATGGGTGTGGCAAAGTAAGGACAATGAAAAAGGAAATAACATGCATTCTCCAGAGAACTTATTACAAAGGTTACAATATGTTTGTCATTACCATGTTTATCTTATATCTTCATCTTGTCTGGAAAAGCAATGTATAAAATATATATATTTATATTTTTTTCTAGCTGATAGAAGACTGTTTTCTGGAGACCACGGGCAACATGCTGATGGCAGGAAGTCGACTTTGTGTGTCTCCTAATAAAGGCAAAGAGAACCAGCTGTGGAACTTTACTCCAGATGGTCTAGTGCGCTGCCATCTTCAACGTGACCTGGTCTTGGAAGTCAAAGGTCAGTTATTTTGCCATCTCATTTTTTTACTATGTTTCTATTTCCCCTCTAAGAGTTAGTTGAATGTTCAAGCTTCCAGCAGTCATAATCCAACAGTGCCATCTTCTGGGGAATATAGAAGATGCAGCAGGGAACTGACCATTTGCCAAGTCTTTTATGAGAGGGATATGTCCTGACTTTTAATTTTTGGTTGACTATTATTAATGTAGGTTGGCACTGTCTTTCAGGAGGACATCAATTTGACAAGAACCAGGTCATTCTCAACACATTTGATGAAAGAAAAGTGAACCAACGATGGACTTTGGAGATAATCTAAGTCTGTCTGCAAAAGCATGTCTGCCAGGATCTTTCAGCCCCATTTTATGTAATTTGAAGCCAAAGACCCTATCCATTCACTAATGTTTTACAATGTAATGGCCCTGTGTCAATGCTGCATTTTTCCTTCTCCATAGTGGTACTTCTATGCATGTCAGGTCTTCAAAACATGAAGTCTTGTGCCTTTTATTCAAAAGGTAAATGTAGTTTACTCTGTTTTCATTTTGTAAAGTGTTGATATTTGTTTTTGTTTTACATTACATACAAGTTTGTACATAGAAACCAATGGAACACAAAATCTTTGTTATCCAAATTTCAATAATAGCATTGCCCACTGTGACTGTAAATATAAATGTACAAATAGCAAATGTACAAAAGTCTTGTTTTTATCTCAATTTTTTTCATATGCTGAGCAACAGGATTTAAAGAGTTGTTGTGTGCTTTCATGGTTCAACTGTTGTTATATGATCATAGATTTCTTCTGCTTGTTTCTTAAAAAAATGGGAAAATGACAGAAAAGGTCACACACAAAAAAAGAGACCAATAATCCACTTCATCAATGGTTTAAATACATTTTAAATCACCAAAAATATGTATATCATTTTTAAAACGTGCTATAAGCTAGTTCCTGGTTTGCTAATTTGAACAACTGTCTTTCCTCGAGCGTGTCCTTTCTCCACTTTCTCAAAAGCCTTGGGAACCTGAGAAAAGCTGAAGATCTCCTCAACCACAGGTCGGATCTGAGGGACAAATGATGAAAGGATGGTTACAATCAAGGCTACCTAATGCAGCTGAGTTAAACAAATCAAGACTTTATGGGCACACATGCATTTATTTGTACAGCAGTCAAACTTGTATTACAAATTATTACATACCTGTGCAGCATCCACCATTTCTCGTATTTCATCCAGTGCTGGGCCACTAGGAGCAAAAAATCCCCATCGATAGTGAACTCCTTTCATTAGGTGCTGAAAAATCAGAGTGAGTCAACAATGTTACAGCCTTATTCGCACAATTTAATTATGATACAGACATATTTTGTTTTTTTGGTACCACTCAAAGGTTTATTCTGTTTTACAGTGTAGGAGTATTTACTATTTATGACTCTTAAGTAAGAAGAACTGAATAATCCCATTACTCAAAGCTGCTCTAAAGAAAGAGTCCCCTGACGACTAAGGCAGAGACGTGGCCCCAGTTCTCAGAAGTTGGGTATCCTCTTTAACACAACAAAAAATGAAATTAGTTGACTCACCCTTTTGTTATCATCAGCACATTTACCCATTCATAACTAACATGTCTCCTTCAAATACATTTGGAAATGAGGGCACTGGGACAAACAAACCAGCAGGCGGTGCTATAGGATTTCTCTTGCTTACAATGCAAAAGGTGACAGAGGCTGCTTTCACTTCATATGTAAAAATGTGTATTATGTAAAAAATAAACAGTATTCTGCTGTTACTAAAACTTTTATTACTCAATTTTACAACAGAAACATCTAGCAACAACTTGCTGAGTCTGGGGCTGTCAAAATCCTTCGCTGTATTGTCTATCAGTGATTTAAGTCTTTTATGAAGCTCTAGTTAATGACAATGGCGCTGTAAATTAAATCCTCCCTGTGGGAGCATGCTGCCCTTTGTGTCACTCATATACTGTAACACATAGACAGGCTATAAAAAAAAACAATCAGCTGAGATCTATGACTTCTGTTGAAGTTAGTTTAAATGATGGAGGAAAAGCCTCTGCTTGCATATTGTATGTATTGTATTGTATGTATTGTTGCATTATATGGTATTGTATCATTTCTTACAACCCTGCAATCATCTTTACTTTTAAAATTTATTTTGAATTAATCCTGACATAATGAAAATACAAAATTTTATACTATAGCATTGGTATTTTGTTACAATAAAATGCGACTCTAGTTTAGTCCATGTCACAAGCCATCGTCACCAGTTTCTTGAAAAAGGAAGCTGGTTGACGTGTTCTGTGAGTTGTTGAAATAATCAAACTGAATAATCTTCCAAAAATACCTGCACTAACAAGTGACACGCTGTAGTTATCAGGATTTGCGGTTGTGACACAAGTGTAAAATATGGTGATGATGCCACTACACAGATGTCACCAAGCTGCAGTAACCACCAACGCACAACTTGCAAAGCAAACCTTTGCACAAAGGTTTCACCTCAGTGTGGGTTCAGTGACAGGATGCCATTTACGCCACAACCACACAGCTCAGGACGTGTGTCTTTTCAGAAGGTGCTTTGGCAACTCAGGAATAATGTTTAATCATAGATAAAATGTAAAAAAAAATGTTTTCAATGCATAAATGTATAGTTTGACATAAACAGTGGCAATGCTGGGTGTCAACAGTTCCTTTTCTAATGTCTCAACAGGAAGTGACTGTGTTGAGTATAGAGGATGGCATTACACACTTTGTAACTGAATACTCATCAGCTGATCTCTAGATCATATTACAGGACTATTTTTTTTTTTTAGATTCTTGAATTTCTCTCTCTATTCACTCACTCAGGCAGATATGTTGGGATTTATACTCTTAAGATTACCTTGAGGGCTTTTGTTGCCATGGTAGCAGCAGTCTGCACCATGCCGTCTGCGATCCCCAGTTGGTCAGTGTTTTGAAGGAAGGGGGTTACCAGTGTGATGTACTTTGCGCCAGTCCAAGGTTTAAGAAGATTCAGTGCCCACTGCTCTGTGTCACCCCCAATGTTGTCAAGGATTAGATCAAATCTGCAACAGAGAGCAAACACAAAAACTTGTAGGTTGACTGAAACTAGACAGATTTTGTCACCAAGGGAAAAAAGTTGGTGATACAAACAGACAGGCCTGATTTATGCATGAGGGGAAAGTCTGTGTTAGATTTTGGGTTTGATGACACACTTACTTTTCCAGTGCTTTAAGGGGCTCCTCCACTGGTCCTGCAGTGTAGTCCACCACATGGTCGGCCCCCAAGCCCCTGACAAATCGTTCAGCGTTCTGGGAGCAGGTAACTGTCACATGTGCTCCCCAGGCCTTCAGCATCTACAACATAAACGGTGTGAGTTGTGTTTTGATTCTCAAAACTTTAGTATGAGTATAGCCAAGGATTCACATGAGGAGTTGGCAGCAACAGTTGAAGTAAAGCTCACACTAGAAGTGTGTTATCCAGTGTTTGAAGAGCAGAGAAATGCATTATTAATTTGATTGCGTTGTAATGTGAGCGTCACTGTTCAGGTCACAAAGTAGGGGAGTGGGATAGTCTGACACTCAGCAGGCTTTTTAAGAGACTGCAGTCAAAATATCAACAACATGTTAAGTCACTATGCAGTACGCACAACAAATATAAATTCATAACTTGCACAAATCACCTGTATGGCAAATGTCCCCACACCTCCGGATCCACCAAGAATTAAAATCCTGTAAAAAATATAACATGAACTGATAAAATGTGAAAAACCTTTTTGTGGTACTGCATTAGCATCATTTGAGTTGATTTCAGGTGCTCCTTGCCATGGCAAAATTAACCGTGATGGTATATGGGAATGTCTAAAACTCACATCACCCACAGGCCCATTAGAGACCAAGCTAACAATAGCAAAGCTCAGAGGAAGCCCACAAAAAAATGACCAAATCAAAAGCAGGTGGCTTCTCTTTGTCATATAATGAAAGTTAGACAGTTTTTATCAGTGTGCCAATGTCTGTGCAAATCCTCTCACCGTTTCTTTGCACAGTTGTCTTTATTGAGTCCACCCGTGTTGACCAAGGCTGACCAGGCAGTGTTTGCTACATATGGTAGAGACGCTGCTTCTGTGTGGCTCAGTAATTTAGGTTTGAATGATATCTGGAGACAACACATAGTACATTAGAAGTGAATTAACCAATATGAGCACTGATTTGCCAAGATACACATGCTTACAGAGAATTGCATTCTCTTGCTTACTGTCGCAAGACAATTTAGGCAAATCATAGCTTAAATCACAAATAATATTTGATATTAATTATAGCCATCACCCTAAATAAATCTAGTCTCAGTGCTGATGGAGAATTGAAAATCTCAGAATGCTCCCTTTTTTCACAGAAGATTACATTGCATTTGTGGAAAGTGTTATGTTTAGACACATCTTAGACATATCTTGGGGCCAACAATGTTACCCTAAAATTACTGAAATGCACGGGGTTTATTATTGGTAAGGGAGACAAATCTTGGCAGGCATGCAAACTTGGTATAAAATTATTACTTGTATTTCTTCAACTTCAGATCAACTTTGAAAAAGCTTATAACAACGTTGCTGAACAATACCTCATTGCCACTCAACACGACAAATTCAGCCAAGCTCCCCTGCTTCCATGGAGGAATGGCAGCCCACACCTGAGGAAGTCAAAACAACTATTTTATTACCAACACATAAATACAAAACACAAAAGTCTTCTTCATATTCTTTCTGTGTGGGATGCCTTAGTGCTTATAGTAATCAAATATAAATGATTAGGTTTCCTACCCCACCGTCTTCTGTTTACGGATGACATGACTCACTGGAGGTCTTTGAGTTTATTGGTGCCTACGCCTCTGTCCACCTCATTTGTTTACCTCATCGTGCGCTTTGAAATACTTGACATCCAGGCCGCACTCCATGATGACTCCAGACACATCTCTTCCCAGAATCAGTGGAAACTCATTGCCTGATTGTTTAATATTCAGAGGATCTCTTTTCATAGATAGTGTAGCTGCACCATGCCCACCTAAAAACATAGTAGATAGGACAAAATAATACACAAATTAAGAGGCATTAAATTGAAAAAAAAATTGTTGTTTTTTGTCCCAACAACTTGAGCCTTAATTAGGTTTATAGTGTATAGAGTGATACATTTTTCTTTGTTAAAACCTATGTTTAAATATAAATACATAGGAATAAAACAAAATGAAAGAATAACTTATACAGGTAACTATAGTGTTTAGTGCCCTACCAATTCTATGAAGTTTAGCTACAAAATAAATGTAAAGCCTTCACTGCAGGTTCCTGTTCTGTCATCACCTAAAATCAAGTGTAAGGTCACTGTGAATGATAGCTGACTCATATAAAGAAACCAAAGCACAGAAAAAAAATCACACTAGCATTTGTCGTTAACAATCGTCAGTTTCCAGTGAACAAGTGTTTCACCTAACTGCATGCTCTAAATATTGACATTAACCACTCACCTCTCATACTCACATCCAGTGGATTCAGTCCTGCAGCACACACTTTTATAATCACCTCGTTGGGGTAGCTGATTATGGGGAAGCTGGCATTTTTGGTGAACCTCAAAACGTCGTTACCTCCATATTTATCAATGACCCAGGCAGGCATAATATTCAAGCTGCTCTTTGTTGTACTTAGCAGTCTCGTGTTGTTGCCATGTCTGGAAACTACTGAATTTAAACATTGCGCCTTACTTGGACAAAATAACTTCCTACTTCTATGAAACAGATGTATAGGTCTACTCATATTTTAACCTCAAAAAGTGCAAATAAATAGAAAGCCTATGCAGCTACAATTAGCAGAGCGACTATACCGATTTAACAGAATTTTCTTGTACACACAAAACAAATATTTTCTTGAATCAAACCCATATATTATAGCTTAAAATTGCTTTAAACAACTTCATAGATCATATATCTTTTCGCTGTCTTTTTTTTTACTTTTTATTTTTAAGAAATGCAGTATAGCTATAAGAAACCTGCCCTCTGCTGTAACATGCTGCTTCCGTGTCCTCTGAATTCGACGCTGACCAATCACGTTCCAGTTTCTTAAACCACGGACCAATCACAGAAGACGTTGTATGAATAGTAAACTAGAAACAAACATGGCAGCCCGGACGAGCGCACACACCTTTACGAAGGTTGTTGACAATTTAGTGACATTATAAGGAGATACCCGTGGAAATATTATAACTATGCTCAGTTTGACAATAAAGGAGGTTGGTACGGACATTTTAATATTTTTAAAACTTAGTCCGCCACATATGAGAGGGGACACGAGTAGGGTGTCCAGATTTCTAGACCCAAAAACAGGGACATATATTTTTTTTTTAGGAAATCATGGTGCATTTGAACTTTCAAACAACAAAAATGCTTCTGAAATCCATATAATTTTCTGTCATGTAATTCAAAGGGCTTAGGTTTTTTTATTCAATGGCAGTTTATTCATAAAAATAATAACGTGATAAATAAATTAGTGATAAAAGTCTTTAGATAGATGTGTTTATATTTTTCTATGCATTTCTATGGGCTACATCAGGGACAACTAGGACATAATTTTACGTATGTTTTTCTCGCTATCGCATCTGTTTTGTAATTGTTCTTCAGGCGTCCTTAGCGCTCAGAGAGGGAAGACTCTCCCCCACAGAGCTCTGCAGGAAATGTCTTAACCGAATCAAGAAAATGCAACACCTAAACGCTTTCATCACAGTTACAGAGGAACAGGCTCTGACACAGGCCCAGGAGGCAGAAACTAGGCTCCTCAAAGGTATCGCCATATGCAGTACCTTAATTGCAGTGAGTATTTTAGTTTAGTGGATATTGACTGCACATTGTCATCTTATACAGGTGCTCCTAAAGGTTTATTAGATGGGATTCCCTTTGCAGTGAAGGACAACTTCAGCACAGAGAATGTCAAAACAACATGTGCCTCCAGGATGCTCAAAGGTTGTTTTGATCTGCCCCATATCTTAATACCCATTGCATGTAATAAATGAACACAAATGATGACAAAAAATGTTTATCTTTTAATGCAGACTACACTCCACCATTCAATGCTACAGTTGTACAAAAGTTGCTTGACCAAGGCGCTGTCCTCATGGGGAAAACCAACATGGATGAGTTTGCTATGGGGTAAAGCAGGGGTTAAGGCAGCGTTTATGATGCAGCAAAAGACCTGTAACTGTTATGTTAAATTTGTCTATGCTTGTATTTTAGATCAGGAAGTACTGATGGAGCTTTTGGTCCTGTGAGAAATCCCTGGGGTTATGCTGCTCCTTACAGAGAAAGCACAGGCATGGACCCTCACTCTGACTGGGTTGTCACTGGAGGAAGCTCTGGTGGAAGTGCAGCTGCTGTGGCGTCACTCACCAGCTTCCTGTGAGCACTGACAAAGATGATTTATTAGTCAAAATTTTTACCTTAAGCTAAAAATACGCTGCTTTGTGTGACAGTGCTCTCGGTTCAGACACAGGGGGCTCCACTCGTAACCCAGGAGCACTTTGTGGCATTGTGGCTCTGAAGCCAACTTATGGTATACTGTCCAGACATGGCCTCATACCTCTTGTCAACTCTTTGGACGTCCCAGGCATCATGACCCGCAGTGTTGGTGATGCAGCTCTGGTCCTGGGTGAGAAATTCAGCACAGTTTGTTGTTGTAAAAGCTAAAGCTGCATAGGCATGTTTTACCCTTAAGCACACTTTGACTCTCTAATGAAAACTATATGTACAAAAATACACATTAGCAGCCACAATTACTGAATTACCATTACCGAATTACATTGCCAACATTTCCAAATGGCCACACAAAAGCAATTAGCATTTTTTGTTGGCTGTAGGTGTTCTTCAGGGTGTTGATGAGAAAGACTCAACTACCATCCGACCTATATCATCCTTTATGCAGCTTCCTACAGACTTTGATGTCAAGAACTTATGTGTAGGCATTCCCAAAGTAAGTTAATATTCACACAGTAAGCACTGTAATCTATATTAGGTCAAATAGACAATAGAAAAACACTATGCTGAGATACTATTATTAGTAACTCTGCTGTATGATGTCAGGAGTATCATGCCCCAGGACTGACTGAGGAGACAGTGGAGCAGTGGAATCGTGTTGCAGACATGTTTGAGAGAGCAGGCGCCCGAGTGGAGCAGGTGTCCCTCCCCCACACCCAGTACTCTATTGTGTGCTACCATGTACTGTGCCATGCTGAGGTGGCTTCCAACATGGCCCGTTTTGACGGTTTGGAATATGGTACGCATTTATCCAAATAATAATGCTTAAAAAGTGTAACACCCTAAAGCCACCCTGCGACATTTTGCTGATGACAATTTGTGAATGTGTTTTTAGGGCACCGTAGTGAGATGGACAGCTCAACAGAAACTATGTATGCTACATCCCGGCACGAGGGCTTCAATGATGTTGTTAGAGGGAGGATTCTTTCTGGCAACTACTTCCTCCTCAAACAGTAAAGAATGAGGAAATGTACTCTCTGTATATTATTAACTTTCATAATGTATCAACATTGTCATCCTTATATTTTTACAGGAACTATGAGCAGTACTTTTTAAAGGCCCAGAAAGTCAGACGTCTAATTGCAGATGATTTCAGACATGTCTTCAACTCTGGGGTAGACGTGCTGCTTACACCCACCACGCTGACTGATGCAGCACGCTATTCTGATTTTATACAGGAAGATAATCGAACTCGCAGTGCACAGGATGACGTCTTCACTCAGTCTGTGAACATGGCAGGTACAGAGAGAACCACACAATTTCACTTTAGTAGCAAACTGGGAAGCAATAAGAGTGTAAAATTTATAGCAGTAGTAATAGTAACAGCAGCTGTAGCAAGTAGCAACTTTATTGAGTTAATTCTACTTGAGTAATGATATTTACTTCTTCCACCTCTGTTCATTGTTTAATTCCAACTAACCTTTTACTTTGTCCCATCGTGATTTTTTTTTGACTCCAGGTCTCCCAGCTGTTTCTGTACCAACTGCTTTATCCAGACGAGGCCTTCCTATTGGATTACAGCTCATCGCTCCAGCACTTCAAGACAAGAAGCTTCTTTCTGTTGCCCAGTGGATTGAGCAGAGGGTTGGCTTTCCCTCCATCAGTGACTTTGAAGAGCCCAGCACAGGCAGCGACCAGTGGCCAGTGACCAAAAAGGAGCACACTTTGACTGTATAAGAGACTGTAAAAGAGAGCTAAATCCTGCTGACAGAGCATGATATTGCAAATATTATAAACGGATTTGAATTGACCATAAAATACAACATTTGGTCATTCAATCTTGCCATGTTTTTGCTTGTTTTATTTGGGTTGGTAGGTGTTGGTTTTATTATAGAGCTACATTCTCCAAATAGCACTTTAAATAGCTTTAATTTGGCTGAGGATTTGTAAAGGGTCTTGACTTAGCAAAGCATAATACCAAAGTCTGGACTTTGACTAGGCCAGTCCATCGGTTTCAGTTCTCCAGATTTCTTTTTCTTCAAATAGTCTCTGCACAGCCTTGAAGGATGCTTGGGGTCACTGTCTTGTTAGTTTATGCAGCTTTAATTGTTCACAAAATAAGTTTATTTTAAAGCAGTGGTTCCCAACTTTTCTTAAAGCCCCCCTGCTTGTGTTCAAGACAAGCCAGCTGCACCCACCCCTAACCCCTGGCCACGCAAACAGATCAGAAGAATAAAACCATTAGTTAAAAACATTTATTTACAAAAATATTAGTTTTTTGTTCCTAATCCCTTTATATCCAAATTATACTGTTACATTTTTAAATGTTTTTATTGACAATGATCATTTTAATACTTACAACCTAAGATAGTAGATAATACTAGATAATACTAACAACCTCAGAACAGACAATGCCTTCCACCCCCACCCACCCCCCTTTTGATCTCTGTCGCACCCTCTGAGGAGTTCACAAACCTGGGGTTTGGAACCACTGATCTGAATCGTGTCTGCGCGAACTGCTAGAAAATATGTGGAAGACAATAATAAGACTGTTGGAAGTATCTAAAAACATCAATATTAAGGCCAAAGCAGGCCATAAAATAATTAAAATATTATATGTTTTGGTTACTATGAGTGAAAATGTCTTATTTAATTTCGGTTTGGTATTTGCCAAGTAGATATCATTATCAACATTTTTTGGAAAGATTTCTAATAATTTCTTGTGTTTAGGACAGGTAATCTAATATATTTGTTAAGCAATGTACATATAAAATGAGATAAAAATATAAGTAACATTATATTTACTTCTATTCATTTACCTAAAAGAACTGTCAATAATTATTGAAATGACAGGAAAACTTCTGCTTTTTTGTTGACATTAAAAAAGGTCCCATTTCCCTGTCAGTTATCTCTTCCTCTTTGTCCTTTATCAGTTCCTTCTTAAGGCGTGAACCTTTTTGTCTACAGTATACTAATTGTATGAGACTTCCACAATGAAATACAAGCCTGCTGATGTCTAACATCCTCATAAAGGGCAGTGATTTGTAGCTTTTACATAGAATGCCCTTCATGATGCAATAATCCAAATGTGCTTAAAGTGCAGACTCTCAGCTGTAATTTGAGAGTATTCACATCCAAATCGGACAAAGGGTTTAGGAATTACAGCTCTTTAATGTGTACTTGTCTCTTTTTCAGTGGCTCAAAAGTATTTGAATAATTACTTCAAAAGTTATTTCTTGAGCTGCATGGGCTGTTTCCTCATGAAACCATCATTAACTGAGCAGGTAAAAGGTCTGGACTCAATTTCAGGTGTTACATTTGTATTTGAAATCTGTTGCTGTGAACCCACAACATGCAGTTTCTCAATGGAAGTGAACCAGACCATTCATAGACTGGATTAAAAAAATGGTGAAAAATGCCTCCACAACATTACACTTAGTGCAGAACACTCTCCAGGAAGTAGGTCTATCAGTGTCTAGATCTCCCACAAAGAGAAGAGAGAAAATAACCGCACAGCAAGATCCAGACAGTTCATCAGCCTCAACAATAGAAAGGCTGAAAAACTCACAAAGAAGCCAGCCCAGATATGGAACAGCATTCTTTGGACACATGAGACTCAGACCAACCTGCACCAGAATGATGCACAGATCAAAGTCTGTAGAAGGCTTGGAAGGGCTCATCTTCAGTAAAACCTGGTGGAGCAGTGTGATGCATGAGCTGCAGAACTTCCAGTGGCACTGGGTCACTGGTGTTTACTGATGATGTGACAGAACACAGAAGCTGCCAAATGAATTCTGAAGTGTATAGGGATTAACTTTCTGCTTAGATTCACCCAAATGCCTCAAAGTTGATGGACGGCACTTCACAGCACAGATGGACAACGACCCATACTGCAAAAGCAACTCAAGATTTTTTTTACAGCAAATAAGTTCATTTTTCTGCAATGGCCAGTGGTCAGTAACAAGATCTCAACACGACCTGCCTTAAGAAAAAACTTAAGGCAGATAAACTCACGACTGAAGACAGCTGCAGTAAAGGCCTGACAAAGCAACATAAAATAGGAAACCCAGTGTTTAATGATGTCCATGGGTTCCAGACATCAGGCAGTCATCGCCTGCAAAGAATTTTCAGCAAAGTATTAAAAATGAACATTTTATTTATGGTAATGTTCATCTGTCCCATTACTTTTGAGCCCCTGAAAAAGAGGCTGCTACACATTAAACAGCTGTAATTCCCAAATCCTTTTGCCGATTTGGACATGAATGCTCACAAATTACAGCTGAGACTCTGAGTCATATGAATAACTGTATTTATAGACCTAACTGTAAGCCTTTACAAATAGGAAAATCCAGTATCAGCATAGCACCGGTGGACATTAAAAGTAAATCTTTTATTTTATCTGGCAAATGCTTTCAACAAAACCAAAGGATACATTTACTCTACAACAGACTTTTCTTTGTATCCTCTTTTCCACTCCACCCAGTCAGTGCACTGCCTCTCATTTGAGCTTGTTCTTGACATTGCTACTGTAAACTTCTTTGTCAGTGTTCAAGAAATAATCCTATTTTGAAAAACTCTTCAAGAGATTTCCAGAAAGTGTGGGTGTTTTTTTCAGGTTGGTCGCTCCTTCCAAACAAACACTTATGTTTTAGGGATTACTCATGGTTGACATTAGAAACTTATTTTTAAACAGGTAATAAGAAATGTTTTGCTTCTGTTTAATGTTTTCTTGTTCTTCTCTTTTCTTTTTCCCACTTTTTTGTAATTTTGTATGTGAAAATTAATCAATAGATTGCATTGTATAGCAGGTCAACAACATATGACATTTTATTCTCAGCTAATTCCTCTCAAGGTCAAAGTAATACTAAACAACTCAGGAGTAACTGTGCATGTCGGTCCCAACATGCTTCACTGCTCATGTTAAATGATTAAGTCCATGACAGCACCATTAAAAACACTGTACCTTTGCTCTTTGTTTGCAAAGGTTGCCAGAAAAAAACACAACAAAACAAACCCAGATGTATGGTCTGTGTTGCGGGCTATAATGTTCCTTTTCAGATTTTTATTTGCATTAGGACAGATAACAATGGAGCCACACACAGACAGCACATTGTGATCCGGATCTATAACAGGTGTTTTCCTCTCTGATCAGATAATAACCCTGTCATTATGTGATGCTATCTTTCCTTGTTGGCAGTCACATGTTTTAATGATGACCCTCTGCTAACCTGGAGAGAACAATAAGCAATAGTAGAGTATGTATTTAAAACGGCTATATGCTTATACTCAGTGTACAGATTAATAATCTTAGTTATCTCTGATTCAGATGACTTTATTTATCCCACCAGGGGCAATTCATTTGAGCAGCAAGATAGGACACATAGACAAAACACTAAACACACAACAAATACACTGGAGCTCAATTAATAAATACTAAACATAAGCCCTAAAATCATTCAAGGGAAAAGAATATAAAAACATTAGATTACAAAGAGTTTAAAAGACGTAATAAATTGGGATAAAGGATTTAGCCACCAGTAATTAAAAGTTAACATTTTCACTAATTAATAAAGGGAAATTGCTAGAAGAAAGCTTTAATAGCAGTAGTGACAGGTCCAAAAAAAAATAAAAATAAAAAAGTTTATTCACAGGAAAGCAGGGCTTAAATTGAGCCGGATCTTGCCAGGACACTCCCTAATTTTTTCGTGGTCCGATCCGGCAACTGTTTGCTTGGATCTGCTAACTCAGGCACAACTCAGAACAAAGTGTTGACTACATTTGACTCTTTTAACCTCTTAAACCTGTGTTGAAGGTCGGACGTGTAATTATACAGAACTTCATGTTTTAAACATAAAAACCACGCTTCATTTCGTTTGAACCTTTCAAATAATGCGCTTCAACATAGACTGTCCCCGCGCTGTAATTCGTGTCTATAGAGTGTACAGGGAATCCTTTGGAAAAGACCTTAAAGTCAGACTGAAAGATCTGTTCACCACTGTTAACACCAGTGGTGTCTGCAGGTGTACAGCAGTACCACTGTGCGTACCTTGAGATGTCCCCCGACCCCGCCCAATCCCTGCTGCATCCACAGAGCGCACAGAACCGTACTGGCTGTTTTTACAAACGCGAGTGGAGCTACAGCTGACTGCTGCTCTTTATGTGCGCTTTTTATTCCTCCATTATATCCCCTGTGCACACGGGACATAGATCCACAGCAGTTTGTTTAAATGCATCTGTAAGCTCGAGCTAACGCGCTGAGGGTCACAGAGCCTGGAGCCGTGAAACGCCATTACGCGGAGAAGACTGCGCGCTCCACGGCAGTCACTAAAAAGAAGCAAAAGGAGAGACATAGGTTGAGAGCTGACTGCTGTTGTGTGCTCCCTTTCCTAGTCTAGACTTTTTTACAGACCACAGCTGCATGAGTCTGTGTTCTTGCTTCAGACTAGTCTACAAAAACGCAGTAATTACGCGTAGCAGCTGATTTCTCGATCAGCTGAGCAATCAAACTTAAAATATATATTATTGGTGGTTATGGTTATAATGTTAAGTGTTCTGACCATCTGCCTAATATGCATCCCCATACTCAGTAAACGTCAATGCACTGTGTATTTCGACACCGTATCAGAACCAGCAGGTCTGATCCAATCCCATGGCCCCGCGTCCCTCTATACCATCAGCAGCACTCGCCCCGCTCCTCCGGGCTAAAGATACACCTAACCTACCTGCTCTTGGATTTCTTGCTATGCTTTAGGAGGGGGAGGGGTGATGGGAAATGAGAGAAGGTTTAAGTGGATACACTCTGGTGGTCAACTCTTCTGTTGACTACCTCACCACACTTCATCAGTACTCAGGTTTCATGGAGCACCTGCAGGAATGTGCCCAGTGCTCAGTGTCAAGCCTTGTTCTTCAGAGTGAAATGGTGCAGTGCTGAAAAACTGTTAGAGGGGTGTGGAAGACAAAAACAGGGTGAGAGACAGGCCCACAGAGGAGCAGTCTTAGTCCATGTCTGTGGTTTCGTGAAAGAACACAACTATACAATACAGCCTTTGTCATGTGATCAAGGTGGAATACAATTCCCACATTGAGCTGCAGTGGGGGTAAGCAGGTGAAGTTCTAAAGCATACCAGTCTCTTTGCTAAATGCAAACACAGTTGGCTGCTGCTTTTTGATGCTTTACTCCCATTGTGAATAATTTAAAAGTTTGGTCTCTGCCCCACATGTGGATTGACGGCTGTGTCGTAAGTGGGTGTACCGTGACAGATTGTAGTCGAAGCTTTTACAGTTTCCGCTTCTACTTGATAGAAACCCGCAAATCCTCAATATGCTTTTTGATGCCAAGCGCTTTACATTAGCAGTACAGTTCTAAAATGATATTCAAATCCAGGCTTCTTACAATTAAAGCTTTATTGAACTTACAAAAGTCAACTCCTAAAAGCAAAATCATTTACATTCTGGATCATACCTTCATTTTAGTAGTTACAAAACTTAAAATCTGTTTACAATTTATTTTGGGGGCTAAAAAGCCTAGACTCAAGTATACATTTCAGTGGGTACATGGTAGCCTGTCTTACAGACACAATTATTTCCTGAATAGAAATATTGAGTCAATCTAGCCCCGCTGCCGCAGGATAGCAGGACAAAAGCAGCGGAGCGCACTTCGGTTCATGCGCATCGAGTGGAACCGGGCACTGGGCTTTGCACGCGCCTTCAAACTCCAGCAAAACTTTTAAACTTCTTAAGCCATCAAAAAAAAAAAAAAAAGTCCCCAGCCTGTCCATGGTGGCGCTGACTGTCCAGTGCGAAGAGCCAATCCGCAGGCCATTTAAGACCAGCCGTGGAGGAACCCTAGGGCCACCGGGAGCAGCACCAGGGTCACCTCCGTCCTTCCGCCGCCGTTCATGCCTTTGGTTACGGTCACGGCTGTCGTGGTGGCGTTCGTAGAGTTGGAAGACCATGCGGTTTCATTTGAAGACATCGTGGTGGTCTGAGCCTGAACCTACAAGGGAAAAAAAACAAAAAACAAACAACGCATTAGGCTACTTCAGCATGTGATGGAGCTAACGACACAAAAACACAAAATACTGAAAACGCTAAAGACACCGTTGAGGAAGGAAATTCTGAAAGCTATAAAACACAACGTAAAAAGATTCGGGGCTTGTAACAAAACGAACTCACCTGTGATGCGAGATGAAGAGCAAACAGCAGCGCTCCCAGGAAAACTAAGCACAACTTGTTCATCTTAGCGTAGTGTGAGACCAAACCGATGTCCTGTCCTCGGAGACACAGATGCGCTGAATGAAATGAGACACGCACACGTGGGTTTTATACTCCGTGTGACCTCATTAGGAGCAGCCTGAGTCCACCTGCTCATCACGCTGCATTCAGGTGCTGTAGGAAAGAGGACTCTCAGGTGGAGTGCACGTCAACAGTGCTGTCCATTTTTTAAAACTTCCTCTTTCTCATTTCAGGGTCAGGTAACAGTATTCTGAAAAAAGTACGAATTCTGAGATTTTACAGTCAAATCCATCATCCATGGTTTTCAGCTGCAACACAACCCTGGCTAATACGACAGCTGTAAGTTGAAGTTGAAAAGCTAAAAATGCTACCAAAAAAATAAAATATCGGGCTTTCTTTGTGGTCAATTAAAAAAACAATTTACTTTAGTGAACCTGCATCTGTTTCTCCGTACTTTCCTAAAATCAAACAGGGAAATAGCGCCATCGTGTGTTTACTAATAGCCTATACCATGCGACGCAATATTATTATGGCCCATACGAGTATCCGTAGTTGTCCTGTAGCTCTTTTCTTCCGGAAGAAACACATTGCAGGTAGAGAGGGGGAAAATAACAACATTAGAGAGACGCGCAGCCTCAGACAAAAAACCAACAACTTTAGGGTAATCGCCTTTTCAGGCCCAGCGCCCTCCCGCCTGCTCATGCTGCTGTGCCGGGTTTTTGTAGTGAGCCAGACGCTGGGGCGATGGAGCCGGAGGTCACAGCGGGTAAACGGCCTCCTCCGTCGCGCTGCGCCCCTCAGCTCCAGTCGCTGTCTCGGTGTGAGCGCCGGAGAAGGCACCGCTCAGTCCGCAGAGCCCACCTCCGCCCAGGCTCTCTACAGGGACTCGGTGCTCCTCCCAAAGACAGATTTCCCAATGAAACTGACTGGACAGAAGCTACTGGACAGAGAGCTGCAGATCCAACAGGTAAGGTACAATTGTCAACACTCCCTGACTGAATGCACTGCAATGATAAGACTAAAAGCAAAGTAATTTTTTGTTTGCGCCATATTTGACTTTATTTCAAACCTCTGTGTTTCCAGACGTGTGGGTTTGCAGAGCTGTACTCCTGGCAGAGAGAAAGGAAGGCTAAGAAAGAGTTCTGCCTTCATGATGGACCTCCATATGCCAACGGGGACCCTCATGTTGGACATGCACTAAATAAAGTAATACACTGGTCTTTTTGGTAAACAGTCAAATTATCTAGTCTAATATTTTAGTGCTATTCATTTTCTAATGTTTGATGCAGATTCTAAAAGATATTCGCAATCGGTTTGAGATGCTGAGGGGACGACAGGTTCACTACATTCCTGGGTGGGATTGCCATGGCCTCCCCATTGAGCTGAACGGCTCTCGGAGAGCTTGGGACCCAAGGGCTTACTCCCCTTCAGATCAGGCAGAAAGGTAAAATCATAATCCTGAATGTCAACGTCGTGTTTAGGATTTATGACTGCTGTGACACCTGTTTTTATATCTTATTATTTTTCAGCTCGAGAGTTTGCTGAGAAGGCTGTAACTCGGCAGAGAGCTGCTTTCCAGCGCTGGGGTGTGATGGCAGACTGGGAGCAGTGCTATTTCACTTATGATGGCGCCTATGAGGCCGCTCAACTCAAAGTGTTCCAGGAGATGCACAACAAGGTGAGAAGTCTTAAATGCTTTAACATAAAAGATACAACCTGTGTTAAAGTTAGATATTCATTCTATTATGTTATGCACTAAGGGTCTCATTTACCAGGACTACAAGCCAGTTTTCTGGTCTCCTTCCTCAAGGTAAAGTCTGTGTTGCAGAGGTGTTGTGTAGTGCTGTCATAATTGTCATAGCTAATGAATGGTTTTAATGAAAATGCTCTATTGCGTAGGACGGCTTTAGCAGAAGCAGAGTTGGAGTATAATCCTGAGCATGTAAGCCGAGCCATCTATGCCATGTTTCCTGTAGTGAAGTTACCTTCCAGTATCACCAAAGAAGCAGGTCCATAACTGTCCATATTCTTATGATAATATCTAATTAATCTCATATATGTGTGTGTGTTCTTATTTTTGTGTGCTTTGTCTACACTGAGCAGGTTTGGAGAATGTTTCTGTGTTGGTGTGGACGACTCAACCTTGGACCATTCCAGCTAACCAGGCTGTTTGCTACATGCCCAATGCCCAGTAAGTACTGTGGCTTTGTTTTCTCTGATATTCAACAGGAAAAGCCTAAATTGACAAAGCACGATGCTTACAATTTTTAAAGTTTTAAACAATATGAAACAGCCTTTATACATGAAACATGAAGTGATAAGTGAAGATCAGTCCACACCTGAACTGATTTTTCCCACTGCCAGTAATTTTAGATCTCATCAGCCTTTGTACACTACACCTGTATAAATACCTCCTTTTTTGATGATAATTTATGATAACATGGATTAGTGAACTCAATGCCAAAAAATCATTTTGCTGTTTTATTTTCTCTGCAGGTATTCTGTTGTAAGAAGGGCAGATAACAAAGTCTTGCTCCTGTTGGCAACTGAGCGCACTGCCAGTGTAGCAGCACTTTTAGGCACAGAGCTGGAGACAGTAGTCACTGTTACAGGTAAATCCTAAACATAGAACATATCTCATACATATCACAGGTCACAATAATGTCTCAGTTGTTTCTGATCAGGCTCTCAGCTTGAAGGTGGCATCTGTAAACACCCCACTAACCCAACCAAAGAAGTGCCTCTGTTGCCAGCCAATCATGTCACTATGGCTAAAGGAACAGGACTGGTTCACACGGCCCCAGCTCATGGCATGGAGGACTATAGTGTGGCTTCACAGTTTAAATTATCTGTGGTATGTTGTTTCTTCTTTTGTCCAACCGCATGTTTTTATCATTATGTGATTTGCTAAAAAGAACAGGTTAGGTGTAATTTACTTGTAATCTTGCCATGTAGGACTGTATGGTGGATGAAGACGGGAAGTTCACTGAGCAGGCAGGTCCTGAGCTGCAGAGTCTTTCTGTGATGAAGGAAGGTACAGATAAAGGTAGGAAACTCAAATGGTGTTTTAAGTTACTTTATTGTTGTTCTTTGCATTTTTCTGTTGGTGGTGTATTGGTTTATAGAGTTTATAGAGTCAGTTGTGTTTCCTGGCTGTGTTAGTCATCTCCATGCTGAAGGAGTGTGGCGCTCTGTTGAAAGAGGAGCAGTGCGTGCACAGTTATCCGTACGACTGGCGGACCAAGCAGCCTGTAGTGATCAGACCGAGCAAACAGTGGTTTATCAACACAGCCTCGCTCAAAGACAAGGCAAAGGTAAAGTGTCATTAACAGCTATTACAGGCAACAACAAAAAAAAACTGATATAATGTAAGTTTGTTACACTCTTGTAGGATGTACTCCAGAAGGTGCGTATTCTGCCAGAGTCGGCCCGCAGCAGCATGTTGGCCATGCTGGACAGACGCACATACTGGTGCATCTCCCGACAGAGAAGCTGGGGAGTGCCTATCCCCGTCTTCTACCACAAGGAGACTGGAGAACCTCTTATTAACAAGTAGACATATATTTTACATTACTGACACATTTGACCAAGTTGCTGGAACACATATTTCCACCTTCTGTGTTTTACAGACACACTGTTTCTCACATAGCAACACTGTTTAAAGAAAAAGGCAGTGACTGTTGGTGGGAACTCCCCATAGAGAGTCTGCTGCCAGCTGACGTCCTCAAGAAGGTCAATGTGCAGTCATTTCGAAAATTAAACATTGTAATATTAGTGTGTGGCTGTTGTTTTACGTAGCTATATATTTTAATCAGAGTAAAGCTGGCCCTGTGTCTGACTACGTTCGTGGAGAGGATGTGCTGGACATCTGGTTTGACAGTGGAGCATCATGGGCCGCTGTACTAGAAGGTATATTTAAAAGCTTGCTTGCCGCTTTAAAGTGGGTTGCAAAATTGATAAATATGAATGCATTTTTCTAGTAAACTGAAATGTTAGAAGAGCTTTTTTGGACATAATCTCAACATCTGGCCACAAAGCACAGATTTTATTGTGTGTCATTTTTAGAGGAGCTGGAAGAAGAGCCTGAAGAACCAGAGTCACGTCTCAGGTGGCTCCCTGCTCCGCTACGTAAACCTTTGACCGCAGGTTCAATAAACCAGAGCTAATTACATATGTTTCTATTTCTTTTTCCCCCACTCTAGTTGTTCTCAGGCCTACTTGGCTTCAAATGCTCTTGGACATTACTGTATGTTGTATTTAACATGAGTTGAGTAAAATAATGAGCAAAACCTGCTTATGCATCTATGGTTTAATATGGTGGAAATGCAAACCAAAAGCATTTGAATTTGCAGTCAGGGGAAATATTATTAAAACAAGACTGCATAACACTTCCTTTTCACTTTTATATGCCTGCTTTGGACAACATGGTGGCTGTCTCTATTTCCAAGAATGGCTTGAACTCCACAATTATACTTTGCTGTCTTTTATTTACAGCAAAATAATGCACACTTTATAAATGTGATTATTGTGCTTGTGTGTGTATTTTTAAACTTTCCACTAACAGCTAATGTTCCTTTGCTTTCTGGGACCAAGTCTTTTTTTTAACCACCCTTACTTTAACAAACCTTATGTATAAAAGTGTAACTAATTTCACCTTTTTCTGTCTCATTTAGAGTCGGACTCCAGGGCAGATGTTTATGTGGAAGGGAAGGACCAGATCGGAGGTTGGTTTCAGTCCTCACTTCTTACCAGTGTAGCAGTGAGAAACAAGGCACCATACAAGTCAGTATTCATCCTCATCATGGTGTGAAGTTAATTGAAATATCTCTAATACTACATGGCTTATCATGTGTCCTATAGGTCTCTAGTGGTCCATGGGTTTGCAGTCAGTGAGAAGGGGGAGAAGATGTCCAAATCTCTGGGCAATGTAGTGGATCCTGATACTGTTATTAATGGTGGAAAGGTAAGTTGCAAAGCATTTGAAATGTCTAGACCAGTGGTTCTCAAACTGTGGTACAGGTACCAATGGGGGTACGCAGGCTTCTTTGGGACGTACTCTGGAGTCTTTTGCCATTCTGGTTTGTATATGTGTTATTCTTGTTTTAGTCCTGCTCTGGTTAGGGATTAAATTTGAAGTGTAGACTACTGTTGAGTCCTGGTTTAGTACTGGTTTAGTCCTAGATTAGTCCTAGTTTGGTTATATGCTGGTTTAGTCCTGGTTTATCCTTATTTTGTCCTTTGATTGATTGTGATTGATTTTTTTCAGCAGCTGGTTAGTAACATCTTCAGTAAGTACGTCTTGTCTTTTGTCAGGACCCCAGCATACCCGCCTATGGGGCAGATGTTCTTCGGTGGTGGGTGGCAGAGTCAAATGTCTTTTCTGAAGTCCAGATTGGGCCCAGTGCACTTAACTCAGCCAGAGAAAGCATAAACAAGGTAGTACATTATGAACCAGATATCTTTACTGTTAGCATTGCGTTTATATTCCTTTAGCTCTTTGTGCTTTTTGTTGTCGGCAGTTGAGGAACACTTTAAAGTTTCTGCTCGGCAACCTTCACAGCTTTGACCCACGCACTCAAGCTGTGGACCCCAAAGAGATGCACTACATTGATCAGTATATGTTACACCTGCTACGGGAATACAGCATCAAGGTATGTGTTGTTTCCCATAAGCAATTTGTCACTCACTATACACTCACTTTACCATCACTATATTTAAACAGGGTTCCCATGAGGCATTGAAAAGCATTTAAAGTTATTAAATTGATTTTGTGAAAATTAAGGGGATTAAAAAGTGGTTGATTCCAACAGGCATTAAAAATTTAAAATGATTGTAAATTGCTGAACTTATTAGTTTTGTTTATGAGTATAAATGTGTATATATAAATAGTCATTTACATTTTCATAGCCTACACGAGCATGATAGACAGGCAGAACGAGTTCGCTTCCAGCAGGTCCAAATGACCTAAACACCAGATGTTTGACTTTCAACATTATTGGCGCTTTAAGAACTGTATTTTACAATACGTGCAAATAATTTTTTGACAGTTTAAGCTGCTGCGATTGTATATTTGTTGCATTAAAAATGGCCTTAAAAGCATTAAATTAGACTTGCTGATACCTGCAGGAACCCTGATAAAAGTGGTCAGGCTGTTGTTGAAGCCACGACATATTATTATACAACATATTAACACACAAACATAAACCAGTGAGATGAAATACAGATGCTTCTACTACCTTACCATAGCGTGACATGGCTGGATGAGAATCCACTCTGACAAACTGTAAAAACATTGTAACATGTATTTTGTTTCATGTGCAGGTGACAGATGCCTATAGTGAATTTGACGCTGGCCGGGTCATACGTCTCCTTCAAGCTTTCATCAGCAGAGACCTCTCCAGTTTCTACTTCAGCATCATCAAAGACCGGTAAAGCAATCTTATATTGTTAAGTTTGTGTGTTTACACTCTGAGTACTTACTTAAATGTATTTTCTGTCTAATCTAGGCTATACTGCGATTCAGAAGACTCCTTAGGCAGAAGGTCATGTCAGACAGCTTTAGAGGAAATTTTAGATGGAGTGACCAGATCAATATCTCCCATCTTGCCACACCTAGCTGAAGAGGTGCATCTTCATGCACCAGGACATGATGGTGCGTGTTTGTTCAGTAATGTGCTGTTACATGTTAGGGAGCAGATCCTTAAATTATATTATAAATCTTTTTCAGAGGGGGAGACACTTTTTAAAAGTGGCTGGATCAAAAGCAGTTCTGTGTGGCGGAGGCCTGGATTGGAGGAAGCAGTGGAAGGAGCCTGTGCCATTAGAGATTCTTTTCTCTCCTCCATCCCAGGCAAAAATGCTGCTCAGTATGATCTCACAGTAGCCATTGAACCAGGCCTTCTGTTTGAACTCATGGAGGTAAGTAGCACATCCAAAGCTTTTTTACTAGACAAATGTGCCAGGTGTGGTGAATACAAACTAACCTCTTTGTTTTACAATGTAGTCTCTGCAGGAGGAGCCCATCTCCACCTCCTCTCAACTTGTTGAACTGATGATGTGTGCTAAAGTAAACCTTACCAGTGAGCTTCCCCGGGACCTGCCCCCAGATGCCCTGCTGAGTCATGGGACTTTCCTCATTAACCTGGAGGGTAGGAACCTTTTAATAAGTGTCACAGTGGAGGTTGTGGACTTGACACTGCAATTTACTGATGTTTATTTCCAGGTGGAGTAATACGTGAAGACAGTGCCTACAGTATAGCAGTAGTACCCACCTCTGCTGCCCGGTGCCCCAGGTGCCGCCGCTTCACTTCAGAGTCCACAGACTGCTTGTGCCCACGCTGTCAGACTATTTTGTCACAGACTCAGTGACACCTTATGATCATAACAAACTGAAGAAATGAACTTGCTTCTCAGTGAAATCATTTTGTGATGCAACAGGAAAAAAAAAACAAATTGAAGGATTGTGCATCCTAAAACACCTGGGGAAAAAAGCAAAGCAAAAAGGATCGGCAATAGTAAAAAAAGTACTGCGTCATAGTAAAACAGGCTGATGTGTCTAAATTAGGTGGTTTCACAGAACTTGTCTGATGCAGATCTGCAGAATGGTTTCATGTGTTTAGTTCAACACACTGCATATGTTAATTACCCTGCTTAAGTTTATAAAAGTTTTACTGCAGAAATGTGTCACTATGTGACATATTTCATCTGGGAATCATCTGTATAAATTAAATTATATTATGCAGATGATTTCTTGGAAGTTTTTTTGTTAAAGGAACATGCTCTGTTAAATTGTATTGTTAAAATTCAAGAATATTGTATTAACAGAGGTTAACCTAGAGTGTTTGCATTGCAGTTCATTGGTGCGTGATGGGAATTAAACCCACAGGTAATTTTATGAGAAACCTCTTTATTCTGCATTGATTAGCCCTGTGTGAGAAGCTGCATGTGAGACTACAGAAGAGTCAGCTGTACAGGCACAGCTAGTACAGAACTGTCTGCATATATAAATAAAAAATAAGGAACTTTTTTATAATACATCTATCCTTACATCAGTTGGTAGCGGAGACTGAAATCAAACAGAACATATGGCACTCAAGAATGAAAGTAGTTAGCATGAAATATAGAAGTAGATACACAAAAAAAACTCATTACTTATTAGCCATCTTTTCAACATGAGTACTATAATTTGTTACATGCACAAAAATAGATGTTAAAATGGTTTAAAAGCTTCTTCCATTTTTCCATTATCCATTACCAGCCAGAGGTTGATGTTTCATTTCCTTCCTGCATTGCACTTAGTTTTAAAAGAGACACAACATGAATTTTTTTTTTTTTAAATAGTGTGTGTGTGTGTGTGTATAAAGGTTTACAGATGTGAGACACATTAAAATAGAGAACACAAACATCTGGCTGGTCTACCACAGTTGTCCACATTCAACGTGTTAACATAAGTCAAAGAGCAACATTTAATAATATCAAGATGATTGAAATAATTTTGCCAAAGCCATCGCTTTCCAACCAATTTCTATTGTGGTCCTAAGATGCATCTCCGGTCAATCCTCAGTTGTGAGTGCTTCCACAGCCTCCAGAAGGTGAAGGGCCAAGCTGTATTGGGCATGGTTCTCTGGTAGGATTTCAATCAGGCGGCTGACCAGTCTGCTGGTCTGGGACAGGGGCATACTGGGGCAACGCAGCTCACTGGGGTCCTGCAGTACAAAATAAAATAAATGCAGTAATGGGTACCACAAGAATGACTGACACAATTTGCCTCACCATTGCCTTGAGCCATGTGCAGAGTGTGGGGGGCAGACGGGCCAGCAGCTCCATTGCAGGTTGTGTTTGACTCTGACTGTGCAGTAGAGAGTAGCTCAGTCTCTGCCCTGTCAAAACCAACAGCTGAGAGCCCAACACATCTTTATCTTCCACCTCCAACATCACCTGAAAAGACACCAAACCAAATATAACATGAGAAATTCTAAAACATTAACAACTTTGAGCATTATTATTTATTTCTCTGTACCTGCTCAGCTCTGAGGTCTAGACCCTGGTTGTAGAGTTCACAGACAAGATGGCGCCGCAGGATGTCAGGATTGACCTGCAGCAGAGAGCCCAGATCTAGACACAATGAAGGCCACCAGTCAGCCATAGGCCCGTTAGTGGGAAGAGTAGTGGAGCCAGACTCAGAGGAAGAGGAAAGAGTATCTATCTCTTGCACCCAGCTGGTCAGTACTCGCAGAAGGAACTGTACAAGGAGGACACAACATGTTTAAGCATTCGAGGTTTAGTTTTTTTTTGTTTTTTTTGAGGAATAAGTAATAAGGTCATGTCTTACATCTTGACGAAGCGAAACAATTGCTGGATCCATGTCTCCGCTGGGCATCAGCTGGATGGTTGTTAGATCTCTAAAGAATGCATTTTTACCCTATAAAGAGAAGATATATACTTAATACGTCAATGCTTTTCGTTTTAACTTTTGAGTGCCTAAATAGAAGCGACTCATACACAAGCAAATAAATCTAGTGTGTGTGTACCTTGCTGTCAAACAAGCTCAGTGGCTTGACTTTCATAGTAAAGGTCATAGCAGCATGCAGCAAAGATGCTAGCAGGCAATGATGTTGGACAAGCGGGTAGTGGACTCCTCTCTGTTCCATGGCCAGTTCAGCGATGGAGGCTGGACCCTCAGCTCCACTCCACACCTCCTCCACAGAAAGCTCTGGAGCAGCAACCTCTTCCACTGCAGAGTCTGCCTATAAAAAGATAAACAAAAGCAATTAGAAAAGAAAATCTGTTCTTAAAAAAGAACAGCAACCTCAGATTTTTATGCTAATGCATCAAACACAGCAGATATGGACCCAGACATACATTCCTTAAAGATCTAACAACCAGGAAACAGGAAGCCCTATAATATAGAGGCCAAAATAATACCATAGCAGCTGTTAAGCAGTAGTGATTAGCCATATTAATAATAATATCATAAAGGTCATTAGTTAATTTGACAGCACACAGAAAACACCAGAACCATCAATCTATTAATATAAAAAGTAGAAAAAGCAATAAATAACATTTCAAAAATCTTTCTCTGTTTCTCATAAGTAATTATGACAAACTACTTGGGCTGGCCATGCTGTTCAGGTTCTATGTCAGGCACTGCCCTGTCTCCATGCTTTACCTCGGAGTCTCATTACTTACAAAGTATTTTAAAAAAGACAAATGGTACTCATTCTTAACCAATTGTCCAGTCACCTCCATGAGGATCTGCAGCAGCTGGACACAGCTGCCGAGGAAAGATGTGACTGCTTTGTCTCCCATTCCCACATCCTAAACATATAGACATCCACAGTGAGGAAAGAACAAAAAATGGCAGTATTATCTATAAGTGTAATACAACACATACCCTACGACATAAACGGTCTTTAGGTGCTTTTCCAACCTAGAACAAAAACATTGCATGATTTGAGTTTTAATGGAACAAAATCATAAGGGAATAATAAATGACCATTGCATACTTTTTCCATGAGGAAGGTAGTTGCAGAGAAACGCTTGACAATAAATGTACTCCACATCATTGCTGAAATACCTGTAATAGATAAATTATTAGAGGTGGCTATGATATGCAACACAAAAATGCACACCAAGCTGTTGAGAAATACCTAGTTGAATATGTGCATTGGAGATTTGCTTTAAATGTTCAACAGCCCAGCTTAAATAACGTCCCTCCTAGAAAGAGAGGCAGAGGTTATGTACAAGTTTTAATAGTATTATGTTTAGAGGTCACAATATAAATGGAAAAGAGTAAGGATTTGATTCAGTGTTTGTGTACCTCTGGATCTTTGTTCCACTGCACCACATATTCCCAGCAGCAGTGAGCAAAAAGCAGGTCAGGAGAGAGGGAGTTTGGAAAACGCTGGCACAGTGCAATTAACAGCTCTGAAAAGGTAATGGACAAAACATGATTAGTATTTTGCTGAAAAATGCAATGTTTTTGTTGTTCTGACCTGCTATCCTGTCTTTGTCATCTTGGGCCTTGTCACCATTTTGCGGTTCTTGTTTGGTCTCCGAGTCTCTCATTTCAAGCATTTCCTTTAGTCGCTCAGGAGCTAAATTATGCCTAAATACCCATTTAGAGACACTGTCTGCAACTCCGCCTGAATACACAGTGAAAAATTAATAGAGCAAATTTAGCATGCAGGTTAATTAGTAAAGTGATCAGATATTAATGAAGATAGTTTCCTAGATCTTACCAGCACCGCCCTCTAGGAGCATTTTGATGGAGCACTGTGTTGGAGCTCCTCCTGTTGCACCTTGAGGTGGAGGTAAGAGGAGTAGTGTCTGCAGCACCAGCACATCCTCCAGCTGACGAACACACACCACCCACTGCTCTAACTCCAGGGACACTGCCTCCCACTCTGAATGCAACTGTCACACACAACAAGACCATTTATGGATCAATATTTCTACAGCAAACAGAATATGCTCCACATGTACATGAGAAGATTTGTCTACCTTGCTGTCAGCTCGACTTGTGATACTAGCCTTAGCAGCACGATGGGCAACAAAGGCTGCCAACAAAGCCGCTGCTGCATTGTGGGACTGGACACAAGTATTGCGAACCTGCTGCCACCAGGGGGAGATAGACTGGGTGTCCCATGACTCCTCAACTGCTCCTGAATAGTTACACTGGTACTCATTACCATATCAATATATTACTTACAATTAATTACTATGACTAATAACTACACTTATTGACTTCAGTTCAGTTTATACAATTGAACCTGATGTGACACATTGGAAATACATACCCTTCATGTTGCTCAGTGTTAAAAGTAAAGTGTGTAGATTTCGAACTGTCTCCTCTGGTTTCTGTAGTATCTCCTTCTCCCTCTGTAACCACATGCTCAGCAGCAGAGACTAGAATGGAAAAGACGCCACAAGATTATAAATAAATGTAATAAAAAATCCACTGAACACTCTGGATTTATAAAACACTAGTATACTGTATCTTACTAGTAGCTGTTGTGGAGTGATCCCAGCCTGCTGTAGTGTGTCACAAACTCTATGTAGTGAACTTTTTCCACACAGACAGCTCCAGAAGAAGAAATTACCTACACATACAATGAAAACATACACAATTCTACAACTGCTGTAAAGTCAATTTCAGCCCACTTTTCTAAACAATACACATCATCGCACCTAACTGGTTCCATTCACTCTCTTCTTTACAGATCACCTTCAGCTCCCCCTCCTCTGTGCACTCCATATGAGAGAGGAATGCTTGTGCAGTCATGGGCAGGTCAGGTGAGTCCTGGGCAAAAGAAACCGTAGTTCTGGTGTTGAGCTGAGCGTAGCGCTGCAAGATTGGGCCCACACGAGACAGGTCGTCCTTAATGCCCTCAGGAGAGTCCAGCTACAAACAAAATATAATGTAAACCGCACATAAATGAAGGAATACTGAATGTAAATCTTCACAGTTCAAGGCATTTACCTCTTCAGATGAGGACTCTGCTGTGTCTGTACTAGAGTTCAAATCCTGGATGTCACAAAAAAGCCTGAGGAATTTTAACCGTGAGGAACAAAACTGGAGTAGGATCTCATCCACTTCATCAGGATCTACAGCGAAGAAACAAATCAAACATTAACACTACATTTTAAGAACAACAACGAAAATGTATTTCAAAACAGTAACTCTACCTTGGCTTTTGAGATTTTCATATAAGGTGCCTGTGACGTTGGCAAGGCATGAAACAGGAGCACTCTTAATGGACAGCAGTGATTCTAAACCCTAAAGGAATAATGATGACATGAGAAATCTCAATTACATCATGACATATCTAGTATAGTTGTACTATACCTGTTTTTTAACTGCAGGGTGTTTAATATCAAGCAGCAAATGTTTAGCTTCACTCTCCAAATAATCTAAATAAACCAGAAAAGAAATTATTAATGGACACTCCTTTTAACAAAATCAACAAAAGGTTTAAAAAAAAAAAAAAAAAAGCTTACCAGAGTCAATGTCTCTACTTTTTAGCAAAGTATTTAGTTTCTTTAAATAATGCATATCTTTGGCCCGTTCACTCTTTTTGTCACTGAATCAGAGAAGACAAAAAAACAAACAAAAAAAACTGAGCAAATCTGTGCTACTTTGTCTATTAGTGTCTGGTCATAACAGCCAACCTGAGAGCAAGGTGGAAAGGAATGTTCACAGTCCTCAGTGCTCCATTGGTGGGGTCCAATAGACACACTTGTTGTGTGTGAAGCTGCCAGCCCTGACTGGTCACACTGTTAACTCCCATCAGCCGATATCCAGCATACAGTAACCTGGAAAATCACAGACATTCATATTAAGGAACATCTACCGCAAATCCCAGTTTGCTTTATATTTGAACATTGGTAATACCGGCAGTGTTTTCCCACATTAAAGGCTCCAACCCTAGGTCCACGTTGCATTGCCCAGACTTCCAGGATTCCTCTTCGAGGAGCATAAATAACTAAGAACAGGGCATGCCTTCTGGGAAGGGGAGCAGAGGAGGATGTTTCCCGAATGCCTCGCTCCTCTGCAATCTGCATCCAACCCAGCTGTGCATCTCGATAACCTAGACATCACATAGCATAAAGTCATTAAAACCTTTTCTTCACTAATTACTAGAAGCACTACATTGTGTTCTACTCACCTTTCCACATTCGAATTGCAATGCCCCTAACCAGATCCAACAGTGTAACTCGACCGAAATCATCTGTCACTCCAGCTAATGTGTTGCAAGGTGAAAGACAGATGGACTCGCCATGCCGACGAGAGTCTGGGAGACCAAATCTTAAAGAGAGAACAAATTTAAGTTAAATATTTAGAAGAAAATGCAAACAGCTGCAAAAGACACAACTTTTAGCCAAGAAAATATAGTGTTACGACTGATTTACACATAAATATCCTATCATCTTAGCAAAACATCAAAATAATTACCTGATTGATAAAGGCGTAGCAGGTTCCACTTTAGGTTTTTGTTTTTGAGCAGCCTCTTCCTCAGCCTTGTTTTTGTTCTTGTTCCAACCTAACCACCCACTGAGGTTCAGATCATACAACAAAGGTGAGAAGGTACCTGATGATATTGTTAGGGTTTGAACTTTAACAGGCCACTGTTACACTGAATCTTGCGTGTAATATTGTTCACAGACTCTCCAAAGTATTTAACATGTTTAATTTAGTCTGCAGTTTGACGGCTTAAAATAAAGAGTAAAATGAATAGGATTACCTGGCAGCATTGAAGAGCGCTGAGGTGAGTTTACTGGCCACAGCAAGAGCAACATGTGACAAAAGAGGCTGGGAGTTGCCCTAAAGACACAAATGGAAAATGGACACGTGCTTGTGCTGGATAAGCTGGAGTTTATATAGTAATATTTTATGTAATCTCACCTCTACAGCATAGAAAAAACCTGTGTATGGTCCGCTTCCCACAGTCACATACTGAGACATTGCAGGAGGGCTGCCCTTAATTGAAGCATTAAACCCTCCAAGAACAGAGGCATTCTTCATTTGGTCAAAAACAGATGTCGCCATCACACCTGGAAAAAAACATGGCTTCAAAATAAATACTAACTAGGGTCTCTCAATGTGATTTTCACTACAGTTCTGTAAACATAAAACAAGTGAACAATACAAAAAAAATTATGGTATGTATATTTTTTAATACAAAAATAAAGTCATTCCTATTTATTGTGACTTGTATCCCCTCCCTCATCACTCACCAACACTGCAATGATCCACAATGTTATCCATCTCCTGCAGACCCCACTTCTTATAGGCTAGTGGAGGAGGCTGAACCATATCACTACCTGCTGCAGTAGCTGGATAGACATAAACAGAGAATATAAATCCAATGTAATGAGCCATTATTTAGGAATTTTAAATAAATCCTACTAACATCAGTAGGCTTAGCTTAAAAATATTTGCAAAGGTAGGTAACATATCTATATACCTATACATCTACTCCAAGGGGGCAGGTAGGCTCAGGTTTAGCTACAGTATATGATTATTATAGCAGATCCTGCAGAAGCAGAGATATACTGTAAACATAGGAAGGTACCTGAATGCTTTGTGGCAATCGCTATCCATAAACCATGCAAGGAAACATAATATGTTCTGTTTATACACTGTCACTAACATGTTATTTGTACTACAAACCTGCATTTCACATACTCACAAACAGAACTGTATTTAGAAGCACTACCTCTTGCCACCTGGTTCCTGCAGGCTCGCAGAGACTGAAAGAGGCTGAAGCCATCAATGGTCACCAGAGCGGCGGGATAGAGGATACTCAGCTCCTCATGCTGTGGCAGAACAAATCAATAGTCACTCTGTGAGGTTATTTTAATAGAGAGCTGACAGCACTGGTGTTTGTGTTACCTGCTCTGTTACCCCAGGATGACGAGGGATCTCATATGTGCGGCACTTGAGCCTTAATGCAGGATCCTCATGGAGCAGCTGGGCCAGGAGCAGGACACCATGCTGAGAAGACATAAGATTATGGTTTTATTTGAAGTCAAGTCGATGAAGGGGTACAATAGTGTCGTGGTACTTACAAAAATTACGTATATAATTTACTGATTTACCTCTGTGTAGAACCGGATATAGCCAGAGGTAAAGCCCACAACCACACATGTCCAGTCAGGCCGCCCAGTGGAACTCCTACACACAATGAAGATGTACTTGCATGCATATATGCATTTATACATAACCAGAACATAGACAATCAACACTTACCTTTTCTGGCTGGCCAGGGGTATACAAATGGCACTACTCACAGATTCCCTGTCACAAAACATACTATTTAGCATTTTTTATTTATTTGTCTATGTATTCTTTTGCCCAACTATTTTTTTTTCTTACCCTTCTTCACTGCTAAGGCTTCCAGACCATGACACAGCCAAGGTCATCTCCTCTCTGCCACTGTCATCTGTACGCCACTTGGCTGTAAGACATGTTAATCCCTTCTATATTAATAAAACAGTTTTTAACTACCTCTTATATTAATTAAACATGTGTGTGAATCTATATGTGACCTGAGAGAAAGACTGCCTTCTGTTCACGAGCCACAACTAACAAATCAGAGCAGGGTGACAGAGCCACAACACAGTCCTGCAGCCAGCCAGGAGTACTCTGCTCTGCGCTCTCTTCCACCTGAAAAAAAAAAAGCTTATTTACTGCATGAGCATTTACAGTGTTCCGCTATATAATAATGAGTGTATATTAAACACTAGGGGATTAATGATATAAAATGCAAAACATAACAATAAATAAACAATCACCGTAGTAGGAGTTGTTGCTTTCTCCTCTTTGACATCATTGTCCCATGCAGACTCCCAGTCTGAAGTGTCCCATGTCAACTCATCTGTCAAAACAAACACAGCTGGTTGTATTCCGCAGTAACTAATGTGATTTTCTTAAAACACAAAAACAAAAAAACAACAACAACAAAAAAACTATAATGTAACCACAGAAGAATGATAACTGCAACATGTAAGAAGCAAACGTCTTTCCTCGGGTGTCATTTGTAATACACCTAGCTCAGGAAAGTTGGAGTGGTGGTACCTCAACAACGTTACAACGCGCAGAGATGTGTTTACAATGACCACTTCCATAAAAAGTATGCTTGTATGAAGTATGCTTAACGCTATCTGTCTGCAGTCTGATGAGTCATGGCAGGGGTACAGCACATCACATCAGCGGCGACCCGCAAGAAAGCTTAAAAGCTACATTTCAATCCGACCACCGATATGCATCAACCACACTAGCCATGTGAGTTGTAAGTGTTTTACCACGCAGTCTGCACACAGGACAGGCAGTACTGTGTTTTGAGCCTGGTCCTACCTGTTTGAGTCTTGTCCTCCTCTGGCTCGGTTTTCTGGCTCTGGAACAAGTAGTCCCTGACAGTTTTCAGCTCCTGGAGCTTACAGAACTCCAATAAGCTACAGGACATTTCTCTTCCCGTCCCGTCAGGAGCGAAGGAGAAAGGTTGAACCCAATTAGCGGAGTGGCTAAGGCTAACAGGAGCCCAGTTTTCTAAGATTAGCCTAGCCTATGATTCTTTAGCTACACCCTTTTCTGCGTGACAGACATTAAGATAGTATTTTAACTTTAACTTAATACTGGCAGCTAATGTCTGGTCGATACACGTTATGTACTCTTATATTTTCCTGTATTGGCTGTTTTTTCTCTTCCCTGCTGATGACACATCGTTAGCATAATAACACAGGTCACTTCCGGGTAACAATGTGGCTTCTTTCAAAATAAAACACACGTCTGCACTTCACACAAATGCAAAGTTATTTACTCTTATTGTAGCTTTCCTATATCATTTTGAACTTGACTTAATGATATTGATAATTAAATATAAGTAGAAGATTATTCAGTTTATTAGCGTTTAGACATTGCAGCGTTCCCAAATTCCCAAACTGGGACTTTTTTGACAGGATCCCATTATGTTTTATTTTATTTTATTTTTTTAACTGTAGTTAGATTTAGTTAATAATATACTTATTATATTTACTATAGTACTGTGTTTTAAAATATAACACAAAAACTGCATAACTAAATAGCTTAAAACAAATGAAAAAATAGACCTTTTTTTTACTGCTTGGTGTAGAGGGAAAAATTCTTCTGTGTTCCCCGAGCTCTAGCTTTACAAATGAAGTACTGGATGCATGTATGTCACAGTCGAAGCACAAGAGAGCAGCAGAGCACTATACTTTACTACTCATCAGCTTTAGCTGTAATGTTTTGTTACAAAGCCTATTTACTTCTCTCTAAGTCAACAAAGGCCTGTTGTAAGTATCAATTAACTTTTATTATTACTTATACTGCTGGTATAATTCAACTTGCAGGGTATAACTCATTGCATTGTAGATTAGCCTACTTATATCATAGATTTAGGATTTAAATGCAGTTTAAGATAATTGGGGTTATATGGTACCTTAATAATTTGCAATATCCTGTAGGCTGTACACTATATTTCCAAAAGTATTCACTCACCTGCCTTCACATGCATATGAACTTAAGTAACATCCCATTCTTAACCCATAGGGTTTAATATGACGCCGGCCCACTCTTTGCAGCTATAACAGCTTCAACTTTTCTGGGAAGGCTTTCCACAAGGTTTAGGAGTGTTGTTGGGATTTTTTGACCATTCTTCCAGAAGCACATTTATGAGGTCAGACACTGATGTTGGATGAGAAGGCCTGGCTCGCAGTCTTTGCTCTAATTCATCCCAAAGGTGTTCTATCAGGTTGAGGTCAGGACTCAGTGCAGGCCAGTCAAGTTCTTCCACACTAAAGTTATTCATCCATGTCTTTATGGACCATGCTTTTGCATGTGCACTTGTGCACAGTTATGTTGGAACAGGAAGTGGCCATCCCCAAACTTTTTCATAAAACTTTCCACAAAGCTGCATGCCTAGGTGCTTGGTTTTATTCACCACTGGCCATGGAAGTGATTGGAACACCTGAATTTAGTGATTTGGATGGGTGAATACTTTTGGAAATATAGTGTATGTAAACATGGGTGTAGTGACGTAGACCAGCTGCTCATTGTCTCCTACTGTTTATGACGCTGGTATCTTTCTTTCCCAACTTTCTTAAAAAAGAACTGGGCACTTTGCCATATTTCCTGCATCTTTACTAACAATCCCACATCACTCTCACGTTCCAAGCACTGCCTGCAGTAAACACACATACACACAAACACACACACACACACACACACACTCATCTCTGGGGGGTGCCCAAATGTTTCCGGGTCGGAAGGCCTGACACAAAACCTCAGGAAACAATTGGGTGTCGTAGAGATCCTTAGGCCTCCGTTTCCCTGGCCATTGATTATTGAGCTGTTGTTGAATCTACTGTGTTACAGGGCACAGGAACAGCTCCCCATCTGGTTCCCCCTTCCTCTGTTGACAAGGAAATGAGCTGGCATCACCGTGTCCTAGGACAATCGTGATACTGATGCCCAATAGGAGATGGTTGTGATTTATTTTCTCACACTGCTGGTATGTTCCAAATTATAAAAGCCTTATAAATGCATAAGTATACATTAAACGCTGTCTTTATTGTGTGGTGTGTGTGCGTGCGTGTATGTCTGTGTGTGTGTGTGACTCTGTGCTCCCTCGACATAATCGGTTCACAAGTACACGCTACAGCTGGAAAACACAAACTTTGGAGGAAGTACTATGGTGTGAAGGACGGAGGCTGGTTTCATGTATCCTTGCATAATCGTACTTTCTGAAGTGTTCAAAGACATACAAACACCCTCCTGGTCTAACAATATCTACAGTATATAATGTGTAACTACAAGAGTTGGGTAGAGTAGCCAAAAATAAGAGTATTGTTACTTCAGAATAATATAAAAAGTAGTCATCCAAATAATTACTCATGTAAAAGTAGTGGATTTGTTAAGAAAAAACTACTCAAGTACTGAGTATCTGTTTGGGCGTAACTTCTGATTTTTGTTTTAGTTTTGATGTAATTAAACAGACAAAACGTATAAAAAATGAGACAATTTCGACATTTCTAAACAGTAAGTAACAAAGTGAAGTTAAGCTTTATTTGTTATTATTCATACAACAAAATTGCATAGGAGGTTTAGTCGAGAGCTGCCACAAATATGGGCCAACCTGACTCACATGTTTTTATTGGCACCCGGAGGAAATCTGCGCAGACACAGAGAGAACATGCAAACTCCACACAGAAAGGTCCCGTCCATTCTGGGACTCAAACCTGGGGTAAGAGTCCTAACCACTGCCATATAAATAATGAATAATAAGATAAATAATGAATAATAAACAACATAAAGCTTTTGAAACCAACACAGGGGTAATGTGTAAACACGGGTAGAGTCACCAACAACTTATTGTGTACACTTCTAGGCTTAAGAACTTACTTCTGAGATGTTTTGAGACTAGTTTTTCCATCCAGATAGGGTTAGTTGTTTTTGTCCATATGGTGCAATCCCACATAATCCTTTCTGGAATGGAAACTAAACTTGCAGGACCAGGACAATATTAAATGTGTCTTGAATAGCTTGCATTTTATGAGGGCTCCAAAGATCACAATGTAACACCACTGTCATGCACTTTTTATTCCACATAACCAATGTTCTTCTGTTGCACTCTTGTTCCTAGCTTTGGATACATTTCTTGTTTCATCACCAAATTATCAAAAACATTTCACAACAGTCTGGTGTTTTGAAGAAGAAAGGTCTATGAAATTGAAATTCCCAGTATGTTATTTCCAATTGTTTATATAAGTGCCACTCCTAATGTCTGTAGTCTTCATGGCCTGAATAGGTTGATTGATGTCTTATGAGAAATCCCACGGCAACAGGAGACTTTGGGTTTTCCATTGGCCTCAGCGCATTTTTAAAGTCTGCTCTTGCTTCAGAAACTGTCATCAGCAAAGACCTGCACATAACTTGAAAATTGTTTTCAAAAAGGGGAAATATAGAAATAACTTGTGTTTACAGTATTTAAACTATTTCCAAAACTTTGTCAATATGAACGATATGAAATTAAATGGGAATGAATTAATATCAAATAGTTAGTGGCTACCGGCCCACATTCAGTCATCTGTTACTGAATAACGACAGAGCAGCTACAGGTTGGTATAACTGCACGTTTAAAAATTCATAACTTTACACCACTCTGTACCTTTTATTTAACTAGGAAGACACTCTGCGTGTTTTTCTATCCAGAAATGCTATGAAGCTATTCCCCTAAAAAACATGACCAACAGAGATATAACTGGAAATAAACATATTTATATAAAAAGCAGGTCTCTCTCCAGTATTAGTCAGTGAGATTTACAGTTTCTTCTCTTGGACTGAGGTTATTTTTCTGACCTTGAGCTTTATGTTATGATCATACACTATAGTTGTCACAAATAAAAGGTACTACACAGCACATTTTACATAGGACAAGAAAAATAATAAACCTCCAAGACATCCTTTGTCTGCTACATTAAATGAGCTCCAATTATGACAAGGAGATTTTTTTTTTACATGTTTATTATAAATGAAATGAACTATACAGTTTGTTATAAACAACATTCAATATACATCAATAATTTAATGATATAAAAGACATGACAAACAGAAATGCTGGAGTCACACACAGTGGAGCCACCTTAAAGAAAGGGTAGGACACAAGGACTAACCTAATGTGTCTTGGTTAATCCAGAGACATGCATGAAATTCAGTCTTCACAAGTACCAGGGCTTTTCTTACACAGTGTAAGATAAAAGAGGTGGGCTTTGTGCAGGAATACTGAAAGGAAAACGGACAAAACACCCAGTGTACGCAATGTCAACCTTTTAGTGAGTCACTGACAAACACTGTAATGTTTATTCTCTGCTTTGCAGAATTGAGGCATTTTTACTTGCAGTTACCTCTGAGAATGTCAGGAGTTTGGACAGTGTGGTCTGATGTTTACATAGAGCTACAAACATACAGTATACTACTTATTCAACTGAATCTGACGTAAGATAGAAGCCACTGCTGTTACTACCATTGTACAAAATAACACTGTTTCAAGTTTTTATGTGCAACTCAGTGCATGCTCTAAGGCTAGGCAGTTGATAAGCCGGCTCAATTTAGTAAAAGTGGAAAAACCATGGACATAGGGCCTCTGCAGTTTACAACTGTACAGTGACTTCATATATGGAAGTAGTACAGGTTTGAGAGCATTGTGCAGCTGCCCTCGTCCCATGACTGGAAGGTACGTCAGGAAAGCATTGATCTGTTACATGTTAACCTTGGTTGGCTGACATAAGCGGTACTTCAGTCACTCAGAGCAGTGCAAGACCCCAACGGCAAACACAAGTAGCAAGGCCATGTCCTGAGCAGGGCAGTGTTTGCGGCTCCTGATGGGACAGCGGCCAATGTGTACATGGCAAATAACAAAGAAAATGAAAATATTGTTGCTGTGAACGTTCCCATTATGCGCCATGAAGATGCAGGACCCCAAAGCCAGTATTAGGCACAACTGAAGCAGCAAAACTAACTATTCACAAGTGTTGATAAAAACAGTCTATGGCACATGGGAGGCTCATTTGCATGGAAACTTAGGTCTGAAACTCACAAGACAGGCATATGGAAATCATTTCTCATGTCTGACAGGACTTTCACAATTTGTCACAAGACTCTACAATTCATGACAATAGAAGCTGGTTTACTTTCTTTGCACAACTGTATGTTTTAAGTCAAAATAACTCTAAAGCCTTTTCAGACATAAATTATCAAGGTTTCCACTAAAACATCTAGTGTAATAAAATAAAGTAGTAGCCCTTTCAGTTTCTTTTAGGACAAGTGATTGGCTCAGGTTTTTAAGACACAAGAGTGGACTTTAAACTGTCCTTATTTGCTGGAATTGTGCAATGGCAGTGACATAAACCCATTAAGGTGTTAAAAGCTTCAGTCCTTCATTTTAAAAAGTTTACAAAACTCACCAATATGATGAATAATTGTGATAGGACTGTCATGAACACAATCTTTAACAGCCTGATATTTGAAAACTCACACTCAGGCACGGGTGCTAGTTTTGTGTGTTACAAAATAAATGTGCATTTCTCAAACCATATAAAAATACATAAATATAGCAGATTTTAAAAGTCTCATTAGAATGCTTGCTTTGTTATCCATTACTTTAAAGATAAATTTGAAAATCAGTTTAAAACATGCAGCAAACATTCACACAAATGTTGATTCTCTGGCTGTGCAGTCTCTCATTATTCAACCCAAAAGTGCAATGAAATGATGAATTCTTCTAAATATTAGAACATATATGCAAATGGTACATTTTGCATGATTTCGAAAATGTATAGACTATTATGTCCCTCTCTTCTTCTACTGTGTTATGTGTCCGTATTGTCTTCCTTTGAGTATTCCTCCACAAGTTTCTCATAGGAGTGGCTGTGCTCTGAACAGTCACTAGTGAACACAGACTCCTCAGACTCCGACCCTTGCTCTTCTTTCGAGTTTGTTTCAATGTTTTCATCGCACGTCGTAATAGACAGTTTGGCTTTGGAATCGTCGTCATTGTCCTCTTCCTCTTCCAGGTTATTGCCTAAAAAGTTCTCCTCGTCGATAAAAGTGATGTTGGCGTTTTGGAAAGTGAGCGAGTGGTACTCTTTGGAGTCCCATGTCCGTTTACCGCACTCACCCACGCCGCCATTTTCCAGATCCACATCTTTATCGAGCTGGTTCTCAAACATCGGGTCAGGGGTTACTTCTAGGTCGCCCTCCACGTGGTCCTCTGGTAGCAGTAAACCGCTGTCTGAACCCAAGAGGTAGTTCTTTGATTTGGAGAACGCGACAGTCACTCGGTCGCTGAAGCTATAGCGCCTCTTCTGGCGTGGAGACCTGTCCAGGCTAAGGATTGTATGACCATTAAATACTGGAGCGTCATTGCAACTTTGGGATCGCCCAATGTCTTTACATTTGGCTTTATTGATTGCGTTGATAGCAGACCCGTTAGGCCGGCTGTCTTTCTTATTGCCAATCTGCTTGATCAAGTCATTGTAGCCTTCCTGCTTCTTGGACAGGAAACTAAATATGTTGACATCGTTAGCAGTTGGAGGCAGTCTGAGGGAGGCTTTGTGTGATTCTTTGTAATGCTGCAATTCATCAAGTGATAACTTGCGTAGCTTGCGGCGTTTCTTCAAAGCCTTGTGTGCTTCTATCACCATTCGCACTTTCCAGTTGAAAAACAACGAAAGCCATGCCAGCCCAAGGTAAATCCACACTTCCACAAAGTAGCGGTACAGCGTTGGATAATCTTTGTTGGGTTCTACACCTGTAAAGATAGAAGTCAGAATTATTTTGAATAAAAATACAGCTGTGGAAAAAAAAGAAAAAAGAGATCCCTGCAATTTTTTCTTAAATTAGCCTCTTTCTGGGTCTGGCAACTGTCCCAGGCCAGTGTCTGTTCAAGTCTTTTGCACCCCTCACGCTGCTTTAAGAGCTCACAGACCATCAAGAAAAGCTGAGAGAGTGGTACAAAGTTACCCAATAGCAATGTGAAAAACTGGTCAGTGTTATTCCACCAAATACTTATTTCTCTTCAGTCAAAACAGTATTTCCATTTTGTTTCAACCGTGAGAACTGATCATTTTGCAGTGGTCTCTTATTTTTTTTTTTTTTCCCAGAGTACATAAAGAGGTACTGTTCAGGGCATCAAAGAGTAAACTTACCTGCTACCAAGTCTCCAAAACCAATTGTAGTTAAAGTGACAAACGAGAAGTACAAGCCTTCAATGTAGGTCCAGCCCTCCTGGGACATGAACACAAAAGGTGGAAGGACTAAATGCACCAGCACACCCCAGAGGAGGAAGATAGCTGTGCAGGTAAACTGAGCCTTCCTCTGGAGAAGAAGAAAAAAAAAAGAGGGCTTTAGATAAAAGGTCATGGGATACCACAAAGAGGTCCAAAAGGAAAAAAAAAAAAAAGACTACAGACATACCAGTGAAAAGCCTTTCTTAGTGAGATACTGGCCGAGGTGCTTGGCCCTGCCTCCGAAGAACTTTCCCAGCTCACTGATCCAAGTCAGACACAGAGGAACACCGAAGAGGCCATAGAAGATGCAGAAAACACGTCCGGCAGGGGTTTTGGGAGCTATGTTTCCATATCCTTTGAAAAGAGAAAAACGTAGTAGAAGGGAGCACAAATTACATCTAGAACTACAACAGCAATTACATAGAAATTAAACACTGTGTAAAATGTAAATGAAAACAACACAATGTTTATCAAATATATTAGGAACAGAACAAAATCATATCAGGTGTGGACATTTATGAAAAATAATTTAAAAAGGCAGTAAGATACAGTGAATGCAGCTTTTTGCATTTTTCATGAATGGTAATAAAAGGAGCATTTTGCAATTGTTTGTGAGCTTTATTTTTTCCCCTAAGGTGCCTTCTGTATACATCCAGTCACAGGCTACAGAGGAAAACTAGCTATTTGGCTTTATTTTTTTTAAATTCTGGCATATTTTACAGTTTGTGTCCATGGTCATTATGCATTTTAGAAAAACAGATTTATTTGTACCAAATCCGAACATGATCCAGAAACACTACTGTCTAAATTGCTCCTTTTGTATCCCATTATTAGTAACAGTTTATATTTCAAGCATTTTGTTGTCTATGTTCTTGTGTTAATAAAAATAATATGGTTTTATGAGATTTACAAATGCATTTTACACAGTGTACCAATGTTTTGGGAGTTGGCTTTGTACCTCTGTTTTAGCACTTACCAATGGTAGTGATAACAGTGGCGGCAAAGATAACAGCATTTGGCCAGTTCCAGTTGTTAAACGTCTTGTTGCCCGTAATGGTGACTCCTTGGCCCGCGGCATCTGATACCGCCTGCGTAAATAAAAAAAGTAAAAAATATGAGACTAAAACATAACACATAAATTATCGCAATCAACGGTACCATCAAATGTGAGCAAAAGGAAGACAGGAAGTGAGCTCCATTTCTTCCACCACATCCTTCCTACGATAAACTGATGCTATCGCCACAACAACACAGTGCACCGTGGGGATCTGCCCTAATCTAAGGGCCTTAGAGCTTTTAACCACTGCTTACTTGTGTGAGGAAGAGGAAACAACCATAGACGCACACCTAAACAGACATTTCATAATCGCAATGACGTAGGATTTCAAAAGGACCAGGTAGAAGCACTTCAGAGGTTATCATTGAAACCTAATCCCGCTAACGTCAACTACAGTGCTGTGCAAAAGTTTTAGAGAGGCGTGAAACAATGCTGCAAACTAAGAGTGCTTTCATCGGGAAAGGTCAGTAATGGGACAAGGACAAAATGATAAATTTTGGTGGATCCAGGGGTGTTTGAAGGAAGACCCAGGCCGAAGATACTAACTTCACTCATTTAAAGAACTCATGATTAGTTTTAGTTGATTCTTTCTACTTTGAGATATAATGCTTTGTGGCTCAATGGAAAAAGCATTACCCCGGAATGACTAGAACTTCGATTGAGTCAAGGTCTGGCACTATATTGTTACCATTGCAAGATAGGACCAGTACATTCAAATGGTTCTAAGGTATTTCAGTACATTGATACATCTTTCTTTGTTCATAGCCTTTCTTATAAACCTGTTTAGCACAGTACCGTAAGTCTGAGTACAACTGAGGAAAAAAGAACGATCTATTGTCAACAAATGATTGATTAGCCACAAAGAGAAACGAGACACCCCCTACTACGATACTGGCAAAGATTTTCATATGTTTAAGAACAATGTAGCCCTCAACAAAATATCATCTTTCGTACACTAAAGGGAAATGTGCAGAGGTTGGCAAAATGCACTTAATCCCCAAAGTAGCACAATATTGTTGGTTGTTTAATAATGACAGGTTTCGGACAACTCTGCTCTGTAATTAAGAAGCAGCGAGGGAGGGGAGGGGAGGGGGGGCAAGCTTTTTGTCTGCTGAAACAACAACAATGCTCCACTGGGCTTTTGGGAGACATCACCAATGACAGATGAGTTGAATTTGGAAAGAAAAACATCATTTCACAAAGAGAAAACTAGTACAGTAGTTAAGGGTCCCCATATTCTGCTAAATCGACTAAACTGAACTTTAAAACGATTTCAAAAAGCCTGAAAAAAGCTTTAAATGGGACCTTTAAGGGGCCATGTTTCAGGAACAGTATGTGATGAACACTAGGTTATGTGGCTCTTGGAGTGCATTACATCATTACACAGATCAGCTGGATATGAAGCACCTGCATCAGAAACAGCAGGGCTTTACAGACTACAAGCTTAGGAAGTTTGGCCATTGTCTCCATGTCTCTACAGTATACACAGACATATACTGTGCAAAGGTTTTAGTAAGCTGTAAAAAAAACGCTGTTAGAGCTTTAATAAATACAGAAAGAAATTTTATTTTTGCAATAAACATTTCAGCAAAGGTCAGTAATGGCAAAAGTCTGAATTGTTAATTTGGTGTGGTAATACAGATCATTTATATAAATCCAGGAGTGTTTTACATTGACACATCTTTCTTTGTTCATAGCCTTTCCTAAAACCTTTTTCGAAGACTTTCTGTCAGAAGTGTAATTTTTTATTATTCACATACTGTATTTCTTCTATTGTTAGTCTAGTTTTGCCACAGGAATTGTACTTGGGCCATTTAAAGACACTGATCTGATCTGTAGGTCAAGTTGTGTTTATACTTGATTTGATTTATTACCAAACAGCGCTGATGTAATGGCATTTTTGCCACAAGAGTTCACAGTTTTCCTTATCAGCCCTAAGATTTAGTGTGCAAGTGCATGCAACTTTGTAACTCACTGAGCGTGACTTGCACACGTCTGTTATGTAAAAGACAGAAAAATGCTTAAGTTTGAACATTGAATCTGCTGAATCACAAAACTCCAATGAGGGCAGAGAGCAGCCATCACGGGAATAAGTCCTAGACCTTACCTGGCAGTTTAAGAAGAGGACAAAGTGAATGACCTTTAGATCATTAATGCAAATATATATTTAATTAAGTTGTTTTTTTTTTCACAAGTACAATATAGAGTAGTCTTTGTAGATGCCAAAAAGGAACAACACAGTGGTCTTCAGGTTTGTAAAAGAACTCATGTCCCACAAGGTTCTCTAAAGGTTATAGGTCAGTCTGAGGTCAACTCATGGCCACCAAAGGTCACAAATGACCCTGAGAACAAGGAGTGAAAAACAGCCAGTGGGCAGAGAGATGAAAGGGACTGTGTGTAAACCTGAGCACAGTTCACCTCCAGAGGAAGTTGTTAAACTATGTAGCTGGACAATTTCTTCTTCACAACACTGACCACCTATGTAGTACAAACAGGTCTGTGTGTAAAAAAATAAATAAAATAAAATAAAATAAAAAAAAAAAATCACAAAAAATATTATTAATTTTGATATTTGTGAAAATAAGGCTGTAGAATATATTGCAAATGTTTCATTATGGCATAATTGAAGAATACTAATGAATATCTTATCTTATTGTTTTTTCAGGCTGTATTGGGACCAAAGTTTTAAAAGTTCTGGTTTAATTTAAGAAAGGGAAGTTTAGTTATGACTCAGATTGAGTAATCCTGGTTTAGCCCAAGTTTCGACCTTGTTAGTTCCAGTTTAATCCTAGTTTAGTCTTGTGGTAACCCTGATTAGTGTTTATTTTGATTTAGCTCCATTTTACTGGAGCATTCACATGATAAAACTGATTTGAATTTTTGCTCTGCCAAAATGAATAAAAATAGTTTTAATATTGTGCAGTTGCAGTGGAAACACTAGAGGAGAAGTCAGTTTAAGATAACCATAAAATATGCTGACATGTATGTTGCAACCCACAACAGTGCCGTCCCAAGACTGAAAGTAAGACTCTGTTACTTTAGGAGAAGCGGTTCCAAAGTGCAGACTAAGCAGTTTGGCACACTCCGATAACCAGTGCAAAATAAAACCACAATGACAAGCGCGGACCTTATCAGAGCAGCTGCTACATACCACTCGAGTTCCTACAAGGCCTGTTTTCACTTCAAATGGTCAAACACAACACCGTTAGGATTGCACTCACTGTAACTGCGAGGCCCAGTCGAGCCGTCTTTGTGTCAATTCAGCTTTGTAACGGCTTGTTCTGGTGCTGGTAAACTTTTGGCAGAACCAGAACCTGCGTAGTTACAGTGTTGCTGCAAATTGTTTCATTGACACACATGGCTCTTTATCCTTTCTTACCGCTTATTAATTTAGCAACAGCAGTCTTAGATTTAGGTCAAAGATGATAGTAAACCAAGCTTTTCTTATGAGTGATGTCACACATTGTAATGCCATGTAATCAAAGCACACATGAAAAGATCCTTGCCCAAGAAAGCTGCCATTGTCGACGCATCAAAGACAAGTCTGTTTGGTTAATTCACTGCCTACACCTAAAAACTCATGACAACAAGATCAACTGCTCCCTCCTATGACTTTGGGCTATTTATTTACACTTTACAGAAGGGAAATAAAGAGCAGACTTCATTAGACCAGCACCCGGGGCACATGACAAAGTTAGCTACTGCAGACTCTGAGTGGCTTCATTCATTTGTACCTGACCACTGGCTATGGTAAACCTCGAGCATGTGATCTGACTGTACTGATGAACACATTGGCAGTGTTTGTAAACTACTTATTGGGCCACTGAAAAGCGTGATATTGAAGTCATGTGCAGAGGACACTAGGCATGCAAAAACATAACCTAATTCATATCAATATGAAGATTAAAATGGTCTTTTCAGACACAAATCCATTATCTCTCACAATGGCAAAGACTCTACTAAAGTGAATCATTTGATCTTTTAGTGAGTGAAGTTGGGTCCGTATCGCAAAATGTTACAGACTCCATTAAAACACTCCTTGATCTAAGCAGTTCTGTAGATCCACGCTATTAAAATTCTTTATAACAAAAATACAATTCAATGTCAATAAAACACTTTTAGTTTACAGTAGTCATAATAAACCATAAATTATATAACAGGTGTCAGAATACATTTCCCTTTTTTGACGCAATGCACTAATGCAACCATGCAAAGAACTTGTGAGTGAACATGATTAAATGCCTCAGTCTTCATATAAAATGGACTGAAGCAAAATAGAAAACTGATCTATGGTCAGATGAATCCAAATTGGATAAACCCACAGAGAAGATGGCAGGGTTTTAGGATCATGTTCCAAAAACCCTGAGATCAAGTGTGAGCTTCTTTACGTGATACAACTGTAACTTGGATTTGTGCAGAGATGATGACTTCTGGAAGTGCTCCTGATCCATGCAGGGATTTCCAGCACAGAATCATGACTTATTCTTATTTTCAACACATGGTGTGTTGTTTATGGTCTATTGTGAGACTGAATGTGTTCTGTGGGGTCTACTCATGCAGTATGAATAGTTCACATTTGTATGAGAGATAATAAGTGTAAGCTGCTGCCGTCAGTGAACGCCTGCAACAGCCTCTCAAGGGCCAAAATTGATGGGCCATAAAAATGCAATCTGTAAACTGTGACCACTTCAAGGCCTGTCTGGTTAATAGTAAACTCTTTGTTATTGAGACACAGTAGACTAACTTTTATAAGACTGTCGCCTTCACTTGTAAAGGCTGCTTATATGTTTTTAATTGCTAACAAGCTGAGCTTAGTTTCCATTGTGGAAATCTACCTCAGACTTTGAAGCTGATAAAACCTGGTACATTTTGCTTGCTGCTCGGGACAGTTTGGTGCAGGTGTTTTTGGTGAGCATGTAGCAGGAGAGACAGTGGAAAATTACACTGTGTAGAGCTGTAAACTGAACTTCTGAAAGTCTGGTTTAAAATATTATTTGTGCGTTTTTACTTGTTGTGTGTAGAGATGTAAACTGAACTTTCTGAATAACTAAACGTGGTTCTCAAACTGCGGTACGGGTACCACAGTGGAACACAGTGTTCTGCAGTTAGGGTTTGGGTTTAGTTTAAGTTAGATACTTTTTATTTATGTTCTGGCTGGGGCTTAAATTTGAAGGTTATACTACTGCTTGGTCCTTTAGACGTGGCTTAGTCCTGGTTTAGACCTGAATTCGCCCTGGTTAAGTTCTGGTTTAGTCCTGGTTTAGAACTAGTTTAGACCAGGTTAAGACCTAGTTTAGACCTACTTTAGGCATTGTTTAGACATAGTTTAGTCTTGGTTTAGACTTGAATTTCCCCTGGCTTAGTTCCAGTTTAATTATGCATTAAACTTACTTTAGACCTAGTTTAGACCTGGATTAGACCTGGTTTAGAACTAATTAAGACCTACTTCAAGCATCGCTAAGACCTAGTTTAGACCTGGATTAGACCTAGTATAGACCTAGTGTAGTCCTTGTTTAGACCTGAAAAACGCCCTGGATTCTTTTTAGTTAAATACCATTTTAATTTATTAAAGATGGTACTTTGGAAGCCAAATATTTCCCGAGGAGGCACTTGATGTGAAAAGTCTGGTTTATAATATTATTTGAAAGTGGCCGTAAGCGTGCAAAAGAGTGGGACGTTTTCCAGTTTCCGATGACTAAGCCGCGAATGAATCTAAATCACAGCTTTTCTGTCAAATCGAACATTCCTTACTGAGCTGAGAAGCAGATTCTGGCCAGGGTCGGGCTGAGCTGTTACTGAGGTGCCATGAATGGGGGAGGTTCATGGACATATTCCCTTTCAGAGACCCCCAAAGACAAAAAAGAGGCAGCAGCAGGCAGTAGAAGGGGGGATGGGGCATAATAAATCTGCCCAATACAAATGTGGGCCCAAACGGGGGACAAGTTCAAACATGTTTTGGACAAAACTTCCAAGTAAAATAAAAAACAAAAAAATCTACTGTTTGCAGCACAGAAATAGTACAGGCTTTATCTGTTTATCTGAATACATGAGATTCTTGTTTTGCACTCAACATACTGTGGAGCTGAGAGAGCTCTGCCAAGGCACTGGTTCTATATTGCAATAGTGCCCAAACCTGGACTCATATTCAAAGATCTTCCAGTTCAGGGGTTAAATGTTCTTTCATTGACCTGTACGTCTCACAATGGTAAAGAATCCCTTAAAACACTCCTGGATCTTAAACCTGATCTGGATCCACACCAATATTAAACTTGACTTTCTTGACTACTGACCTTTTCTGAAAATTTCAAAACAAAAAATTAACAATTTTTTTTTCAGCACAGTACTATGTATATTATGTTTGGCATGTTAAGGTTGTATCGCACCAACTGGAAGGCATCAAGGTCACAGAGGAGTGGACGTGTGAACAGTGTCACGAGCCAAACACCTGCGAAACTACCATTGTTTACTAACTGTGTTCATTCAAGGCTGATGGGAAACTGCAGAGATCAAAATCTTCAGGGTTAAAGAATTAAAAAAATCTTTTTACAAGAACACTATGTTCATAAGCTTATTTGGGCTATAACCACACATAGTCCCTCCATACTAGTTTGTGTTTATATGGTAGTAAAATTTGACAGTGCAAGTCTGCAAGTGGTAATAAAAATAAACTGTTCATTTTAGCAGTCATGTTCAGAAGAAATAGTGTCAGACAGAGCTTCATTATTGTTGTATCTATGCAGGCTACATCCCAATTGTTTTACAACTGTGGTGCACAGTTAAGCACATTTGCATAGAGACATGCTCAAGCAGGTGCTACACACGTGAGCAAAACAGCACATCCTGCTAATATCCTTTACTACTGATGGTAACCTAATACCAGTTATAGTAAAGATTATTAGTGGAACTGGAGTTTATAGCACCTGCTTTTGCATGCACGGTATGCTAATTATTAGTCAACTGTACAGCTTTGTCAGTAAGCTGGGATTTACCATGCATTAAGTAACGTAGACGAGCCAAAAGTTGACAGGATGTACATTTTGGCGGGTGTAAGTTTTTAGTCATAAAATTCACAACTTTATGCACCGCCTGCATTCAAAACACAAGTGGGAGTCCTGGATGATTCACATTGATAGTCTCAGATCAGAAGCATGCAACAGTATGTCTTAAAAGTTGTTAATTTGAAGAGCCATACCTCTAAAATTCTGTTTAAATCATCTCTCGTCAGACAGGGATAGTCCTTGAGTATTTCATCCTTTTGGGCATTGTACCGTTTTGAAGCAATTTTCCAATTGGGCTCCTCCAGGACTTGAAAAATAGCTGCCCCAATGGACAGGTAAAAAATAATGGCAGAAGTCAACAGGGGGCCTTTATCTACCATACTTCTGTAAAGTGACTACACTAAACAGCGGGGGAAAAGAAGACACAGAAAGGAGGTGGAAAGCGACAATGGCCCGGAGACAGTTCAGGCTGGAGGTGTATCTCATTGCTCGGCGGCTTCACCAAAAGTTTCTTCTTACGAGCCTTGGCTTTGCGAAGTGAGAGAAAAGTGTGGCCGCGGACACCATTGGGCTCGACACATAACAGACTAAACTTGCTCATTAACCGTGAGTAAATGCGCGCAAACGAGCCCGCAGTGTGTGTAGTCTATCGCCGCCTCCACGTGCGCAGCTGCAGCAGGAGACGGCTCTGGCAGCTGCTAAAGTAGTGCAGTGTGTGAGGAAGAGAGCAGGGACGCGCACAAGATCCGCCCAGAAATAAGAGAGAGAAAAAAAAACTTCAGAGCAACAGCAGCAGCAGCGGGGGCCCCTGCCGTAAGCTCCTGTGTGTGCCTTATCTGCAGGTGTACGGCTACTGAGCTGAAGTTCAACCAGGTAAGTTCAGCCTATTGTGTCCTGTGTGCTCCCTGAACTGTTTGTTTTAGCAGACTGTACCCCCCTCACTTAAATGTATGCTGATTTTTCAAACAGTGGTCTTATAAAAACATGTGAGTGTTTACTTTTGTTGTAAATATTAATTCTCCTACATTTTCAATTCAAAATAAAAATCTAAATAAATAAATATATGACTGCCTTTGGAAATAAAATATTAAATTAAAACATAAAATAAAAATATTACAATATATGCTGGCGGCATGGTGGCTTAGTGGTTAGCACTCTCGCCTCACAGCAAGAAGGTCCCGGATTCGATTCCTGGACCATGTGGGGCCTTTCTGTGTGGAGTTTGAATGTTCTCCCTGTGTCTGGTTGGGTTTCTCTGGGTGCTCAAGTTTCCCCCATCAACCTCAAAACTTGCACATTTGTCTAATTCTCCAGCTGGGTACTCCGGACCACGATCCTGGCTCAAGATCTGGAGAAGGGTCCCCGGGTGCTGCACCACACTGCCCCTGCTCCTGACAGGTCGTCCCAGCAGCATTGAAGGATGGGTCAAATGGAGAGAACGAATTTCCCTATGGGAAAAATAAAGTATACCTTATAAACTCCTGATACATTTACTTATTTTACTATTATTTATGTTCAATGGAAAGTTTTGCCTCCTGTTCATCAGTCAGTGAGACACTTAAAAAAAAAGAAAAATATGGCAGATATTTTGTTTTGATGTTGAAAACAAATTATATATATATATATAAATAATAATGGCCACATAGGCTACATCCTACAACATTCTCACACACCCCTAGGGGTCCCCATACCCCACGTTGGGGAAACACTGAGGTAAAATGCTAGGAACATTGTAAAGAGGAGCTTTGTAGTCCTGTTTAATTTGATGAATGTTTAAACCAAATGGGATCACGTGGTTTAAGGCAATAGAAAGTAACATTTGCCTTTTGATCAGAGGTGGGTAGAGTAGACAAACATTGTACTCAAGAGTATTGTTTCTTCAAAATAATATGAGAAGTATTTGGTGTAAAACTCTGTGGACATAAAGGCTGATTTGTGTTTTAGTTTTGATATAAATATAAATACATGCAGAGGTAACATATAGACTACTCAAGTAATTATATATTGTTACTTCAAATTAATATTACTCAAGTAAAAAGTTGTGATAAAACTACTCTTAGAAGTACAATTTAGTGGAAAAGTTACTGAAGTAACACATTTACCTGTGCTCTTGATCTGTAGCTCTGCAGCCATTAAAACAAAAGAGCGTCCTATTGATTTTGATTATTCTTTGACAGAAGAAATTCAAAGTGAAGTAAATTCCACTATGAAACTGAGTCGTGGATAATCTAGGATGCAGTGTTAAGTGCGGTAGTAAAATGATCAAATTTTACTGTCCACTTATGAAATGGTTACATGTTTGTTTAAAGGATTCAGTCTGTTTTCTCTGTCAAATCCGAGAGGACCAAAGATCAAAGTGAAGAACACAGTATTGATTAGTGAGAGTCCTATATCCTCAGAGATACGCTTTATCATCGTGTCTGTCGTTCAAAGAGCACAGCAGAACTGGAGAAGACCCCTGTGAGACAAAGCAGTTGTATGAATGAAGATAAGACGTTTACTCATCAAAACCAGCACAGCCCTCACTGCTCTGTGGTGTAAATGGATGTGTGAGAATGTGAGGCATGCAAGGCAACAGGGCATTGCATCATATTCAGTGCTATACTACTCGCCTCAGGCGTGTGTGTGTGTGTGTGTGTGTGTGCGTGTGTGTGTGTGTGTGTGTGTGTGCGTGTGTGTGTGTGTGTGGGTGTGTGTGTGTGTGTGTGTGTGTGTGTGTGTGTGTGTGTGGGTGTGTGTGTGTGTGTGTGTGTGTGTGTGTGTGTGTGTGTGTACACGTGTGTGTGCTTGGCCAGAAGTCTGCAAGGAAAATATTTGAGATTTGCAAAGTAAACTTTTAAAGTTTGACCCAGCATTTTGCAGTACCTCCCACATTCGAGTTCACATCATGTTAAGAGCTACAGTACATCAGGTTCTACACAGACTGCTGTATCTCTCTTTATTGCTCTGGGCAAAACCACTTTATTGACTTATTGTCAGTGTTCCAAGATCTTATGTGAAACAGTCCATAAATTTAGTTATAATGCTACAGGTAGGCATAAGATGCAGTATTGTCAAGTGTCAACTTGTCCTTTTAACAAACCAGCGAGGAAAACGCTTTTCAAATTAGCTTTCATTTTTTGTCAAGTCACCTATATTATATTAGAAACCATGCAAAAAACAGATGTCTGCAGGATTACTAGACACCTTATCCTTTATTACATTTAAAATATTCATCAAAAACTGCAGTATATGAAACAAATGTGTTCATTTACCATCAAAGGAGAAAGAAAACTGTTATTTATGACAGGAAGTGACAGAAAAATGTCCTCCGAGCTGGCACAAGCATGTGTTTTTTCACTTAGCTGACTCAGCTGTTTGCTGGTTTAGGGAAAGACAGGTCTGCTGCACACATTAGAGCATTTTGGACAGTGTCCTCACATACAGAAGCTTATATAACCACCGTCCCAGCTCTGTACTGGTCCCTCCCCACATCCTAAACCTGACCCCATTATAGTTCAGTTCAAATATTACATGTCATGACACCACTGGTTAAAGATCAGTGTAGCTTGCCATATTCCTAACAAGATTAAGGCTTTATTATCATATAGAGTAAAAAAAATGGATGAAAAGTATAGTTGACTTAGGACTAATTGGCGCTGTAGAGAAAAACATGATCAAATTTAATTTAATTTGTAAGATAATAACATTATTGGGATATATATTTGGAGGCACAGTGGCAGAGTGGTTAGTGCTCTTGCCTCCCAGCAAGGAGATCATGGATTCAGTCCTCGGGCTGGCCAACACACAAACTCTCTGGGTGGAGTCCTCATGTCCTCTCCATGTCATCATGGGTTCTCTTCAGGTACTCTGGCTTCCTTCCACCGTCCAAAGACATGCATGTGTTGTGATGTGGGATGTGATGAATTGGTGACTCTAAGTTGGACCTAGTGAATGAATGTGACAGTGGATGGTTGTATGTCTCTGTGTCAGCTCTGCGACTGACTGGCCACTGTCCAGGGTGACCCTGTCTAAGTTAACTGGGACAGGCTCCTGTACCTGTGACCCCATAACAGGAATAAGTGAAAGAAGATGAATGAATGTGATATATTTACTTTTTTGCAATACAGATATTGTGTTTGCCAATACAGCAGTAATGATACATTTGCAATATATCATGCAACTCTAGATCTAGATTCTACTTAATGTGTTTTTTTTATTAATTGATGGCCTGCAGCTGGTCGCTGGTCATGTGAACTGGCCCTAGATCACAAAAGCATTTTAAGGAGTACGAGTTTGTCTGTTTTCACATGTGGCTGTAAAGGAAGAAGCCAGCTGATCTGACGTCATGATTGTCTCTTCATAAAACTCCAGAAGATGGATGTGCTCCACTCACAGTTTACACAATAAAAGGTCACACTGCTGCAGATGGTCAGTGATACTGTATACTGAGGACTAGAGGAGGCCGTCCCGGTGGTCAGGACCAGAAGCCCTGTGGGATCCAAGGGGACTTCCGGAGGGTTTAGTTTCTCTTGATAGGACAACCGGAAAGACAACAACAGATAAGGCAGAATAAACTGTGGCTACATTAACCATGTCACATTTGATCACCAACAACTTCATAAGGTAGTAGAGGATATCATGTACTATACTGTGCAAAGGGCAGGTTTTTAAGAAACTCAAAGCTTTTTTAAGTTCAGGGGTAAATGCTCCTTCGAATGAGTCCTTATACTGTATTTCATAATGGTAAAGAATCTAACTTCTTTTTTTAGTGATTGAAGTTAGTATCTTTGGTCCAACTCTCTTAAATCATAAATTAATCTTTTAAAACACTTCTGGATCTTTACAATGATCTGTTTCCACACCAGAATTAAACATTTTGTGTCTATTAAAGTGCTCTTACTAAAAAGGGAACCATGTACTTAATTTTGTTTCTTCACTGTTTTGGTTATTATTCCCCTAAAGCACTCTAAATGCCCATGATTCCAGTTGACTCTCATGTGATCCCTAACTTTGCTTCACTCTCGTTTTCTCTTCCTCAGATATATGTACGAAGGCTTCCTCTGCTGTTTGGGTGCTCTGTCATGAAGAAAATCTACGAAATAAAGCCATAACTTGTTGTTATGGTTAACTGGGACGACTTTATCGCGGGATGTGTCACTGTCTCACAGGACCTGAGATTCAAGGACATTGGGTCAGTTATCCCAATCTTGCAAGGCTGGAATTTCACCAAGATACACCAGGGCGAGGTGCAGTGGGCTTCATTCACAACTCATTTACCCATCACACTGACTCTGAAACTCTCTATTTTCATTCATACTGTATGGAGTTACCTTTGCAAAAAAATACACACTTTCCATGTTTCTAACTCTCTTCCTATTCTGTTCATTTCTATGGGCATCACAGGCGGAGTAACCAGTCAGAGAAACAAAGGGCAGGATGTAAGCAGTGCACCACTGACTTGTATCCAAAACAAACATGGCGCTTATTAAGAATTGTTGCTGGTTTTGCCTTAAATCACCAGAATACGTTGCACTTTAACCTTGCTGTATTTGTCAACAACTCCCTTCCCCAGGGGCAAACAATAAAACCAGACAGGTATTACTTCAGCAGTGACCAGGATGTGAAGATGTATGTTAATTTTGTGTACTGTCCACAGTAATGTCAATACCTAAACAGAGTGTGAATATTGATTGTGTTTCAGGGGCAGGTCAAGTTTGTTTAACAGTCAATTACCCACCAGGTTACTCACGGTCACCTCATCCACTGCACTGTGTCCTTGAGCGCCACGTCTGAAGTGAAACCGTCTGACCTAAAGGTTTCCCTTTAACCAATCATATTTCACTCTGGTCACACACGTCTTTTGTTTAGAGCACATACTTCCTGTTTGTTGGGCAATATTTTGGGACATCCTCTTTTAAAATGTATTTTTAGCCCGTGAAGGTGTGTGCAGTGATGGGAACTTGTGAAATGACTACAGAAAAGCTTCCTACTACCATTGTTTTATGTTTGTGTTGTGTGTTTTTTCAACACTTCTTGTTGGGAAGGAAATCTAGACAATCACTGAGCTAATTTGCCTCTGGGTTTCTTTGAGTATGCATTTTTACATTCATTTACATTCAATACTGTGAAGCATATCTAAAGTAATAACTCCAACAACCACAGAAAATATATGACTTTACAAGTACTATCTTTAATGGACTACATTGAGCCTGAATCTCAACTAAACTCGGACTGAACCAAGTCTAACCCAGCACTAAACTAAACTATGATTAAACCAGTACTAATCCAGGTCTAAACCAGGATTAATCCAGGTCTAAACCAGGATTATAGCCCCAACTAAAAGTGAAACAAGAATAAAACAACAAAAAGACTCCTGAGTACAAACAGAAGAAGCCTGCGTACCACCACCTGTACCTGCACCATAATTTAAGAACCACTAATACAGTATATCATTTGTTTTATTAGATAATAGAAGAAAATTAAATAAAATGCTTGCTGTGCCACCCCAAACCCATCTACTAGCGTCATTTTATATGGATTAAAATAACTTTGCCTGAATTACATTTGGCTATTTAGTCTGCATTATTGCAAAGGTAGGAAAGGGATTGAGGCAACTGTAAGTAGGAAACATATTGTAGATTACCAGAGGCACCAGCGGGGTTGTTTCTGAAAAAGTGCAGAGCAACGATAAGAAAAGAAAAACCTGTTAGTTTAGTATTCGTATCCAAAAATCCCAGAAAGCTCCCTTGTTCCAAGAAGACTCTTTAACTGCACCTTTGTCTGCGCCTTTGTGCAACCTGATCCATCTGCCACAGCGGCCAAATGCAATTCATGGCAAACTCAGTTCAACTCAGGTTTTATTCAACCATATTATTCAACCATATCATTTTAGGTAAACCTTCAGAGCCATCAGCAATACTTATGCTAAAGGCTATAACGATAACACAGTGCACTTTTACTGTTGGTGCCAGCTTTGTAAATCTGAACTTTCTTCCTCATTTCCTGCTGCGTTTTCACAAAAGTACATCCAATAAGCTTCTTCACCCAAAATATGTCTGATATCCCATCAATATTAGCGCTGCCAGCAAACCTGTACAATAGATACCAATATAAAGCAGTGTTACATCACAGGAACAGACCGACCACCTGCCTGAACATTTACTACAGAGTAAGGTTTTAAAATGCAAAGAAACTATAAAAGATAAAATAAAATGCTGATAAGAAAAGAAAGATCACTGTGTAGTTGAGGCTCATAGCAGACAAGTGTTTATTCATTAATTGATTGATAATGGATTTGTGAAAAGTAAAGGTGGGAAGACCTGGATGTAGAGGAACTGTTGTCAGTGCTTCTTGGAGGCTGCGGGAATTCATAGAACTGAGCATTTTGAGGCCTCAGAAACCGAAACAAAAACAAAAAGAGGATTACTTAAACCTGCGTGAAGGAAACAAAATGCAACCCCAGGTATGTTTTTGATGAGGGAACATATAACACGGTAGAAAGCTCAAAAAAGTAGATTTTGCATAATATATCCCCTACTTTGCAAATACGGAACCTACGCCCTAGTGAAATCTACATCTTTATGCACCACAGAGCAGAAACAAAGGATATACAGTATGTTAGAAAAGTTGAATCATAATGATACATGTTAGTGCAATAATGAAAACTGTATCTGTGTTCTGTTAACATTGCATATTGATTCAAGCGATAGGTGTGAAAATGTGTGCTGAACAGTCTGGTGAGTGGAGCTGGCCGTGCTGCAGAGGTTGTTTATGTTGCGCTGCTCTCTCCTGCAGAGGCATGTCTGTGTCTGCCGGGAGCGTAAAGCCGAAGAGGAAATGAGTGAGGGCATGTCACTGGATCGTTGGTACAATCTCTCGCTGCACTGTACACCACAGACATTAACAGCTTTTCCAGTGAAGGACAGTGTGGACATCCCAGAATAAGCCTCCTAAATCCATTTACACATCAGGGTTTTATGAGAGTTCAGAGTTCATCCACCTTATCTGAATTATGATCTCTCATCGTTTATATAATGCAATAGAGTCATTGCAAGCTAATGAGTATAATTAAAATAAATATGATGCTCTGTAGGCAGATGATTTGAAAAACATAAACACGGACATGAACGTCTGACTTTCACTGGTCTTGAAAATATCCAACAATGGATCTATTCTGCTGTGACCATAAAATCCTAAACATAGTGAACATTTTATAATAGTTTTGTCACAACTGTCACAAGTTTACAACAGCAATTATTTCTTAAAAAAGGCAGCAGGCGACACAGAACTAGACTCTTTTACACATGCTTTCCACTAGTTTACCCTAGTTTAAACTGCCAGCCTTTTATTGTAGCTTATGAAGATGCGAGAACAAGTACATTTTGTCCTGGCTGTAGTTAATTTACAGTTTTTACCAGCGGCAATAAAACATGTTGCAAGTGTGGCAAGTGCCTTACCAATTATCTTTTATAAACCAGTTGGATGGTTGGCTCTTTTTTGCAGAGTTGGAAATAGCATGTGCAAAATACCAAAACATGTACTCGTGTACACTTTAGTATTTTAAGTGTGCAACCCACTCTGCTACCCAATATCAAAAATACTTATTAGATTCTAAAACTACTTAGATATTACTTAGGGATTTTAAGTCTATTCTTGTAAAACTATTGATTTTTTTTTTTAAATATTATGTTTTAGAAAATCTTCTCAGAATGTACTTATTTTTACATTTTTTTATACTCTCCACCTCGTTTTTTTGTATCCAGGCTGGAGCAAGATGTGAGTTTAATATTATTTTTTTCTGTTTATGGTATTATGTACAAGATATTAACTTTATCTTGTGATATGAAGTTAATCAGTTGTTGTTTATTTGTTTTAGAGTCAGTGAACTATGCACTAGGACTGAAATGACTTTACCCTTGATAATGATATATTAATGGAGTATAAAAATATTCCACAGGCTATAAACCTCAGTTATAAATTCATTATATTAGACACGTGGTTTACGGTTATATGATGATTATCAAAATATTTGCCGATTCAGTTTGTTTTGGTCACGTCACCGATTAGCTACCTGCGAACATCAAGGCCTTTTGTTTCTGTAGCGTTTACTTAGTGATGAGTGTCAATGTCCACATGTGGCAGAAAAACTAGTTCCTGGTTGGGAGCCCTGCAGCGCGATACACAGCATCTGAGTGAACTGTAAACAAAGGGACACACTTTTGTGCAGCTGGTGAATGATGGCTGTACTAAATATGTGATGTGTTTGTTACCTGTTATGTCACAGGGCTGTCCCAATCTGCTCATAACAAGTTTGAAGACGTAGTATTAGCTAATGTTTGTGTGTTTAAACTGCAGGTTAGCTCTTACTTAATACGCTGTGCACGTTATAGCAAGTTACAAACACACTCACATGTCCTTATTAAGAGCAGACTAAATAAAACTCATATATTAGGCCTTATTAGTTGACAAATAATTATGGGTGCAGTTGTGCTCAAAGCAAGATTTTTGTGTCCTACCACTGTGGTATTTTCCAGGTATTATCTGCATGAATAGATTCAGGTTCTGCCAACTTCTGACATCTTTGGATAGCCATGCCACAGTCAACCTGTTCTCAGCAATTCCACTAATTGCACTGCATTAGTTTAGTGCTTTTTAATCGAGTTTCTTTAAAGGAACACCTCCTTATTCTTTCATGTAATTGAGGAAAACTATTTAATCACCTAATAGCCTATCATCGAGTCCTTAATATGCCATTAATGACAGTGTTCAGCCCGTACTAACAGTCACACGTCTGCATACATTCGGGTCTGCATTTGTTTTTTTGTTTTTTGTCTTGGACACATTGACTCAATTGTGGCCAGACAAAATTCTATTAAAAAAGTGGATGGCTAGTCCAGCACTGATTATGTCTGCTTACACAGAAAAGAAGTGCCAAACAGAAAAACAAACAAAACAAAACAAAAACAGAACAGAAAAGGGAAAAGGAAAGCAAAAACATGGATATGCACTATGTTCAACAAGAAGAAAATAAATGCAAGATCAGTTCATTTTACTATGACTTTGATGTATTTTAAAATATTCCCCCTTTTCTTTCAAAACAACATTTAGCCTTCAAACAAACTAAACATTGAAACAACATTCAACCTTCCTGTGACGCACTTGGGGCCTTGACCCACCTTTTGGGAGCCACTGCCCTACTGTACTGCCCTACTCCCACATATTTTGTTTTGAGTTTATTGTACACATTTGTCTGACAAAGCTACTGCTGTCCTATTTTGGATGCTTTGTCTTTAAACTTATAGATTGTGTATGGGCTGCAGGATGTAGCAGAAGAATGGCAAAATAATTTCATAGGTGAAGCTGAATTAGTGCTGTTTTTGGGGCAGGTCATCGTGGTTCATACTCTGTTAGATGTTAGACTGAGCTGGGAGTGTGACCCAGCCTCTCTGTTTGTTGAGCAGGTAAATACACTTTCGTCTGAGCTGGCAAACATCCTGGTCATCAGTCACTGCTGCGTGTTTCACAGTGAAAAATACACACGTACAGTGGATAGACGCGTGTTGTGTGTCACTGACCCCCCTTGAGTACCCCCTGCAAGTGACTCATGCACATGTCAGTGTTTAGTCTGCTCCCTAAGGCCCACTCACATCCAGGTGACGATATTTTGTGGTGCAATAAGTATGCAAGCAAATGAAAAGTTTTTTTGAGCCACTGTGACTGTAAATGTTCTTCTGTGTCCACACTGGCTTCACCTTTTCCCGGTGGTGCAGTTGCTGTTGTCAGCGCGGCACATGCCTATCATCTGATTACTGTAATTGGTGGGGATTTTTAGTGGAGCAGCTGATGTCCTGTGAGTGAAAGTAAACAAGAGAAACAGTCAGTCAGTGTGAGGGCAGCTCCCAAAGAGGTCAAGCAACATACAAATCTGTCCCTGTTTACCCAGTGGCAGTGGTTTTGTAAGCTAATAAAATCTCTTTAGTCTAGAATTCTGTTGCAAAGTCATGCAAGTGAATAACCAGTGCATATGAATCAATGAGTACTCTTTGTGCCAGTCTCAGACCTGGATAAATGGAGAGGATTGCATCAGGAAGGACATGGGGCATAAAAACCTAGGCCAAATAGATATGAATCCCCGCACATTAGGAGGCAGATTATCTTCTATGGCGACCCCAAAAGGGAAAAACTAAAAGATTATGTTTTCCAAGGTTATGTTTTGTAAACAAGATAACTCAAAAAGTGATGTTTGAATATACTTTGTGGCTTTACTTTGTGAGATCTCCCGGTTTGTGCCCAGGTTGGATATGATTTCTGATAATGCTTTAGAATAACTCACCACTTTAAAGGTCACCTATTCTGCTAAATCACCTTTTTGGAGCTTTTAACCATGTTATAATGTTTCCAGCTCAAAAACATACCTGGACTAGTATTTTGTGTCATTCATGCATGTTTGAGTAATCCTCTATGTTGAGCCCATCCATTTCTCAAGGGCTGGAAACGCTCGGTCTCACTGCTCTACATAGACACGTGAACCCAGGAAGTGCTCTTGCAAGTTTCTAAAGCCCATACACCATCACCTGACTCATTCTGATCATTTTAGCAATTCAATTTCTGTCACTACGAAGCAGTCAGCTCATTTATTTATGTGTTAGCGGCATGTTGCTAATAGCTGGGCGAAATAGTAATTTAATGCTCTGTCCAGTTGCCACCTTTTCCAGGAGGGGGCAAGAGACACATAATCTATGAGTTCTCTGCAAAGTCAAAGCATCAGTTTTTCTTACATGTACATTATTTTAAGTTATAAAATGTGAAATACTAATGTAATGGTGTCCAAAGCTATTTAAGCATTAACACATGTATGTAATTAACTATATTTTAATGAATGAATAGTTTGTAAATACTGATGTTTATATTTTTATTAGTTAAAAAGCATATTATTGAATTAAACATTAACAACAATATTTATCACTCAGTAGTGTTTATTAAAGTTGAATTAATGCTTTGTAAATAATCAGTTCCCTGGTTACTACCCCTTATTACGTAACTAATGCTTTATAGTGTGTTTTTGTTTATCTTCATTATTGCAAGATAGGTCTGCACTCTCAGAAGGCTTCTTGTTGTAATATTTAGACACATTTGAAAACATAATCAACAGTTTGCTAAATGCACACTCATTATATTTAGGCCAACGTGAGTCAAAATGTTTAAAACATCTGTCTGAGTCACTGGTGGAGGGTTACCACAGAGTGCATCATAAAAGGGCAGAAACCAGGGACAAAAAGGCACACGGACAACTTCGGAGGCAGGATGTGCATTGTGTCCTGCCATTGGCTTAAAATTGGGAGTCCAGATCCAATGAGGCGAATGGAGTGGGACACGCATAAAGCAAACATTTCACTGACCAAACCAAAAGTGGGAGACAAACTGATGCTAATCTGGAATTAGAAAAAGAAGATGATAAAACATGTGGGGCAGTCAGTCTTTTCTCACCAAGTACCACCTCAGAAAACTTTAGGCTTTCAAAGAACCATCTTTAATGGACTAAAAAGGACTAATCCAGGACTAAACAAGGACCTATTCTGGACTAAATTAGGTCTAAACCAGGAAGTAAATAGGACTAAACCGGGACTAAAACAGGTAAACCAAGGTGAATTCAGGATCAAACTAGGTCTAAACTATAACTAAACCAGGGTTAAACTAACCCTAAACCAGGAGTAAACAAGGACGTATTCAGGACTAAATTAGGTCTACACTAGGACTCAAACAGGTCTAAACTTATCTAAGCCAGGACTAAACTGAAACTAAACCAGGACCAAACTTGGTGTAAACTTAGTCTGAACCAAGACTAAACGAGATCTAAACAAGGACTAGATTAGGTCCAAAGCAGGACTAAACCAGGACTAAATGAAGTCTCAACCAGAACTAAACTAAGTCTAAACCAGAACTAAACTAAGTCTAAACCAGAACTAAACTAAGTCTAAACCAGGTGTAAACTAGGCTTAACTAGGTCTGAACCAGGACTAAACCAGGTCTAAACTAGGTCTAAACCAGGGCAAATCCAGGATTTAAGCCCCAACCAAAGCAGGCTAAAACTGGCTCTAAATTCAACTAAATCCCAACTTAAACTGCAAAAGTCTCCTGAGTACCACCAGAAGAAACCTGCGTACCACCAGTGGCACCTGTACCACAGTTTGAGAACCACCCAATATGGTGGTCAAGGAAGTACTTAAGGATTATTTTTGCCCTTGAGTTATTTATAGCGGCTCGTCTGTGGTCACACCTTAAATAATTATCCCCATAATGTCTTTTATCAGTCTCTACTTTAGACTTATCTGGGCAGTGTTGGCCCTTTACAACCGTCAGACTGAACTTTATCTACCACAGCTATCTGAGTCTGGCTTTGGGAAGAACACAGCAGATGCTTGGCCCGTCAATGATTAATGACTACAGAAATGTTGACAAGACGACTAAGTGGGTCACTTGAATACTTGGCTTCTTAGTGCAAGTAACCACAAGTCGCTACTGTGCTCCTCCTTGTGTCAGTCTCCATTGAAACAAGTGTAAATGACTAAAATGAAGAGGTCTGCTGCAGGACATACACATCAAAGTTATTTCTTGTGTCCTATTTATAAAAGGTCACGCTTTAAGGACCGTTTTAAGTGAAAAATTCATATCGAGGCAGGCTTTAAGACAGAAAGAAAAGTGTATCAATGAACAAAAATACACACAAAAAAAAGAAGAAAAAAATCCTCTGCCAAGGCACTGCTCTAATCTAAGATATAGTGCCCAGACCTGGACCTGTACTCAGCCTTGAATATCTTCTAGTTCAGGGGTAAATTCTCTAAATCCAGACTCTTTATTAATCCCACCAGGGGCAATTTGTTTGAGCAGCGTAATAAGACAACAAAACACAAACAAAGCAACATTAAAACAAATAATGGGGCAAATCCTGAATAACAACAAGAGGAGCTCAGTGGTCAATAAATAAAGGAATATAAAAAAAAACATAATAGAAGCCTCTATGTGTAAAAAAAAAAAAAAAAAAGTAAAAACAGTTAAAGGTGTAGGAATAAAAGATTTTGCAAACCGATTTGTTTTACAATAAAAATGTAATTTATGTCTGTTAGTGTTGTAGCGCCAAAAACTTTTTTTTACGGCCTTGGTCTTGTCTCAGTCTCAGGTGTGGCGGTGAAAATGCTATTCCTCATAATTTTGGAGTAATTCAGGAAAAAGAGCTGTCTCTGTTCATTTGTGGAGTCTGTTGCATTAGATCAGTAAAAAAAAATCATTAATGTATTTGAACCACTTTTTTTTTTTTTTTTTTTTTACTTTTCTGCTTTATTTAGTGTTAGTTCTCTGGGTTTGGTCCTGACCTGGTCTCAGTTTGCCTTGGTCTTGATCTCGGCTCCGTCCCTAAAATTCTTGGTCTCGAGCCCTGAAAGTATCGGCCTCATCTTGGCCTCATTCACTCTGAATTCTGGCTGGTCTTGGTTTCCATTAGTACTGCCCTGACTACAACACTAAATTATCTACATTATGTCAATTTACAACACTAAATTATCTACATTATGTCATGTTAATTGTGTCAGCGCACTGGCACTCCATAAGGATCGATACAGAGTAAATAAAGCCACTTACATAAGATTTTCTTTGGCCCAATAGTGAAAATCTGGTGTCTACAAAATGAAGAAATGCACATTTTCCCATGTGTCATATGTACCACACTAAGTAATGCGTCATGGCAAATTAAATAACTGGACATATGCAATTTTGACTAACAATGACATCTTTATGATTAGTGCAGACAGGAGATGCAGTTTGTCAAAACAACATTCCTCAGGATTTCATTAGTGCAGTCTGAGAGAACAAAGAAAAGGTCAATCCAATCCTTGTGACTGGCCTGCTATGTTATGTACAAAGATGAAACATGCCTTTAATATGTCTATGTTACTATATACAGTGCTGGACAAAAGTTTCAGTAAAGTGTGGATAATGCTGTTCAATAAAAGTGCTTTAATAAATATATAAATGTATTTTTTTTTATTTTTGTTATAAAATATTGTAGTATAGCAATGGGCCAAGGATAGAATTTTGGTGTGGGTCCATATCACTGTTTAGACTGAGTCGTGTTAGAGTTAAAGGGGATCTATTATTCTTATATTTATCTTTTTAAAGCAGTCTTGGTCACCTCTAGAACAGCAGTCCACATTTTAAAAACACTAAAAGTGTTTCGAATAAGTATTTTACTACTGCCATAAAGAAACAGGGGAAAAGACCAAATAAAAAGAGCTATTTATTTCCTTAAACCTTTAGTATGAAATATAGTTGTGAGGAATCAGTGGAAACAGAGCTGTACACTGTTTTTTAGATAAATAAATGAGAGCAGAGAGGATGTTGAGGGCTTGTTGATTGGTCGGTGCTTCCAGGAATGGGTGAGGGTTTGTGTGAGAAGCGGAGGTTCGTGGAACCAAGCGTTCTGAGGCCTCAGAATCGCAGCACCAGAAAATACAGGATTATTCATGGTAGAAAGCCCAAAAAAGTTGATTTTGGATGATCCTTTAAGGGATTCTGTATCATTTTAAGATATGAACCAAGATACTAACCTCACTCACTAAAAGAACAAATGATTAGTAATAGTACATTTGTAACTTTTGTGAAATATAAGAGGTTTTGTATCATTTACCCCTAAACTTGAGAATCTTCAAATTTGAGTCCAGGTCTGTGCACTATATCTTTATCTAGCTATATCAATTGTGAGATAGTTGCAGAGGTTTACACTCTGAGTGCTTCTCATTTAGATTTTTTATTTTTTTTGTAATTGTTTGTATTTTTGTACACTGATATATCTTTTTTTGTGCATAGCCTTTCTTAAAAACTCGCCTATGTCCTTTGCACAGTAGAGTAGTACCTAATGTTCTAATTCAGAGCAGTAATATTTTATGTGAAATGTGTGTCAGGGTGATCATACAGATTGGTGATATAACAGCTTTCTTGCAGCTGTATGTTAATGCATGCATGCACAGTAACACAAATACCAGTCCCAGACACACCTATGTGCGAACTGAAATGTGTTACATGTGGCTTGCAAGTTCAAACTCATTTGGTGACCCCCATTGGTGTCTCACTTCACAGCTTTCAGGTCACAACCTTCAGAGCTCCTTTCTGTTAATGATAGAGCAACATATTATCAATGAATTATTGAGTTGTATGAGTGCAACTTCTTCTTTTTCTCACCTTTTTTTCCAGGGACAGTCTATAAATATTCGAGCAGTGTCCATAGATGACTGACACTGTTATATAATGCATGCAAAAAATATATATAATCTTCATGTTGTTATCTAAAAAGAAAACCAGTCTGCAAGCATATTTCGGAGCCATTTTAACACAAACATTTTGCTTATGTCATACAATGTCCAACTCTGAACAAGTTTCAGTAACAAAAGTCAGAAGTTAATGTTAAATCTACTCTTCCTGCACTTGCTTTAGGGCTAGCATGGTATGCATGATGCAAAAAGGTGGTTAATAGCATACAAAGCTCTGTTCAAGTTCAACCATGAGTTGGATGAATTTGACAGACCAAAAAAGAGGGGCACCGGTGTTCCCACACATACTGCACCCTCACTGAACCGTGGCCAAACAGTTATGTGCTGTTTTGTTGTACAATGGTCACAGTCCTGTCACTCTCACTCCTGTTCTCCTCCATCCTCCCACACTTACAATGTGCACAAAATGATTATCATCCTGTATGGAATTTCTCTCGTTTATAGATCTTGTGGCTGTGTGTCCATCTGTCTTTGCCATTCACTTTTACTCAGTAACCTCTTGTGAAAGAGACTTGTAATCTCAGTGAGTTTTAATTCTGGTTAAATAAAGGTTAATAGAAATAAATAAAATGAAGCTAGCAACTGAACCTTTGTGGTGAGCAAAACATCAGGCATAAGAAATGAAACAGTTAAGTTAGCATAGTACATTTTTATCAAATCTAAAAGTGCACATAATTATACAGTCATCACACAGGAAAATTACATTTTTTGTGGCCTTGTGGCAGCCTATAAATTTGTACCTTGTTCATTGGCAACTATACATGACCAGCCCAGTTACTTTTAACATCTATTGCAATGTCGCCATCTAGTGGACTATGTGCAAAAATGACCATATTTCTTCTACAGAGGATAAAAATACTATTTCTAAGATGCAAAATAAAAAGTGTTAACATTTCTCAGTTTTAGTGAAATTGGCGCAAATTAACTACATTTTAAAGCCTCTATGATCTATGACAAAGCAGTTTTCTTAACTTCTGGTTTCAGCCTTGGGCAAAAGACCTTAGGTCCTGACAGATGAAACCAGATTGATGACAATGATCAAATCACTTTAGGCAGAGGTGGGAAGATCAGCCAATGAAGTAAAAGTACTGCTATCTCAAAATAACAAGTAAAAGCAGCTGCATCTAAAAAAAATAATTTAAAAAAAGAAAAAAATATTGAAAAAAAAAAAAAAAGAAAATGTCACTTAGATTCACACCCCTCAATACAGTGCTAACAAGTTTCTAAGTGATGTTAACAGAAACAAACTATCATTTTTAGAATAACATAATTTACACATTTCTTTTAATTGCAGCTAAAGCTTAAGGGGCAACACTGACACTAAATGACTAAGTGGGCAGAGCATTGTCCTTCTCCTGTCATCTTCCTACTGACAGAGATGACCGACCAGGACTCAGTCACTCACAGTTTGATGAAGTATATTCCATGTTTTTTTCTCAGGATCATTTATCTAACTCACTCTGATCATTTACTTGTGTACTGGGGGTTTGTCATACTCCTCCTCCACCTGGGTTTCGGGGTTGCCCCCCTCACCGTTGGCCGACTCTTCCTCTGTCTTCTTGCCGCCCCACCTTTGTTTCATATGGCTGTTGAGCCTCTCCAGGATATCGATTGAGTGGTTGATAAGTAAAGCCAGCCAGGCCAGGCCAAAGAAGATCCAAAAGCCTGTGAGGACGCTGTACCAGTCCGGGTATGATTTCTCAGGATTATTGTCTAGACATATAGTACAACATATATATATATAATATATTCAGTCAAACCATATAGAATTTGTGTGGAGAATTTGGCAAAGTTAAATCATAATTTTTGGTACCTGCCACAAAATCTCCAAACCCAATGGTGCTGAGGGTGATGAAGCAGTAGTAGATGGCCTCAGAATATGTCCATTCTTCTTGATTTTGGAAAACAAGCATCGGCACCACAAAGAAGAGGACTATCCCAGACAAGTAGGACACCAAATGGAAAAAGAAACGGGCACACATCTGAAGATATATAGACATATGCACAGTGTGAGTGGTAAACACATTGCGAACAATGTCATTTATGATATCTTCACCTTTTCGCCAGTTTTGCCCTGGAGGAAGTCGGAGATGTTCCTCTCTATAGCGAGCATGTACTTGCCGACCCGGTTGAGCACCACAATGTTGAGGGGGATGCCAAAGAGTGCAAAGAATACACAGAAGATCTGTCCACCTGTGGACCTGGGACTTATGTTTCCATAACCTGCAAAACAGTTAAGTGTTGGTGTCTGACAGGATTACATTACTGCCCATAGAGAAAGAATGTGAGTAAATTGACAGCTACCAGTGAATGTCTTTAAGTATTAGCCCTGCAACTAACTGATTACCGTCCATGATGTACACCACCTCCAGCCCAAATTATCCAATATCTATCCATTTTTAAAATCTCTGATTGTGCCCCCTTCCCCAAGCAATAACAGTCAACTATGTCATTGGTGAGACTGTTAAATCTCTTCATATGTGCTGCTCTTGATCACCTCATTCTCACACTTTCTTAGACTTAAGTCTCAGTCTTATTCTCAGTCTTGTCTTCATTCTCATTATTATTTAGATCTAACCTATAGTTGTGACAACAGTGGCAGCAAACACAGCTGAGCTGGTGAACTTCCAGAAGCCATCTGTGGTTTCGTTGCTTTTCAGACTGAGGCCTGCCTTTGATGCTTCTTGGACAATCTGCAAGAATAATAAACAATCTACATAGTTTGGAAAGGCATAAATATTATGTGTACAATGCTAAGGGTGTTTCAGACTGCTTTGACTTACTTGCCTAAACAATGCAAATGTGGGCAATATCTAAAAAACACTTGTTGTATGTATAGTCAACAATAATCTTTACTTTCAAAACAGAACTTTTTTTTCCCAAAAGGCCTTATCTATATCCAACTTATTTCTCGTCTTTTTAAATGATTTTTTTCAACTCATGACATGACAGTAGGCAAAGCAGTACAAAGAGTCTAAAGGTGGTGGAAGCTGGGATTTGCATGGAACAGGTTGGTTCTGTACTGTAAATACTATGGCAATTTTCAATAAATGTAGCTAAGATTTAACTATATCACTGTGTAATATAATAATATATTTAGTCTTTATAATATTTTAAGAGAAATGGACTATAAAATGAAAAAAAAAATAAAGTGAGTGACACAGAGCTCATTATGGGCAGAATTCAAATGTCAGATGTCAAATGGTCAGCGCGTACAACCACAGTACAACCGCATGATACTGTCAATGCCATCCCCAAAATTTGCAAATGAAATCCTTTTCCTCAAAACAATACATGAACTAATGTGATGACATCATTACAATTTTATTCATGCGGCAGATCTATTGGTCAAACATCTGAGAGTATTTTCTATGTTGTGGCACTATGGTGTCTCACCTGAGCGACGGCCTGCAGGCTCTCTTGGTTCAGACAGGTGTACTTGTTAAGCAGTTGTATTTTTTTTTCAACTATATGTCCAATATCTGTTCTTCCGAGTCCACCTTCTAACCTCCAGAAAACCACCCCGCCAATCAGAACGTAGGCCACATAGACAGCTCCGAGCATGAGGATGGAGGGCACCCGGGCCAGGTTGAAGATCTCCTTAAATCCCATTTTTGTTCCCTAAAAACCTTTAACATTAAAGCCGAATCCACTCTGTAGAGTAAATAAGCAGAGAGGTTTTCTTGGCTTGTCTTCCCTTGTAAGAAAGGCAAATGAACCTCCACCTGGGCTACTGTTTGAATCATGACTGTGGCCCTCCATGCAAATCTAGAGTGTGAGGCACTTGCAGAGGCTGGGCTGTAGGTCATTGGGATGGTCAAAGTTAGGCCTTTAAATGAGCACATAAAATAATATACAAAGCTGGTTGAAGATAATTTGTTCAGCCAATGTCGGTCACAAGAAGTTATTGCATGCTAAGTGTGACGTGACCACATGACATTTGTTGCCATTGCCGTGTGCGGTCTGTTGGAGCTTATTCCCCTCCATCTGGCCATGTGTGTCCTGTGTTTTCACCTCAACTCACCATCTTGATTAATGTGTTTGTTTAAGATATCTCTTAGCACTCAATTCACTGGAGTTTACACCACCCCACATCCACAAAATGCATCATACGTATGTATACACTGTGGCTGAATGAACAACATTCACAGAAGGTATAGGTATAAGGTATTGGTTGTTAAAACACAGTACAAAACACACAAATTCACAGTAAATGACAAAATATAAGGAGCAGAGGTAGCATTATTGGACAAACACATGTTTCTGACAACATAAAAATGAATAAAATATTTTAAAAGCAAAATTACACAATGAACAGTATATAATATAACCATATGCAGAATATAACTCAAACAGTTTATTTCGTCTATAGGCAACTTCAGATCTTGGATATGTCTTCCAGTTTAGTCGACGACACCTCCTCTTCCTCCTGCTGTCGCTTAAAACCTGGATGTGTCAGAGCGACTAAATGCTCCATTATGCTGGCTCCCATGTTGAATACTAGAGCAAGCCAACCAAGAGCCAGAATGATCCATATGCCAGCGAGGCTTCGGTACAGAGAGATGTACTCCTTGTCTGGATCCGTCCCTAAAACATAGTAAAAATGTAGACATTCAACATTTGACTGTATGTAGTTTACAGTAGAGCTGCCCAGTATTAGAAAAATAAGGTGCCATAAATGTGTTAAATATTGCGATGATGACATGACATTATTTGGATATGCCTTTTGTATGCAGCAAAATTTTATTTTATCACTGAACCAGGACTAAACCAGGCCTTTACTGAGGCTAAACCAGGAATAAACTAGGGCCAAAGCAGGGTAAACCACAAATGAACCTTGTGTAAACCAGGACTAAACCACTACAAGACTAGGACTAGACCAGGATTAAATTAGGTACAAAGCAGGGTAAACCACAAATAAACCTTGTCTAAACCAGGACAAAACCACTACTACACTTGGACTAAACCAGGACTAAATTAAATTAAATTAGGGTTATACTAAGTCTAAACCAGAAATAAATCAGGTCTAAGCTAGGACTAAATCAAGACCTAAATAGAACCAAACCAGGTGTAAATTTCTTGAGAGTCAATGTGTCTCTGTCAGATAAAAGAAAATACAATGTGTGATATATTGTGAAGCTCTAGTTTATGATTTGCATTTAAACTTACCGACAACATAATCTCCAAATCCTATGGTGCTGAGGGTAATGAAGGCAAAGTAGAAGCCCTCTCCAAATGTCCAGCCTTCCACGTAACTGAACAGAAGCGGAGGGATGACCAAAAACAGCAGACTACCCATGAGGACAAAGGAGCTCACAGTCATGGCTTCAACTGTTTGCTAGAAAAAGAACAAACTCAATGTCACATATATCTCTAAAAATAAGAATAACATATTATTTGTTTACAAAAGATACACCTATACCTTGTGTGGGACGACTGAGACCATCCCCTTCTCCAGCCGACCCAAATGTATGATGAGGCACTTGCCCAGCTGTTTTAAGAAGGCCAGGTTCAGGGGGATCCCGAAGAGGGCGTAAAATACACAAAACACCTGACCACACACTGTGCTGGGGGACAGGTTGCCATACCCTAATAATAACAACAACAACAACGGTATAGTGGGATCAGTTATTCAGAACATGCAGAATAAAACCAAAAGGTATAATTGTGTCACATAACTCACCAATAGTTGTAACTACTGTGCCAGCAAAGAAGAAGGAGCTGCTATAATCCCAGTTACTTGGGTTGGTGGAGTTTCCTGAAGGATTTACTCCCTTTTCCCAGGCGTCCAAAATCACCTGAACACACACACACACACACACACACACACACACACACACACACACATACACACGTTTAATGCAAAACCTATATAATATATTTATACATACATTTAGTTTTGGTTCCCAGTCTCCACAAATGACTAAACACACCCAATGGACCATTCAGCTGGCCCTGTTCCTTATTATGATTTATGGATGTGCTGATTTACTTGGCTTAATTGCGTGTATTTAACCAAATCATTAATAATGGATTGGATTTATGTAGCACTTTTCTAGACAGCCTTTTAGTCCATTATTGAATCACTCCACAGTCACACACTGTTGGCGGTAGACTACCTCTGTAGCCACAGCTGCCCTGTGGCAGACTGATGCAGATGTGGCAGTCACACCATCTTCAACCACTGCCAAACACTATCATAATCACACACATCAAAACATAAACATCACTGCAGACACTGGAGGCAAGGTGAATGCACTGCAGTATGAACTAGAGGGAGTGGAAATGGAACCACCAACCTGGCTTTACCTCTTGAGCTACTGCCGCTATTAACTGAATGTTTTCTGTTGCCATTTAAGGCAAATGAGGAAGGTCAGTCATTTGTAATCACTCTTCAAAAAGTCTACAACTATTTCCTTATTATACTTAAATGTGAAACAGATTATAGACCTCATACCTGGACAAACTTCTCCAAAGCTGGCCCATCCAAACAGGTGTAATTGGCTAAAAAGTGTAACTTCTCTAGTTGAAAATGGTTGCGGTTGTTGCTCTCAGCCTCTCTCTCCAGGATTTGGAAAATGGCAGCCCCCACCAGCAGATAGGTAAAGTAGGCCAGAGCCAGAAGTCCTGTCCAGCTGACTTTGAGCTGAGCCAACTGGAACGCCGCCATGTACGTCCAGATACTGGCACTGGTGCTCAAAAGATCCTCAGAAAAATATCACTTCATAGATCACACACAGATCCTATAATTATGCATTCAAATGACATTTCCATCACTATAGATAACAAAAAGCAAAACTGCATTCTTCATAGCTTTAACTAAAAACAGGTTGAACAAGTTGGGGTGATGACTAATGGGCAGCTCCTCTAAGGTACAGCATCTGAATCCTTTGCTCTTGTTCTGATTGGCCAAAGGGCTTTAGATGCCAGGCGATGATTTATGGGTTTCTATGGTAACGGTAAAACTGCTCTCCTCCATTAGGGCGACATCTGGACGTGCGCATACTCTTCCAACAGTTTCCACTAATAAGGAAGCAACGGCAGCATCTTGTCAGCAGAACATAAGTTAATGTTTTACTTAACAGCTGCTGGTGTTTTAAAAAGCACTATTGTCAAGAGTTAAATCACAAGGTGTCTCCAACTAATTAAATTAATACATTTTATGATTTATTTCTTCTACTTTAATATATTGGGAAGCTTTATGTAAAAGTCATCTGCTTAAACTATCTTCAACCCTTTGCACTTCACTTTCACTTCTGGTTAGGTGGAGAAGAAGCTGATGGCATGAAATGTGTACAGAATCCTATTCAATGGCAATAAACCAAAGAGTTAAAAGAGGTTTTATGAGAAATTGCAATGTGTAGGATCACACACGGTCTGTGTGGTATCAGGCATAATATTACGACCACTTTGCTAATAAGCAGCCCAATAAACAACCAACTATGATGGACTGTGTACTCCGAAACCTTTCTATCAGAACCAGTATTTACTTCTTCAGTAGTTTGTCGATTGTTTACAGTAGCTTGTTGATTGGATCAGACCACACAGGCCAGCCTTTGCTCCCCACATGCATCACCTGTTGCTAGTTCACAGCTGTTCCTTCCATGGACCACTTTTGGTAAACACTGACCACTGCAGACCACTTGACCATTTTTCCTGCTTCTAACACATCAACATTGAGGACACAGGTTCACTTGCTGCCTATTACATATCCCACCCACTGACAGGTGCCATAATGAAGCGAAAATCTTTTTTATTCACTTCACATATCAGTGGTCATAATGATTTGCCCAATCACTGAAGGTATAATTGCCAGCATAGTTTGTAAGTAAAATGTCAAAATGAAGGGCGTTTGAAATAGTACCTACAAACCAGAAAACCAGTCAAAGTATGCTCTTTCTTCCAGTCAACTCTGCCCAGATGCAAATACTTGAGATGTTCGTGAAACAAACGCAAATCAACGCAAAGCCATGCAAAAACTAGGGCTGCACTGTGTTTTGGAAGGTGCACAACAATGGCCCCAGGGTGATGGAGGATATTGACTGAGACACTTATCATGCAAGGATGGAGCAGGGGCAGAGCCATAGGGCCATAAGGTGATAGGACAAAGGGATGGTGGTCCAAGGCCAAGTGGTTTAGACATGTTTGAGTACATTTCAAAATAAGTTATTATTAATTATTACTAAATAGCCCGACCACTGTTCTTCCGTAATTCAATTCAAAATATTTAATTGGCTTTTTATAGTATGGCTATAAATTGAGGTTAAATAAGTGACTGCAGAGGCCTTTAAGAGATTATGTGAAACACGAATAAACAAAACATATTCTCTGAGAATATTTGTAACTAAATTTGAAATTCAAATAGTTTTTTACAGGCCCAGTTTTGAAAGATGACCTAATACCCAGCAGAAGCACAGACTCCTGTGTACTGTTGTACCATTGCTCTATGAAGTATGAGACATTTTTCTTTTTTGCAAAGCAAAGACCTTATGGGTACAAGAGGCTGTCATATTCAGATATGATTGGTGGAACTGATTATTCACAATAAATAAGTCATTATTTGGCAAAACTAGACACCAAATCAGACATTAAATCAACGGCTGCATAATTAATGATAAATAATCTTTAATTTCTAGTTCATGGCAGTAGCATTTGCAAATGAATATAAAATTACATAATTCTACTTACAACACTTACAATAATAAAGGTATAAAATGCATGATTGGTAAAGTCTCTAAATAGACAGGAACCAGCTGTTTTCCTACAGTTCACGCCGGTCGTCACTCAGTCCCGGTCATATCTTAAGACAACATTTGTTCAGATCAAACCATCCGCGTAAAGCTGTGATTTATACGACTTCCCATCATGCCACTGAAACCATAACTGGGGCGGGGAATGTGTGGTAGACAAATAATTATATACAAGAAAACAAGATATGTAACCTCTTTTTTCTCTATTAACAATTCATTATTATTAAAATGTTTGTAGGATTACTTATATACCTGCAGTACTGTGATGGTTCCCTCACTTGCATTTTCCCTCAAGGATTAAGATTCATTTCAGGGGTTGACCTAAGAAATAAGAATGTCATGTTAAGAATATACAGTATATTATGATAACGGCTGCAATTTAGCTGTTTTAAGGCATTACTTCTAATCACAATTACAATCCAGTCCTATAAGCATGAAATGGTTCCTCCATGTGGTGGAAAATAGTATTGATATTTATTTAGAAATATATATCTGCTCAAACGACTCTTCTTTGGTTTGTGCTAAAGCAATAACAAAGAAGTTGAACCTCGAAACAGTTGAAAACATCACCAAATGCATTTCATTTATTTTTAATTTATGACTCAGACCACATTGCTTGTTATAACAGAGCACACCACTAGAGGTCGTTGTTGTACACATAATGTGAAAGGCCTTTTTGGTTGCACTGTGTGAGTGTTACCAGTTCTCTGCAGGAGTTTCTCCCTGGCTTTCACAAAGGCCATGATGTCTGTATCTGCCTTCTTGTCTCCAGTCAGAGGAATAGAGGAGGTTGTGATATTGGTTGTGGATAAGTCCCTGAAAAACATATACTCATGAATATTGTGAAAATATTCAAGACATATACTGTTATAACACTGAATTACATCGACAGATTTAAGTACCCTTTCTAGTTTAGGTGTGTTTCCCAAAATCCTCCATTTTCTACATCATTATCGCCTCATAAATCCCTCTACATCCTACATACCACACCTTTAAAAATGCTTAAATATTTCAGCTAAAATGTGGCGCTTGCTCCTGAAGTGTAAAAGCCATATGATACATCCTAACGTGAAGCAGCAAACGCTAGAAACAAAAGTATCTCTGTGTTTCATGTACTGCTACAGAAGAACCTATATATTATGTTATGCACTGATTATTTTACTGTTGCGGTAAGAGGGGGTTAAGGTAAGTCTGTAAGTGTTTGATTTGCTAAAGGCCTTTGGAGACATTACTTCACAAAGAAATAAAAATTTATGAGCCTGTTCATAAGTGGAGGAAAAACACTGCACTGCTGTAAAAAAATATAGATCTAGCCTCAATCTATAGATTTAAGGGCTACAGCAAACATGCAGGATTTACAGCACCACTGCATTGTTTGCACATACACATAATGATGAAAACATCTGGTTCCTAAAACCAGCTGGACATTAAATTGAGTGACTTTCAGTGAACATATGGGTCATGTGGAAACCTCACTGCTGTTTTATGATACATTTAACAAATTTTATGGAGAGAGAGACTCAAACAATTGCTATTTATATATACATTTCTGAAACACTACATGCCTAAAAACTGCCATGTGGTGCCCACCTTAATTTTGAGGAGGCAGTGAAGTCAGTCATTGTTCTTTGTGCCAGTTGATTGATCCAGGCCGGCACAACGGTCACAGGAGGTCCCCTTTTTGGCGTAGGGCTTCTAAAATAGGAACATTAGTTGATCATAATGGACTACTTTGACAAGAAGAGAACATTAGATACATGGTTAGGTGTCGGCAGCCCAACCTGAAGTCCTGGACAGAAGATGTGGGGCGTTCCATGTCTGGAGCTCGGCCTGCTGGGTAATCCTGTAATGTACTGAACATTGTACCAGATTCCCTAGATATTAATACAGAAAAATATTATTAATATAGGAAGTAAAAATAGTGTGCTGCATAACTATATTAGAACACTGCCATTTAGTGGAATATACTGTACAACATAAACTGAAGTGCAAACAAGGCAAAAAAAATGCTATTTAAAACTCTGGTAAGTGATAGCGTAATAAAAGTGAGGTAAGTAGTCAAAGTCAACACTTGAAGATCTTTCAACAATATGCTAGCAGGTGTAGAGGCCAAAAAGTGACAAAAAACATTTTTAGCATGGGTTCAGTATTTGTTCAATGAAAACAAGCACAAAACATCAGCATGTTGCTGGCCAATAACCACCTGCTATCTAAGCACAAACATAACTTCATGAGAATGTTGTTCCTTCTAGTAGACTGTTAACACAAGTTGTTGTGATCAAATAAATATAGATTCACTCTTTTTTATATATTGGGCATGTAAAGATACAAGTCAGCACACAGTATACTACCTGGATGTGGGAGTTTGAGGAGTGGGCCGCATGGTCAGGTATCCAATTTGATGCCTGGCTGTGGCTTCTGATTCCTAGTCAACATCAAGGAGAAAAGGAGCATTTAGTTCACCATATAACAGTCTATTTAAAAGGGTCCATATATGCTTTTATTTGGCTTTTTAAACAAATCTTGGCCATTTCTAAAACAGCATGGCATGTTTTACAATCTTTAAAAACATTATGAGACTATAAGAAAGCGTTTCTACTAAATACGACTACTGGCGTGAAGAAACAGGTGAAGAGACCAGCAGAGGGCAGCAGATTTCAGATCTGTTTTTTAAACATAAACAGAAAATTAGCTTTTAATTCCTTGAACTGTTTGTATGCCATTTTACTACATAATCAAAAATAGCTGTGAGGAATCAGTGGAAACAGAATGGCACAGTGTTTCTGGATAACTGAGAAAGAGCAGACTGGATGTGGAGAGCTTGCTGATTGGTCAGTGCTTCCTGGAGTAGGTGGGGGTTTGTGAGAGAGGCGGAGGTTTGTAGAACCGAGCGTGCAGAGGCCTGAGACAACAATGTATCATGGTTTAAAAAGTTAATTTTGTAATAAAGTGATGTTATTTTGGCATATTATGTGATATTTTTGATGTTACTGAACCAATGTGTGCAGCTGGCTTTTAAATAGACAAAAATCAAAACAACACCAACTACACAGTGTGGGTCTCAGTGTCCAACTTCCGCTCGTTTATATTTTCCAGGCTTTTCTATGAGTGAGAGATTATTCTCCATTCAGAGATCAATTGAAAACACTAGCCATGTCTGCGAGTCAAATGTGGCTGTTTAACATGCTCTTTAAACATCCGGCCTTGTTTGAGGTGAAATGTGGACAGCAGGCTTGATGGTGTAAGTGACTTGCCTTGAGGATTCCCCTAAGGCTGCAGTTTTGTGAATGCTTTTTTACTCCTCCAGGGCTGATTATTTATGATCTTTAACAGAGGCAGCATAGGTCATAGTTGTGCCACAAAACTCCCAAAAGACATGCATATCAACTAGATTAATGTGCTCACTGCGGTTAGCATTTTTAAAAGACAAAAAACATCCCTAAACGCATTCAGAGAAATAAATGAAACCTCCTGACTAATGCCAGAAACGCATCTGTCACGCTGGCCGGGGCTCTGTGTCAAGCTCACTGTAGTTTTATGTGGTGTTGTCATACAGATCGGCAGGAGAAAGTAAGGTCATTCACCTGCACAAGGGAAGCCTCCTGACTCCACCATTTCTGGAAGTCCCTCTGGAGCTTGACCTTTGCCCTCTCCAGCAACAGCTGCAGGTGCTCAATCTCAGTCCGTAATGCTTTAAGACGGTCAACAGTGCTTTTGTAGCTGACAACGCATATTAACAGTACATTCATCTTTAGAGAAATATGCTGTGTCCAATCAATCTAAGCAGTCTTGTGAACTAGGTGTGAAAATATGTTGTTGTGTTGATACATAAATACTAATATAAAAAAATAATACTCACGCCTTTTTTTCTTGCTCAATGTGTGTTCGTATCTTTTCTTCAACTGGATCCACTTCATCTTCAAAATCAGCATGATTTTCAAGAACACCTAAAAAGCAAAAAAAAAAAAAAAAAAAAAGAAAAGAAAAAAAAGCCACTTCATTTTCAGGTTGAATATAAAATAGTGACAAGCAGCCTAAAGTTAAGGATAAATATTTCATTCACAATTCTTGACAGAAATAATAGAAACCAGGTTTTCACAAATGGCTTTCAAAAACCATGACTCAAAATAACAAAAAACTTTGGGCATCAGAATTGAAGGGATATGTTTGTGTGTTTTTAACCAGATCTGCCCTTCAAAGCATTTGCTTGCTGATCAAAACGGTCAGAAAAGAGCAAATGACGGAGGGAAATGGTTGCGCCGCCCAGAAGTTGGTCACTGAAGCCTGCTGCAAAGATGTTTGAAGTGGCCAGGGCAGCACACATTACAAGTGCTCCCACAATGCTCTCACAATCCACTCTTTTTATCTGAAACAGTTGCTTACCATGAGCTGCCCTCTGCCTTCTTCGCATCTCTAATTGTTTCTTCAACTCATCTGGAAGTAAAGAAACAAATGTTAAGACTAACCACATTCACAGGACCACTTATTTGTATGCATACGTTTGACTATCCCACCATTAACACACACTAAATGTATGTACAGTACTAGGCAAAAGTCTTAAGAAAGCACTTGGGGACCAGGGGCAAATGTGCAATTATATCTGGACTCTGCCCAACCATAATTTCAAACCATACAGTCTAATAGTTCCCAAATTGAGCAGAAAGGGGCAGAGGTAGGTCCTTTTGGGTCACTGCCTTTCTTGTACAGGGTTAACACATGGATAAGTCATTTGTGCCTGATCTCCTGTTTTTCTTGTCTTCCCCCTCATTTAAGGAGTTAATTGCTCAATTTACAAAATTGACTTTGGGTTACAATGCTTTCTATGCCAATAGATATTACACACATATTGGTGAATAATCATGCACGATTATATAAAACAAACTCAAGGATAAATTTACTGAAAGAAAATGACAAACACACAAACCAAAAGGTCAAACGTGACTCAGGTGTCAGATATTAGTTCGGTAAATGACTGTGATAATTACACTCTCCATGGGTAAAAGATAAAAGAGGTAGGCTTTTGTGGACAGCTTGCGTTACGATCCCTCAGGTCCTGTACACTTTTTGTTATTTAATCCTGTCTCCAAACTAAAAGTTGAGGTTCTTACGAGCAAAAAATGAGAAATCCAGATGAAGTGTAAAATAAATGGAGTGAGAGGAGCCACATTTTCAATGCACACCTCTTGCGTTGCAATAAAATGGCTGGACCACTTACTACATCGCACAGAACAACCCCACTGTAAAAAGTGAATAAAAACAGAATGTAATGATGTGCAAATCTACCAAAAAACACATTAAGCCAACTCTGTTCAAAGAGAATGACTTCCTGAGCCATGCAATGATTTCCAGTACAGAATTACTTCTATTTTTAATGCAGTGTTGCTTGAGGACCTGAAGATCAGGAGCATCCAATACATTCAAAACTAATAATACAGACAGCCTTTTTAAAATGCTCCTTTTATACATTTATTGACATCTTATTGAAGTGTTGCCAGTAATCATAATTAGTTGCAAAATGCTGTTTTTTTATGGTAGAACTTTCTTTTCCAGTCTTTTGTTAATTATAGATGATTTACATTTTACACAGTATCTATTTTTTTTTAGGTTTTAGAACAGTCTTTTAGAAATGTACAAGCACAATGTACAGCACATAGTAAAATGGTCCCTGTGTAAATTTTACAGCAGTAGTAGAAGTAAAACAATATTATTATCACAGACCTCAGGTGAAATGGACACTGGAGCTCTGAGTGTTAGACTTATGAATCATTTTTAAAGTGTATAGAGTCTACCCCAAGTGCCTCAAAAAGCAGCTCATCTTTCAGAGGCCTTTACATTAGCAGACCACTTTGCGGAGAACCAGTAGACGGGCCAGACACGAACAGATGATGTGAAATGTTACAAATGACACACAAAGACATACTGTGCCCGCGATGACAGTGTTTTTTCCTAATGGTTACAGGCTTTCATGAAGAATCCTGTTTTTAGTCGGCATCAATAGTTGGAGTAACTGAAAATGTAAATGAACTGCGACGCCCTGTGGTTTACATTGTGGTCAGGGGGGTACCCAAGTCTCCGTTAACAGAGAAAGGCCCCTCAAATGTGAGCCATAACTAACTGATGTATAGTCTCGTTCTTCCACAAAAGCCTAGAAGCATTAAGAAATATTTATGTTATTAGCATGCAAGGTTGACAGTCTAAAAAAAAGTTCAAGGAAGGAGGATGTCAGTGGCCAGTATGAGTCATAGCATACAGTATATAGGTCAAGTCACGCAATATTTTCTCCAAAACAAAATATAATGCATTCTTATAGGTGACTGGTAAGACTGGAGACTGTCCAAGCTACTTTAGGCCTGAAGCGTGGGCACACCCTGGACAATGGCACACTCACAGACACCATCCCAGCAATCCCAAGCCTGGATAAATAGAGAGGATTGTGTCAGGGCATCTACTGCAAAACCTATGCCAAAATATAATGCAGAATCAGATCACTGCATGCTAGAAGGCAGTTGGCGTTGGTGTCAAAATAAAATTATTGAGGGCCACACAGGAGTCTAACCTCAACACCACAACTTTCCAAATAACATCGGGTTTTCCCCATGAGCGTTAAGAGACGTGTCATTGTCCTAAAGAAACAGTATCATGCTACAAGCTTCAGTAAATATTGGGTGATTTTTGTGGCCTGGAGGTTAAATGTGAGACGTCACATCAGTACCACAATAGGATCAATGTTCAGCTCCTCATTATCTGAATGGATGATAATTCAAATACATTATGGTTTTTTGCACAAAGACAGGAAAATTCCAAGCACACATTGACATAAGTATTATTTCAACACACGATTAGTGGACTGTGTTTATTGGAATAAAACTCTACATAACAGAACCACTCTTGGATACAGCAAATCTGTTGCTGAGTAACTCTCACTTACAAAAATAAGAAGACAAAGGTGAATCATTCATTATTTGGATTATGTTTGCCCACTGAAAGAATAATGTTGACAAGTTATTGGGTAATCTGGCTTGTTAGATGTACGGTTTGGACTGCTTTGAGTATATTATTATAAAAAATAGGAAATGAGCTCAATTTTTCAGTTTTTCTGTTAAAATGATTTGCATTAGAAGGGATCAAACAAGACCACATAATTTTGAGAATGAATACAACATCCTCAAATGCAGCCAAGAACAACAATACTTAGCTGCATAAAAACAGTGCTAGCAAACATACTTACAAGTAGGGCTGCAAAATATATTGCAAAAACTTATTGTATTGCAATAATGTTATGGTCGTCCATCTGCCAGAGATTTACAGAGTCAGAATTAATGTCCTATCATTGCCTTCAATAAAACTGTGTTGAGACCACATAAAAATACCTAAAAAACAATATCATTACATGCAATTATTGACATAGTTATTGTGATGTTTTTGTAATGCAGCCCTAGTCACAACACAAGTTTGTCTTTGGTGGTTAATTGGCCGTGTTATGTCACTACTCCCTTGTTCCTCTTTTTATGTATCAGGATATTTGATCCAGTGTTGCTAAGTTGAGTAAAGGGTGAAGCGGTACCTAGGCCTGCCGGGTACAAAGCTTGCACATCTGGATGAAAAATCAACCTTCTCCTTCCCGCTTGTTTTATGTTGGAGATGTGCATGTCTGATCCCCCTGCACAAATATATATCTGTGCACTTTTTGGACCTAAGGCCTCTAAACGTGTGCTCCTCCAGAGGGATGGGATTCCTGAGCCATCTTCTGAAGCCAAGAACAATACTGTAAACTAGGGAAATGTTTTGACACCACAGTCTCCACGGGCTACTGCCTCTCCCTTTCTGCCTCGCTACTGACCCCCATGCTGGGTCCATCCATTAAAAACAACATTACAATGAGTATGTTCATATCATCAAATCTTGTTTCCATGTTGGACGTGCAACTATGAAGGACAGGTTGTGTCAAAATACCAAACAAGATTTTCAAGATTTCACAAGCTACACATTAAACCTCCAGCCACAACAGACAAATTTTCCCTACAAAAATGTTTCTCATCTAGGAATAATGTAGCCCCATGCATCTATCAAAAACATCAACATCTTTCAGGTGTTTACAGTATGGAAAGATGTCTGCAGAAGCCATCTGAAGAAGGAACACCTATGTGCTGTCAAATGACTACAACTTGATGTATGGCATATCTGAATTACGACTCAGCACCTCACACATGGAATGCTGCGACAAAGATTAATTGATTTAGCAGTATAGGTATGTTGGATGCAACCGAACCACCAGGTGTGATCTAAGGTAACAAAAACAACAATTGGTGTGGTAAACCTATCATATTTATTGGCATGTAAGTTGAGCCACTAATGCTCCCAGCCAATACAACTGTATAAACATACCTTGAAGTAAAAAATAAAGTAGAACAAGCCTTTTTAACATATTTGAATGTTTCCCCAAAAGACACCAGCTGATTATTCATATTCTAAGTTAGGGTAATTGGATATGCAACTTCATCTCCAAAGTTGCCTTACAGTATTTGAAAATGAAAGGGGTAGTATATAAACACACAAACACACAAAACACTTTCTGCAGGTGTATATCTTGGAATAATTTACATTAAACTTTTCTCTCTGGAAATGCCAAATCCCTCCTTGTTCTAGATGCCCACAGGGACAAACTGAGCACGACTGGAGAAGAAGCACACTCACGTTTCTAATTGTGAATATATATATATAGAATAAAGATTAAGGGGATTTACAAAGTAAACTGGCTTTGTTTCATCTTTGTTTCAAGCCGAAAGCAGATCATGTTAATTACAGTATATTTGTTGACATGTTCTAAACGATGTGGAACTGCAATCTTGACTATGACCACCAGATGTCACCAAAAAGGCCAGATGTTACAGATATATCCACCAAACAATGGCAAATGTTTTTTTTTTTACACAACTAAGTGACCTTTTAGATTACTGGTAAATTGTATGGAAACACAATTTTCAATGATAGGTCTGTGTGCATAGCATTATCATAAAACAGCTGGGGTGGAGATAGTAAAAAACGCAGGTTAGAGCAGTAAGTGGGTGGAAGTTTGAATGCCACTTGGTCCTGAAAAGCTCCAGGAATTTGCTGATTCACAATTCTGTGCTCTGGTAAACAGGACCAAAATGTAGTGTGTTCATTAAAGTTTCCACACAGGTAGAACCTTTTCCAGCAACAGGACCTTTATAATGGTGACAATGAATAGTAAAACATTTTTAGGGCTCCTAAATGGACTGAATTCCCAGAAGACAAAGTCTACCTGTTGAGACAACTTACTGATTCTGTTTCTGGTTTCGTTTAATTGTCCCCCAAGTCTTTTGGCCTCAATTGACCTGTTTAAAACAAAATCTGTGTGTTAGTATTACGTAGTAAAATGGTTATCATTCTTTTCAAGGCACAGAGAGGTAGGCACTAATAGACACAGGACTGCACCCCAATTAGACAAAACACCCCACAAGGGCTGCAGTTTTGGAGGATGCTCTGACCTAGTCATCTATAGCCATCACAATACAGCTCTTGTCAAACTTGCAAAACTACAAATCCTTATGCTTGACCGTCTTCCCTCCTTTGACTGAAAAAAATGTTGCTGAGTAATACTGTATATCCCACCTCCTAACAGGTGCCACGATGAAGCGATTATCTGTTATTCACTTTGTCAGTAGCCACAATGCTATGCTTGACTAGTGTATAATATGGCAGTGTTCAAGTAAGGATTTAAATGAACATACATTACGTATAAAATGCTTCTCAAACCTTTGTTTAAGTTGCGTTTTGTTGTCTTCAATAGTCAGATGGTCCTCATGGTCCCTTACGAAAATCTCGAAGGCCTCTTGCTTTCCCATAGACAACTTGGGACCTATAATGAGTGCAATTAAACACAAATTAGCATCCAGACGAGACAGTGTGCTTGTTACACAACACATCTTGTAACTATGGGAAATCTCCTCACATCCTGCTCTTAATCTGTAACCAGTGAGTCCGGAGCTGTAGTTGTTCCCACATCCACAAACTGTGAGCTCCAGTCTGGCAGCCAGATGTACGCAGCCCCCACTGATATCACTGACCTCCCACCTATTACTAATTGCACAAAGCAGGGACTATTAGACTGCCATTTACTGCTTAGAGCCAACATTAACACAAGTGTAAACAGCTTTCTGGTCATGTCAGCACTAAAAGGTGGTTGCTCCCCTACTAACTCAGCCACTTAATACAAGCAAGGGTCCACATAAATCTCAGTAAAGGCCCCGCTGATAGTTGGGTTTTATTGTGGTTGCAATATAATAAGCATTTTTGTCCATGTTCATTACAGTGCTTGGCATTTAAAAAAAATGAAAGACCTACATCCTTTGATTGATTGTAAAGTGGTAATGAAAGCAAATGCTGTATCTAATTTGACACTATATCTACATTTAGAAAGAATAGTAAACAACAGTAATAATTATAATAATAATAATAGTAATAATAAGTAGTAAAAATAATAATAAACATGCCAAAATGACTCATGGCATCCCAAATTTGGCATATGTTTTACTCCAAATACCCTACCTAAAGAAACCTTCTCTATTTATCTGGGCTTGGGGCAGGCACATATTGTGGCTGGAGCTGTGGATAGCACTATGATTTACAGTAAAACATTGTGTGACCAAGCTCACTGAAGAATAAAAATACAAACAGAAGTCTGTGTAAATAATTTCAAGACAGTCAGGAATGTTGTTTTGTTGTTTTGATCAAAACCATCAGACCCAAGTAATGCAAAAGCCAAGCTCAACAAATCAGTATGAGGTTTCGAGGGAAATGCACTTTATACGACTCCTGTAAAAAGCAGCATTCCAGGAATATCTCGGAGTGATGTGACATCATATTTAGTTGCACTAAAACACTTTGTGGTAATGAAATCACAAGGATGTAATGCCAACTTTCCTAATTCTTCTTTCCCATGCTCCACATGCTGACAAACCACAAAGGTTCAATGAGGTGAATGTGTCGTGACTATTGTTGCTGTTTCAACAAATTTCAGAAATCAAATGCCAGCATCGTTCCATTCATTTATAAGAAGAACATGTCTGACACTGAGAGTAAGTGTTTCCAGAGGAGGCTACAGTGAGCTGGCTTGATTAAATCTAGATTTGGAGAGATGATAGAGAAGACAATATAATATACAATAAAACATTCTGCAAAGGTTTGCAAATATTCTTATTAGGCTTTGGCTTATATAACAGACAATTGTGACGAGTCTGCTAGACTCATTATCATCTCATTACAACCAAGCAGGATTTGCTGTTAGAATTAAACTCCCTTGAGTCCCTTCAGTCTCAAATCTTTTCTCATCTCCAGGAAATAGTAGAAGAGGCATCAATAGTCTGAATTATAACAGGAACACCTTGTCTATCATTTACTGGATTTTCACTATCAAAACAAAATCAGCAGCCTAGTGCTGTATACCTACAAAATATTCAAGGTGCTACAGGTTTGAAGAATATTGACCTTTTAGTAAACTGAAAATAATAAAAGAAAGAGAAAATATAAACACACACTCACAAACAGATTTAAGAGCTTATTGTTGGCGGATATTGTATGGAAAGAGCTCGACATTATTCAATCAGTATGGCTGATGTCCATGGAAAGGTCATCATCATTACAACTACAGCTAATCTTCAGGGAACAGCAATTTCCCTCTGTAACCACAAAGACTGCTGGCTGCAGCCAAAGAGCCTCAGATGAAATGTAAATTAAAATGTATATAAACATTCAGTGACCTTTATAAAGGAAGAAAAGAAACGGTGCAGTTGTTTTGGACTTGGAACCAAGAACAATGATCTAATGAACATATAGTTTGGAAAGAGCTCTTCATATGGATCACTTAAAACCAGATGTAAGACATCAAATATAAAGGCAGCTATTGTCTGAAACTAAAGTAAGTAGTGCTTATATATTATATATTAGTATTTGATATGTAACACAATATATGGCTCTCATGCTACCGGATTCAGCAAAGTAAATATATAAATCCTTGTGTTTTCCAACTGACCTAGAACTATTCACAGTGTTCAGAAAAGCTTGAGTTTCCTTTACAGACAACACCGGGTCGTCCCTGCTGCTAACAGCTGATGTGGTTGGAAGTATCTTCGGCTCAAAGCTTTGATGTGAACTCAGCCAACACTTCTATGAAGAACTGTGAGAAAGTTCATGGACATTCCTGAGTGGACATGTAACCATGAAGAGGGGTGTGGGAATTTCACACCAACAAAATGTACAATAATAATATTAAGTGTAAAAAAATATGGCAATGTACTTCAGAGTCTACAACTGATATCATCTCTTAATACCATTCAATTTTATCTCATTGTTTTCTCCTCATTATTTATGACCAAGCAACTAAATACAGTACACCCATAATTACTAGTTTCCTAAGAGCATCACAATAAGCACAAATACTACCCCTACTTACATATTTTCTTTATATTTCAATTACATATTTTTATTACTCAACTTAACAAGAGGATGGTGCATAGATGTTTGTCAACATAATGGACAACTGAAGAACGTGGAGATCAGGCTTTAATGCTTGTAAGCAGTAGTAAAGTAATATGCATTTGAAATAGTCTTATGAAGGCCACGACGGTTTTGTTTGCACAAAGTAAATTAACCAAGCATTTACTATTAACTAAATCAATAATATGTGTAGCTTTTACTGTAAAATTTTAAAATGTGCATTCTAATAAATTCTATATCTGTGAACCTAAGTAAACCTAGTTTTTGCAGGACACGGTGAAAATCAATCCCAAGATTAACAATATGCTCCAGCTGTTTCCACATTAGATCACATACCTTTCAGCAGTAATAATACACTGTCCATATTTTTTTAGCATTTTTAAAACCACTGCCGTACTGCCATCCATCACAGTGGCCCTTCACTCAATGATTGATACACTCAGTAATTCAGGCTGGACGCCATTCAAACATGTGTTTGCTTTTTCATAGCCTCATCTTTCAAACAGTCTGTGTCCAATTAGCCTCTTCTGCCCTTATTACCACACTGGGCATCATCAGGAGTGAGCAGCTTAGACAGAAGCACTAGCTCAGTTTGATGACTTACTGGCTTGTACTGTTATGGCCCCTGGCTATGAACAAACTTCTTATAAAAGCCCAGGTTTGTCATCATGGCGCCACTTATCTAAAATTAAACTGGAAAAGATGAATAATGCTGCATCTGGCAAAGAACTTGGTTAAACTATTTAACCTGTAGTACAATTAACACTGTGCTTATACAAAGTTCATGTTCTCCTTTATATTGTAATCAAAGGAGACATGCAATGATTAACCTAAAAAAGGACTCACGTGCCACTGCTTGATTCCATATTTGGCAACTTTTGCCCAGTTTTGCCAAAATGCCAAAAATATCGGCATATATACTTTACTTATACTCTAGTGATGTCTTATATGTTTACATTGCAGCATTCTTGGGCCTCTTCCTTGGTTTTATGTTCCTAAAAGTATTACAGATCTTAAACTCACCAGCTTTTCATCAGCAACAAATTACAGGTTTAATTCACAGAACTGTCTAATGTTGCCCTGCCGACACAACTACACTGAGCGCTTTCAGTGACCTCAGAAAGAAAGGTCTTTAATACGTGCAACCCCACTGATGAGACTGTTTGGAAATAAGGGGCACATGGAGCTCTGAGATGTCAGATACTTTGCTGTGCAGTAAAACCCAGAAATCAAGGATTTGTCATGCCCCACAGACAACCTCAACAGATGCACCAGAAAACTAAAAGCTTGTCTGTCTGCCATCCCAGCTTTAAAAATGTGCATGAATACATTCACATTGCAGGTTTATATTAGTAAATATTATTGACTAAGCACATGTATTGCTTTGGTAGACCTCAAGTGTAACTAGAAGTACTCGGAGAACACAGCCTTCCACATAATGATTCTACCCTGGATCTAGACAGTGACCTGGATCCACACCAAATGAAAATCTGCTCGTAAAAAACTTTTAAACAAAACTCTCTGATCATTTGTTTTCTGTGGCCCATTACAGACCTTTTCATTTCATCACAAATGGACGACTGCTTTTAGAGATATGTTGACTAACAACAAACCAATGTCAGCAAAACCTAACTTCTTTGGCAGCAGTAATGAATATGCAAATTAACAGCATGATAAGGACAACATACTAATAACATAATGTACCTTTTTTCATGTATTGTAAGGCTCGTCCATCCTGGTGTGCAGCAGTCGTGTCTGTGTCTTCTTCATTTGACTCTGCATTAGACATTCTAGACAACATAGAGGGTCTTTGAGAAACTACCTCCTGGTTGTGTGTGACTTTGGCTAACTGTTCAGTAGCATCCTGGGCTCTTTTCTTTTCATTCTTTAACATCTTAATTAGGATACCTGTTTGAAGTCCATTAAGGAAAATGGTGTGCTGAGAAAAATTGTTTGTCATAACAATTAAGCATAGTGGCTCTGTTGAGAAGATATTATTCAGGTGGACTGATTGAGTATTTGTTATTGCAATGTCCCCATATATCTGGTCAATTTACTATAATCACTTCCTTCCAACTCTGACTTAAGCTAAACGTCTATATACATGCTTTTACCATAATGCATACAGCAGACCACTCTCTAAGAAATCACAAATTTATCACAGCTACTGCTGAAATAAATAGCTTACTACAAGAACACCGTAGCATCCACTAACAGTGATATTTGAAGTAAAATGAAGTATTATTACTATAATCTTATGTATGAATAATATATTTTCTACTAATACTAATTTGCTACTACATTATCTATTACATTATATTTCCTTGGCTCCGGCCCTGTCTGCTTTTTCAGCAAGATTAAGTGTGTTTGATGGCGTAATCACAACCCATAATTTAGACTCAATACATGACTCAATTCCTCAAGCACGTTCCTATCATTACATTAGCAGACATGGACTTTGGCTGAGGGCAGACTCAAATTGCTGCGGTCAGCAGATAATCTGGGATGTTCAAAGTAAAAAAAAAAAATCTGGGTGTCGTTGTTCTGGATGTGGAATGGACATCATTTAAAGGAAGGAGCTGGAGAAGTTAGTTTATATTTCTGTCAGCCAATAAAAAGGGTTGTCAGTCTGAACAATAACATGAGGAAAGTGAAACTCCAATTATAGTTTCCATTGAAAGCAGCCACGCACTCGTCTCAAAATTCCCCAAATCTAAACTTGACAATTTAAATGTCTTCTGCATGCCAGGTTTTGGAAGGATATGGCTACTTAGGTTCTACTGTATGTCATTGTTTTAGACAGATCATTACTTGAGGCAGTGCTGCAGTTTTTCCATTATTAAAATTCTTAGCATCTGATATCTTCATTTCTGCTCAAATATGAGGTTGTTAGACATGTAAGCATCTGTTGTGCTTAAGCCTGATGGATAAAGCTTGCATACACACATGGATATCAAATACACATATGCCAAAGCTGAAATATACTATATAATACACAACAGCCATGAAATAAAATCTGTTGTTCACTCATTCATTCATTCATCTTCTTCTGCTTATTCCCATTTGGGGTTAGGGGAGCATATCCCAGTAACTTGGGCCTTAGTTGGGGTACACCCTGGACAGGGGCCAGCTTTCGCAGGGCTGACACCATTCACTCTCACATTCATTCACAAGGGGCAATTTTAGAGTCACCTTATACACAGTGGGAGGAAGCCCACTGAGTACCTGAAGAGAACCCACGGTAACGCAGGAGGACATGCACACTCCACCCAGAGAGTTCGTGAGTTGGCCGGCCGAGGATCAAACCCACAATCTCCTTGCTGGGAGGCGAGAACACTAACCACCCCCTAAAAAAATATAATCATGATTGATTTGTAGGTATTTTCCCAAAGGAAATACAGTACATTGTAAATATTAACAAACTAATTGTGCATCAAGAATATAAAAACACAATGCAGTAACGTCTATGGCAAAGCTACAGTAATAGGTCAAATTGGTCATCTGATGCTGAGATGTGTCGTAATTGGCTAGCTGATATGAGCGCTGGAAGAAGACACTGACAATATAGTGATTAGGGTTCTGGCAGCAAATAATGTCATCTTTTCAAAACTGGTCGACCCAAAGTATAGATTTTCATTCTGGAGACAGACCACTCTGACTGGGCTCGGTCGAGACAACTGAAACATTTTCATGCAACCTTCAAAATGAAGAACATCAATATGGTCAGTAAACTGTGTGTGTAAAACTGGCTGAATTATGGGCCCTTAAACATGCAACAGCAATTGTGGCAATTACGGCTACATTATGTGAAAACCACCATATGTCATCTTGAGAAGGAAAATTTACTAGATAATTTCACATTACTTCCACTTTGTCCAAAAAATGCTACAGCGAAATATCTGCATGATAATATTATATTTATTTTGGGTAGCTGAGGCTTTTGTGGCTAAATAATCAAGCAGACTTTTCAATTTCCTGACTAATGCGCTATGATCTAATGACAAGCCACAGCAAAAAGAGGCCAAGGGAATAATAATCCTATAAAGTCATTAGAAATACCATAATTATGATTAATAGTAGTAATTATCAACTACCATCATTAGGTAGAGTTATATCTGAATACTTATGATATATTAAAACTGCATTTGTCTTAAAATATTCAGTTGACTAGAACTTCAAGACAACTTATATTTTATAGCGAATGAGTTTGTAGGAGTGCTATAACCCACCCACACAGATTTATGGTCAAATCTTTCTCTTATTCAGATTTTACCATCAACAAAAAGTGTTTTCAAGTGGTGAGTGGCTTGTTGCCATTATCAATCATGAGTATGATTAGAAATAACAATTAATCATAAAGAAATGATTTCTCTCATTTTGTAATCTGTAATATCATATCACATATGTACAGAGATGCCACAATAAACATTTAGTATTATTTCAAAGGATTTTTGTTGCAGTAAATCACTAAAGCACACCCAATACCCATATTTACATAATCCTCTTCATTTATTTAGGCTTGGGACCAGCACAAGAGGTACAGTCACTTGTGACCCTTTGTGGCTGAATTAACTTGACATTATTTCAAAGGATACTGATCTCATTGTCCCGTTGTGTCAGCATCTCCTTTAACTTGATGACTTCGGCTGCATACTGCTGATTTTCTTGAATCAGTGTTGCTTCTGGTAATATATTCCCTTCTCTTCGTCTGGTTGGCTTTTCCAGGATCAACATCTACACAAAACAGAAAATAAAATGCTATGTTTTAATAAAAAATATGATTAAGATGCAGAGATGTTTAAGGCCAAGCAGGACATTTGGGCTAAAGCTAAGCAGAGGACTGAGGGGTAAACAGCTAGCGAACAATAGAAGAAAATACCAAAATATAAAACAGACGTAGATTCCTCCAGAACCAGTGAAGTGTGACTGGGGTGATGCTGAAGGGAATGTAAACTGAGCAGGAGATAGAGCTGGAAGATCATAACAAACTCAAGAAAAGATAAACAGTGGGATTTGAAACATCCTTCTGTTGGCTGCTCCAATTCCAACTAAATGAGATCTCAACAATGTCATAGCTATATTGTCTTTGCCGTAAATATTTAGTAGCAGTGGATCATTGGCAGCTGCCTGAGAAATATAAAGTGGCTTTTTCTTATATTCACATGGTTTTAAGGTTTTCAGAACAAATAAACAGACATACAGAATAATATAGACAAGCACCCACTGTAGGCTCATTCTTTATGAGTATATGTCACAGTTTACATTGTCAGCCTTTTGAGGCCATTTTATTTACACCATAGGTTTTCTCTACTCGCATTAATTTAACATGTTGTGTTGCAAAATACCCTAATTTCTGATAATTTGGGTTATAAAGTGGCTCAACATTACAAAGACTGGATAGGTTTATGTTGTGTCTTGGTATGTCGTTGCTTAGTTTTGAAGCTGTCATGCAAATTTGAAAACAACAGCAAGTCAATATAACACTTCGTCTCTAATTAAATGGCAAATAACTTAAACATCTAAATGTCTAGACAGGCTGTCTGTGGGAAAATCAGCAGTGCTGGATACAACTGGGAATAATTAAAACTCAACATATGGTATTAAGTTACATTAAGGGTAGACCTGGGAATAGATTTATGATAATTGCCTTTTTTACACATGAAACTATAGGGTATGTTATGCATGAACAAACCACACCATGTAAAGATGTGCATTTCCACTGGATGATCAGTTGGTGGAGCTCTTTATAGACGAAGTTAAATGACTGGTCAGTAATTCAAACAATACCTGGCATAATTACCTTGAGCTGAGAGAAGCAGTGCTGTATCTTTCTCATGTCTGGCCCCAAAGAGAGCGTCACCTCAGGATCGGGGTCTTCCAGAAAGGCTTTGAGTAACTCTTCTAACCTGTACAGTGTACACACAGACATGTTGATCTGTCCCACTCAGCAGAAGCTCAACACTCAAATAGTGGCCAGTGTCAGAGTAAACTATTTATAAACTCCACATATGAGTTCAACTGAGTCAAACTATGCATAAATTCTCATACTGACTATATCGATTTTCCAAACATTGGTTCTTCAATCTTCTGAAGTAGCCACTGGTATAGGCCAAGGACCAACAATACAGACAGATCAAGTGTAATCTTAACAATCAGCGGACCTAACTTTCCAATGCTGTGTTGTGCACAGTGTAGAAACATGCAAGGTTTAGACAATGATGGACCTAAAACAAACACAGTGGTTACAAGGTCGTGTGAGGCATTAGTGGTTTCTGATTAATTTGACTGTGGAGACATTCTTTTCAACACCACAGACAATCACTGTAAAAAGACAAAAACATCTTTGAAGACAAGAATTTATAAATATTTTTGATAGCAACTGGAGTTTCTTCCCCTCACTTCCATTATATCTACATGCAGCCTGTTTTCTGCAAAAGAGTGTGTTGCCTGAGAACATCCAAAAATGACAAATCAGGTGGCACTAGATATGAGGTTAAAAACGAGATAGAACCAGCACAAAAAATGTCAGCACATCCAGTAAGTGTGGTCGCAAAAGACACCATTAGAGGTTCTTGGTCTGTTTGTCCGTACACTGGGCAAATAGCAGATAATCACAGGGGGAATAATGAGATGCCAGCTGAGGCGGTCAATACGCAATAAATATATCAGCAGTAGAGAGGCGCTTGCCAAGTTCCCTGGCCTGACGTCTGGTGCTGATGGAAGGGGCATGCTGCCAGTTGGGTAGAATAAAAGAAATACAACAGCAGCTTGGGAAACTCTATTAGATCTGGTTAGGCCTCGGTGAATGAGCCCTGTGTTCACCACTGATGCAGAGCCAAAAGGATAAGTCATGTAGGAGCTTTCACAAACCTTAAATAGTTATGAATCGTGAAAAAAAGTTGGCTCAAGATATTTTGTGTTGAGAATTACAGATACAAATTAGTGTCCTAAAAAAGCCTGTCTGAATGCTCCCTTAAAGTTAAGACATTCTCCAAAGCAAATAGGCCAACTACACTCCCTTATTTAATGTCCTGAGTCGACTGGCTGAGGTCAGAGCTCTAACTCAAGTTGTCTACAACCAGTTATAATGTGGCTATCACCCCGCTGTGAGCTTCCATAAAAAAATCAGATATAGACAGTATTTGCTTCTTTTGTACGATGACAATTGGACAATTGCATACTTCTGCATCTCGTCTGCAGTTAGCTGGTCCTCTCTCTGCTCTCCAGTCAGCATGGACAACTCCTCTTTCAGAGACTGGACCTCCTTCTTCAGACGTGCTATCAGCTGAAAAAACACACATATTTAGAACTTAAGCAGTGAATAAATGGTTAAAAGCATTGTTGGTGTGCCAAATGATGATATATTCATTTTGTAATTAGTATCAGCAGTCAGTTTTGCTGATCAGTGACAGAGAAAAACTTTAGTCGTACAAACACAGCTGTTTTCTTCATTGTAAACATGCAGGATACAAAACATGTTACAAAGATGTGATAGCAAAAATATCCAGATATCATGTCTTCACGTCTCATTGTCCAAACATGTTCGGCTGAAACTTCTGCTAATACAATAGGTGACATTACTAACCACCGTCTGGAGCTGGTTACTGTGTATTTTATGAAAATAGTACCAAGACCAGATATAGTTTCCTAAAAAGTGCATCAGAGATAACTATGGTAGAACTGAAACTCTCTCACTGGTGTAGAACAAACACAACACTGGGCTGTGACTGTCCAGCAGACTCATAATACTAGTGACACAGAGATGCCAGGGAGACAACTGTCTGTGTAAGCCAAACCAGGGTCAAAGTTCAGACTTAGCATTGCTCCAGCGCTTTTAGCAAACACATATTTAACAGAAAAACCAATAAGGCAATCATCTGCTGTGTGGCTTTGATAACATGCTACTGAGCACAACAAAAATGTTACCACTTGACCATGTTTTTGTATTTTTGATACTGAATATTATAATAGACATGCCTAAAGAACCACTCCCAGTGACTCTTTTTGGGGCAGATGTTCTGATGTAATACTCCAGCTGCATCCTCAAAGACTGACCGCTAGTTGTTGGTCAGCCGAATTGGTTAAAGTCTATTTTAAAGCCCAGTCCCACACTGGCACTAAAGCAGCCAGCCTTCACAAACAAAAAGGGCCATGCAATTGATGATGCAAGTATTTTCTAATACAAGCAATTGTATTTTAATATAAAAAATAGCTGAACAATATAATGTATGTGAAGAGTATGACTATGAGTATGACAAGTGGAAGACACTGAATAATAAATGTAATAGTACAGATTTAAACTTTTCTAAACCTTCTTGTTAAGTACATGCTATCTTTCCATCCTGTGTAGAAAACCACCCACAGTAAACTGCAGACATTGCTACGTAACCACAGGTTACACCTAAAATGCATATGCATTAGGTTATATGTCCCTCACAGACATGCTGGCATTATGGGGCCCCTTTTATGATACATGTTTTTCCACTACACCTAAATGTGGGCAGTGCATTATTCCCCTCAACTAAATGATAACATATGAGCTGTGATCCAAGAGGTGGCGAGGCATTGGTGAGTAAGGTAACAAACAACACACCATCGAAAATCCAATACGCTACCTTTTCCCTTCAGTCCTGGCAAATACATACAACTTGGTATTTTCACACCCGATTCTCGAACAAGACTGTACTATGCTAGCGTTTTGTTTAACTTTCAGGGATGTGCTAATTAGAACTGCCGCTATGAGCAAAACATTTTGTGTGTTGAAGAAGAGGGCTTTTCCTTATACCCTTAAGTTGACAATAAAGAAATATAGACAGATGTTTGTTAGTTTAGCCTCATTCAAATTAAGTGTGCTTGCAGAAAGGAGTTGCTATTAAAAGAATACTGACTGTATAGCAAATGAATGCAAAACTGATGAAAAATACTTGATTACTTCATACTGGAGCATTGATTAGGTCAGTCAAGATAATAGAAGAGGCATTACGGCAGAGCCTGAATGGTATGGTCAGCGTGGTTACTACTTTATGATTACAGACTACCTCGAACACCTCATTTTTATTAATGTTCACGAAAGACCTGTTTTGTCTACTCTGTTCTGGCAGCTGTTCTGACAATGTGACAGCAAAGGCTTTAAACAAGTGCATTTGAAATTAATTGCCACAAAAGGCAAAAAAACATTTAATCTGCAAACTTTACTGCTGGCTTGTCACTCACCCAGGCAGAGATTTAGAGGGAATAACCAATGAACGAAATGCAATGTGTTTCAGAGCCATAAACAGACACCAGAAGTTTGTCCATGAAGTTTGGATTTGCCCAAAACTTTAACTGTGCCGGACCCAATTGAGAGCAGCCAGACACCATCACAATTACTGGGCTAGCCGCAGACTCTCTTAAAAATACCTCTGCAGGGTTTGCAAGTGGCCAGCCAAGCAGCAGTAGCAGTAATACAGTAGCAGTTGATCCCCTGGCAGATCTGGGTGGGAGGCCAGGAAGTGGATAAACTAGAGATGAGTCACAATAGTATATGCCCCACTGTGATTTTTGTTCGGCCTGCCTCCAAACACAAAGCAAGTAAGTGTGCAAAATAAATGTGGTATGGGGGTAACAATTAGATAAAAGGAAGAAAAACTTTATCTTTAACTTTATATATAATGTCATATCAGAGCTTTTCTACATGCCTGAATGTGTGCAAACTGTGGTCAGTCCATCTGTCCATTGAGACACAATATATACACATCTGTCAGCAGCTGGAAACATTTTCAAGAGGGTTCGGAGTGTTGGGATAAAACAGGTCAGAGGCATGTAAACAGCAGAGTGAATGCAAACAGACCGGTGAGCAGTCCAGATATAACCACACACGCACATTCACGTGTCAAATCTGGAAAACAGCCTCTTTTGCAGACAGAGAGTGGAAAAACTCTTGGTATTTGAAACCTAGAGATGATACTTAAGAATGTGGTGAATTACACTGAGTTACATGTAGCGTCAGGGTTCTCGCCTGCACTGATCAACTGAGGGTCTGGAAGCTATGAACAAGGCCTGGCAGTGGTAAGGTATCTGCACACTATCATGATTATGTGGTGTGGTTCAGTGGCCCACATACAGTTCTGACCAGTAAAGTGGTGGGTGTATGTCTTGCCATCTCACCAGAGAAGGATCCAGTTCTTCATTTAATATTGCTTCATTTTTGATGAGAGCAACACGCTGTGCAAATCGGCACGTGGAGATAGACTCCTGAAGGGAGATGATTCAGTCAGCTTCAATTAATTTTACTTTCTATAGAATAATGAATTACATTTACATCAATGTTTCTTCTGTCGACTGCCATAGTTGCAATCATTGTTGTCATGCAGTTGCCCCCAAGACTGTCTCTCAGCACAGATGTCAACATGGAGTTCCTGTAGGGAATATGTGAGCGGTTCTTCTCTGATAAAGCTATGATTACCTGCAAAAAGCAAAAAGATAAATATAATGTTTGCTAACATTTTGTATCAAACAAAAGGTTGTGGGTGTAGACCTGTTCCAGGTAGTGAAGGGATAGGTTAATATACTTGGCTTCGGTTAGAAGCTGCCCATTTAGGCCAGTCTTGTAAACTCGATCTGATCCTGCCAGGTCCACCAGGTGGAGCTTGGAGCGTCGCAAAGTGGCTGAACCTGGCTCACGTCTACACAAGTGCACTGTGAAAATACAGTGTGAACGTGTGGAGGCCTGGTTCATGGGAGTCTAGACATGAAAGAGGTGAAAAGTAGTTAGATTACATTTTGGAAATGCTAATGATAATATGAATGAGATTTCTTAATCCACCTGAAGCTTACACAGACAAAGAGACAAAGAGACAAAAAGGATTTTACAGTCCATCAGAAGTACTTTCATATTTAAACAACAAACATGTGTCCTTTGATTCTGACTTTTATTGCTCCTGTGGGTTTGGAGAACAAAGCTCTGCGTAACCGATGAGCAGTAAACATGTTACAAAGCCTGGGCTTTATTTGCAGATGGTCAATATAATAACAGAAGTCAGGTTGAAACCAAAAAGAGAGAAAAATAGAATGAGTCAGTATGCACAAACCAGAATCATAGATTCAAGTAGGATGGGTTATTTAAGGCTTCTCTTTGTTCAATATTGTTTCTTTGTATTGGCTGTGGATCTGCAATTAACTTTTTTCATTACATCTAGTGGCAAAAGTGCTCCAATATATGTATACACTACTATTGGAGCTCTATACATAATGTTAAAATTACATTTACTTACTACAGTTTTCATATATTAATGCTTGAAGAAGCACATGATACTGGTGAAAGAACTGTAATATTGTATCATTGGTATTTGTTCTTAGCTCAATAAGAATTGAACAAAGCAGTGCTAACATACTGTATGTAGCTCAGGGTTTAGGGACAGTGGTGCACAAGGACAGTATGTGCATGTCCACAAAAGGCTGTTCTTTTTATTCTAGTCTCGCTGGACTCTCAGTTCTCTGGGCTCTAAATTGACCACATGTTGATCCTACGTGCACCACATGCTGACCACACACAGTGCTACAGCAGCCCAGCGTGAAAAGGCAATCTGGCTGTAAAACACAAATCCCACAAAGTGGAGAGATTACGGAATCAGAGTTTAAGCATGAAGTTTCTTTTTGGCCATCTGCTATGAAGTGACCATAAATAAATAGTTGGAGTTAAGGGACTTATCTTGCACTGTACTTGACAAGTATCAGTTGTAATAAATTACATTTTTTATTATTTTTTACTTTTCACAAAAGTAAACAAGTTGAGATATCTTTTTTACTCTGAAATGTGTTGCACCAGAGACTAAAACAGATAAAATGCTGGGTAATATAGTCCTAGAAGGGACTTTTTGAGGTTTTAAATGATGTATTGTTTGTAATACAGAGAAAGAGACATAGTGTACCAGTGGTTATAAAATAAAATATTAGCAGTCTTTTTGAAAGGACTTCTTACTTCTGCAATCATTCGATTTGTGTCTCCAAGAAAAAGCAGATTCAAGGCTTCTTCCTCATTGGCTGACTGTAGCAGTGACAGGTTCTTTAAATGAATATTCTGGTCTGGGTCCTCCATGATCACAACTTTTCTGAAAGAACAAAAATCCACCATAATATGAATTAACATACTCAACTCATATGTGGAGTTTATAATTAACATACTCAATAAATAAACACTTCTGGTTTCCCCCTAATAATTCAGTGCAGCTTCAAATCATACAAAACATATTTGTCGGAGTTGACACATGTAGCATTTTATCTAACTGGTATTTTGCACCTTGATTACAGATATGGCTCCCTTCTGAAAACAAACATGCATGTTTTATGTCAACAACAAATACCACTCACTTCTTAATACCACCATGGGTGATGGGTGTATTTACTGAAATAACATATCTGTATCTCTAAGGGTGGAGTAACTGGAAAACCCTTCCATTATTACAATGAGGACTTTTAAGATGTTTTATCCCCCATCAAGGGAGTTCCTAAATCCTCAAGAATGATAAATATTGACAATGTTACATTTTCACAAAGTCCCTTAGATACGGGATGGAATAGCTTTTGCTTATTTATTTTGCTTATTTATTTTAAGTTGGATAACTGTGCCTATGTAAATGATGTTAGGACATCAAACCAGTTAAAAGGAACAGCAACTCCTTGAATCAGCAAGTGAGGCCACAGCATGGTTAACGATGGCCACTGTCTATTTCCAGAAGACTATGATTTGTGGCTATCTAAACCTTGAGCTGACTCCTTAGTGAGAGTGCAAGAAAAATGTAAGTAGAAGTGGTACAAGAAAATAGAGCAGAAACTACAATTGTACTATCAGGTAGCCTATGTCAGTGTTTCCCAACCAGGGTATGGGGAACCTAGGGGTACGCGAGCACTTTGCAAGAGGTACTTGGAATTATTTGATCATTTATGTGAAAGATCATAAGAAAATAATTGCAATCTTCATATTAAACTATAGAAACGTATGACAAGCTAGGTCAAGTGTCCCAGTGACACTAAGTGATATTTTTGAATAATATGTTTTGTTACATTTGTTTTACATAAGTTTATTAGCTTTTTTCTTTTTTTTTTCTTGTGTGGTAAATTTATTACGAGATTAAGATTTTTATTTAATTACATCTTTTAATTATTTCAAAAAATTAGTTTAAATAAAATATATAGTAAATAGGTAAATTAAGTAAAACATATTAGTAAAATATAAATAAATCAGGTAAGTAAAAGAGAGTTTATATTGTAATATTTTTATTTCACATTTTTATTTCAATGGAAAACAGATTATTATTTGTTTTACTTTTGAAATTTTGAAATTGAGTTTTCAAAACTGTGAGAATTTGTATTATGACCACCAAGAATCATCTGTGAGGGGGTACTCATGGTATGACAAAAGGCCGAGGGGGTACACAAGACAAAACAGGTTGGGAACCACTATGTAACTAAGTAACTATAAAAGAATCAAGCATTAAGTCTTAAAGATTAGGGATACTGACGGGAGGTCTTCTAATCGAGACGCTTCATGTCGAGAATCCAGGAGGTCATATCCTGTATCATTATAGACCTCCAAGTAAGAGATATGGGTTGTGTACAACATGCTGCTTTCCTGTGAAGCAAAGCAAATAATAGTCCATAATAGTTGCAAAATAAAATGTCAGAACAGAGATGTTTTAGTTGAGCTGACCTGGCTGAAGCGCTCATATAGATAAGAGAGTGTACGGGGAATGATACCACGATCACTATAGCGCTCTGCTCCTCCTGTTATGGTAAAAGTCTTCCCACTGCCTGTTTGGCCATAGGCAAAAATGGTGCCATTGTAGCCAGCCAGGACGCTGTAGACAGAAAAAAAAAAGATATCATGTAATGGTCAAACATACTTGACTACTTTCCTTTGATTACATAATGTGAAACAATAACTTAACAGAAGAGTTGAATGTTTGTGGGGAGCATTTCTTTAAAATGCCAATGACAATAATAAGTAATGACTTGCAAGCACATTCTTTCTCATTCTCTTTCTCGTTTTCAACACGTGCTCACTATGATATCACCATCCTAATTGGGTGCCAAGGTTGTCTGACATATCCCAACGCAGTCAAACCCCAGCAGTCTGACTGAATTGAAGCTGACACCGTAAACCCACAGGAAAACATCAGAGTGAGTGGAGAAATGCTATGGCGGCAGACATCTGCCGGTGAAGGAATGTCTCTGAGTACGACTGAAGGAACGGGCCCAAACCCGTTCGACCAGACACCACTTGGTAAATTTGGTTTGGCACTGTTGCATGGGAACAGGCCCTGGCCTCCAGTCTTGGTATCTAGTTTTGTTTAAAAAATAAAAAGAAATAGTGCTGCTATCTTGTAAAACTTACTTGAGCTCATAATATACGTAAACAAAATGTAAATAAAACAATGTTATCTATTTATGTGTTCCAATCATGCGTCCTTTATTTTTCCTTGTACTTGTATTTAGTTTAATATGTAATTACTATCTTACTGGTATTGCAAGGTTTGGTATCCCAGTAATTCCTTCCCACCACAAATAGGACAGGGAAAAATAGCAAGTGAGCAGTGTCCACTTAAGAGATGGGTGGTTGGTGACTGGGCCTTGGACAGTTATAGTGTGTCCTTTAATGCAGGATGACTCATTGACTGGCAAAGGGGCAAATATCAAGACACAGTGTTCAGTGTTTCATTTAATGTCAGTGCTAATGATGTGGCCAGGGGCTTGCCACTGAGGCTTGGGCATTTACCAATATATTCCTGTTTACACCTCTTTTCCTGGATATCATACAGTAAACAGTGCATTCATTATAAAAAGTAATTATAAAAAGCACCACTTTCAGTATTGTAAAGTATAATATTTTTTCATTAAACTAGGGCAGCAGGTTTAGTGGCAATGGGTGAAATGGGATTACAAAGCAGATAGAGGTCTTGCTTTGCCAGGCCAACGTTATTATGCTGGCTTTTCCTCTCCTGGAGCTATTAATGTTGGTTTGTTTTTGAACTACTGAGTTGGGATAGAAATGACTGGTTTCGGTTACACCACAGTAGAGACAAGGACTGGTGTGCAAGTAAACGCGTTCAAGCTTCTGGCTAAACTTAAAGAGTGCCAAGTATCACAGGCTACCAATGAAAACAACAACCTGACAGTTATTGCTAGCTGAGAAGCTGGGCCACGTGTGTTAACCACTGAGTTTTAATTTAACATCAGATTACTTCTAAAAAAACAGACGCTGCTTTAAAGGCATTTTGTTTTTAATTACTACCTTTTAGTAGTTGTGCACTTCTGTTAGTAGGATAATGTCACCACGAGCTTAAACTACAAATTATTAGGACACAAACTGGGTTTAAGTAGCTCATTCAGTTCAATCTCAGTAATTGCTTTTCCTAATGTCACCAGTAGCTTTTGTTGCAAGACCACAAGTCACAAGTGATTGTTTTTGAATACTTGTTTTGGACACGTTCCAAAAGTGACAACTACTTATGTTAGATTAAAACGTTGTGCAATTCAGAGCCTGGAATCTAAAACAGTAGAAGAAATTGATAGCAAACTATAAAATGTCTTACATGTTTGTGAGCAGACAGGTGTCCTTTAAGCTGCATCAGTGTTGTATCAAAGTCTCATATTCATAAAACATGCTGTGCACCTTTTAACCTAATGTTTACCATCTGTCATACCAAAGAGTGAGCTGTTAAAAGGACTGGCTGGACACAAGAACCTAATACCCGAGTCTGAAACCTATGCAACTTTATAACTTTTTTATGTGTTTCCCAATAGCAAAGAAAAAGAAAAAGCACATTCTCCACACTACTGTATAGATCTGTGTTGAAATGTCCCCATAGTGGCCTAATTGCAAAATTAACCTTGGCAGGTGCATGGTTAGACCAAATTAGTGCACAGATTTATCTTTTTTCAACAATTGTGAATTGTTAAAAGATTTGTTGGTGTCATAATAAACCGTTTAATAAGAATAGTAATATTTTTACCTGTCTGCTACCGGTTTGACTATGTCTTCAAAAACTTCTTCTTGCTTGGTGCTTTGATCAAAAACCTTTTGAAACCTTGCACAAATGGAAAAAGAGATAACTTAGACATGAAATCACAATCATTTTATATGAAACAAAAAGTATCTTGTGCTTTTTATAGCATACATAGAAAAAGGTTAACCACAGCCGCAATGAATAGGAATAAAATGTGGTCTATTTAATTTCTCTAGTCAATGAGGAGGAGTTTAGTCACTGAGTTCTTCAAAAACCTTCATGTCTCCTACCACAAAAGATGAAAAAGCATCCACCCATGAAGATTGTTAAATGTGGACATTTTATCAGTACAAGGGCATGAGAGAGCCTCCACAAGCTATTAAAAGACTATGGTTTTGAAGGGCCTTCTGTGTCCACTGTAGCCTGACTCCCTAACTGTGAATTTGGGGCTTGGAAGCAGGGCACGAGCTCTGCCCAAAGGGTATAAAGGCTGCAGCTTTCACCACCAGCATTCAACAGATGTTGGCCATGAAAAGTGAGAACGGTTAGATGACATGCTTAACCTTTCAGTGTTTGGTGAATGCCATATTGTTCACACTGGATAAATACATCTTCTACATAAATACATAATAAAATGTTACAGACAATACCTGAACTTATAGCTCTCTTTCTTGTTGTTAATGAAGCCTTGAGCCAAATCTCTCGGAACCACAAACTCCAAAGAAGAACCTGCCTGCTCTTCATTGTCCACAGAGTACACCTAAGGCAGCCAAAACAAGAGGCACAGTTTTTAACATCACTAAGTTGTAAAAACCAAATGATAAGTAAAAATATTCAGTTGACATACTGTAGCTATTATTTTATGACAGCTGGCTCTAATAATCCACTGTTATTTAATCAACAAAGAGTGTAAAATTAACCTAGCATTGTATTCTGTAAAAGGAAGAGAACCAGTTTTGTGATGAGCTCTTCAAGTTGATATCACTGAGTCAGACATGCCCTGGAGTGAAGGACAGAACATGAAACCAATATAGATTGAGCCTCTGACGTGGTGGATAGACTCAAATTGGCTGACTCTTTGTTTTTGTGTTGCAACATATGTTCTGGCATATGTTTCTAATGGAAATTCATTCAATTACAAGTCCCTGGGGTTTCAGCAATACAAGATAAGACCAATGTTATTGGATTGTTTATCTCTGTTACCCATCCTGGACTGATACCTATTCAAGTCTGACATATGCAGAATCTCAACATGCCCCAAGGACTCAGCTGCAGTTATTTCATTTGGCGGAATATTGTCAAAACTAAGGTGCTATAGCCCCCCTCAGTGTAATCTAACTGACTCTCCTCCCAGGGTTTAAAGAAGAAAGTAAAAAGCTGGATAAAATGTATGTTGTAAGATGAAGAATTGTTTGAAGACTCTTGATGTAACTAAACCAACATTAATTGGTAAGTTACACCCCTTAACTTGAGCTAAGCTAATGTAGTTAGCCTAATTAATATAAGTTAGCTAGTTTGAAGCTAACGTTAACATTTGGCCAAGTTTGAGGAGCGACTCACACTTACCGCTGAAGTTTTCCTTGTTGGCTTAAGGCGAGCAAATATCTGTATTGTCTGTTTAACCATTTTCAAAAGTATATTATTTCAAGCTGTTCTTAAAGTTGATTATTTGCGCTGTTGAGTGACGCTAACAGTGAGGTCCATGTTGTTGCCGAGCTCCTGGTTTGTTGTAGCCGGTTTCTAGGTAACAGTGCAAGGCGATGCCTTCATGGGCAGCAGTATTTTTTCTTTCCTCTTGTGTGCACTGGTTTCTATTTACAGTAGTAGCAGCATTATAAATAGAGCTATTTCAGTCATTTTGGATCATAAATGATAGTATTTAATTTGTATTTTTGTATTTGTATTTGTGTTTACATTTGTAGCTGTTATTCATTACAGGTATCATAGATGGTGACTGGATGGGAATCATGCCTAGAGACCTACCCTACTTCTTACTAGTCTGGCCAACCAACCCCACCTGCTTTCTAGAAAGGGAAAAGAGAAAACTTTGTACTGGCTGTATTTCCAATCTTCGCTGCAGGTTAAGACACTAATTAGGTCAGGTAACAGATCAGAAGATTTGTTTGTCTTCTTTTTCTTCTCCTCTTTGTTATTCTCTTTGAAGAGCTTGTTTCGCGAGCTATAAAAAGGACAAAAGGTCAAGTCAAAGTTCAGTGATTCATCATGGGCATATTGACTTAAGTTGATTTAGCACTGGCACTCCCTGCACACTGCCAGTGGCACTTCATCACAATGTGAATAAGACTAACAATAACTCCTCAGATATATTTCATAAGCTGCTGGGTGGCCTATGATAGTGCTCAAAGTTGACGGTAGGCTTATATGAAAATAGTAATAGCAATATACATGTGTATCATGAAAACATGCTTTACAAAAATGGCAGTGAAAACCATCGCATTTGGACAGCTTTTCTTTAATTTAGCCTAGTGTGCTCCAACATGCCGTGTTTTAAAAAGAAACTATAACATGTTCAAAAAGGAAATGTGAGAGTTTAAGCTATGTGTATTACTGAGAGAAAATAACTTCAAATATACTTTTTATAACCTGGATAGTGCACAGTATAAGAACTTGTAGAAAACAGTAGTAACGATAAAACTTGATACAACTTGATTCCAGATTATATACTTTATATCCACCAATAAGAAATTTAGCTTGATCATCACATCTTATAAAATGATTAGAAAAACAAGGTTCTCTCTTCTCATTGTACAAGGAAGTACATACATTTGTCAGGTGAGTTTCATGGAGCCACGTGTCTCATATTTGTGGAGTTAGTTCCTATGGTGCTGTCTCCAGTTTCAGTTTACGTGTGTCATGCTGTTTCTGGTATTTCACATGAACCCTGTTTGTCCCCTTATTCACAGGCAGGACGTCTGCCTGCCCCAGTGGCCACAGTGCACTGTACCAGGAAGGCTGTGCGGTTGCTAAAGTAGTATATAGGCTATGATGTTTCTCTTCGTGCATTCTGTGGTGCTGTGTTTTTTTCTCTAGCATCAATGTGCTTGGGTGTATTGTGAAAAAAATGTTTGTACGTTTTGCAGCAAAAGAGACATGTAGTGGGCAGCTTGGTTTAAATGTGTAGATAATCATATGGCATGTTTGGTAAGGATTCATAATGTGGCCGTCTGTGTGGTCTATCTCGTAGTGTGTGCATGGGTAGATGTTAAGACTTTATTGTCCCCGTAGGGAAATTTATTTTCTGCATTTGACGCTTTCATCAATCAGTGCTGCTGGGGCATCTGTCAGGAGCTGTGGGTGACCGCAACGCAGCGCCCATCGACCCTTCTCCAGGTTTTAAGCCAGGTTCTTAATCAGAAGTACCTAGATAGTGGATGAGCCTATGTTTAATGATGATGGGCAAAACCGGAGTACCTGGAGGAACACGGAAAGAACTCCACACAGAAAGGCCCCACACGATGCAGGATTTTAACTCGAGTCCTTCTTGCTGTGAGGCAAAATGTCAGTCCAAAGGAATAAAAAAATTATGACTATTAAAAATATCAAAATCCCCTATTCAACTCCTTGATTGCGCAGCCAAAAGTTCATATTTAGAGGATCTTGCATAACATACAACCTTCTGGGAGCAAGGGTCAGACATGTCACCCCACATTCCTTCACCTGTGTCTCTGTGTGTCTCTTGTCATGCAATGGGCATAATTCTGAATCAAAAGATGGGTCTGTGTCTGACATGTTGCTCACGTGAACCGCTCGGGTACCACTGAGTTGCCAATAGGTGCTAGCAGCAATGCATGGCAGAAACCATGTCTCCCTGCAGCGGCGAACTTCAAAGAGATGATATCATACAGTTTACAGGTGCACAACACACCCTTTGGCAGCCATTTTGAAGACTATGGGCCAATCTAAACTATTAGGTTGTCTTTTGTCCAAAATTAAGTTGGAAAAAAATAAATCAATCTTCCATTGTATCATGATGTGTTAATAAGTGGAATGAGGGTTGATCCAGAGGTGAAAGTGGTGAAGTATTCAATTGTTGTACTGTTCCTGCACATTAAGTTTGGTTAAGTAAAAAGCACGTACTTGTAACTACCACTATTACTGATATTATTCCTAAAACTAACACTAGAATTGATACCACTACTTACTCCTACTACTACTACTACTATGACTACTACTGCTTTTTACTATTTAGCCAACTAGTATGATCATTAGTACTACTACTGATAACCAATTTGCCACCAAGGTAAAAACAAAAAAAGTAAAATTATGCATCTATATTCCACCTCTGAGTTTTTATATTTAGCAGACTGAGGTGAAAAACATAGTGCAATAGAAGATTGGAGGGCTTGGTCTGATTTAATGATCTTATAAATTATAATTGTTCATTCAGGAGCCAAGTGTAACGTCAGTTAAACAATTATCCACAGTAGAATAGATGTATTTTCTTGGCGAACGCTGAAAAGCACATGTTGTAAACACTAACCGTGGGCTGGAGCGGGCTTGTTAGAGAGCTGTGAAATCTTTTTTTAATATCCTGTTTTGGTCCATGTGTTGTCTTTAGTTTGGCTGACATAGCTGTGGTTTCACTCCCAAGAATTCCACCAACTCTACAGCAAGAACTCAGCATGAATGAAGGCAACCTCAAATTAAAGACACTTTTACTTTCACCAAAAAGTCATAGTGTTCTCCTCCAAACCTCTCCTAGCATTAAAACTAAAGTGACAAACTGAGGTAACTGACAGTCATTTCAAGGTTTTTGTTAATACAACTGGTTACTATGTCAGGATTTTTTTCTTCTTTCATCTTCATCTTTTATCAAGTGCATGCTACTACTGCCACTACTACTGCTACTACTACTTCTACTACTTCTACTACTACTACTATTATTACCACAACCACAACACTCTTACAATTACCCAACATTACAAGACTGGCTCATGGGCGAGACAGTAACACTTCACAGCACTAAAATGTCACACATTCTACAGAGTCCACAGATAATTTGGAATAATATATGTCCACAGGGGTTAACCGCTGGAATCTACTTGACGCTTCACTCCAAGTACTTCCCGTGGCTTCTTCCATTTGTTTATAAAAAAAGGTGGGAGCTTCTGCAAATGTAACGTCCAGAGTCACAACATCAGAGATCAGTGACACCACATTAACTGAACTGAACTGAACTGAATGAATGAATGACTGAATGACATACTCACATTTAATCAGTAAAACAGGAATCAAATATTTATTGAGTTGTGTGGTCCGTCATACAGTTGTCTATATACATGCTCCAGAACACGACACACAACAACATGGACCAAAAAAACAATAGCAACAAAATTGAGAGCACATTAAAAAAAAATAAAAAAAATGTAATAATATTTACAAGTAACCATGTATACTTGATTATACGTAAACCTCTGTATTGCTTTAAAAAATCTTATGTTGTGAAATAGTGAGAACTTGAAATTGTCATTTGTTTTATTTGTTTGCTTGTTTATTTATTGCAGCAAATAGCAGCATTATCACATTATTTTATATGTTTTGCCTGATTACATAAATTCTAAAACTAAAATTCTAAAACATACCACTTTTTTTTACTTTTACTTGTAATACTTGAAGTCTCAAAATTCTTACGTGAGTGCAATTTTTGGCTACTCTATCCAACTCTGCTTGTCACCTTCCACAAATGTAACCTCTCCAAGCGTGAAAACTAAAGTGACAAGCTTTTCATTGGTAGACAGAGGTAGCTGACAGTAATTTTTAGCTTGTTATCAATAATTCCTCACAACTGGTTTTTAGCATGTCTTTTCCTCTTTCATCTTCTCAGGACATTTTAAGATCAGGTGACAGCGAGAGGTATGCAGTGTCACAATGGAAATGTCACAGTGGATGATGATTACAAATGCGGACAAGTGCAAATATGCGTGCACGGATACAGACACACACGAAGTACACGCTTCATCAACTCTCAAAGGACTAAGGTACAGTAAAGACTTCAACTAAGAACGTTTCAAAACTTGCAGGACCTTAAAGGCAAAAAACAACTTGTGCCTTACCAGCAGCAGTAAAGTAAAAAACCAGTTTTTTCAGTCGTGTTTGCCAGCATTCAGCACTTGTATAGAGTTGGCCTGGCAGCTAATCAAGGTGTGCTCTCCTCTCACAGTGTTACAGTCTGCAGCCTGCCTGAATGGTTTGTGGTTCTGTGGTGTTTTTGTTTGGATGCTTGGAAAATGAGCCACTGCCCACTTCAATGCAGGTACAATAGCAACAGGATCAAACGTCATGAAAACCAACAGCCATTTTGCTTCTCATTAAAAAAACAATAAAAGTCTCTTTTTATGCAGAGGTTGAAGAAGTACTCACACTCAGTACTCAAGCCAAAGTACTGTTATATAGTGAAATTAATTTAAGTAGAAGAGTAGATTACTTGACTTAAAGTAAAAAAAAGTACTGAATTTAACTACTTTACGTAGTACTTTTTTACTTACTAAGTGGTTAGTATTGGTAGTATCAGTAGTAGTAGTTTTAGAGGTAATAGTTGTAGTAGTAGAGAAGTAGTATGTGCTTTTTTTACTTTACATTCAGTGATTTTGCTGGGTAGTAGTTGGAGTTGTAGTAGTGGTAATAGTAGTATTTATAGGAGTAGAAGCAGTGAGTACTGAAAGTAGCACTAGTATCAGTAGTTTTGGAAGTAATAGTTGTAGTAATGATGTTGGTAGTGGAGTAGTAGTATGTGCTTGTTTTTTTTTACTTTACAATCATCAGTTTTGCTGGGTAGTAGTAATAGTAGTTTGAGTTGTAATAGTGGTAATAATAGTAGTAGTAATAGAATTATATTACAGCTCAAACTACTAGTAGTGCCATGACTACCATTGCTTATTGCTACCACTACTAACTGCTGTTACTACTACTACTTTTATGTTGTTCTACTTTTGCAATTGCTGTTTTTTGCTACTACTACCACTACTACTACTACTACAACTACTGCTGCTACTACTACTAACTTCTTTTATTGGGCTTACTAATACTATCATTTCCAACTACTACTACTCCAACTACTACTATGACAACTACCCACCTTTCCACCAACATAAAAAGAAATGCTTTTACTCATCTGGACATTTCAAAAAATACTTGAGCCAAAGATTTTTTTTTCTCACAATCATCTAAATTGAAAGTAAACTTTTGCCTTAGAAATTGGACTTGAGAATGTACAGTTTCTTCTTAAAAGCTAATGACTTGAGTAAAAGTATCTAGTTACTTTCCACCTCTGTTTCATGAAGGCCTGTGTTGGGCAGTACTTCAGAAGCCAGCTTGTATTGTTTATTGACTGCAGTGGATCAGCAGTGCTTGCTGCTGCTTGTCTTCAGTAGTCGTGAGTTTGCTCATGAGCAGTTTGTGTACAAATGTGGGAGTAGTTTTCCTTCTGTTGGTCTCTCATATGCATGCGTGGGTATTTACTGTAAATATGAAGATGATTTGTGTGTGTGCCCACAGAGCTGTAAACACCCCCCCCCCCCCCTAATCAGGCCCATACTGAAGCATGTTGGTGTTCCTCAGTGGTTTAGATTTGTCCTTATTACAGACTATATGAGAAGATGATGCTCTGGGTAAGTAGCCGGCTCTGGATGCAGGCTTAGTGGTTGAGGTTAGATAGATTCATTGGCTGCTCTATGAATGTGTATGTTGTTCCACTCCTGTCTGAGGGTGGCCACAGGGGCTTAGCAGGAGAATGCAAAGATGTTGCTCTAACCAAGGAGACTGCTGAAAGCATGCAATGGCTCCCATGTTACCTTAGTGCCACTGTAGACGTCAAGTGTCAGCGCACACATGAAATACAGCATGTATGCATCTGGACATTCACTGTAAATGTAACCAAAGGTACAAACTAATATAACTCCAGCAGACACAAAAGCACTCAACAAAATATTACAAATGTAAAAGTGAAATAGTTATGTTCACCTTACTCCTGAACTAAGTACTTTTGAAAGTCCTGTGTGCCAGTTGCTCAACAAAATATACTGCTGTTATTACTCTTACTACTATTAGTACTACTATCACTACTAATTCTGGTCCTACTACTACTATCACTACTGCTGCTGTTTCGCAATGTACAATGCACACAATAAAGTCATGTTATTTATTGTGAATAACTGGCAACTGCTCTGATAAAATACACTAATTTGCACAGATGTATTTTTTTTATTTATCTTTTAGCAAACTAGTCATACAGTTATTTGTTACACCGAATGCCCTTCCTGTTCCAACCATCCACATACTGTGACCGGAGTAGGTAATGTGGGTGAAATGTCTGCCCAAGGACACAATGACACAATCAGCCAACCCTCCGGTTAGTGGGAAAACCCGCTTAACCTCCTGGGCCACTGTCTTCTCCAAATGTTGAATGAATAAAAAATGAAATGTTAGACTCATATGCAAAGTTATATTGAGTGTGCGTGGGAAAAGTTTGCAGTAAAGCAATTGCAATGTGTGCAAAATGTTCTTGCGTTCAAGAGGAAATTATGCTAAGAAAGTGCTGTTATTCTGAGTGAATAACTGTTTTGGTTGCTGTGGTAAAAGGGGCCAGACCGAGCTGTGACCTGCTCGTGTAAGTGTGCATGTTGGCTGCTATTTTTACACAGTCAGACATGGAAAACACTGTCAGGGTATAGGCCAGGACACTGGGATTCTGGACCACACAGAAACATCATATATTATTTATACATTTTCAGTGAACAAGCTACTTTTGCAAATTTCTAAGAGACCAAGTTTCTGAATCCATTTAGTCTTATTACATTCATAAATTCTATATAATCCATTTGCTAGGGGTCACATGCTACTGTGCTCTTTGTGCCAGTCTCAAGCCCGCATAAACAGGAAAGTTGATGTCAGGAAGGGAACCAGATTTAAAAACTAATGCTAAATTAATATGCAATTCATATATTCAAGTAAAACAAATTCAGGAATTAAATATGTACTAATCATTATAAATAAAACCTTGTACATGCATATCTAAGGACAATGGGAGAGACCATTGGCAGCTTGCATGAGGAGTGAAGCTGTCTGCGTAAATTCAGCCTGTAAGATTTCCCTTGCCCATTCTATTCCCTATCACCTGTCTGTTACTGTCAGCCAGTCACAGCCTGCCACCTTTTCCTCCCCCCCCAATCACTTCCTAATCCATTCATACATATAAACTCCATCTCCCCACAGTCCTCCTGCTGTTCAGCTACGTGCCGTACAGTACGTACAGTAGCAGAACCATCAGCCACCTCAGTCTCTCCGTTTCCTCCTCTTCACCTCCACCACCAGTGTCTATGTCCCAGGTTAGAAATTCCCCCTAACTAATCCATCATACTCTCTCTTCAGTCAGTCTATATCACAGCCCTGTGATTAACTGGCCATTGTCCAGGATGTATCCCGCCTAACACTCATAGTTGCAGGTTAGACTCCGGCCACCTGTATGGCAGCAGTGGCTTTGGCGGCGGTAGCTTAGGAGGTAAAGCAGGTCATCCAATAACCAAAATGATGGCTGATTGATCCTTGCTCACTCCAGTTCTCACTGCCGTTGTGTCCTTGGGCAAGACACTTGACCCACCTTGCCTCCAGTGTCTGTGGCTGTGGTGTATGAATGTGTGAAGTTAAAAAGCTGATTTGTGCATATGCATGTGTTTGAATGCTTTCCATATTGATGAATGTGCTCAAAGCAGTGTACCTACATTTTAATCTAGCCAATTAATTACACAGTTATTTTTTTTTCTGCAGGGTATTGTCATGTTTGCTCTAGTGTGCAAAGAGACTCTTGTGTGTCTGTAATTTATGCGCATTATAAATATACCTCGGTCTTATTTCAGTTATGGCCAGAAGCAGCTCAACCCAAAGTGCTGAGTGCCTATCCGGGGCCGTCACAAGCAGCAGCGCAGCCATTGCTATTTAAGTCTGGGGTTTTAGCTGCTCCACTGCCTTCCCCTTCAGCGCACTCTTTCTGGTCAGGAGCTGCGTCCAAGGGAATTCTTTAGGGCTTTGGTTCTGTGTTATTCTCTGAGGCATATCAAACTTCAGGCCTGCATTCCTCAAATACTGTATATGAATCTGCAGCTCTCAAAGCCTAACAATATTGTGGGATGGATTTGGGGATGGACACGAAGTCATGGACAGGGTGACATTTAGACATTTTTCAGCAGGTTTATTTTTCTGTCAGCGAGATGAAATAGAGAAGTTTACTGTGAGTTTAGTTTGGGAATGTTTTAGTGCTGAGTTTTTCTGTATAGAAGGCAGTAGTACTCAAGTCATTTATCTGAAGGGGATATGAATAGCATTGCCCATTTTACAACCTTGTAAAACATTATCTGACTAAAAGAAAATGTTTTCAATAAGTACTCTACTGGTGCCATAAATAAGCAGGTGAAGAGACCAGCAGAGGGCAGCAAAGTCCAGAGTGTTGCAGTCTTTTGAACATATTCAAAGAAATATTCACTTCCTTAAACTTTTTTTGTATTATGCCATTTTACTACAAAATGAAAACTAGCTGTGAGGAATCAGCAGAAACAGAGCTGTACACCATTTTATAGATAAATGAATGCGAGCAGACTGGATGTAGCGGGCTTGTCGATTGGTCAATGCTTTCGGGAGTGGGAGGGGGTTTGTGGAACTAAGCGTTTTGAGGCCTTAGAATGACCATGCCAGAGAATACAGGATTACTCAAACAGGCGTAAATGAAGCAAAACATAACTCCAGGTATGTTTTCGATGAGGCAACCTTATAACCAGGTAGAAAGCTAAAAATTATTCCAAATTATTATGCAAATCACTGCACACTAGGAGGCAGATGGATTGCTGTGGTGACCTCGAAAAGGGAAAAGCCAAAAGGAAAGAAGTCATAATAGCAGTAGTAGTATTATTGCTACTACTATTAGTAGTAATTATATCAGTAGTAGTAGCAGTATTAAAGGTAGTGCAGTAAAAGTAAATATCATTTGAACACTACTTTTACTTCTACTTGAGTACTATTATTTTAAAAAGTACAAATTTGTAGTATGTCTTTGACCTCTGATGATGTAAAAATAAAATGCAGAACAGAAATGCCATTAGTTATGAACATAGTGATTACATCTTACTTCTAAAATGTATTTCATCTTTCATTGTTGTTTTGAATTAACCTCGGCCAATTCTCTGTTGGCGTGGATTACCTTGAGTTATGTTTCCTCGTGTCAGTAAATATTATCGCATCACATAACTCTAAGATTTAATAAATACTCATCAAAGCACTTCCCAAGCACTTTGGCTGGCACGTAAACCCAATCCATCTCCCTGGAAAATCGACAGCATTCCATGTCCTTTTATAGCAACCCTCATGCCTTACATTTTTAAGCAATGGGGAATTTTTAGACTGCTCTTGCATAATTCACATTACTTCAAGACTGTCCGCTGAGTCTGTTTGGGCTTTAAGACATCTGTGTAAATAATGCAGTATCATATTGTTTAGATCTGCTAGTGCATACATTTTCCAGGAAAATTATGTTAATGCATTGTGAAGATGGCTGCAAAGACTCAAGGTTTGGTCTCTTGAAGATGTATTGATAATACACCTTGAATGCAAAGTCACCTAAAATAAAGTTTCAAGGAACATAGACTGATCAAGCATAACATTATGACCACTGACAAGTGAATAACAAACATTATCTCTTTGTTATAGCACCTGTTAGTACTGTTGTGTAGTAGGCTGTTTTGTTATTGTTCAGAGGTCAGTATCTAGCAAAAGTGGTCCATGAAGGAACAGTGGCAACAGTTGTGGAGGTGCAGGTGTGGAGTAAAGGCTTGCCCATTTGGTCCAATCCAACAGATGAGCGACTATAGCTCAAATTGTTGAAGATGACAGAATACACATGGCATCACAGTTTTGTGTCTGGGGCTACATTTAGACAGGTGGTCTATATTACTTGTGTATTATGACAACCAATAATAGACATGGTGGTCATAATGTTATGCCTGATGCCTGTAGTTGTCCAATACCAATTGAGGAGAAGGGATAAATACCAAATTTTATACTTCACACAGAACTGTGTTTTAAGTTATTGCTGTTTCATTATCATATGTCCTTTACTGTTGACCCGTTAATAATATTTTTTATTATTGTCAGGTGCACACAGTGCATTTTCCAACCACAGACATTCTGGTGCCAGTAGTGTTTCCCAAACATGTGCCCAGGTGATGGTTCCTGCACTTGTTCATTGTTATGTAAGGTGTAGGGAATGTGTTCTGGCTTAAAAATGACCAGAATTTGACACAAGGTTCCCTTTAGGTCTGCAGATTCCTGCTGCTACAGAGGATTCTAGCACCCAAATTCCTCTGGTCCACTGTGCGATTGAGTTACAATGAAATACCTTGCTGCCTTTGAAGTGAGGCTATTCAGCACAGTACGTCGGGCTACTGTTTTTGCATGGCATTCCTCACACAATGAGATGGATTATGTCACTATTAGCCTGGGCCAACCCCATGAGGTGTCACACCAGAGGAGGCCAGTACATGAGCACATTTAATCAGACAAAAGATTTAGCTGGACTAGAAAATCACCAAGTCAAATGTGATTCTCCATAAAATCACAAAATATTAACCATTCATTATGTGCAGTTTGTTAAATATAAAATTAGTGTGCATCCAACAGGATATGCCATTATTTTTGTAGCACTAAAATCTGGGTTAGTTGACTGAGAATAACAGTGTGTATTGATCAGTGTGTGTTACTAGAGTAGGCCACATTGATGTGGGCATGTGACAGTAGTAGTGTATTGTTTTGTTTGGGTCTCTGCCCAGAAGCTGAGCTTATCCACTACTTGTTAGAAATCAGTACTTCTAACCACCTAGTGTTCATATACAGATTTTATTGTATTTATACACCTGAGATAGCACGTGTACTACATAAAACACAAGATAAGACTAAGATTTAATATTGCCCATTATCACAACAGTTAACTCAGTGCTTCACAGACAAAATCAGCCAATATGCAAACAGCCTGTACAAGATCCCCAGTCCTTAAGCCCTCTCACAGTAAGGAAAAACTCAAAACATCCATCCATGGAAAAGTAGAAATCCCACAGGAGGGATCCACTCATGATGGCCAGGCTATGCAAAAGATATGTCCAACATGATATTAGCAAAATCTCAGACAAGACCAGTGACTGAATCATTAATGTCCATAAATATGCAAGAACAGAGAACAGCTCTGAAAGGGGAATTTTCAGAGAGACTGTGATGGCATCCAGGAAATGAAAAGTGACATATCACTGGAGGCAAAAATAGAACACAGCTCCCTGTTATTGATTCTCACATTTTGCGCTGTAGTCATCATAATGCTGTAGACTGAAGAGCTTTGAGATGTGACCAATGGATATCGAACTTTGCATCACTCTGCCTGAGAGTAAAAAGGCTAATGTGGAGGTTTTAGAGGAGGTTATAGTACAGTGTTTCAGAAGTCCATTACAGAGGCACAGAGTGCAAAATAAATTCTTTGTCCATCAATGTATGAGAGGAGGAGAGAGCAGCAGAGCATGCAGTTCAGTGGACAATAGAGGGGCTCTTTATGAGAGCACAGCCAGGTCAGCTGTTCTCAGCGTCAGGTGAGGAAACTGGGTCTAAATATAAACCTCATATGCAAACTTAGGCTGTTTGTTTAGTTAGCTGTTTGAGGTGCTGACACTTGGATATAATTAAGACTAGTGTGGTTAAAATAAACTTAATAAAATAAATAAACTTTTGCTTTTGTTTTTTAATAGGGGGCAAACTGCTGTTTCAATCATGGCACTGCCTACAATCACAAATGTAAAATATGCCATATTTTACAGAGTTTGAGGCTAACTTTTATATTGGTCTGCCAATGCAACATGACATTTTAATGGACTACACACTGACCCACTTTAATGTACTCTTTATGTGCTTGGCCTAATTATTTTATTAAAAAAAACCTTGTAGACAGGGTTTTGGGGCAAACTGCTGCAGTGGAAAGGTGATTTTGTCTCAGATTTGTCTTTAGGAATGCATGAAGTCATTTCCTTCACCCTGACTCCCTATTCACTTTCCATCATCACTCAATGAATAGACTCACTTAGTGGGGTAATTTCCACCTCGTGCCGAGACGATTTTGGTCATTTATTCAGCTAGACTGCTGCTGAAGCAATTTGAGGTAAGCACCACAGGTCAAGGGCATGCACACATTGTATGTCAGAAGGCAACAATTATGTCTTCAGACCTGCTAGAAGCCATTTTGCCAGGTAATGTGACTGCTGTAATTTATAAAGCCATAATTTAATGAGTATGATAAAGGTTGTACTTATTTTTGGATAATGAATGATTAAATGAAGGCAATTAACATACTGAATACTGATCAGGCATAACATTATGACCACCTGCCTGATATTAGTGTTCATATTGTTAGGTGTTATGACCATTTCCCTAATATGCAGCCCAGCCGCATATTAGGGCATGTGTGAACCACACAGCCCAGCCATTGCTCCCAACATGCATCATCTGTCACCGGTTCAACACTGTTCCTTCCTTGGACCACTGGAGCCCGAGAAGCTCTGACCCAGTCGTCCATAGCAATCACAATTTGGCCTTGAACAAACTTGCTCAAATCCTTACGCCTGCCCATTTTCCCTGCTTCTAACACATCAACTTTGAGCACAAAATGTTCACTTGGTGCCTAGTATTTCTAACCCACTAGCAGGTGCCATGTGTTATTCACTTCACCTGTCAGTGGTCATAATGTTATGCCTGATTGGTGTATAATTTAAAAAATAACTTGTTTTACTGGCAACATATTACTTGAATGAATACTTTGATTGTATATGGGAATTCTGGCAACCTATTTATTTCTCTTCTATTCATTAAACATTTGGATTTTTGTGACAAGTGCTATGTATTTTTTCAATTCAATAATGTTCCTTGGATTTCCCATCAGCTTTTCTGTGACTTTTAAAATGGTCTCTTACAATTTATTTTTTTACAGTGTTGGAATAACTGGAATAACTCACAGGTTTATTTGCTTACTTTGCAATTACTTTGCATGTACACAACAGAGTAGGGCCCCTCTGTTTTTCTTTCCCGCAACACACACAATATTTGCATCTCCTTGAATACATTTAACATGTGTACACTCTATCACCATCCGTCTGAAGTGTTGACTGGACCTGTTCTCATGTACTGCACTGAGAATCCCTTTGTAACCAAATCTATTCATCTTGGCTTTGTGTCTGAGTCCTGAACTAAACGCTATCCTGTTACAGATGATTAGAAAGTTCAGCATGCCCCCTGTGCCTCAAGTCAAAGATTTAGGAGTATTGAAAAGTGCGCTATTTTTTCCCTTACCAATCTATTTGAGGTCAGCTTTAACACTGAGATGCATATGTAGAGCCATAGAAACGTTACAGTACAGTACACATGTCCTAATGCTTTTAAATGCAAATAAAATATCAATATATCACTTCTACTACTACTACTACTGCTACTGTTCTCACTACTGCTCCTATCAACATTACCAGTACTGCAGCTACTACTACTATACAGTTACAGCTACTCGTATCTTTGTCACAGCATTCTCCAGGGCCTATAGACTATTGCTATTGCTACTACTGCATCCTCAAAATTGATGTTGTTTTATTTTTTTCATTAAAACAGGCATACCTAAAAAAGTAGCTGATGAGTGTATGTGTCTGTGTTGCCAGATCTAGTTGTGGGGTTCAGACTAAAAAGGTTAAAGTTACAGACAGAAGTGTGATTATGTGACACAAGACTAAACACCCTATGATATACTATCTGCTCTGGATTATACATTTGACCTCCCCTCTATGTTGCCAGATTGGGGAGATTAATTGAGTTTTCCCTGCTGTTTTTCACCCATGGGCTGAATTGCTGGTTTCCACTGGATAATGTCATCCACCTCTCTGACAGGCCGAACAGCTTCTGCACAACTCCCCAGTCTACTACATACACACTAGAGTATATGAAAGACATGACATGCTAGTACTGCTGACAAAAGGATTTCTGTTAAGAAAGAAAGTATACTGTGCAAAAGTTTAAGTGAAAAATGTTACTAGGAGTGATCTAAAACCAGAAGATCTTAAATTTTGAGTCTAGGTCTGGGCATTATGTCTCGTTGCGAGATAGGAGCAGTGCCTTGGCCGAGGTCTACATTCTCTGAGTGCTTTTAGTTGGAAGACTTTTTCACAGTACTAAAGGATGCATAGCAGTATTTTCAAATTCTTACAAAGAGGAGTTCAGACACGCTGTGTGAGTGTGAAATGATGCTCTGAAACCTTTTCTGAACTAATGGCATAAAGGTATCCAAGGAATGACAAACAATACAGGTACAAGCCCCAGTGCTTTTTATAATGGTTTTACTTTTATTTTATCAGCAATGGTTTGCAAAACTCATAAACACAGAAATAATGGCACATTTTGAATTTGATGGCAGTAACGTGTCTGAAAACAGCTGAGGCAAAACAACAAAATGTATTAATAAAATACAACAAGGCAATGTTAACTGGCCACATTTTAGTAAGATGGGTCTAATAGAAACACCACAGTCTACTCTAATAACAGTTTGAATAATACAAACCAATTGGCCCCTAGAAGACAGCAGTGTTTCTGGATCATGATCACATGTGGATCTTGCCTTGAAGTAATTAATAAAGTAATATGATGCCTGTATCTGATGGAATTACACAAATCACATGATTAAAATAAATGTATTTATTTAGATCTGCATTTTAGTGAGTAGGACCAGGGAGGGAAGTCCAGAGCCATTAAAATCATCAAAATCATGATTTTGCATTCATTCCAATGTCAGGGTACTACAGGTGACTTTTATTTTTATTAAGCAAATTTTTGTTGCTCTATAAATGTTTTCACCTTTTTACTTTGTAGAAGTAAAAATACAAATACTTCAGTAAATGTGCTGTATTTAAAATGTACTTGAGTCGCCTTTCCTTTTGACCTTACCTTCTATCTGCCTCCTGGTGTGAAGGGATGTGCATATTCATTTGGCATGGGTTTTATGTCAGATGCCCTTTCTGAGGCAGCCCTCTCCTTTTATCCATGCTTAGGACCAGCACAAAGAGGATGCTTGTGATCCTTCTACCACCACTGCTACAACTACTGCTACCACTACTACCACTGCCATCACCAACACTCCTGCTACTACTAATACTGGTATAAACCCAAACCTTGCTCAAACCCAGGACAGTCTAGTTGGGAGGTTTACTCATTTGGAGATATTATAAACATATTTGTTTCCTTTAAAATGTACTGAATTTATAGTTAATGTATGTTTTTAAAATGTACTCACAAACTATTTCCAGTCAAATATTTACTTAAGTGCCAGTCAGAACATATACATTTGTAGCTACAACTCACTGCTGACTTTGCAAACATCAATAAATCCACCCAAGCGTCTCCTCAGCTTGTTTAATCTTGCATTTTATTGACAAAATATGGATTGAGACGAGTTCACTTTAGGCCAAAGGCTTCCTGTTTACTCAGTAACCTCTAACTGTGGATTATCTGATGCAAACTGGTCATCTGGACATGTTTAAGGACACGTGGTCGCAGTATTGATGTCCACGTTTGAGTTCAGGTCTCAGTAGATGCCCAGAATTTGCAATTAATGAAGGCTTATGGTCCGTGAGTGAGGAGATCAAAACACCACCACCACAGTCATACTTTTTCTTCATATTTCAGAGGATTAAACGCTTAGCAGCTGGACATGGGAGAGGATTTTTGCTGTATGTTTGGGACATTTTCAAATGCAGAAAATTTGTGTTATGTAATCACGTCAGTGCTCCGCTATAACTTCTGTAAGGTGAACTTTTATGTCATATATCAAGTAAATAATTGATCTTATAAATAAAGTATGAGAGAATACTAAGGTACTAGATGCTTATGGTTTCAATAAAGCAATAAAAAAAGCAGGAAGAGGATGCATTATTAATGAAATTGATATTGTGAATAATGTTAGCAATAATGCCACATCATCTTAACACAATAAGAGGGGATAAGAGGGCCAAATATACAGTGGGGTAAACTATTATAGGCCCACTACCCCACATTTCTGCAAATGTGAAAATCTGTTCTAGTTTAAAAAAAGTTCTCCTACATGCTCCTATTAATTTTAGCATTTTATTTAATTTTGTTTTGTCAGATTTGTGCTGTTTTTAGCCAGAATAACTCTTTTCCTATTCTATACACAGAAGTTAGTCTGGTAGGACTATCTTCCACTTTTGGTATCTTTAAGTTGGACTTGCCGCCACCATTACTCAGGTGTATAAAGACGCAGCAAGAGCTTGGACTGAACCAATGAAACTGTTCCTGATCTGAATTGGACCACCCCTTTTTGTTATGAGCCTGTGATTGGTCCAAAAATTCAGTCTCTGCTCTAGTTCCCCCTCTGTCAGAAACACTTTATAAATCCCACATTAGGTTTCAGAGTAATTTTTTTTTTCCAGAGATGTTGTGCTGTTGACTGAATAAATAGTTTTCCTAAAAAACAAGGCCTAAACAAATAATTAAGGCCTGCATACTATCACATTTTTTTATATGTACAGAATAGGTAGCTTGGATTGCCATTGAGCATCACTGAAAAGGTGGAGGCTAAATTCCAGAGAAGACAGAGCTGCATGGGCACAATGGGACCAGATTGAGACAGCGTGCGCGGACACAGACGTCGTGCGGTAGCTTTAAGAGGGGAGGCGTGGTGCTGCTGTTTTGACCGACTTGTCAGTGGCTTCTCTCTCCACTACCACTCAGCTGAATGAGCAGGCTCGTACAGCAGACACAGACACACGCCTGAAGACACCTCGGCTCTCTGTCGTTTTATCCAGTCCTCCGTGACTCGGACTCTTTTCCCAGCACTGACAACAGCAAAGGATTATTATTATTACCATCGCGCTGTGATTGTTTCTCGGCTACACATCTACGAGGTAAGGCTTTATTGCTTCTGCGAACGGGGCTGAGCAGTGACAGACGCGGCAGGGTGCGTTGTGATGGTGAACATCACCCTGTGGTCACTGTAGGCTGGATGTTGTATTGTTGGACGGTTCAAGCGCGTGTTCAGCTCTGGTTTGTGTTGGTAGCCCTTTAAAATAACGGAACATGGCTGCGGTTAGGAATGCAAATGTTGTTAAGATGCTCTTTTTCCACCATTCCCTGACCAAACTCTTGCCACGAGGCCTGAATTTCAACTGGACGCTTTTAACAGCAACATTAAACATAGGATTTATTTTCTGATCCATCAGCTAGGCTACCTGTCTCACCATTGACCGCCATTGCTAAAGCCTTTTGGTTAATTACATTCAGTTTTGGCGCATGACAGTCCCTGCCAACGTCCGCTGCGTAATACCCACCTTTTACCAAGTACTGACATTGCGCACGTGATTTGTTGTGTATTTCAATCAACATGTGCTCTAATAATAGACTGGAAAACGTGCAAAGCATTTGACCTCGATATTATTCGCCTCGGCTGTGCGTTCACTGGGCTACACGCCGAGAGTTGAGTTCCTGCAGGAGCCTAAAGAGGGCGCTGCGTCACCTCATCTGCGCTATCCCCACAGCTTGAGTCAAGCAAAATCACGTAATAAACGTAGCAAATACTATTAAGATGTTCATTATGTAAGGTTGACTGTATAGTTTTGTGTATGTGCATATATAATGTGTGTGGAAATGGAAACTTGTCTTTTTTACTGGCTAAAGGTTTCATCTCTTATTCATATTATTATGAGTACAGTAAGATAAACCAGGTGCAGCAATTAAATATATATTTATGTATATAAAAAAAACAAAACTTAATTGTTTCCATGTTATTGTGGTATAACTGTCTAACTCCAGGGCATCTGTGCCTCTTGTTTGTTTAAAGCCACACAGTCAGTCCATTTATAGGTTGGGAAGGCGCTGAACTAACTGAACATCTGGCTGTAATGCAACATTTTGAGACCTCTTGGCCAGTTGCTGAGGCTTTACAAGCACAGCACCATGCTAAGCACAAAATCATCCTCTCCTCCTACTCCTCACCCACACGGCTTTGCACTAAGGAGCACTTAGCATCTGCTACATTCCTCTTAACGGATCGAGATTGAGAGCTATAAAGCCATAGTGATCCTCAACAGTTTGGATGTCAGTCAACAAATAGGAAATGAAGAATAAAAAGGTGGTTTTGATGCATTGCAAGTTTACAATAAATAGTTTGGAGTAAGCAGCTTGTCAGATTTGTCCAGGTTGTTCACACCCAAGTATTAAAAGCAGGCCAGGCAAGAATACAACACACTATTAATGGATGTAAGCAATGGGTGGATTTATTGAAAAGCCTGCACTATAGCTGGATATATGTCTCTAAGCAGCACAATCCCATGATCTTTTAATACGCTTTAATCTTTTTCAGCATGTTGAGATAGAAATCAGAATTTAAGTGTGTGTTTACATTGACAATATTGGAAAAAAAAACATTACATTTAAGTTTTGCTTATTTTTTATTATGACACATCTTTGTCCACCTACCTGAGTGTTTTTTGGAGAGGATGGAGGAAAAGTAAACAGGACTAAGCCAGTGGAGTGAGTTGGCCCAGTGTGGGTGTCTGAGGCTGCAAGTTTAACAGTGTATCTCTGTGTTAGTTACAAGCATCAGTGGGGCCACACACTGCAGTGGTGGGTCTCCAGTCCAAACTTCTCTCCCTGTCTGTGGTCAGACATATTTTAATAATAAACTCATTCATTCTTATACTGAAAAAATTTGTACCATACTTTACTGTTACAGCTGACATATTTGAAATATTGGAAAATAACATTATTATATTAAGCTACTGTATTAATACTAAAAATGGCTGTATCAATTGCATACTTGTTTTTTTTGGGAAAAGGCGACTTGTTTGTAAAATGCAGCTGCAATACTCAGTGTTCTGATTATTAAAGGATTATTTTTCAGGCTTTTTGCATTAATCTTCAAAAAACGTATATGTATGGAAAACATCTTTTTTGTGGACCTCTTACTTTGACTTTGCAGAGAACAGGTTTCGGTGGATTAGGTGTCTGTTGCCCCCTGCTGGCAATGGTGGGGACTGGACAGAGCATAAAATAGCTATTTAGCACAGCTGTTAGCAACATGATGCTCACAGATAAATACATGAGCTGACGGGAATTTAAGTGCTGAAATTATCAGAATGAGTCTAGGGACGGTGTGTGGGCACGCGCAGATGCACATCCTGGTTGTGCTTCTTGTCTTTGTAGAGCCATGCAACCAAGCACACTCTTGAGAAAGAGAAGGGCTCAGCAAACCAGAGTTTTTATGAGAGTGTGACTAAAACAAAATTGCATAGTTCTGCTTAAATTACATTTTTAATTAATTTCCCTACCATACTGTCCAAATACCTGTGCTAACATACATCACTGTCTATGCCTTGCTAACAATACAAAAACCTTGTTGGTTTTTCCTGTCCTTTTTATTATTATTTTTTTTGTAGTTTCAAACAGCATGAGCACGCAGCCTCCTGTCAGCCCTCTTCCAGCCCAGTCTCCTCTCAGTGCTTTGGACAGACAGGCAGCATGCCCATTTACTGTATCAGCAATATAGTTTCTGGCACAGGAGAAGCAAAGGAGTCTGGGAGTAATTAGCTTAGAAGAAATAATCCCACTCCAGACACTGTTGCGTCTGTTGAAATTGCACTGCCCAACACCCCATCCTCCCAACCCTCAGTCACAAGTGCTGCTTATGACCTTCCCTCATCTTTGCACACACATTTGCAGCCACTTTGCTTTGTTCATTTATGACTGTGACAAAACCATTTTACGTGGATTCTGCAGTTTCATCCCGATACACTGCCAAAAGTTTGCAGTACCCAGTCACTTTAATGTCAAATTAACAGTTCTTGCCTGTCAGAATATTTTTATAAAGGGAAATGGTTTAGTGTGTGGATGATAAAACGCGTGCCATGATTTGACTTTAAATTTAAAATGTTGGATCCTAATATGAACTTCCTTGCAGATGTATCTTTTGCCTTAAGAAATGGCCAGTAGGGCTGCATATCAGAAAAACCTGTCATATGCTATGTCAAATTTGAAAATATTAAGTGCCATTTTTTTGACACTGTAAGTTCAATTCATTCATTAAACTCTCAAACTTAAAAAGACTAAACCAGCTCTAAAACAGGGCTAACTTAAGAAATCAACTAAATCTTAACTAATTTTTTTGTATTTTCATTTGGTTACAGTAACCATAACACAGTGATGTAGTTTCTTGCAATACAGAAATAATTTCTGATGTAGCAATAATGACATTTCCAATATCATGTGCAGCTCCAATGGCCACACTGATTTTAGAGAACTTGCCTTCTCCAAAGATGTTTTTTTTTTTTTTTTTTTTTTGCTGTGCAGTTGCAACAGGCCCTGGTCTGTTTCTCTCATACACGGCTGATGCTGTTCTCTGCTGTAAAGCCACTCAGAGGAATTGCACTGTGGCAGGAATGCACCTGTATGCCAAAGACCGCTGGCACCAGTTCAGCTCACCCAACTGTGAAACTTTGATAGGATCTTTACTGGCACCTCAAATCTGATTATACTCATAGGTGTGATATTTTAGTTTTCTTTTGACTTATACCAAACATTACTTTCTTTCTGTTAGACTAGTGTCATTAATTGCATTGTTGTTCATGCTGATTTACCTGGAAAATACACTTTTTTCACATGTTTGAGGATATCCACTCTGATTAATGGTGTTATAAAATATAGATTGTAGAAATGTTTTATTGTGCTGCTATATTGAATTTAAAAAAATATCCTGCAAGCACGCTTATTTGGACAAAGGCGACTTGTTTGGGGCGAGTCGGCCATTAACCAGAAAGTTGGCGGATCCATCCCCACCACCAGCAGTGCACACTGGGCAGGACACTCGTTGCCTTCAGTGTCTGTGTTTCTGTGGTTGTGTGATTGGTGGCTGCTGGAGAGGCCTAGGCGCAGTTCCCACCAGTGTGTGACTGCAAAATGCATGAATAATAGACTCAGTTGTAAAATTCTTTAGGTGCTATATAAATGAAAGCCTTTATTATTGTTGGTGAAATACCTCAGTTTCAGTGCTGATCTGATTGTATTGTATTACTTAATGATTAAAATTATAAGTATACATTTTTTCTCCATGCCCTTTTATTGAACTCTACCAACACTCAACCATGTCTAAAATATGAACGACAGTAACATCTTACAAACCAAAGCTCTTATTCAGTATTCTAAACTCTTATTCAGTATGCAGGGTCTGTTTTTGCTCTGTCCTCGCACTTCTGGACATTGTGTTATTGTTAGATGGTTTTTGGTGATCTTGCGTGGCTGTAGTGTTTTCAGAAACAGTAGCTTGCTGCCTTGACTACCTGATTAGACTTGCATGTTTCCATCAGTGGTATAATTTGGAGGTAATTTAAGTCTCAGTTTCACCATGCATTGTTCTGCAGAGAGATGCTTGTGGTTAGGGTAAAGGCTTGTATTTTGCATTAAGTGTCCATTATAGCGAGATGATTGCGGCTTTATTCATATCATAGACATTACATATGGGGCACAGGTGCGTGTTTAAGATTTCCTATTTAATGTCCAATATTTTTTGTCTGTCAGCTGACTGATTTAGTGCTAGGTGCATTCAAGTCAAGAATCTTATGGAGCCACATCAAAATGAATCTTTTTGCCCTCGGCCCATTACTGACCTTTCCTAACATTTTCACAAACAAAAATTTCAGCCAGCTTAGTCAAATGCTTGTTTCGGTCCGCTGTCTCCAAGAAGTCACAGGCAATTAGGCACCGTCAAAATAGGCTGCAAAACCCAGGGTTGAGACATGGGCATTCAGGCCTCCTGTAGCCCCCCTTACTTCTGCTCCCTTTGCTTGGGTAATATTACTTTGAGCTACTGAGGAAAAGCCAGATCAATTTTGTCAGTAGATGGAAGGGGAAAAAGGAAAAGGGGGGTACACCAGGGACCAGGGCGCGTGCTACCTTGCTGAGCACAAAGCAGGTCTTTCACTTGGGGATCTGGCGCACATCTGGAAGTGTTTATCAAACCTCCAGTGCATTGGGCTGCTGCAGGTTTCCCTTCACCTCCATGTCTCTGATTCACTTTTGAAATTAACCTAAACGACTCCATTGGGATGCATTTTATCAGTCATTGTTCTTAACTCTGAATGCAAACTTTGATTTTTTTTTTTATTTTTTTGCATGGTTACTCTTATACAGTACAGTACAGTGGAAAGATCTTTATTTATTCTGCTAAATCAACTTTTTGTAGCTTTTAGCCATGCTAGCTTTTAGTAAAAAAAAGAAAAAAAACATACCTGGAGTAGTATTTTGTTTCATTCGCGCATGTTTGAGTAATCCTCGTGTTTCCAAAGCCCATATACTGCCACCAGACTCATAAAAATTTCAGTACAATGAAGCAGTCAGCTCATTTATCTATTTGTTAGCTTCATGTTGCTAATAGCCATACTAATTAGTCATTTTATGCTGTGTCCAGTCCCCACCATTGCCAGCAGGGGGCGACAGTAACAGCTCCCCTGAAGATGTTTCCTTACATAAATAAAAACTGTAATTCTGCATTTATTAAAGCACTTTGCATTTTTCACACCTCATTAAAACCTTTGCACAATATTTATGTTTTGATCCCATATTTATTTTGAAGCCTACAACAACACTGAAAATTCAACTATTTAACTATCTTTGTGTCCTCATCTGCTATAGGTTTGCCTCTTGCCTCTTAAGTACATAAGTGTTCACACAAATGGTTCAAAGCCCTATTTTACTGGTAATGCAATGCCAGTGTGACATCACCTCCAGTTCGAGCTTTTAAATGGCACAGCTGGGTGCAGATAACAGTGACTGGGATGTTTATTTTTTCCTCTTGTGCATTCCATCTTCTTATTTATAATGGCTCTCATATCCAGCTCGGGGTTACTTCTATAAAAGGAAATGCAAGGACTTTTTGCAGACCTTCTTGAAAGAAGGTTTGCAAGCTGCATTTTCTCAAGATGTACTGTTTAGATTTGCAGTACCTTGATCTCTATCATATGGCAAGTTGAAGTATGGTGAGGAATATGAGTGAAAGCCACATTTAAATAAAGAGTTAATATTCTCCATGATGTGCACTTGAAGGGTGCAGTGTTTTGGTGGCACAGTGTCAGAGTGGTTAGCACTGTCGGCTGGGTTTGATTCCAGGACTCACTGAGGCCTTTCTGCATAGAGTTCCTATCAACCTAAAACATGCAGAAGAGGATAATCTTTCAGCTAGGTACTCCTGACCAAGATCCTGGCTCAAGATCTGCAGACGGATTCCCGGGGTCAAATGCAGAAAACTAATATCTACATAACATTAATCTACTTTCTGTGAAAGGGGAGCTTCAAAACAATTCTGTTGTACTTATTGTGGCATACAAGGTTAACCACCACACTATACTATCCAGATAGATTTGCTTGGTCCAGCAGTAGCTCAGTAGTTAGAGCCGGTCGCTCACTAACCGAAGCCATGCTATCAGCATTGCCTACTGCCATAGTTTCCTTGGGCAGGACACTTCACCCACCTTGCCTCCAGTGACTGCGGCACTGATATATGTGTCCGTCTGGCCCTGGGCAGCTGTGGCTACCAGAGGTGGTTGCTGTAGCCATAAAATATACGTTTGTAAAACTATTGTTACTTTTAAATAATATTACTGCACACATCTGGCAGCTACAGTGGCAGAAAACCACCACCAGAGTGCTACTGTCTCCAAGTAGTCACAGGCAATTAGGGATGTCAGATTAGGCAGTAAATCCATTATTGTTAGTAATGTTGCTGTTGTTTTACTATAAACATTAATTCTACAAAAAGATGTTCCATTGTCATTTCTCATGGACCACGTCCCTAAATTGACATGAACCGCTCAATACAAACATTCCTGTCTTCCATGTAGCCGACCGTAGGCTGATTTGTACCAGATTATAGGTTGTGTTGAAAACAGAGTGCCTTAATGATGTCTTTAACCAGTGAACTGCACAGTTTTGACCAAATCATCCAATCAGACCTCTGTCCTGTTGGTCCTAACCTTCACACAGAGTCATCCAGAGGTCAGACAGGCCAAAACAAATGTGAACTTTTTGCCTGCACCATGCAACATGAGAGGCCTCTTCACAGTAGATATGCCATAGCATGTTCCTCTTTAGGCTGTTATTGTAAGATCCCGCTCCATCCCTCCTCCTTCTCGGTGGACAGGGGTCTTTTCCTCTGCCCTGGGTGCCTCTGTTTGTGTGCTTGATTGTGGGAAAAATTCTTGACTGTCCGTGAGAGTCCCTTGCTCTCTACTGGCTTTTTTCCCTTGGGGTCCTCCCTGCTCCTAGTCCTAGACCACTGGCTCACTCTCCCAGCGGCTTCTACTGGCAGCAGAATTCCTCTTTACTATTCCATCTTTTACACAGTTTACATGTCCCAGGCTTTTGTGGTTTACGAGTATTTTGTTTCAGAAATAAAATAAATCTCATCAGAGGCTGTGGCTGCTATTGTTTTTACTTTGACATTTCTATGAGTTACAAGTTTTACAGTCACCAATAACAATGTCTTTTTTAGATTTATTTTGTTGGCTTATCTCAAATATATATTTAGGTAACTGTAATTCACTTATATCTAATACCTCTCAACAGGGTTCAAAATATGATTCACTGATCATGTTTTCCACTCTAATCCATGATATAATGTATGTGCATCCTGTTCACCTGCAGTGTTTGGAAGTGGCCAGACCATCAGTTATTTGGCCCATAAAATACTGCTTTACAGTACTATCTGATAAAACCTCCCAGTTGACCACTTTGTTTAAATCTGAAGGGCATTACTAAACAGTAAAGTATTTTATAAGCGCAACACAATCATATTTCTTGTTTGACTTTTGGAAATCTACATTTGGCATCAGTATATTCTCATGCATTTCTTCCTAGTCTTGTAATGTCTCAATACTGTAGCTCATTCTTAAGATAGAAAAAAAAAAGGTCTTATACTCCCCTTTCTATGCTTTGATGCACAATGTTAGCTTTCTTTAATATAATTATGAAAATTATATGTAAAAGACATGGAAAGATTTCCAAGCATGACAAAAGAAAGGTGTATCAATGTACAGAAATACACAAAATTGCAAAAAATGAAGAACATTTTAAACTAGACTTAAACTTTATTGATCCACAAGTGAAATAGGTCACAGTATCTCAGTTGCACTTAAAAACACTAGTAAAAAGGGAAAACTGGTATAGGATTTTTTTAAAGCAATGAATAAAATACAACAGAATAGATGAAATTATATAAAGGTTTGCATATTAGAAGTAAATATACACTATATACACACAGGTGGGGATAATGCAGTGCAATAATATGAATGGATGTGACTCAACATGAATAATATACAGTTATCTATTACAGAAAGGCGGGTTATTGTACTAGAAGCACTGAGAGACCAGAAACCTCTGTCAAGGCACTGGTCCTATCTCGCAATGGTAAAGATATACAGTAGTGCCGAGAGCTGGATTCAGACTTGAAGATCTTTTAGTTCAGGGGTAAGTGCTCCTTTCATTGAGCCACAAAACCCTTATAACTCACAATGATGAAGAATGTGCTAAAACTAATCATTTGTTCTTGTAGTGAGTTACGCATCTTTGGTCAGTGTCTCAAAATGGTACAGAAACTCTTAAAAAACTCCTGGATCTAATCTGTGATCTGGATCCACACCAGAATCAATCATTTTGTCATTGGCCCATTACAGACCATTCCTGAATTTTTGATATAAAATCTTTGTTTACTGAAGCCCTCGTGGTTTACAGCATTTCCCAGAGCTCACTAAAACCTTTGCAGAGTACTGTAAATGTAGGCTCAGAGATGAACAACTGGGCATTCAGGTCCAATGACCATTTTGTTCCTTTAACTAAACAGACAAACACCATCATTTTGAACAGTGGGGCAGGGATATAGATCTTTCATCCCTTGCAAGCTCCTCTCAAAAACCCCTTTCGCCAAGTGACAAACCGCGTGGTCTGCAACAACTACTACATTCAGCTGCTCTATGAATAGGCGTCTGTCTCTGGAGGAGCTTGGTGAAATGGGGCCTTCTTTGCTGTTTTCCCTCTGGAGATACAGATTGATCTTGTGCAGGTTTCAAGCCGGTGGCGCACTTCAGATGGAGTGTTGGAAGGCAAGGCATATATTTGCACAGCATGACAAACTCATGCATGATGTGTAGTGCATCCTTTTTCCAGATTTTGGCATTTGTGGGAGATGTCTGTGCTCCGTCATCTCTCTTAGTCTTGGCCGCTGTTATTGTTGCATTCACCTGTAACAAAAGCCATTTCCCTGTAGACCGGCTGGTAGTCAATAGTCCATTATACTCTCATCTGTCTCTAAATGGTCACTTCGAACAGTTGGAAATGACTATGATTGATGTGGTGTTTGGTTCACATTGGTTCACATGGTGATCAAACGATCAATTTACATAAAAAAGAAGAGATATATTTAGTCTGCAATTTGCATAACTAACAATGCTACACTTAACACTGTACACACAAGACAGAATTTACTTAAAACTGTGCATATTGTTACCCAATTTTATAAATAAATTAATAAATTTTATCTATTGTTTTTTTTTTTTACAGTGTACACTAAAATATGTCTGTGAAGACTCTCACTCGTTCAGGGTAAATGCATCGCAACAAAAGTTAAAAAAGCAGTCATCTGGATTAGATTTTTCAAGTTGAAAACGTTTCACCTCTTATCCAAGAGGCTTTTTCAATTCTGAAATGAACTGGTAAGAGACCTGAAACTAAATTCTATTGGTCAATGTGACCATGAATAGCCTAGTGGTTTCGGGTCATTAGGAGTCCTTTGTCCTCAGCTGGAGTGAGAGTGGTTAACCCTCCCCAGCCTCAGCTCCTTCAGATGTGAATGACCTGAGTGAAACTGATTTGTTTTGTTTGGGTTTCAGGAGACTGTTGTAGACAGAAGGAAGGTTGTATCTGAGACCACCATTTCTGTTTAAAGAAGGTTTATCTTTTTTGACAAAGATTGCTTCTTTCACTCCTCGCTCAAACCATCCTTTCTCTCTGGCTAAGATTCGGACCTCACTGTCCTCAAAGGAGTGGTTTGTGGCCTTCAGGTGGAGGTGTACTGCAGATTCAGGTCCACTGGAGTTGGCCCTGCGGTGTTGGTATAAACGCTTGTGCAGAGGTTGTTTGGTTTCTCCAATGTACTGTTCATTACAGTTCTCACTGCAGTGGATGGAGTACACAACATTGCTCTGTTTGTAACTGGGAATTTTGTCCTTGGGGTGAACCAGTTTTTGTCTGAGAGTATTAACAGGTTTGAAATAAACCGGGATGTTGTGCTGGCTAAAAATCCTTTTAAGTTTCTCAGATAGGCCGGAGATGTACGGAATGACTACATTGCTCCTTTTTGGCTCTTGCTCCTGTTCTTTCCTGTCCTGTTTTCTTGTCATTCGGGATTTGGAGAAGGCCCAGTTGGGATATCCACAGGTTCTGAGGGCTTGGCGGACATGTAGCTCTTCTTTCCTCCTTCCCTCCGAGCTTGTGGGAACCTCTTGGGCTCTGTGCTGCAGTGTCCTGATCACACCGAGTTTGTGCTGTAGTGGGTGGTTTGAATCAAATAACAGGTACTGGTCTGTGTGAGTGGGCTTCCTGTACACTTCCACATGGAGCCGCCTGTCTTCTCCAATGATAACTGCACAGTCTAAGAAGGCTAGGCTGTTCTCCGTGGCATCCTCACGAGTGAAACTGATGTTCTGGTCCACAGCATTAATATGCCTTGTGAAAGCTTCCACTTCCTGGATTTTGATCTTCACCCAGGTGTCATCCACATATCTGAACCAGTGACTAGGAGTTGAACCTGGAAATGAGTCAAGAGCTCTCCTCTCAACTTCCTCCATGTACAGATTAGCCACAATGGGGGAGACTGGGGAGCCCATAGCACAGCCGTGTTTTTGCCTGTAGAACACTGTACACTAAAAGTACCTGGGCATTTGCCAAGGCATTAGAGTTATATCCTGGAACCAGACAGTAGTGTTGTAGCACCTGAGACCGTTTTTTTTTTTTTTTATGGTCTTGTCTCACTCTCAGCTACAGTATATCTCGGTCTTGTCTTGGTCTCAGAGATTTTCTTAACCACACATTATAAGAAAGTATTATATTTCATAATTTTGAAGTAATTATTTTTCAGCATTAGAAGAACCAGGGAAATTATCTGTCTCTGTTTGTGGTGTATGTTTGCATTAAATCATTAAAATTATCAATAATGTATTTGAAACACTTGTTTCTTCTTTTTTACTTTTCCCCATTTTCAGTGTTTTTAGTGTTTTCCCCATTGTCAGTTCACAGGGTTTGGTCTCAGGGTTTGGTCTCAACTTTGTGTCTTTGTGTCGGTTCTTAAAACTTCTCATTTAGCATGGTCTTGACTACAACTCTATCAGACAGTGATCTTGATCTACACCAAAAAACTATTTATTTTTACTTTTCCTTTAAAGTTTTATCAAACACCAACACATTAATTTATGTTTCGAATAGACAAAAAAGGCCATATTTTGAAATGGTAAAGAGTCCTCAAAAAATCCTGAGTTTTTTCTTCCTTTCCTTCTTTATCTTACTGACCTTTGCTGAAAATGTCATCACAATTTCTTTTCAAAAGCCAACCAACCAAACGACAATACAACACTGGCAGAACATGCGCTCATTGGCAGAACCACTGGTGTAAGCATCATATTCATATTTAAAACTTACAGAAATGTAAATATGTTTTTAAGATTTTGCTGTTGGAGAAATAGTCAGAGCGGTTGGAAGCCTGCAAAAATAGTTTTCCCTTTCTTATATCTTCTATGCCTCCCATGCGGTTAATATCACATGTAGACATCAGGTGACCCCCCATTGGTGTCGTTTCCATGGTTACCAGAGACACTGCCCGCCCCCTTCCACATAGTCACATTGAGCAGTCTCCCAGACCGAGCAGTGTGCTGTTTTTCCTCTCTTTCCACTTGTATAAACTAGGAGACTATCTGCCATCAGCATTCAGGAAGTGTGGGGGTAAACAAATGACGGGAGCCAGCAGGGGAAATCAGATGACCCGGGCATGTCCTAGCAACCATGAAAAGCAGGTTATTTTGGGAAGTTTCAGTATCTGTTTGCACTGTGTTTTTAATAAGGCTTGTTTATATTTGTTTATATAGCAGCTCGGACAAACTTGGTGAGATTATAATTGTGAAGAAAAAAAAAAATTTAGTTCAGCTTCTGTTCATCCCTGAAAGTGCCAGATGGTGTACGATCTGTCATTCTATCATGCATTTAGCTAAAGCTGAACTGAAAAAAGAATATGTCAAAAACCTTTTTCTGTGAGCGCAGGAGAGTTTTGGTTTGTGAGCATGAAAACTGGAACTGGTCGCTTATGGACCCAGTAAGAAGGGACTTGTTTGTGGTTTTGATCCAGAATCTAGGGATTTTTTAAGAATTCTGTTCCATTGCGAGATGAACCCAAAAAAGTCCAGCCACAATGGGTCAGTAAAGGAAAAAAGCATTTACCCCTCCACTTGGAGATTCAAAATTTGAGTTCAGGTCTTGGTACTAAACCATTTTCTCTTTAAGGGTTGCTACAGCTTATCTTCTGCCTCCTAGTTTGCAGCGATTTCCATATTGATTTGGCAAAGGATTTACTGCCATACGCGCTTTCTGACCCTTTGTATTTGCCCCCGGATGGGACTGTTACAAAGAGTATACTGGCTTGTGACCCTTTGTGGCTTGATTTAAATATAAAAATGAACCTGATATACCTCATGACGATCCAAGTTAACCACAGCAGTCTGACCTCTACATATCTAGTTCTTTCCGAGGTAAAATAGCTCTTCCAAATTTGACAGCAATTTAACAGAGAACTTCAGCTTAAATTCACCTATTACTGTGTGTTTGCTGCTGCTGCTGCCCTTAAACATTAGAGTTGATAGTCATTTATCAGGTTGTCAACTTCGGCTTTTTTCAATGCAATTTTCAAATGTGTTTGAGACAAGAGTACACATTAGGAATTCTAAAAGCTCTGCAAAAAAGCCTCGTCTCCATGCACATGTGTGTTCAAAGGCCCATCCTGTCAACACTGAAGTGATGGAGAGATAACCAGTAAGCTGCTGCTCCCTGTTGCCAAACCATCTGACTGTTGCTGCCTCCCAGTGAATGCAAGAATTGTCCGGGATGAAAGCTACTGATATATGTTTTTTTTCCTTGAAAGTTGGCTTTCATTTTGTATCAGAGCCTTGGATTGCTATATTTCCCCAGACATTGTTCTGGCTTTTAAAAGTCTTGCTCCATCATTACAATTCAGCCTCCTCTTCCCAGCCACTATACTTTTACTTTGTCTAACAGCTACAGGGATTAACTCTGGCTTGTAGCAAACAATATTGTGACCACAGTAAAGGTAATATGACAATGAATGATGGGGTATGGTCACTGATGCTCTGTAGCCACGCACTTGACCACATCCATTGGGATCGTGTGTGGCATTGGGGGTGGATTAGTGGCATTAAGCTGACAGGCCGGACCCCTGGTGCAGACACTAACGCTTGCTATCTCAGCCCATATTCCAACGCATTTCCACTTGGCCCCCACCATTGCTAAGCTTGATGCACTGACAAACGCAATCCCCTAAATGCACAATTAACTGCCAGACTGATCTAGGTTATTAGAATGAATAAGCTTTTTTAAAGGGAGTTTTTAGTGAAATTAAGTGGTTGTAGGATGCTGTAAGAAGAAGGGAGAGACAGCATGCATGGAAAGAGTTATGATAAAGTATATCAATATATACAGATCTTGTTGAAAGGTTATGGAAGAATTTTGACTTAAATCCAATTAGACAATTACAGAGTACTTATGTATAATAAAGGATTAAAGTATCTTCTTATCCTTTTGGCTTTTCCATGCCAGGATCGCAACAGCGAACCATCTGCCTCCTAGCATGCAGTGATTTGCACATTGGATGTTACATGAGATTTTATACCAGATGCCCTTTCTGAGTGACATAACCCTCTCCTTTTGTCAAGGCTTGGGACCAGCACAACAAGTACACTAGCTTGTGACACCATGTGCCTGAATTATAGTGCAAAGTATAACGTTTCCAATATGTCTCATTTTGTTAAACCACCTTCTTCTTCTCTCTCTTTCCTTTCCTTGGACCACCACCACTTGTGTGCTGAGCTCTGATTTGCTGCCAGGTTGTCTTGACGACTGTACGGTACATAAACTAAACCATGTTTGGAGAGCACTGCAATGTGAGGCAGGAAATCTTATGCGTACTTTATCTTCCAGTTTGTTGGATGGAGCCACAGAAACACATTAGAGCCTTAGTTTCCTGACCATTACATTTAATAGCTTAAGAACATTTTAGAAGTGTTCATTTTCAGAATAAATTTATTTCAGAATCAGAGGTAAATAAATTGTTTAAGTAGTTTTCTTAAACATTGCTTCTAAACTAAGCAGATTTTTGTGTATTAAAAAAAACGCATACAGTTTGTGCAAAAGTTCACCATCTATGTTAAATACTATACTTTTCCATACAATCAAATAATGTATCTTCATTTGAGTCCAGATTTTGCATGGCCTACCCATCAGTGTTCCCAGTGCGGATGTCCTTCATTTGCACTGCCTGCATATTGTATATCCATGCATTCTCTCACGTATAGCTCAGAGGCATGCGTCACCAAACCCAAACTAGCCATCACCACCTTAGCTTCCTGACATTCCATACACGCTTTCAAAGAGGAAGAGGAAAGGAGGAGAATGAAGGGAAAAGGACCTGCTGTGATTGATTTATACCTTAAGTACATTTCAACATGATACAAACACAAAGTCACCTGAAACTAGTGTTGTGGTTGAGTCGCCAGTTATTGAGTCCTCAGTGTGTGAGACCAAGTCCAAAGTACAAATCACTAAAGACTGGTCCAAGTCGTGTGTGAGTCAGGTCCTTAGCACTTGTCTGAGTCACCAAAGAGTCGAGCCTTCTTCAGGTGAGATGCAAGTCAAAGTCAAGCCAGAGTATGTGTCCAGTCCAAACTGAGCCAAAATGAGCTGACACAAAGTCCAAGTTCGAGTTATTGGTGTGCAACACTGACATGTTGATTGGATTTTTAGTTTTGTATAAACCTATTTTAAAACAGAACATTTAATTATGTATGTCCAAGTCTGAGTGATTGTCCACAAGTCCGAGTCATCGGTTCACAAGTCTGAGTCCTGGTTTGAGTCACTGGTTCACAGGTCTGAGTTGAGTCAGTAGTCCTGGTCTATGAGAAGAGACAAATCAGAGTATGAATGGTCAAACAATGACTCAAGTCCAAGTTGGTAAGGCTTGAAATGATTCGAGTCTCAACAATTTAGCCTGTCTGACTTGGGTACTCCAAATCTGTCTCAAACACAAAAAAAGTCCTAGTCTGTCTCATGCCTGCTTAGTACAGTATTCTACATTTCTCAGACATATCTCCTAAAGTGAACATCATCTGTAATGGTATAGCTATTACTTGCTAAGACTTTCAGTGTGGTGTATTTTTAGTTGCGGTTGTGGTCCAGTTGCCGACACCTGGCCTGGTTTCCTTGTTTTACCATCGTCTCCTGTGAATGCAGCGCAATGTGGGCCAAAGCTGAGTCAGCCGTTTTACCTCCCTGAAGGTACGGTGTCACTCCAGTGCAAGGCTATTGACCTTGGCAGAGGATGGAGCTGTGGATGAGCCGGTTTTCCTGCTCACACAGTGATCCCTCTCTCTTTCCCATCTGAATGGCATTTGAAATGTGTGTTATAAAAGTGAAGCGAGGTCACTGAGTTCTATTTGATACCTTGCCCTCCATCTCACTGAGAGGGCGTGTCTCCTGTCTGTGCCCATTGCGGTAATAGTAATGCCAGTTGTCACTAATCCTGTTGTCTTGGGAGGAAGAAAAGGCAGACTCATTGTTCTACAAAGGAAACTAAGATGCAGGGAGAGGAAAAGCTGCTAAAGGGGAAAAAAAATGCTGACCCACATTTTTGCTTGAGGCATGCAATGGGACAATAATATGAGGTGGCCATTTAACTTAAATAGCATGTAATCCGGACAATGTGTGTTGATTGTATGCAGCTAGTGGAGATGTGATTAACCCAGATTTGTACTACAGAGGTCAAAGTTTATTTTAGTGCAGGTTTTCCACCCATGAAAAGCAGAAAAACACATGGAACAACTGCTTATTGTGTGACAGACGTTCTTCATTGTGTAGCCTGTACTTATATTTCTGCAATGCTATGCGGATTTTCAGAAAGGAAACATCTGCACTGCATTTAAATAAATATGGTATATAATGAATAGTGGATATAGTTTTGGCTTGGGTCACGCCAAACTCGACCGCATTTTAATGTTGCTGCTTAATGAGTGCAGAAGAGGTCAGACTATTGTGCTTGTGATTGGCAACCGTTGCAATCGTGCACGGGCTTCTGTGAGGACAAAACAAGATTTAAATTACTGTGATTTCTGCAAAACGGCATCCTTTTATTTTTTACACTGCAAGATGAAGAGGATAAAGGAGTGGATGTAATCAGTGGAAAATCCTTCATCAATGCAAGGAGAAGTGCATGTTTTTGTCACAACACGGCGATCAATTTCAAGTTGAAGTTGTTTGTCGTCTTTGATTTGACAAGCGCCTGTGTGCATGGCAGAGAGGCTCATCAGCGTGTGCCATTGAAGAAAGCAGATGGATTTCAGGGCTGTGGTGCTGGGCGTGTGTCTGTCCCTCCAGGAGCTCGCCCAGGGCTCAGCTGGCTTCAATCAACACCGTTATTTGCCCCTCTCACGGTAATCGCTGCACAATGAGCCTTCTTAGCAACACCCCACCACCACCACTTACCCCACTGGCTTTCACACAGCACGGTGCTATATGTATTTGGTCTCTATTCAAGTTGGAAGTTTGTGCCCTGTGGCTTATTGACAACATTTTCTTTCCTCAGCTGAAACGTGCATTTTTTTGTGTTTCTTGCAGGGCTGCGCAATATATCATAAATGTATTGATTTGCAATAACAGCAAACATGGCAAACTTAAACATATTGCAGCATTGTTATGATCTTCCATCTAACAAATTTGCACTGTGTCTGGAGCCTTAAATGTATGTATTTTATTAATCTATCTTCTTCCGCTTATTCCTGTTATGGGTCATAGGTGGCTGGAGCCTACCCCAGCAGCCATGGGCCTTAGGGGTACACCTTTTACAGAAAGGACATGCAGACTCCTAAATCTACATATTGACCAAATAAAAACATCAAACATCCAGACCTGATTTAGTCTTTAGTAAGAGCCTAGAACCATTTATGTCTTTGTAATAAATTAAAATTGAATTTAACTTTTATCAGGTCTTTGCTTATTCAAGTCTTAATCTTTCTAAGCATATCCAAAGATATTGTTATAGTTGTCACATATTGCATGGTTTTCTAATATGCAGCTCTAGTTCCTTGTTATTTTGAGGTGTTGCATGTTCTTTTGCCATCTGTTGAATGAAATGCCAAATTAAGCTTGCCATCTCATCTCCAGTTTGGTTGTAATCTCTGCGTACTTGGTTTGTGTTAAGGGTGCTCCGATCGATCGGCCGCCGATCATGATCGGCCGATCATGGCTAAAAATAGAGTGATCGGTGATCGGTAAAATGGGCCGATCAGAAGGGCCGATCAAATTACAACAAACAAGCGAGGCTCTCACATTTACTGTCCTGCGACTCCGGTTTGATTAAACAGCAGTAGCGTTATTTTAGCAGTGTTTTTAAGTTAAGCCCTGGTTATAACTAACACAAACCTGCCCTGGAGGCGCTGCTTTGTGTCCCCGCTGTGTCCCTGCCTGCTTTAGGAGTGCACGGGACAGAACCGAGGCGCAGCAGTGCGTGTATTTGCAAACACCAACGTAAATAGAGCTACAGCTAACCCGCTAACAGTTACGTTAAAAGGATTAAGAAAGTTCAGAGTCTGCCTGTGTCTTGTTGCGCGGAGAAAACTGTGCGTTTTGTGGCTTAAACTGCACCAAATGGCTGCTAATGGAAAGAGAAAGTAAAAAGGCAGCCCATGTGTCCGTGTGTCTGAGAGGAGCACCTTTCATCGTTGTCTTCTCTGCTCTCTTTGCACGTTTTCTTCATTCAGACGTTGTCAAAACTGGCAGCAGGAGCTGTCTGCTCTTTAGTCCACTGTGTTTCAACCTGGTTTGGCTGCGCGTTACGCGGACACAGGCGCTGCACCCGCAGACTCGCATTAAAGGAACCAATTAAGAACAGCTGATTTTTACATCAGCGGAGCATTCAAACAAAGCCACAGACACTGGGCACACATTAAAAACCAATAATGCAACAAAACCTCTTCTAAAACAAAAATAAGTAGAATTTTGTTGTTCTTTTATATTTACAAAGGCTACAGTATTTTTCAAATGGAACTAATAATAGCCTGCATACAATACATTACTACATTGAAGACCACGTGATCGGTATCGGCCACGATCGGTATCGGCCGATCACAGCAGAGGCTGATCGGTGATCGGTGATCGGCCTCAAAAACCCTGATCGGAGCACCCTTAGTTTGTGTAGTGGTAAGATTGTTTCCTTCAGACAGAGATGCCCGTTGCTTATCAACTGAAGCCATAGCAGCAGGGTAGTCCAGCCTCCTCAGTATGCTTCTTAATAACATGCAGACAACAACCCTGGCCCGAACACTGTTAAGTCACTGCGGCGTAGCATTCAGGGAGCCCCTTCTCAGCTGGGGGACACAAAGGGCAGAGGGCTACTTTACTTAAGGGGCTAATAAGTCACTGCAATAACATGGGTGACTCTTCCCACCCTATCAGAAGCAGCTGAGCAGACAAACTTCCATTGTGGCTGGAGCACAAGGCACGTGTATTTGAGAGATGCTGAGAGGTCAAAGGTCGAGCTTTGCATATTTTGTCGACTACAAATCTTGCTAATGCTAACTAATAATTTATTTACCCTTTTTATTTTGAAAATATATTTCCTTGATAACGAGAAAATAACCACAGACTTATGTTGGAATGAATGGCAGCTCAGAACAGACTGTCCTGACTGGATACAAAGATAAACAGGAAGTGTTTGTTATTCTTCTGACATCTCTTGAGAGTTTACAGATATTTGCAGTGCAGCTAAACGCACGTGTAGGCCATTGCTCTTGCTATCACATCTACTGGGAAAACGGTTTAAAAAGTTCATTTATTTCTTTAATGGTAGAGGTTTACACAGATGGTCCACTATCAAGCCAAAGTGAAGCATGAACTACCCAATATTTCTTTTTGCATGGATTAGAGGAAATGTGGTGTATTTGTCTAATAATATTATATATATTCATATTGTCATACGAATCATACTGTATGTGAAAAAATTAGGCTTGAAAACGTCAAGGAGGATTTTCATCTGCTTGCACATTTTTATAAGGGACACTCCTATTGAATAATGGTCAGCCAAGGAAAGTTTTAGCGCTGTCTATTTTACTCACAAAAACAGTGCTAAAAAGAAAAACGGATAGGAAAAAAGGAATGCCAGGTAGATACGCAGATAAAAATTTTAAATACAGACATGAAGTTTAATAGGCAGAGATAATTGCTTGTTGCATTGTGGACATTGGGCTAAGGCTAAACACAGCGCTCATGAATCTCTTGAATCTTATAAAGTTTATGGTAAGCTCCAAATTTCAGGTTGATGTCATATATTAGTATTTTGAGGTGGCAAATCTGCTACAGGTAACAGTATTTGTTGTAGCAACACCCAGGACTACAGAAGTACCTTCAGGTAGCTCAGCTTCAGGAGTTACAAAACCAATTTGAATGTCTGTCTTTAGACAATCCTCCTCTGGTTTGTGATTAAAAAATCTTTTGACAGACAATAAAGGGGTTGTCTTTGAAGCTCTACCTCCTGATATGAAAAAGCTTGAAGTGTATAAGTTGAAAGTAACCTGACCTTGACTGTTCAGACGGTGTAATCTGTGTCCAGCGGTGCTACTGGGTTCAAAGAGCCCCTCATCCATGACTAGAGGTCAAAGTTCAAGTAATAAGGACATAAGGCCACGGCTGCAGACACACACCTGTTCACAATGCGCCAGTTTTAGCAGAACAGATGACTTCCAGATGTTTTTATGGATATATTTTGGCCATAAAAACAATGTCATGACCGTGTTTGGCGTGTCATGTGCAGTGAACCCCCTGCAAGTCTGGTGGAAGTGGACGTAAACTCTGCCATAAATGTACATGTGTTGGGAGTAGGTAAGATTTACATGCTCTCAGCCCAACAGATCAAAAAGGAAAAAAAAAAACACATGGAAAAATTAGCTTACAAAGTCTCTGTCAAAACCTAATGTCTGCAGTGCCATACAGCTAACGCTTGTAGAGTGCAACAGGAGGTCCCCATGTTGCCAGTGCAAGGGAAAGACATTAACCTTGCTTTAGAATTGACACATCTGGCAAAATAAAAGCTTTGCTATACAGGTTTGCATTCAGTCTGCCTTTTTCCATAATATTTTGCTGTGAGTTTTACACATTAGCGAAGTAGACCACAATAGCCTAGTTTTTCTATAGAGGAATTAGCTTTAGCCACCAAATATTGGATGAATATGATGAATGATCAGCAGTTGACAACCAATCAGCTACATGGGTGTAATGTCAGAGCTTGGTTAAAAAAAAACAACAACATGTATTGATGTTTAGCAGTAGCCTGTTATTTACTGTTGCATTTAGCATCTACAGCTAGCATATAAGCTAAAGTCAAAACTTACTCCACATGGTGAATTTGTCTCGTCAGTCGGAAAAAAGCTGAGCCATTGTTCAACTGTGACAGCATTTAGCTGGCACATATCCAGCCAGACTGCGGAGGTACTGAAGCAAGCTAGCAGCATGACCTCTGACCTTAACAGTCTGCCCCACTGACAAAGGAACCGTTCATGTACCCAGTGTTAAACAGCACACCCAGAATAGTCATCCACTGCAATTATGATGAAATACGCAGTAAGGGTTATTAAAATACAGCGCTGCAAAAGTTGTGAAGTTGAAAAATGCAGTAAACTAAGACTGCTTTAATTTTTTTTTTTTTTTTTTTCTTGTGTGGATCCAGGTCACTGTTAAGGTCCAGAAGTGTTTTAAGGGACTTGATAGAATTCTGAGATATGAACCAAAGATACTAACTTCGCTCACTAAAAGGACAAATTATTAGTTTCAGTAGATTTTTCACCATTGTGAGATATAAAGGTTTTGTGGCTCAATAAAGCATTTACTTCTGAACTCATATATTTTACCAGTTTTTCTTAAAAACCATAGTACTGTAGATGTTTTGATACTATAAATTGAAATAGAAAAGACTAAGCATTGTGAGAACATAGGGAGTAGATTTAGATGTATGGTTATAGCTCTATTGTCATTTGGTTTTTCTAGGTCATGATTTACAGCTAAAATACAAATAGACTCAGGCAAAAATGCGCCCTCATGTTGTTATTGTCGAGAGGCCAGGCTTTGTGCAGCAATCACAGGGCAATTTATTTCTGTGAGGGAAATGCTTGTGTGCAAGTGCTGTCACAGTGAATTCCTTGACCAACAAAACAAACGTAAGTAAGGGCTGTCTGGTCAAAAGAAAACCCTAAATAATAGATTAAGCAACAACACCTCATAAACCATGCTGCAGCTGCCAGTGCTGGAGCCTCACTACTGCGCTTCGTAGACATCCCTGGAGACTTCCCACAGGCCAAAAGCACCGTGTTACATGCTTCCAGCTATTTATTTGCTTATTATCATCCTTGGCTACCTGCATGAGTCATCACAAGGGCATCTTATAGTTTATGGGCGTGCAGGAGACCACCTTGGATGAATGAGGGTTTGTCCAATACGCCCTATACTATTTTTGCAACTCCCACCAGGCCACGGTATTTTTAGTTGACTACATTTAACCTAAGGCTGTGCAATATACTGCAAATATTAGGTTTAGTCTTTAGTATGTTTTGATTTACCCCAGTAATAAGTTGCGTACATACGAAGGTTTCCTATGCCTTTTGACTGCTCTGCCATGACAAAAATCATAAGGAATAAAATCATTGCTGGCTTGGCCTACCAGGACGTGTTGATTTCATGTGATACCCAAGACTTTAGAGACACTGGGTCAGTTCTTCCATTCTTGCAAGGCTGTTTTTCACCAAGATGTGCCAGGAAGAGGTGCAGGGGATTTTATTCACCATGCAACAACTTCTTCAGTTATCGCACTGCCTCCAAAGCTGTTTAATTAAGGTAACAATGTTGCATAGTTCCCCTTTAAAGTGCTATAGTGGTGCATTTTGTCTGTGAAAGATCCGCCAGGAATGCTCACTATAGACTCGTCTTGGCACAGAAAAGTTGAGACTGCAGCTCGGCAAGCTTTTCCCACCAGAGTGACAGGTGTCTGGTGGCTTGTCTCAGGAAGCACCCTATACCTATAGTGTCAAGTTTCAAAAATGTCATGTGTCATTCTCTCTGCAGCTAGTTCAGTGGTCTTCATGTGTACCATCCCGTGCAAATCACTGTGGGTAAACAAGAGTGCAGCTTATATTTGAAAGAATCATTCAGGGGGTGGTGTGAGTTCACTGAAGTCGAGTCTGTAGAGGCCACAATCTGTGGTCACCTTCTGGCACACACAGTGATAATGTGGAGCAGCTAACCTTCTTATTTTCTATCTCAAGGCACAATCCCTGCAGTCCAAGACAATTTGAAAACAAACAGGCTCCATATTGGTCTATAATAAAAGCAAAGCATTTTACAGTTTTCATGGTACATTATGGGTTTATCATAGACTTGCCCAGTATGTGCACTTGCTTGAATTATCAAATTTAAACATTTTGTGATTGAGGGGATAGGTTAACTGTGCTGTGCAGTAATCAGAGAGTTGGCAGTTTGATTTCTGCTCTAACCCAGTGCATACTGTAGTTGTGTCATTGGGCAAGACACTCTGCCTACTCCAGTCATAGAGTAGGTTTAGACAGAGAAGAATGGCATCCATTGTAACAACAGAAACAGAGCAGAAAAAAACAAACAAAAAAACCAAAAAAAAAACAAATGAAAAACAAGAGAAAACACTGAACTATATGAAAAACAAAATTTAATTAATTCATTATCTCATGAAATTAAAATATTACATAATCAAATGTACATTATTGTAGTGTAATAGTTGAATTTAACTACTGAAACGATTCACTTTTTCGCAATATTCAAATGTATTAACATGTTCCTGTATATAAACTAAGTGCTTTTTTCAAATCAAATATAAAGATGCAAGCACAGCAGAAGCCATCCGAGAAACCAAGTCCAAATTGAAAGTGCAGGTTATTAGGATAATCTGGCTCAGACTAAGTGCCACGGGTTAATGGATGGATCTCTAGGGGTCTCTCAGGAATGCATTCGGGCATTTTTACCACCAACTCTATGACATCTGTCTGTGGTCTCTGGAGAAATATGACAAATGGTATAATGACTCCCACTTCACCCATGCTCCGGCTCCAGATTGCTTTGAGTGGGTGTTGGCATCACATTTACAGCAACATTACATGAGTAAAAAATGTCCACATTCCAAATCATTATCATGAACACCACTAAACACGTTCTCATGGTGTTCAGTCAAGTGGAAAAGCAGACTGGAGGCACATGGGTTGTCTGGTTACATGAGTGGTCAGTACATTTTACATTACGAGGTTGTCAAGTCATATAGGCCATCACCAAATTGAATGAACTGCAACGAGTGTCCTGCAGTTCTTTCTTGATAACGTCCATAAGTTATCTGTTGCTATTTCAGAGGTTGCATTTGTTTCCAGTGCAGAGAAACAAAAACTGAAGGCTTTAATTCCAGACAAAACTCTTTAATGCTGTGGAAAAATCAATCAATTACAATAGCTAAAGTCAAGTAAAATGTATATATAGTGATTCAGTTAAGCATTTATTTATATTAGTTGTGATTATGGCTAATGGGGGGCGACAGTGGTGCAGCTTGTTACATTTATTAATTCAGGGAACAGTTAAATATTAAAAAAAGTTGTGATTATAACTAATAGTAGTAAAATGTCAAAGTGTCATAAAATTAAAATATGACATTATATTACACACATATTACCACAATGTGGTCACTTTTGGTTGCTAGTGATAGGCGATACCACACCATAAGATTTTATGTGATACTGCTTACTTTTGGGGGAAATTGAATTAATACCAATACTGATTATTTCGTATGGGTATATTTTTTTCAATCAAAATATTATTTTTATTCAATTAATCAATACCTACACGAGTATCACGTATCACAATATATCTGCCCATCACTAGTTTTTACATCAGATGTTTTTCCCGATGCAACTAGCCACATACTGAGTTTTAGGTGCCCAGTGGGGGAATTGAACCCTTGAACTTCTGCACCAAAGACAGGAACAAACCACTAAGACATAAGTACATGAAATTTTTCTCTCTGTGTCTACTGGATCAGTATATGAATTTCACCTTTTTTCACCTACTAAAATAATTTCCCTTTTCCACAAGCTTGTAATTTATTGTCATGCGCCCCTGAGATTTTAAATATTTCAGTGCCCCCTTTAAGTTGACACTGATTAAACTGGATGGAAAGCTGTTTTACAATAAATGACGTGCGTGTGGCCAAGAGTATGTGTTGGCAATAACGAGACAGGAAAGGGTTTTTCATTGGGCGTGCTGTCCCCGTACTCAGGGAATGCACTGGGTGGAGCTGATTATTGCGAGTTAGGGTGTTGGTGGGAAGCGCAGGCCGTCAAGGGTCACTTCCTTTCAAGTTGCCCTCACCCTTGGCATCAAGCAGCAGGGGTGTACGTCTAGTGTGCATACTGTACCGACATGCTTGTATATTCACACAGTGTCCACCCCCCTCTTCAGGCCACATGGATGCTGTCAGGAGCTGTAGCTGGAAGTGAGAGGGGGCGGGCGGTCAGGAGCCGGTGAGGGAGGGGAAGAGAGAAAGAGAGCAAGAGAGTGAGGACAATGTCAACAGCTCAGTCAGCTGAAATCCACAGCTCGGCTCACAGCCTCAGAGACATAACGCAGCAGGAGCGACCGGGAAACACCAACACACTCAGCCATGCCCTGGGATTTTTTGGCCACAAACTAACTTAAATAACACCTAAGGATGTTGAAATATTAGACTTTTCTTTTTGCAAGTGACACGTCGCAGGGACGGTCCATCTCTCCAGGCAGCCTGTGTGTTGTGGGTGAGTCAGATGATCTTTAATACTTGATACCTGAACCCTCACTGGTCATTGAGAGTAATGGCTACAGTGTTCACCCAGCGGGAGACAACACACTGAGCAGACTACAGCTGTGTAGGTGTCAGCCCGGTTCTTACCCTGCTGCTCTGGCTACTGTAGCCAACAAAACAAACATAAGTCAGTAGTGCCTGAATTTAGAGGAGCTATAGTGGTCAACGAGGGACACTATTTGTACAACTATGACAGAATTTCCACATGTTTGCGGTTAGGGGAACACTGTTTTACAATACTTGTGTCTACTACAGTGGCTTTATGGGCAGAAAAAATTGGGTTGTTAATTGTGCATGCACTTACTGTCTCCAGTGGCTTCCTGGCTGACGTATATGAGGCACAATTCTGGCTAATTTATGTTGGTCCAGGACAGTGGTTCTCAAATTGTGGTACATGCACCACTTGTGGTACCCAAGCTTCTTCTAGTGGTACTCGGGAGACTTTAGAGTCAATTTTATTCCTGTTTTGAGCCTACTCTGGTTGGAGATTAAACCTGAATTGTAGACCACAGCTTGGTCCTGGGGTGAAGAAGTTGAGAATCACTGGTCTTGTATGTTTCTCTTTTAAAGGATGGTGTGAAACTGTCCATTGGCTAGAGAAGTTTTGAAGGGAATGGAAAAGTTCTAGTGGATAGTGGAGGATTGGACAGTGTCATATGTTAAGGGTTGTGGCTTATTTCTGTGTTGGCCATACCCACTGTCTGTTCATCAATCACACAGACTTAAACCCTATGTGTAAGTAATGGCCTGGCAGTCAAACATTCCACTTATGCTTTACATCTCCTCCCAGCAACAAGCCGGCCCATCCCAATATGGAACAAGCACAACAGCTTTCCAGTAACCTCTAAAGACTCAGCTCAATTTTGACTTGGAAAGCGATCTATACCCTTTGAGTAAAGCCAATACTCACACCAACTTGTCTTAATTTGGAGACTATCCCGAGCATCCTTATTGTTCCTTTTCCATTTGGAAGCCATGCCTATATCCCAGTTGAGAGTTGTCATCCCGGGCTGTAAATCTGTCTGGTGTCCAAACCACAGTGATGAAAGTTCCTGTTCCAGCCTACCAATTTTCCACCTGTGAAATTGGTTTGCAATGCCTGCTTATAGGGTCTGCTCTGTTTTATGGATGGAAAACATTTCCAAACATTCCCCACTGTTTATGAACATTTGTGGGTTTTAGCAAGTTTGTTGTAATACTTTGTTTTTGAGGGATTGCGTTTCAAAGTTGAACGACTAGCTGGAGTCAAATGGCCATGTCTGTAGTTTCTTTGATGTCTTTGTGCATTGTGGACAAGTTAGTATCCATTTCCACCACATTAAAGGCTTAGTCGGCACTTGAGTGGAAATCCTCCGAGTCTCACGTGCTTCAGAGGGGCGAGTGGAGTGCCTAAAAGATTCAGTATGTTGGGAGGACATTAATGAACGCAGTGGACACACAGGGCTTTTCATATTTTATTGACCATTACGGATGCATGAGCCGCTCTCTCAGGATTAGTGGGAAGTGCAGTGAAGAATTGGCGAAACAACAGTAGACTTTTCAATCACTTTTAGCTTGGCAACTCATCAGGACCTCCTTTACAACAGGGAAATGGCAAAAGAGACAACATTTGTAAAGCTGCTTAAACTTAACTATGGACCACACCAGAGTTTTTATGGAGGAATTAGAAAAAGCCATGCAAACTTAATTAAGATGGTTTTGACAACCAGTCAGCTACACAGTATGTCCTGTATGTAGAGTCAGAGCTTGGTTAGAAACATTAGCGAGTGAATTGACATTGAGGCATTGTATTTAATATAGCAATTTGCATATAAAATCTAAATGTTAAAAATAGCTTTTCTACCCCCATGGGCACTCAAAGCATTGGAACCATTCAATTATTTACACTGGCAAGCACACAGACATTCATATACACACTGCATTGCAAGGTTGGTGAAGTGTCTTGCCCAAGGACTCAATGGCTGTAGGAACTGGGGGATGCGGGGATTGAACCGCCAACCACCTGAGCTACTGCTGCCCTATCTAAAGGCTAAATAACATAGATTTCTGAATGTGTGTATGTTCTGCTGAACGAGAAGTAATGATACTTTTAGCACTAAACTGCATACAACTTACCTGAATATGTAATTTGTGGAAGGTTCTATTTGATTGCATTTACAGAAAAGTAAATTGTGCTTGGTCCTTCACTGTTAAAGTTTAGTAGAAAGAGTTCAGTCACTCTCTCTCTTCTCCTCTGGAAGTCCCCACACAGAGCGGGTGTCAAGTGGCACCATTGTATTTGTGCCAGTGACACACTTTCTGCCGCTTATGATGTGTAAGCATATCTCCTCTTTACAGTGCGTGGATTGAGAGCAGAATTACCGTGGGCTATTTCAAAAACGCTGGTCACTTCAGAGCGGCTATGTCTGTGCATTGCTAAAACTGTCTCAGTGGAGCATACCAGACATTTCCCCAAAGGTCCATGTCCTCCAATAGTGCAGCTGTTGACCCCTCACCCAGCCATCATTAATAGAGCAGAGGATAAAGTTGTTCACATATAAAAGTTCAATTGACACATTTAATCCTTGATGCAAAAACGGACACTTTACCCTGACATGCTTAGGCAACTTGAGCATGCTCTTTTCAGCAATCAAAAGCTGACCATCAAATGCGGTATCGCCCCAAGAATCTGTGTAATTGGGATAAGTGTACAGTACTGATTGAGGAGATTTGAATGTCTAAGGTATTCCTTGGAAGTGCAGCACCACATACCAGATATCTTTACAGAGATGGTTATGCGTTCTTCTTCTATGAAGTAACCAAACAATGTGTCACAGAGCGATGGTGCTTTAGGGTTCATGAAAAAGGGATGTTGAGTATTGGATTTCATTGCTTGGGGTTGTTAATATGTGGGAATGTTAGGGCCAGCGCAATGGGTCATGGCAATTCTTCCGTATTCCAGTATTAATAGCACAGTTAACCCAATGATCCATCTACATGATGAGCTGAGATGTGGATTGCAGAGATGGGCCCATAGGCACGCGGGGAACTGGGTCAGCTGTGGGCTTTTGACGGTATAGTTAACACTTTCTAGGTCTTTACTGATTGCACTGCTGAGTCCTGTTCTGCGACTGGTGGGACTGTTTGTTCAACATGTGGATGGCCCTTGTAGCACATACATCATCTGCCTCATATTGTATAGTGATTAGCAAATTGATTTGGCATAAGGTTTTTTTCCATAGGTTTTAAGCCAGATGCCCTTCCTGATGCAACTCTCTCCATTTATCTAGGCTTGGGGCCAACTCAAAGGGTATCTATACTTTGAAATTAGAAACATAAAAGGAACTGAAATGGAAAGAATCATGGACACTAGTGTGTAGTGATTTGCATATTAATTTGGCATACCCTTTTAATAGTTTTTATGTCAGATGCCCTTCCTGATGCAACTCTCTCCATTTATCTAGGCTTGGGGCCAACTCAAAGGGTATCTATACTTTGAAATTAGAAACATAAAAGGAACTGAAATGGAAAGAATCATGGACACTAGTGTGTAGTGATTTGCATATTAATTTGGCATACCCTTTTAATAGTTTTTATGTCAGATGTCCTTCCTGATGCAACCCTCTGTTTATGTGGGCTTGAGACCGCCTCAAAGAGTACACTGGCTTGAGATCTGCTGCGACTGGGTTAGTCCCCAACCTTTTTCCAAGTGACCCCCATTTTATCAGTAGATAATTTGAGGGCCCCCACCCATCGCCTCCTTTACACTAATGATTAGGAAAAATTCAATAATTTATTGGGTAAATTTTACTGCATAACAAAACATCACAGAAGTATTATTAATCCATTTTCAACAATTTCCAAACACATTTTCTGTGACCACTGCAATGCATTAGCCAGTCTTTCTTGCATTATCATTCAGCCCTAGCTTGGACCTCTTTTCTTTTAGTTAATAGGTTTTATGCTGGATGCCCTTCCTGACACAACGCTTTCAATTGCTCAAACAATACACTATTGTTACCTACTGTGCTTGGGTTAGCACATTTGGCTGTGAAAATTGAAATATAAAATAGATATGGATTTATATAGGCTAAGTTTTATATGGAAGAATCACGGACATAGCATAAATAATAATTGTGTAACTTGTGGAGATCATTAGTTTACTCTAACCAAGTCGCCTTCTCCTGCACAGCTTCCGATTTCAGTTTTTGCTAATGCAGCTTGTGTCTGTGGTTTGTGGCTTCAGTGAAGGCGCTTAACATGTTTATAATAATTAGCTTCAAATTGCCAAAGTTCAGGATATGGAGGGGCCCTATACTGCTGCTTGGGGCTGCTACATTTGTTTTGATCAAAGTCACAGTTGGGTCGACGTTGTTCTAGCCCCCTGGTGCTTTATGCGGTCTCTGTCTTTATGAATGTGACTTGCTTCAGGAAATAGGCTTTTTTTTTATTAATCAGACTAAATGAAAAGGCTATTAATGACATCCCCGGAGGACTGGAAATGTCTCCCCTCCTCTTTTTCCAGTGGTTAAGTTAAGGAATTTCCTCTTCATGGGTGAGAGGTGGGTTACAGTGCCTCATGGCCCTGTTAAAACCAATAGTGCCTATATGTTTGTTTGGAATAAGACTCCAAGCCAATAAGACCCTTGAGAATTGTCAAATGTTGGCTGTGAAAGAGTTGAGGATACTCTGAGATACTGAAAAACGTGTTTTGTCCCATCTGTCTTCTTATTTAAACACATATATGTGATAGATATTTCCATGGTAAAGTTATGGTGACCAACAATTGCAGGGTCTTTTTATTGGCTGTTTGGCAATAGCTGCTTGTAAACAAAAGAAAAAAAAAAATACCTTAATTTGTCCATGTGTGATTAATTTCAATGCAGGATAATCTGGTACTGTTTAAGACTATTAAAGTAATTAATAGTAATGGAGGCTGTGGCCATTTTAAGTGGCAGTACTTGGCGTAGTTCATTTCTTCCTTATGGTCTGGCTCTATGTGTTGCTATATTTAGTGTGGTCACTCTCTTAAAGGTCCCATATTATGCATTTTTTAGGCTTTTTGAAATAATATTGACGTCTTGATTCAGCATAACAGCGGACCTTTAACATTGTTCTGTTTCTGTTGCTTAAGGCCTACTGTGCAAAAGATTTTTGAGGAAAACAAAGAAAGCATAGACCTCTGCCAAGGCACTGGTCTTATTTTGCAATAGTAAAGATGTAGTGCCCAGACCTGGACTTAAAGATCTTCTAGTTCTAGCTGGTAAATGCTCTTTTTTCCGAGACCCTTATATCTAACAAATCTACTAAAACCTTGATTCCTTCTTTTAGTGAGTAAAGTTAGTATCTTTAGTAATCTTTTCACACAACTGGTCAGATGTCTGTGAATCAGTTGTGTGTAAAAATGTTTGTGTCACACTGAAGCTGCCTCATTAGCGTCCCCATGCCAGTGAATCACACCAGATTTCCATCAGGCAACACCAAAGCCGGTCCCACAACTGAGAGACTTTCAGCTGTCTCATCCTTCCCCTAATCTGATTGCAAGACTGGGAGGAAGTGATTGAGAAAGCAGAAGAATGAAGGTGCTTAGAGTAAAAAAAAAAAAGAGAGGGAGGAAAGAAAGGAAAGGGTGTATACCTTATCGTCTGCTGTTGCTGATGATTTCCCTGAAAGATACACGTAGGCACAATGGCCATTATTATGAATTACTTATAATGTTTATCAGTCAGTGTCAGTGGGGCATTCTTACAGACAGCCAGCATGTGTTGTTTTGGTTTCAGTTGTGACAGTAGATTTTACTTTTACCCAAGGTCAATGTTTTAAGAAAATACATTTTATAGATTACTACATTTTTAGATCCTATAACTAAGTAAAATATGTTGTAAAGATAGTAGTGATTGTAGGAGTGGCTGTAGCAGTAGAACACCTAATACTTATTTCCTTAACTCAAGTAACCATTTTGTTGAATACTTTTACCACTTTTACCACTCAGAATTGAGAAAGCCTCTTGGATAAGAGGTGAAACGTCTTCAACTTGAAAAATCTAATCCAGATGACTGCTTTTTTAACTTTTGTTGCGATTTTTACCACTAGTTGAGTAATATTTTGAAGTAACAGTATTTTTTTAAGTACACCTCTGATTTTTGTTTGTGTTTTGAGCAACTGAAGAGGGCTGACATATTCTTGGTAGTGACGATGCTGTGTGGCTAAAAATAACAGCAGGCATGAATATCAAATGCACATTGACTCCAAAGCACGGTGAAGAATTAGCTTCACAGAAACAGCTCATAGACTGCATTCATTTACTCGAAACAGACAATTAGCCTCAACAGCATTCCTCACTAAATCCTGCCGTCCATTGTCCAGGCCCATGCCACACAGTGTGCAAACCAATACAAACCTCTGGCCTTCTAATGCCTTCATTCAGACTGGACAGGAATGCAGCTGGTGTCAATGTGCCATGAAATAGTTCCTTCAATGCTTTGATGATTGGCTCTAATGCAGAGTTTACCACAGGGACGAGCAGTAGATCAGTGATGTCTCACACGAGGAATGTAAGTCACTAACGACCGAAGAATTGAATGCATACCTCTGTTATTATGCCTGCATCCTTTTGAAGGCTGCTTGTTTTAAATCACGCATGTATAAAGAGCAGAATTGTTGATACTTGAGGTCTAAACTAATCTAAGGCTAAGACATTGACCCTATCTTGCAACGCTAATGACCTTGACTCAAACCAGAATTCTTCTATTCAGGAGAAACTTTTTTCTTTTATCCAACTTCTCCACAGCGGTAAAGAAAAGTGATCATTTGTTTTTGTTTTTTTATTGACCCTTGTGACTGGAGTTTGTGTCTTTGGCCCTATCCCGCAATGGTACAGGATGGTACAAGACTAATATCTGTTGCAGCACATCTTCGGTCATAAGATGGCTTTATCTGTGATCTTTGGCCTCACTATAAGATGTACAATCACAGTTTTTGAGCTACGATTTTTTTCCGTGATTAAAAATCTTTCATCTGCTAACAAACACACAAAACCAACAAAACAAGAGAAACATTTCTTTGGTAGATGTAAAAACAAACAAAATTAGGCATGCATTCACTGCCAATTATATGCTTGTTTATTATATTAAGTACCGTAGTGGACTTTGACTAATGTGCATTTGTCTCAAGGCAGAGAGAAATGAAGTGTGCGTGGGCAGAGGTCTAACACTGGGCAGGGGTCTATGGGAGAGGGGGCCTTCAGTGTCCCAGGTGATTTGGATCAGAGCCAGTGACTTTAGCTGGAGAGGAGTGAATCACAGTAGAGGCCCATTAGTCATTGGACAGACAGGCAGACAGTAGCGAAGGAAGGGAGGGCATGTTAGAGAGGGCATGTCTGGGGCAACTGCATCCAAAGAGTGGCATGGCTCCTGTGTGTCCAGCGAATGGCTTGAATGGCTACTTTATGTCAAATAATGAATGAATGAATGTCTTTTACTTCCATGTGACCTTTTTCCGGTTTACCATGGCCACAAACAAACATCGACTGTGTTTTCCATCACAGCCAAATCTAACTCATAATTGCATTTTATTCATATAAAACTTGAGTGGTATTTTGTCTTCACACCTAACACATCACTGGTGCCACAAAACAGTCGTGCCATAACGTGAAGTACATAAATACCAGTGGTAGAAAGTAATGAGATAATTCTACTCAATTAGTAATTTACTTAAATACAAATGTACATTCTGAGTGCATACTTTTACTTTTTGTGGAAATAAATCTAACTTTTACCCAAGTAAGTTTTTAAAATGTCTGAATGAATATAAGTGTTATTGTTTTTACCTTGGTGGCAGTAGTAGTAGTAGTAGTAGTAGTAGTAGTAGTAGTAGTAGTAGTAGTAGTAGTAGTAGTAGTAGTAGTAGTAGTAGTGTTGGTGGCAGTATGTACTTTTGACTTCAGTAAACCTTGTATTATACATTATAACTTCTACTCAAGTAACAGTTTTTCTGTTTTTTTCCTTGTGTAAAATTATTTTGCAGTGTACTTTCAGTGTTTTTTATGAGCCAACATTTGACACACATACAGAACATCTCTTTTGCTGTTATAACTGTTTTCCCATCTTCGGAGGGTGCTTCTCCACTCGTTCGCATGCCAGCATTAGAGGGACTGTTGTTCATTTGCGAGGCGCAGACAGAAGTTGGTGATGTGTGTTTGTGAGAGCACGAGCTAAAGGAAAACATGTGCTGCTGGCTCTGCTTTAATCTTTTATTCAGTGCCTCTTGAAGTTGCTATTTGTGTCTACCAGTTGTGTTGCTCTTCCTCCATAAGGTCGAAGCAGACGTCCATTAAGCCAGTATTTCCTAAAACTATTTTCATGGGGCCCATTTCCAAAAACCCATACAAGCTGTGACTGAAATTTGGAGCTAATATTATTAGTATTTTGTTCATTTAAATCATGGTACTAGTGCATGGTATGACTAGTGATTGGTAGCAAATTTCAAGATGATGAAGGTTATATCTGGCAACCCACTTTTAGGGTCCTGGACCAGTGTTTGAGAACCACTACATTAGGTCGTTCCCTTCAAATTGCCTGACGAAAGAGAGCTCAATTTTACCGTTATGGTTGCTCATAAGTCAGTCTAATTCATTGGTGATTCGAACTCCTATGTTTTGTTCATTAAGTATATTTTAAATTATTCATGCATCTACTTCTACCTGTTCCCGTTAAGGTGACTAAGACCTATCCCGATAACTATGCGCCTTAGGGGGCATACACCCTGGTCAACCACTCAACCATTCACTCTCACATGGCAACTTTAGAGTCACCAAATCACCTTTTAAATTATGATATAATTATGAATTATGGTAATGCCATACTGCTCTCTCTAATCCAGCAAGTTTGTGACATCTTCCTCTCCTTTAAACTGTACATTATGGTGAATTACCAGATGACATGACAATTTCATTAAACAATACAACTATTTTTCATCCATGTTGCAATTTGAGTTTGATTTCTGTTCGCTCTCGTCTCGTGACAGATGTTTAAAAGAGATTTCAAATCATCCAAGCAGCACAGATGTTTGAAAGGCTGATCCCTGCATACATCCATCCATCCATCTATCCATCCATCTATCCACCTCTCTCTATCCCACTCCTCCAGCAGCAGCAGCAGCGGCGGCCTGTCTCTCTACACTAACCCCCCCCCCCCTCCTTTTCCTTCTCTTCCACTGACCTACTTCCCGACGGTGGGGTAGAGTCGATGAGGCAGTGGGCTGAATGAGAAGTGGCAGCAGTATCTTCTTTTATCCCTTACCTCCCGTTGCCTCAGAGTCATCAAAGTGTGCAGGCTAGTCTCTGCTTCGGGGCTGGAGGTGTGTGTGAGTATGCTAACCCTGCATGTGCATGGATCTAGGTGGGTGTGTCTGCTATACTATGTGGAAGTTGTGACTGTACTTTTGTAGAGGAAGCCTGCTCATCAGAACAAGAAGTCAGCATCGACACGTTTTCCGATGGGTTTTCATTTAGCGCCCAGACACATTCGCTCTTCAAGTGACAGCTTCCTTTTCCTGTAAGTCAGAGCCACATATGTTTCCCAGTGTTGAGCCATGAAGGAAAGGAAGTGTGAGAGCATGTGGGAAGTTGTCCAAGTCATGTGTTTGGGATGTGTGACGCTGTGCATGAAAAATGAGCAAGGTGGAGAGAACGAGAGGAGCACACATGGAGATAAATGATATTAAAAGTGAATTTTGTAACATTATAAACCACTGGTTCTAGCTGTAAACTTTAGAACTGGGTCCACGGATATATTTTATGGTAAGTGATTATGTGGCAAATGAAGCTTAGTGATGGCTTGGTCTATCATTTGTACTGATCTTGCTGATAAAGGTTGTCTTTTGCTTGTTGTATATGATTTTGATTTGTTAACAATTTCTGCCTAATGTTCAAAAGAGCTGGGATTAACCTGCTGCAGGAAGAACCTGACTGGACCAAACTTATGACCAAACTTAGCACCACTAGACATTGCCACTTTGTTGTATTTCATGATGCAAACTGGGCATCGGGCTTTTCTTTTTTTTTTTTTTTTTTTTGCCTTTTATTGTTTTATTTGACAGGACAGTGGAGATGAGACATAAAATCATGGGGGAGACACATTTGGTAAACTGGCGCAGCGCAGCTTTTGGAATAGGTTTGGACTCTTGTGCGCGCCTGACAGTGGCTTGAGTATCTTCAAAAACATAGGAACAATGAAAGTGTGCAAGGAGACTTGAAGCGGGCAGGGAAGAATGGCAGATGTCCTTATCACGGGAGGGATGCAGGGGGGTGGACCGAGCGAAATGTCACACTATTGAGGGCCATAATGGAAGATGACAGTGACCCTGAAGAGGTGGAGGCACCGGGGGATCATGTGAAAAGGTGAAAGATAAGAGGCACACTGGGAACATATGGCAGTGGACACGGTCATTTTTGTATTGTGTTTGTGTAGTGACTTTAGCATGCAGGGACGGAGGTTAGACAAACACACCTCCCTATGTCACCCCCTCCTTATGTTTCTCTGTATATACAGTAGATGCTATAGTGTATTTGGATTCCTTGGCCTACTTTCTGAGGGCAGTGTCTGGATGATGGCCAGCAGGAGCGGTGTTGATTGAGGGCTGGCTGCACGTGGGCCGCTCTGGGACAGTGAAGATAGAGGCACACTTCTCTGAGACGGGACAGGAGGTTGGGGTAGTGTTTTTGCTGAATGGATTTAAACCCCTGTTGAGTGGCCGCCTTTCCATTAGGGTCCACCAGCTGTCCAGTGAAACAATAACTAACTCACCACTGCCATAAAAACGCATACGCTGACTCATAACTTATCTTACAGAAACAAAAACGATGAAAGCCAACTGTGTTAAGTCTTGAATCAAGTGGAACAAAAATATCTACCTCCCTGAATATGTACTGTATACTGCTGACAATATAATGTATTTCTATGAGAATGAATATGGTGTTGATATAACCTCATGCTGTCTCTAAATGTTAAAAAAAATAATAATAAAGTTTTAGCAGTAGTAATAGACGTAGCAGCAAAAGTAGTAGCAGTAGTACTCATAGTATTTTGCTTTGCAGTTACAAAGTAGTTATTAGTACTTGAGGTAAACTTTACTTCAATACTAATACTAAACAATTTTGTTGAACACTTAAAGAGGCTATATTATGTTTTTAATTTAAACCCATCTTGGTCACCTCTAGAACAGCAAACATTATCTGACTAAAAGGTAATAAATGTACCTGGTACATTTATTACCTATCTTTATCAGTAAAAAAAAAAAAAAAAAGCACTTCCCCAAACTTTATGTATGATACCATTTAATGAAAAATAGCTGTGAGGAATCAGTGGAAACAGAGCTGTACAGAGTTTATTGGATAAATCAAAGAGGGCAGACTATGTAGAGGATGTAGAGGGCTTGTTGATTGGTCAATGCTTCCTGGAGTGGGCGGGGGGTTCATGGGAAAGGTGGACATTGTAAAACCGAGCACTCTGAGGCCTCAGAAAAGCAGTGCCAGAGAATAGAAGATTACTCAAGCATGCATGAATGGAACAAAACACAACTCCAAATATGTTTGATGTGGGAGCAACATTATAACATGGTGGAAAGCTCATAAATGTCAATTTTGGATCAAATAGCCCTTTTAAATCTACCTAATATTTTAAATAACTCATTTTTTTTTTACTTCTGAACTTCCTCCACTTCTGATCATCAAATTTAGATGCTTGTTATTAATGCAAAAATGAAAACACATTCATAATAGCTAAAATGATAAAATGCTTAATTTACATAAAACTTTTTGTAGAAATGTGCAATGAATGTATAAAAAATAAAATGTGCTGGGTAGATTGATTTGGCATTCTTGCTCTTTTACCTCTGAGTAGGTGAAATATAAAAAAGTGTAAACAATGCTCCACTAATTGACAAAATAGGGGCTTATTTTTAACCCTCAGCTGGCACTGCTCAGGGACAGTCACATGCCACTCACTTCCAGCTCACATTTACAAAACTAGTGTGCTATAATTATCATAAAGCACACTGATGCAATGAGTCTGAAACCGGGTGATCATACAGAATAATTACCTTTACACTGGAGACAAATACACATAAAGCAATGTTCTTGTCCAGTGTATAACAAATTGCTTATAAAATACTAACATCTACTTAATTTTGATTTGCAATAAGACACATTGTGCTCAGGCTTTAACATGGATAACAAAAAGGGGACAAAAAGCAAATAAGCAGAGGGCAAAATGGAATTTTGCTGTTTTCTCTTTTCATTTTCTCTTTTCAAGCTCATGTCGAGGGCTCTGTGCATTCATAAAGAATTTACCACCCGACTATTTTTAGACTCCGCAGTGAGAACTCCTACGCCGAGCTGGGTTTGTAAGTGTAACAGTGATGGTGGCAAACTGAGCACAAAAGCAAAGGGCTTGTTATGGATGTTATAACCCATCTAAAGGCAGTATCAAACATAAGAAACAAATATTAGGGTCAAATTGGGATGGCTATACTACTCAGTCAGAGCATATTCAACACTGCAGTTCTTGGAGGTGTATTTCCCAGTCTGCAGTGGTCAGTATCTCTCAAAAGTGGACCAAGGAATTTACAGAGGTGAACTGGCGGCAGGCGATGCACGTGGTGAGGGAAGGCTGGTCCGTGTGGTCTAATCTAGACAAGCTACTGTTGTTGAGTTGAAACAGTGGGGGATAGTTAGGACTATAGAATAACTTATTTTAGCTCTGATGAAAAGTTTGTTGCTTAGTTAGTTATCTAGTGTTGTTTGACTTGAGTATTGTTAGGTGTCCTTCAAAAATCTACTGACTTCTATGGACTTACAGGCTCTATGCAAGTTCATTCCCCCAGTCTTTCTATTCCTGTTTTTCTTTGTTGTTGATGCCATCCCCATTAAGTTATGATTCAGATTTACGGTCCCGAAATGCATTTATTGCTCCAAGAACTCTGCTGGATTTGCATGCCCAAGGTCAATTCATTCACAAAACCCATAAACTATGGGGGAACTTTGGCAACCTTTGGGATGCTGTGGCTGTGTGCTCACAATTGTGTGTTCATGTAATATATTGTAAAAGGTGCATTATTCATACTATACAGCAGACCACCCTTATTCTTTTCATAGCAGAAAAGAAATCCCCCAGGGTGCTGTGGCTCATTTAGGCCTCTGCCCCAGCTTTTGTGTGTGTCATCCACTACATAGACATGAAGTTTGCTCAGTGTCTGGCTCATTCAGGACCCAAGTGCAGTGCTATAGGGCAGCTCCGTGTCGCCTCACACAGACACACACTATTGTACCTCACACACAGAGAGCTATTGTCGGGGCATCAAACCGCCCAGTGTCAAGACAAGGATATGACAGAGGCCCTTGCTGTACACGCTCCAAAATAACAAATCTTCACACTGGCACTGTTTGTGTAGAGACTAAAAAAGAGAATGGTGAAATAGGGTGGCACAGTGGCAGAGTGGTTCAGGCTCTTGCCTCCCAGCAAGGAGGTCCAGAGGTCGATTCTAGGGCTGGTCGTCACAAACTCTCTTTGAGTGGAGTCTGGATATCCTCCCCAGGTTACAGTGCGTTCTCTCCAGGTACTCTGGTGTCTTCGCACTGTCCAAAGTATTCGGTGTCTCTGGCCATAAGTCGCAGGTCTGACACATTGTCCAGGGTGTACCCCGCCTAAGATCCAAATTTCCCAAAGTTACTGGGACACGCTCTAGTACCTGCAACCCCTAACAGGAATAAGCAGATTTATTATAAAATAAAATGACTTTTCTGTACTTGTTTGTCATCTCTTCTTTTTGTAATGTATTTGAGCTCAAATTTTCTCTTGGCATTAGACTTTTTTTTGTTTGTTTAGTCAGGTATTCCTGCAGTTGTATTTTCCTGTATTTATTTGCAATGTTCTGCTGCTGTTGGAAACAAACTCCTGTATTTCTCATGGACCAAATGACTTTTCCACACGTTTCTAAACCGGTTGTGTAGAGTACAGTAGATGTTCTGGTATGCAAAGTATGTATGAGTATGAGTACACTGAATTGTTTTGGGACTGTGTTTCTATACAATACAAGGAAACATAACAGCGACTTTGAATGTAACCCTGCTGTTATTTGTTCTTTCTTGCAGATCATGCCCCCCAGATAGCAGCCAGGTTCTCCACTCCCCCTCCCTGCCCCTTGGCCCCCTCCTCTACCTTCGGTGTCCAGCAGCACCACTGCCACCTGCGTTAGCGCCGCCGCAATGCCGCCCAGGAAGAGGAACCGGCCGGGCCTGGGCTTTCTGTGCTGCTTTGGCAGCAGTGAGCCCCCGGAGATCAACCTGAAGGACAGTGTCCCACTGCAGCTGCTGGAGTTCAGCGCTCCTATGCCACCGGCTGAAGAGCTGCACGCACGGTTCTCTGAGCTGGTGGTGAGTAGATAAATAAAAGTTTATTTCACAGAAATGACTGAAAAAAACAAACAAAACATTAAAGAAACACAACCTGATGTATTCCTTGTATTTGAGGAAAAACTAATTATTCAATCAATAGCAGCATAATGGTAGTCATCTTTCTCTGAAAAATAGGAGACTTGTCCAACTGGAAAGATATCAATTCCAGTGCTGGCTCTAACTGCTCACACCACAAAACAGCAGAAAAAAAAAGAAAAACAGATACACAGAACAAGAGAAGCAATGCACAAATCTGATATAAAATGAAACAAAGCGTGATTCAGAGCAGAGGAGGAAAGACATTTTTTTACTTTCTCAAAAACTCATGTATTGGGTTTAACTAGTCTTTAATGTGAAAAAGTGTTCAGTGAACACACCACAATACAATAAAATACAGGACATGGGTAGTGTAGTAATTGGTCTTAACAGCGGAAAACGTTGATACCCCAGCTAACTCATTATGCCAATATTTCCATGAATTTCAAAGTACATTTTTACATGCGCTACATCCACAGTGCTTCCAATCTCGTGGTAGGATCACTGTTGTTGACGCAGGATGCTGCCCTGTGTCTTTGCCAGATTGGCTGTTTTGGCATGTGCCCATGGTGTGCAGAGGGATCAGCACACAGCTGTCAGAGTCCAGTGCAGAGCTGCTGGGCAGGACAGGGCTTTGCTGTTTCTGTCTGTGTCGGTCTGCAGCTCTTTGCTCCTAAACAAACTCATTCTTCAGCCTGTTGCTCTGTTACCAATATGTTCGACAGCACTGCTACAGGACTGCTTTTGGCACTGTCCAGTTTTGGGGAATGCTCAGGCTCACCACCTGCAGGATATATCACTCTTCACTGCTGTCAGTGTCCATTCTGAGGATTAGCTGAAACTTCCTTTGAGACAGGAAATTATTTACCTTTATCACAGCAGATGTTCAGCTTATATGTCCGCTATAATGTCCAGCTAATTGTCCCAAAGTGAACCACCATCTTTGCGTTAAATTAAGTGTTTTTGTACATCTGCAAACTCTTGAAGTCTGTTGAAAATATTGTTTATGCCAAAGCTTAAACCACACTCACAGTATCAGCTGTTTGTCAAAAGTTGTGTTTTTAAGCACTTTTTCTGAGATAAATATCCGAGCTAAACAGTAAACAGATGAACAGCTGAGAGGAAAAAGGATCCTTCCCTAATTTCCAAACCTCTTAACTTGCAGATTGTCAACGCAGGGGAGAAAGAGGATTTGGCATTTTCTCATTGGATCTGAGCCTGTCCACATGTTGCAGAAAGATTATGCACCACATAGACAGATACTGATAAATGTTTGTGTTGTGTTTAGGTTTATTTATATTGTGACGTCCTCTTATCAAATGTAGCACTAGTGGCTAAAATGCTATTGATGGAAAGTTGGTCACAGGCGTTATTATGCCCCACTGTTTCTTGACAGTTTGATTAATGCCTGCTTTGATTGGACGACCCGTTGCTCAATCTGTTGATGATCTTTATCTGTCTCTCTATTGGCCCTCGCTGTCTGGTTCACACAAATGACACACAGACATATTCATACCAGTTATTCAGAAATGTGTAAAAACCACAACCTCAAGATGGATCATTCCTGATCTTGTAAAGGCTGTCTCCCAGAGCTGCAGCGACAGAATTTCAGAAAATAGGCAATAACGGAAAAGTGAGTGTTTCCGTGGCAACTGGAGACGGGGGTTATTGTTATGAAAGGCTTTTTTTTTTTTTTAAGGACGAGCATGAGACTGAATGGAGCCTCCAGAGTGGGAGCGACAGAACTGGGCCAAACGGAGGAGTAAACCACCTCCATGTGTCTGCGTGGCCATAATAGGATATGCACTGTGTATGAAGATATAGCACAGTGTAGCGTTAGCCCAGACTGCTAACAGAAGTGTTGTCAAGTCTGTATTTCAGGAAGCTTGTCTAGTCTGTACCATTACTATGTGTATGAGCAGTCACAATATCTGTATCACAAGAAACTAAATGTATCACAGTAACATTATGGTCTACTTCTGAAATAAATTATAAGCTTATTAAATTAATTCAATCAATTCATTATTAATGAACATTTTTAAAATGTGTGTCTGGAGCCTTAAATCAAATTATGTTTGGCAAATTGAACTTAAATTAAATCAAAACTAGCTCCTAATTAAGTTTTAATTTTAGACATTTTTAGTCTTGGCTAAGTCCTGGTTTAGTCTTATTTAGACCTGGTTTATCTGGTTTATTCCTGTATTTGTTGTGGTTTGGACTTGGTTAGGACCTTGTTTAGTCCTGATTAAGACCTTGTTTAGTCCTGATTAAGACCTTGTTTACTCCTGGTTAAGACCTTGTTTAGACCTGGTTAAGACATGTTTTGGTCCTGGTTAGGACATTGATTAATTTTTTAATAGGCTTTGATTTAGCCCCAGTTTTGTGCGGGTGCAAAATTTAACTTTTACAATGTCAATAACTCATAAACTAATGGTTGAATTGTCATATGATTTTTAAGAATTTTTAGGCCAAGGAAGAAAAATGTTTTTTTCTTTTTTGTGTGTGTGTGGATCTGAAACTGTCTGAATCCATTTTTCTTGCAAGAAAGGGTGAAAGATTCCAAGTCCAGCCACAAGGGGTCAAGGAACAAATGATTGGTTTTAGTATTTACCCCTGAACTATCTCCAGTGTCTGGGCACTATATCATCACCATTGCCTAATTTGCATTCAGAACAATATTGTCTTCCAAATGACACATAATTAACATGTAGGATCTGTTATAGTTATTACTCATACTTCTAAACTCATATTTGTAATAAATGCTGTGTGAAATGTTCTCAATCACTTTGAGTCAAATGAACCTGGAAGCAATTTCTACTCATTTAAAAAGAGACCACATCAAACAGTCCCATCAATTCGACTGCACATTTAGAGCAAGCCACACAATTTCCTGATAGCTAACATGTAGTTGCTCTGTTTTATGAATTAGACTCAGAAACAAACTTGTTGCCCTCAGTGAAAGCCTGGGCTTGGCTTTCCGTCCAGAACAATGACAGCTTTAATATTGTTTACCAGCCAGTTTCCCGTTAATAACATTTTATCTATAAACGTATTATTGCTCACAATTAGAGTTGAAGTGGTTCTGGTTTTCCATTGTTGGTAGATGGTAAACTGAAAAGCGATTTTGGTTGGTTCAAAGGAAGTGTGAGGTTGTATGGGGACAGCCAGACTAGCAACGTCTCTGCTACTTATTATTCTGATAGTGTTAAATGGATAGGTCTGCAAATTGTCACGTTGTGTTGACATTTTGGTCATTTCTTGGACGCAGCTTTTAACATTAAATAATTGTAGATGTGAGTGGAACAATAACAAAATGTAGTCAGAGGACGACTGGTCTAACTCAGTCTATCTTTGCTAAATAGTCTTTTTATATCAAAGTTGTGATATGTTTATCAAGCAATTGAAACGACTCAGACTTATCTTTCATCCATTTACCCAATAATGTTGTGATTGGAGATAAGGGGGTGATGTTTGGTCGGGCCAAATTGGCACAGCAGTCAGGAGTGTACTGGGCCAACATCTGGCAAGGATACTAGCAGACATTAGATTAGAGTGCTTTACTTTCTCTCCATTCTGCCCATCTTTATTTTCTGTCTGCTTTGTCTGTCTGCCTCTTGGCTTGTGCTGATTTGTTATTCTGTCTCTGTCGCGCAATTTGGGCCAGTTTTAATCCAGGCTTTCTGGGCAGTGGTCCAGCTGTTCAGTGTCTGTCACCATCTATTCCGAATGACTTCCAATCACAATTTGTGGCCTTGCATAAATATAATTCCCGAAGATGGCTGACTATAAAAATATGTCTCTTTAAAGGGGCTATATTATGCTTACCAAGCTTGGTCTCCTCTAGAACAGAATTATAAACATTTTATATATTTATACATATTTGTATATTGTGATTGGGAATGTCCTCGAGTTTCCTCCCTAGTGCATGCACCTTTTTTTCTTTCTGTTTGCCTCCCGGATTTTTTTGGCATTAGTCTCCCGACTTCCTACTTCTTATTGAAAGGCAGCGCTCTACGTCCCGAGCCAAGTTCATCATAGGAGTTTTGTTTGGACAAGAGAAGAGGCAGCATGACTCATAAAAAATGCTGCTAAATAGTGCAACAGCTATACAGCATTGTGTGATTAGGAGGTTTTATAGAGGCATATACTGGGCAATGGTGTATCAATTAACAAAAATACAACATTTGTAAAGAAGAAAAATCCAAACTAGAACTTGGAAAATGCAGTCATAGTTAATTTTTTACACCATCCTGAAACTTTTGCATGATACCTTTACATCCAGCCTAGAAGTACATATTTACTCTTTGACCTTTCATAATTAGTAAATTTTTTATATGCAACTCCAAAACTAGACAAACCTCTAGTATAATTTAAGCTAATAATGGCAGCTAAAGTTTCCTGTCATTTCCCCTGGTGCATCCTATGACTTCCTGCCATCTCACTTGTCTTTCATTTCACTTCCTGTCTGGCCCCGAAACTGCTACAGGATACGTCCTCCGTCTATTGTCAGGCAGGGGGATGGAAAGACATTTAAATGGACTCTGTGCCGAGGATGTCATTTTCTGGACCACACAGGCACGGCGTTTCCTTATAGATGCAGTTTCACACTTTCTCCATCGGCTGTCACGCCTAATCCCACTCCTGTGTCAGTCACTTGCACCTACTCATTTACTCTCAGCCTTTTCCTGTCGACCAGTTCACATTCATGTGCCAGTTTTCCTTTCTCAAAACAGGGTGGCATACATACAAAGACTGAACATTTTTAGACTGGTGACAATATGTTTGTAGCTTGTCTGCATGACTCCCCTAAAAAATACTTTTGGCAAAACATGCATTATGTAATGTTAAGGGTGTAGACCCTCCCATGTTCTCCCATATTATTCTGGATCAGTTTAGTACATACTTCAAATGGTGTTGGAGGGGGTAACCTGAAAACGGTCCATAGGTCGGACCCGTCAGAAGCAGCAGGTGTAACAATATTAGCTTTGGTTTATATGAATTCTTCATTGGAGCATGCTGGCGATGGCGCAGAAGGCCACATCAGGAGAGTTCTACACAGTTAAGCCAAAGGGAATTTGGTTTTGTTTGGGAAGATTAGTGGACGGACTGCATGTTTCTTGGATGTTGGCTGGGTCATGAGGACAAGCCATGTGATCCAGATGTGATACCTGAGCTCAGTGTGAAGTGGGAGGAAAAGGTGGCCCATTACATAAGACGCAAAAATGGAAAAACTGTCTCCAATTTTCATAAAACATGCAGTCTTTTCTGGATCCTACACCACATTAGTCTGACCTGCCACTTATTTCCTGGCTTCTTTTTCTCACTATTTGACTTGTCATTGGCCCGATTCTGCAAACACGCCTTAAATCTTATATAAAAGCCTTATGTAATGTTAGATCCATTTCTAAATGGAATTTCCTATGTAAAAACATCTTCCTGGTGTGGCTTTGCTTCTCTTTCCTACACCTTGCTTTGCAGACGCCTAAAACCTCATTTTATTGCTGATGTATATCTTACTCTCAAGTATGCCCTATCCTTATAGAGACTAAATTGAGACCCTTGCAGGGGTTAGATGGAGAGAACAAAAAAGACTGTGGGCTCAGCTCCCATCTGGTTCAAATTCAAAGATCTCATTCCCACACAGTTTCAAGTCGTATCAGCAATAGCATCTCGGACAACAGGCAACGACCCAAAGACTTGCCACCGGCCAGAACTGGATTTACTGTGTGTATGTCCTAGACATGGTCCAAGTCAGTGCTGAAATATGTATCAGGAAACAGAGTTAGATAAGACCTACTTGGCTGCAGCTAGATGTCCTCTTGACAATTACAAATGCAAGGGTTTACAGAAGCACATGAGTAGCTCCTGATTTGAGCCCAATAATTGAATGCATAGATCTGAAGAATGCTTTGAACGAGGATTCGAAAGCCCTCTTGTGTTTTTTATCTGTGGGTTAGCCCCTTTAAGTTCACACTCTTTCCGTTTTACTTTGTTCCCAATGCCACAATAAGGCAGCCCCTGGCTGTCCTGCTGAAAGGAGTGAGAGATGATGTCATTCTTCACAGTGTTGGGACACTTGGAATGTGGGCCAGCTTAGCCTGTCCCGTCCAGATGAATGGAAGAAAACCAAGAAAACCATGTGATTTCCAAAGGGCAGCTTTAGGGGACCCCCACCCCTGGCACCAGTAGCCATCTTCAGTTAGGGGGCCCTGGGAGGCCCTGCACTTCTGCCTGACGTCATTTCAGCACAACCATTATGATGAGATTAGTTTGAGCTCCTCACAAAGCCCTGCTGCTGTAGCATCTCATCCCCTCTTTATACACGCTCTGCTTTTTAATGTGCACACTTTTTCTATCACTCCATTTTTCTCACACTTCCTTTACTACTCCTCTCTCTTTTTCTCTGCCCTAAATCCTGATTTATCCTCTGTTTTACTTTTCCACTGTGGTACACACAGTCCTATTTCCTGGACTCATATGCATTTCAAAAGATGCAGAGGCTCCTTGTACCAAGCAGCAGAATTGAGTAGAGCAGTGGGGTGAATACTAAAACACTCCTTACTAGTTTGTTGAATTTACTGGACTCTAGTCAGACATGGGGAGAGCTGTACCATCAAATGTCTCACTGCACCAACTTGATCACTGCTCTGCTTCAGTATTATGCACCCTGTGTTAGCTGATTAAATTATACTTCATCTCGTGAATCAAAATGTGTTTACACATACCAAGGTCAAAAGTAACTCCAGCACTATCTCACACAATTTATAATAGCTGAATATTACAAATTAAAAATGCAACATCCCTTCTCTAATCATGGTGGAAGTCAGATTAGAAAGTGTGCGTTGAAAATTGTTTTAGCCTGGCTGGATTTTCATAACAGAAAATTTGTGAAGTCAGTTATTTGACATGAACTGTAGTCTCTTGGGCCTATTTCATGCTTGAAGCTCATGTTTAAATCTGTTCTTGCAGGATGAACTGGATCTCACAGACAAGAACCGGGAGGCCATGTTTGCACTGCCTGATGAGAAGAAATGGCAAATATATTGCAGCAAAAAGAAGGTAAGCTTGTCTCCTTGTATGTTGCACCGGTATCACTTTCTGGCTGACCCTGTGTTGACTGCATCATTTTAAACCACAGCAAGACAACTTTCCAGCAACAAATTTCTGTTGACAAAAACATTTGGCCTTTACGCGCTTATTATGCCACTTCAGAATTTCCCATCTCCCTCCTCAACTTTGGAACAAGTCAATTTCCTTTCTCTGTGCAATAATTGTACCGCGACGAGGCACTCAAACACTCTGGTTCACCCCATATATTGTGCCAAAACATCTCCCGTTGCCTTACCACAACAACCTCTCATCTCACTTTGTGGTCACGTCTTCACCAGCGAGTGACCTTGTGCACGGGGAACTAAGGTAATTCTGTCATTCAAGAGCTAATTGGATAAATGGCTGTAAACCGTCCTCTGTGGTTTTGTATTGGGAGCAGTGATTTGAGTTTCAAGGCAGATTCAAGTAACATGATTTACTGTGACGACCATTTTAAAAGAGAAAATACATTGTGCTTTGTGTGTTCACCTGGTTCATAAAATTGTACCAGGATATTAAGGCAGGAACAGAAGCTGAATTGACAAAGTAATAAAATACTGGTTAAAAAAAATAACCAAGGGAGGTATATTGTTTCCTTGAATACATTGGTATGACCAAAAGATATGCGATTTTTATATAACCTGCATATTTTAAACAGAAATCCAGCTTTCCATGTAATGCATTCACACATGCGAGCCCACATAAAAGATGAACATGACTCCATGATCAGTTATTCAATATCTGAAATGACCGCAGATGTTTAGAAGGACCCTTGGCGTTGTAACCAAAAGTAGTGGAAATAAAAAATTGGCAACATACTGGGCTTATTGGGGCCTAAATGGTTTGTAGTGCGAAGCCACAGAGGGTTCAAGTGCAGGATATATTTTGTTGGTCGTCCTCCCCCATCTCTTGCAGTCAAAAATAATTTCCTCTGTAAAGCTAAGGTGAAAAAAATTCGCCAATGTTCAAGCCAGGAAACTGAGAGCAGGCAAAACTGGCTAACAGTGGAAAGTCGAAGGAAAAACCAAACAAAAAGCCTCATTCATGGATAGAGACAATGTAATGGAGGGAAATAGCAACCATCGTGCAATGCTGAAAAACTGGCGAACGTGGGCAGGAAGTCCTGAGTCTGACTCTCACATGCACACGCCTACATGGACTGTTCACTTCAACTGTACAAGTCTGTAAACTTCAGACATAACACACAGTAGTGGCCTGTGTTCCTGTGTGACATTGATTTGAAGGGAGAGCAGAGGAAAGCAGGACTTGGCTCAGCCGTTCCTGACGGCGACACACAAGCGTCCCCTTGTTTGGACGAACCATGGCTCCAGTTGTTGTGGTTAGATAACTGCAACAAGGCCACAAAAGGACAAACTAACTTTGTTCACCTGCAAAACAAGCTGGACAACACATTTGGTGCAAGCCAGTCAGTTGGTTTTTCATGCTGTCAATCACAAACCACTAATGTGGCCATTTGTTTTTTACAAGATGAACTAATGCCACTTTGTGGGCTCTGAGATATGCTGTATATTTCAGCTTAATAAAACCACTAAAACCCCTAATTGTTGTCTTAAAACAGAACTTGGTTTCTTACTTCCCAGATGTTGACTACAGGCAAACTGTATCTTAAGAGTAAATAAATAAACTTTGTGCCTCACTTCAGAAATATCAAAGTGAAGAAAGTAAAAACAAAAATAGACTTCAAACTAATTGAGTGTTTTATTTTGATTTGACATCTTTGTGTTTTTCTCCACTATGCAACTGTACTGGATTAGATATTGTACATTTTCCACTTATTTCTAACTGGATTTTTCATGGCTGCCATAAATCTACCTTTTCAATGTCACTGATTGTCATCGAGTGAATCAATGCGGGATTCAGTGAAGAAAGTTATCTACAAACTTAAATAGACATGAAAGTAGAAGTTATGATGTTTACACAGTATCCGCTGTTTCTAATAATATATTACTTTACACTTACACTTCATGAGTTTTATATGTACCAATAGTAACTTCACTGACTAATATAAGTCAGCAGTGATAGAAATTAGGACACAAATTATTGTAAACATGATCCTTGTGCACCATGACCAACAAGAACAGGATGTCAAAGTATTACATAAACCAACCAATCTCCATCTGTTATCTCATCCACTTAGCCATGGTCTATAGCTTGTCTGTCTGTGTGTAAACAATTTTTTTATTTTTATTTGATAAGTGGGAGAATGAGAAGCTGTAGTGTAGTGTCTTGGTCTCATTATGTAAAACAAATCTCTATGAGGACATGGTGGATTCCTGGTGTGTGTGTGTGTTTGTGTGTGTGTGTGTGTGTGTGTGTGTATTTGTGCACACTGCTATGGTTGTTTTTGCAGGCATGACTTGTGTCCATTTGTCCGAAGGTAGAGAACATGATGTTACGGCTAATAGCTCCTGATAATCATCCAGCGCTGCAAGGCGCACACAGTCTCCTGACTTACATTAGGATGTGCTGTAATCGTAAATATGACCATGTTACCATCCTCTGTCCTCACTTTAACCTAAAGGAAATATGAACACATAGGAACACTGATAAGGATTCCTGTGTATTAAAGGATAACATATTTTCACAAAGATGCTTTTAGCAGCAGCTGGCTATTTGTGTAAAAGTCTTATCCTAATGTGATTTATCTTCAGCACTAATGTGACCTTGTCCAAATATGAGCTTATAGTACATTTGTCCAGAGCTGGCTACCTGTAGCGGCCATTACATAAGCACCCAGAATTCAATATCCTGTCCATTTCCTGTCTCTAGGTGAGACTTTATATCGTGGTTCCATCGATAAATATTTCCTGCAGAGATATTGGCTCACTGGAATGTCAGACAGTCCTTCTCGGTGTGCACACATTTCATGATGATGACCAGTGTAGCAGGAAATATTTATTAAATGATAGCTAATAAATAGAAATATGTACATAATGGTTTAGAGACAGTAACTTCTGGAAGAGTTCCTTATCCATGCAGTGATTTCCAATACAGAATCGTGTCTGTTTTTAATGCAGTCGCTTGAGAACCTAAAGGTGACTTGCATCATAACAGACTCTGCCTCTTTAAAATGGTCTTATTATAGCCCGTCATCTTCACTGATATGTTACAAATGAACTTAGTTAGTTGCAAAATGCTCCTACAGCTGTTTTTTTTTTATTAGTAAAGCTTTTTTTCCAGCCTTTTGATGCTCTCTCCAAGCTTTTAGAGACACATTGCTGCCATCAAATTAAAAAATGTGCTATTTTTTTCTAATAAAATTTAAATATCTCAGTTTCAACTCCTTAATTTTTTATGTTCTATTGTGAATAACAGATGGTGTCCCAACCATTTTTTTTATTTTTATTTTTTTTATTATTTCCTTCTCAGTTCAGACATATGAGGCAGAAAAACAGGACAACACATAGGACAGATGTTTCACCAAAGGGAAAAATAAATAAATAAATAAACAAATAGAAAAAAAACCAGCCATAATAACAACTGCTTATATTGCATTCATGTGATCCTCGGGTGCTCTTCTTTCCGAGATGAGAAGTCGCCTTCCCAACCCGTTTATGTTCGTGCGCCTCTCAGAAAGTCGGGATATTGATGTCACCACAGGAAGGCCAACGCAACCATTGGTCAGCAATGCCATTCATCAGCATTCAACACAGCCAATCAGTCAAATATCATTATTATTTGCAGTATTATTTGCGGTGTTTAGTGAAAAAGCTCATATTCGAAAATGCAAATCAATAGATCAGCCCCTTTTCTATAATGCCTATGAAGCCCAACCTTTTTTTTAAACTGGGGTGACGCTAATGAAACATCCTCTTATCTTTTGTCTTGGTTGAGTTTGGGACTAAAAGCAAACATTCCTTCAAGTGTTGTTCAGTCAAGCTTTGGCCATCATCTGAGTGTCCCCTCATAAGAGTCTGTAGATCCAGGGTCCCCCCGGGCCTCTCTGAGCACATGGGAACAGATTGTGAGACAAGTGTCTCCAAAGAGATCTCAAAGAAACATGTTAGCATGTCAGTGAGCGGCAGTGCACAGACTGTGGCCTGTTTAAGATGCCTTGGCTACTTGAATGAGCGACCAAGCCAAGATCACAAAGTGAAAACATGCTGTGCTTAGATCTGCATTACACTCAGTTCTGTAGAAAGCATTAATGCTATATGTGAGCAGGAAGATCACGACACACGCTCATGTTTGAACAGCTTCTCTTTATGTTAAACTCTGTTTTTCATATAGTTTTACATTTCTTGTCATTAACACTGAATAGAAAACAGAAATATAACTCCCCGTTTCTTCTGAACCCACAAAGAATGTAACTGCTATGAACTTGAATGTGTTAGATGCATTATCAGTGAAATCTTCAGTATGTCGGGTGTGTTTTATGACAGGAGGGAGCTAAGATATGTAATTTAATCTTCCCTTTTATCAGGTGTCTCTGCAAACACAATCACCTGCCAACAAGCAATAAAATATCCTTGCACAGTGGATTTCTTCTGGTATTTTGGCCTGGAGAAAAAGAGATGGTTGTAACACCTTACAGAGATCTACCTGATCCACTTCTGGGGATTCCTGCCCTGCTCTGGTGCAGCTCTGATTCTAAATCATCCCTAATGTCACCAGACACGAGGAATGCACAATGTAGTGAATGTGTGTAATTGCTGTAATAGAAGGACAGGGCTGACCCTAAACTGTCACAGTCAAACATGCAACTGGAACTTTTGCATTGACTTAAAACAACCTAGCATCTAAGACTTCTCTTTACCAGTATTTGATCAAATATAAATACAGTAACTAGGAGGTGGGTTGGGGCAATGGATGGGTATGGATATGGGTTTTCTCTCCATGCCCTTCCTGTGAGACTGTGGGTACTCTTTGGGTTCTCCGGCTTCTTCCTGTTATCCAAAGACATGCTTGTGTTAGGAGGATTGATTAAAATGCCGGTAGTAAATTAATATGAGAGTGAATGAATGATAATCCATAAGTGCATACCTGTCTGTGTCAGCACTGCAACTAATTAACCAGGATGTGCCTCCCTAAGACCTATAGTTGCTGGGAAAAGCTCCAGTCACATGCAACCCTTAACGAAAATAAGCTGAAAAATATGGATGAATGTGTTCTCATATGAAGCAAAAGTATGGATATAAATCTCTGTACTCGTGTAAAGACATCATTTTACTGCTATTTTAGGTCTTCAAGAGGCTAAACTTCAGGAAGTCTGGCTACTTCTTACAATACTAGTCATTATCTGTGATTAGTCCAAAAAACACCACACGGGAACCTTAATAAAACCCACTTGTTCTAACCCTTTAAAGCTAACTCTGTGTAACATACTTTTATTTGCCCCAACACAAGATGAAAATTACAGTGTGGTAGAAAGTGCCAGAGTAAATGTTGCGTTGGACTGGACATGTTTTGATGGGTGTGTCCACAGTGACGGCGGTTCAGTTGTTAATCTTAGCATCAGGATCTGTCTGGCACTGCATCTTAAGCATGTCAGCAGAAAAATAAGACTGGCGGTCAGTGTGAAAACACAAGCATGGCAGCACAGAAAGCCCTATTGTTTTTGACCAGCTCTTTTAGTTTAAAGCTGAATGCTGCTGGCAAACTGTGGTCATTATCAGCCCCAAGCCCTTATTGCACTGAGAGAGAATGGTCCCAGTTCAGTTTATATAGGTTTTGTGTTTCTCCAGCTCATTTATACGCCCAGAACTCAAGATATGTCTAGGCTTTTAAACTATAATGAGGCAGCATTTTATTTATAAGGGGATTTGATTGCATGAAATTTTGATTACCTATACTCAGGACAAGTTGATAAGCTCTGGTTTAATCAAGAATGCCCTTGATGAAAATAGGGTCACTATAGTAATGAGCTTCACTGTATGCACACAAAGCAGATGCATTTATGGAGAAGGTCCTGACCCACTATATTGTCCACAGAAGTCAGCATCAGAAATCGATACCCTGAATTTTGAAAATATAAACTTTAATTTGCAAAAAAAGTTGTTATGCTTGCTTTAGTGTTTTTCTGATGCCAAAAACAGTTAAATGCGAATAATGAAAGATGGAAACGCATTTGTCGAAATAATGTGACTGTTGGCCTTGTATTTACTGTAGCCGTGGACAGATGAGGAAACCACGACTATTCATATACCAGCCAAAGGTTGAGAGTAAAATGACTGGCTACTACTAGGACCTCCCATATGTACAGAGCTGCATTGACATTTCTGCACTTCTTCTGTTCATAGCATTCACTTTAGACATCATTAGCTGCACTGTTAGTAGGTAACTTTATAACTTATAAATTCTCACTAATTGCAGTCCAGTCTCTAATTTTTGTGTTTTTTTTTTTTTGTTTTTTTTTTTTTGCAAACCTTGAAAAGATCCGCTTTACATTTGGATGGAAACACGGAAACACATCTATTAGCATGCACCCTGGACAATTCTTTATATATATTACATATACGTAGATTCCCAGTGACATTTGTTGTTATTTAAGATACATTATACTTATTCATCTTATCTTACTAAACTATCCAATTGCAGTTTAATGCGGCACACAATGCTATGCAGCTCTCATCAACTTGCACACAATAACAAGAACAACAGCGTTCCTTGCTGCTTTAATCTGGGCCTAAACAGAACCAGATGTGGACCAGGAACATGCTCTCTCTATTCCCCTGTGCCATGGTTGCTTGTGGCATCAGGCTTTTTCTGATTGGCTCGGACAAATTGATCTCAGACAGAGCTCTTTACAAACTATTGTTAAGTGCACTGTTTCCCTAGGCATTCATTCTTTTCCCTTGGTCCCTCCTCTCCTTATAGTAAAAGTGACTAGTCTGAGATGATGTGACCCAATTATTATGGACTGGAGCGCCCGCTCTATTTAGTGTTGTGGGGTAGACACGAAGGTACAGTGCCAAAGAATAAAGAATATTAGTGGACTGAAAATCAAAACACGGCGTATAGTTGGTAAACTGATATGAAAATGACCACTGTTAACACTGGACTAATGGCATACATCCATGTTGACTCATTATTGTCTGTGTACATCTACAGGAACAAGAGGACCCCAACAAGTTGGCTACCAGCTGGCCAGACTACTACATTGACCGCATCAACTCCATGGCTGCTGTAAGTAAACTCTATTTTATCAAGACATACCACAGTTTACCCCAGTTTAAGTTCATTGTTAAAGCAACACAATGTCACATTTGCTCTCTCGGGCTCCCTCTCTGTTTAAATTTTGAGAACCATATTGACAAAAATGGTATATATCTGATGTTTTTTTTTTTTTTTAACTAAAGTAATGACAAAAAGAAGATTGTTTGAGTTAGCATTAGCATTTTCAACTACCTGCTCCCCTGAGTTACATAGTGATGGAGGAAGAGAACGAAAAGTGCTCAGCGGTTCCAGGAGGAGCAGTTTGTCCCATTAAGGGTTGATATACTTCTAAAATAATTTTCACAACATTATCTTAAGGTTCAAATACTACATAGTCTAACTTTAAAATCTGGTTCTTGTGTCCTGTCATCCTCTACCTCCTCTAACTGTTCAAGTGCCACTAAAGCCTCTCAGACTTCTCTCTTGGCTCACTTTTATCATGTCCCTGCTGACTACTTGTTATATTGGCATGAGCACATTCCTTCAGTGTGACCCCGGCCTCCACACACTGTGATGACAAACAGGCCATTTAGACGCTCAGCAGCCCGGTCAGTGGGAACAGCAGTCAGAGCAAGGCCAAGCCAGGAATGACAGTATTCATTATTATTGTAAGCTCATAGAAATGCCAATAAAAACAACATGAATGTGTCACAAAGCTGTCTCTAGCTGTGACCGTGGTATCATTCTGGTATCACTCTGCTGCAAGAGCAATATTCGCTCGTACAGCCATTGGCCACAGTGACCTTTGACCCTGACTCTTCATGTGCACGACAAGCTGGCTCCCAAATGTTTGTACATCATAAAATACATTTTTATGGGGGCTTATTTAAGGATGACGCTTTAGCTTGAAATTCAGGGAATGTTTTTTTATTGCTCCAGAAAGGATCTTATGTTAGCATACTGATTTTTCTACACTTTTCTCTAGTATTTCTTCTTTCCTTTTGGCTTTTCCTTTCTGTGGTTTGACTCCTTGCATGCAGTGTTTTGCATCTTAATTTGGCATAGGTTTTTTACGCTGGATGCCCTTCCTGACGCAACCCTCTCCATTTATCCAGGCTTGCAATACACTGGCATGGGACCCTTTATTTAAGTGGAAGAAACGCCTACAGCAACAGCGCTCATTGTTACATCTGTTTTTGTTTACTGGAGATGAGCTGCTTTTGCACAGCACAGCCCTCTGTACCTGGGCTCAGCATTTTCTGCAGAAGTCTGGAGAAAACATTTCTCTCACAGCCACAGAGAGACTTGCATGCATGCACCGGGTTTTAAGTGTAGTCAGGAGAAAGTGCTGATTTGTTATTTGCCAAGAATCTGAGTGTTTTACCAGGGCCTCTGTACTTTTAGGTGTCACAGTTAGATTTGAGCTGTAAGTTACTTTTTCTGCACCTCAAATATAAGTTATTGCACATCTTTCTAATAAAAAGTAGTCAGTGAATATAATGGTTTTGAGACTATTTAGAATAAATCCCACTACAAGTCACACTACAAAGCATTAGTGAAGTATAAGTGACCAGTTAATTACTTACAAAGCATTTCTCCAACATAAATAAATGTCATTGGGTATAAATAAAGTTATAAAGGTTCAGTTTTTCAGTAATAAACTCATGTACTGTAAATAAATGCAAAATTATATACAGTAGTGTGCATGCATTGAGACTCCAGACAAAACTGGCCCATATCTGATTTACCTGATTTGTGAACTGCACAAATCAGGTTTTTTTTCAAATCCGACCAAGGCCACTTTTATATGTGCTCCTAAATCAGATGTGTATCTGATCTTTTACAATGCGACTTAAATCTGAACGATCAAGTTGCATTTCATCTGACTTTTATGTCACTGAAATGCAACAAATAGCCCAATTCTGTACTGGGGGAGGTGGGAACAGGACAGTTCAAATGATAAGAAGTGGCAGACACAGTGATGGAGTCAGTGGAAATAAATTGATCTTAATTAGGGCTTAATGTAGCAGTTCTCTTCAAGCTAAACATATAACTGCAATGAGGAGAAATGAGAAGAGAGATGAGTTGAGAGTTCAAACATCTTCCTTAATATCCTGAAGTTATGGATAAACTCTGCACATCACAATCCCACTAATCCAGGCTGTGTCATGTCTTTTTCTGTGCATGTGTGTCTCTTCAAGGCCATAGACAGTTCACATGAGACTGTGTTTTTAAAAAACAAGTGAACTACAATGGAAAAATTAAGATTTCAGCTATAAATCAGAATTGAGCATTTAGACCTGTGTGAACGTAGAGGACTCAGTGAGACAGCAATGGTAAATATGTAATGCCCAGACATGAATTCTTCTTATTAAAGCACACCTAGTTAACAGCGTTTTTCACACATCTCTAAAACTTTTACACATACTCATCAGTGTCCATACATTATCTATTAACTTTTTTTATTAAAATATTAAAGGGCTAACGATAATCGATTAATCTGTTGATCACTTTTTCAATTAATTGATTAATAATCGGATAGTGAAGTGCAGTGAAGCCGTTTTATAGTTCCTGTTAAAAAAATTGGGTGATAATACTGCCAAAAATCACCTAATTTTTACTAAATTAAATCAGACAAAGCTACAAGTATGCCACTTGAGGACATTTATATAGCGCATATATACATAAAATATCATATGTCATACCTGTGTAATATTTTTAATCAAAAACACAAAATGTACATTGTTTTTAACAGTTTACTGCTCTATCTTGGTGATAAAACCTCCTTTCTCAGCACTTGTTATATGCATGTTATAATCTATAAAATGACCCAGTTAGTGATTATTCAATTAGTAAATTAGTTATAATATAAATATAATTGATTAATTTGATTAGTTATTGCAGCCTTAAAATATTGTAAATTACATATTTATTAATGGTGTATTATTGCTTACAGTGGTGAATTATTTTAAAGTTTTACTGAAATCTGTCCATGATTTTGTAAGCAGTTCCTCCCAGTGTTTCGTGCTTGACAGCGTCTCGACAAAAGCAGTTTTTTAATATTTGGACTTTCTCAGTTCAGTGCATGACTTCATGTCTTGGCTCCTGGGCCCTTCTACAGTAGCAACACTTATTAGATGAGCTCATTTTTTGCCCTGCCGCCCACAGAGATTACCGTACCGTCTCTCTCTCTCTCTCTCTCTCTCTTTCGAGTTTTCATTCACAAAGCCATGTCAGCACCTGGAGTTTGTTCATCAAAGTGATTGTGACTATCAGTGTTGTCCTACTGCGCCAGCCCAGTGTGCTAAACATTAGTATTGACTTGGCCAGTGCGTAATGCTGAAAGATAATGCAGTGTTAATAAGCAGGTTTACTATGGGAAAGTACTATTCTAGACCATTGTTAGGGCATTGTTATGGTATAAGGGAGACTTTATGAGGCAAGATTGACTTGTTAAAGGAGAAAATGTCTGCATTTTATTTTGGTCTATCAGCTTCAGGGCCTAGGTAGATTTACATGCGTTGACTCACCAGAAAGTTTCCTGGGACACACAAAAGGAAAAGTTCATTATTCCTAATATTAACCCTGTATTGGCAAAAGAAAAACACAATTTGTAATAAATATTCAGTAGATGAAAGTTTAAGGTCAAGCACTATGGGCAACTATGGGCTGTGGAAAGTGGCCAGTTAATCGCAGTGCTGACATAGAGACACAGACAGACAATACTTTGATGAAGAGCTGGGAGCCATAGTCCTGGATCTGCTGGGCATTTCCCCTAAAAGAGATTTGGGGAATTACCCAGTGCTGCTTTACCAACTGTTTCCTATAGTGTCCTCATATTGGCCTTGGGTCCGAGTGGGTTTATAAATAGCAGATGTAGGAAGGAGATATTCGGCTAGACTCAGTGGAGTGGTAAACTGGCACACTGCACGACCAAATCATTCATTCTCCCAACACTTGTTGTGTCCAACTTCCTCTTCACTATGAACGTTTAAAGAAACAGGAGCCAGAGCTTTTACTTCTTGGCACGAGGAACGTCTAAACCATCTGGACTTGAAGCTTCGTCGACATGATGGATGTTTTGACTGCACTGTTTCTAGATTAAAGAATCTCACACACTGCACAGAACATAACCGTTGTCCATCAGCATCAGGCCATCTTATAAAGTCATTGCTCTGAACTTCAGCTTATTTGTTGTTGGAAGCCGGTTTAGGTTTAGTTCTGGGTATATTCATGTCTATTTTTTTAGCAAACTCAGACTTTTTTTGTCTCCAGAAAGAGGTTTGATTTCAAACACACTGGTAAATCACACTACACACCAACTCTGCTCAAGGTTTGGTTCTGCTTTAGGGACTTAAGAGAACCAAAATGGACTAATCAGCTGTGAGCAAAATGACATGACACATCAGAACTCAGCTTTTTGTTCTGGGCCTCACATTTTATTATTATTTTTATACTGAAGGTATTTGCACAAGATAAATAAGACAATACATTAACTACTGTAAATATGTTTTTAGCTGTCAGCTTTATTGGCTGCCATTTTCTTTTGCCTTCCCTTAGTTTATGAGTATTTAAACCAGTCTCATCTTCATTATGAGCCTATAAAAATGACTGTATTCATTCTTTCCTCCTGACTTGGCTGTGAACTTGTTACTTTCACCAAACTGTGAACTGGCTCTGTCTTTTGAGGGTTTTGAAAGTAGAGTCACATTTGAGCACCAGAGTCAGGCAGAGTATTAGGCATACTGCTGACGTTACTGAGCAGAAACACACTTGGCAGAAGCTGAACTGGAAAAAGGCTGCAGAGGCTGAACAGAAGCCTGTGGCCTGTGCTAATAAGAGGGGAGTGTGAGGGAAGTCTGACTGAGGCACACGTGCGCTGTAGCCTCCAGCCACTACTATTTCTCATATGCCCCATTTGCTGTACGCCTGATCATTGCAACTTACTTCATGGTAATAAATCTAAAGCTTTCAAAACAATGAAGATTACTGATGTGTTTGATTTGTTTGATACAGAAGCCGTGGTAATGATTCTGTGATAGTAGTGCTCTCTTACTGCTGTGTATATATATATGTCAAAAAATATAAAAAAAATAAAATTAACAGGTTTTCTAATGCATATATTTCACTTGTTTTTGGGATGTGCAGATGCAGACCCTGTTTGCGTTCGATGAGGAGGAAATGGAGATGAGGAACAAAGTTGTGGAGGATCTAAAGACGGCGCTGCGGACCCAGCCAATGAGGTGAGAGACTCCAGGCAATAATAACTTAACACTAAATCATTGGACCATCCATAAAAAGAGCCTATTTCTCAAATGGCCATCAGTGTCTGTTATGCCTCACTTATCGAAGGACATCAGATAGGCCACTAACCGCCGCTCTGCTCCTGTTGGCAGCTCACTCAGAGCTGTCCATCACGTGATGCGGTGGCGAGCTAAATGTGCTGAGTGACGTAACCTCAGTCTGGGTCCTGTCTAGTTGTGGGTAATTTTAGGTGAAGTTTAAGGAAATGTTATGTTTGCCTGTTGACCTTGGTGAATGTCCCGAACAGCTTGCCACAGTTCCAATGTTTACATTAATATAACATGGCAATTATATTAAATTGTGTCAAATGACTGGGGAGTAACTTTGATTTAACCTGGTGACAATAACAATGTGACAGAGAGACAGGATTTTGAAGGGTGACGTAGACTTTTGTGTACAGCAGCACATGCACTGATGCTTGGTAACGCATGTTGTACAGTTAGTATAAAGACAAACATGCATAACAGTTTATTGCATATGGGGCTGCACATTTTCAAATCAGTTAATTTAAATAAAATATATATTCAAATCATAGTAAAAATCTCAACTTGTTCTTGCTGTTTTTTATTTATTTATTTATTTTTTGCCATTGCCTTTGTTGATAGAACAGAGTATAAAAGGAAACAGGGAAGAGAGCAAGGAGAGCCATTCAGCAAACTGTCGTAGTCCAAACTGAAACAAATACTGAGGCAGGCTGTAGTTGCCCTGGATATGGCCCAGGCTCTACCACTGAGCCATACAGTGACACTTCTTTGCCTCACTTTCACTCGGAGTTGTATACCTAATGGCAAAACATTTTCTATAAAAAATATTATACTTTTCAGTGTAGACTCATTTGACATTTGAATGAGAACATATAGAAATCTGTGTAAAACGTGATCTCAGCTCTGATTGATCTTGGACCAGACACTGACACAGAGGAGCACATAAACTGGTATTTGGAAATGTAATTGTAGGCATTTGTAAGTAGTTTTTGGCTCCAAAACCAAATGCCACACCTTTCACCACACAACAAATGAACTGCAGACATCAGCCAGAAATCTTTTTATTGCTGTAATTTTGACGCTAGTCTAATCATGTCTTAATGTCTATGCATAAATATAAATAACAGTACCCAACCAGGCAACCTCTTAAATTCACTTCAGATTGGGACATTAACTCTGCCAGTGGTTGCACCTTACCAGCTGCTTGATTAGTCACATAAAGTCACATAAAGCTGAATTTAAGCTGCTACAGAAGTGCCGACATAAGACGCATAAAACATGCAGCAACATAATCTGACCATGCTTTTTATCAACCAAAAATGTAGTGTATGTCATAGTTTTAGTTTTCTGAAATGGATGAGAAAAAGAAATATGTTTTAGTTCACATCAGCTCTTAGCATTTTTAGTTTATAGCCATACTGTTCATAATATGCATTAGACTGTATAATGTGTAAGGCTCTATCTCTTATTTCTAGAGCTGTTTTTTTTTTCTTGTTTTTTTCATCTATTTTCCAGTCAGTCTTTACTTAGCTCATTAGCAGTTCATTGAGTGACCTGCCTAAACAGTAAGTGCACAGGAGTCAGGGTCGCTGGCAGTTTGTCTTGTTAAGAGTTGATCTACCACTAAAACAATTTACATTATTTTTAAGGTCTAAATACTACATAGTGTTACTTTCATTTGCAATAGTATTTAAAGGGGCTATATTATGCTTTTAGTCATATTTTTAAACAAATCTTGGTTGCCTCTAGAATGGCACTCCACATTTTACAACATTTAAAAACATTATCATAAAGAAACAGGTAAAGAGACCCACAGAGAGCAGCAAAGTGTGGCAGAGTGTTACACTCTATTGAACATAATCCAAAAATAAGAGCACTTCACTTCTTTAAACTTCACTTCCCTGGAAAGGCATCCTTCTCGATAAAGGAACGAGAGCAGACTGGATGTAGAGGGCTTGCTGATTGGTCAGTGCTTCTTGGAGTGGTAAGAGTGGATTCCAGGTATGTTTTTGATGAGGGAACAACATTATAACATGATAGAAAGCTCAGAAAAGTAAATTTTGCATAATATAACCCCTTTAAATATTTATCACAGGCATCAATTGTGCCTCGTAAGTGCTGATGACCTACTGATCCATCCACAAGTCTGCTCTTTGTTGTTTACATGTCGGGTGCATTCCTGCGACGCAGACGTGACACTCCTCATTCTCCTGTCATTTCCTCTGTCAAATAACAGGATGACAGGAAATGAAGGTTTTCGGAGGGTCAGAGAGGCTACATTTAACCCACAGCGCACTGCACTGGTTCCCCAAGCTGATCCTGTAATGCTTCTCCAACAAGAACATTGACTTAAGTTCATTACTAGAGCCTTTTCCTCAGATGGATGCCTGAGTCAATAGCCGCCACCGCATGCAAATATTATCTTTTTAAACAATTACTTTTAGCGCGTTATTTCTACATTCATTTATTACCAATAAGAAGTATTACATCTTAAAGAGTCTTGGAAGGAGAGGTGTTTTTACTTCTCTTGGTGCCTATTTCTCTCCGCTATGTACAGAAACACCCTTGTAATCTCTACATTTGGCTATTTTACATCTAAAATCTGTTGTTTTGTAGAGACCGAGCTGATTATTGTTTAATAAACCTGCCACAAGAGGTCAGTGTGAGCCAGTGTATGTTTTGCACCAGTCCTCAGCCTGGATAACTGGAGATAGGTGCGTCAGTAAGGGCATCCGGCATGAAACCTATGCCAGATCAATATGCAAATTTCTGCACACAAGGGGGCAGATGACAGAAAAAAGAAGTGCTCATTATTGTTTTTTGAAAGTCTTTGCTCCTTTAATACCCCCCCATTACTGTCACAGGTGAGCTTTAGGAACACATGGTCTACTGGAGAGCAGTCGAAAATATCCAGACGCACGGACCAAATGTTCCTGTATGCCAGTATAGACTGCACACATCACACATGTTCACCTTGGCCAGGATTTTTATTGTCATATAATTGTGTGTGGAGCCCTTGGTGAGTGCTTTTAGCCAAGCTTTAAGGGCACTTCAGTATATTTTAAGCACCTCTGATCAATTACCATGTTGAAAATCTGGCCATGATGTTGTCTGAGTGTTGAAATGAGGAGTTGATTGTTTATCTGGTTATGCCTTAAAACTTTAAATCAAGTGTGGTCAAACTGAGGTCGAGTACAGTGCAGAGACCAGTCAGGCAGAGAGATGTTTTATATTAACATCTGAACTTTGCCTCTGGTAAAAAGCTTGTTACTTTGCTAAGGAGTTTGTTATTGGAGGTCAGCTGGTTTGTTTGTCTGTTGCTTGGTTTGTTCATCAAAATGTAATTGTCAGATTGTAGGAAAATTTCAGAAAAGGTCAGTAATGGGCTGAGGATGAAATTACATCATCTAACCCAGGAACTGCTGTATCATTTCAAGATCAGGCCAAATAAGTGAGATGTGAGGCACAGTACAAGTATAAGGGCTTTGTGGCTTAATGGAAAGAGTGTTAACTAGAAGATTGACAACTTGAGTCCAGGTCTGGGCACTATATCTTTACTATTGCGAGATATAGCTGATCCTCATTAACCTTATACACACATAAAGATCCATATTCTCACCGTCACTTGCTTAATTCTTTTCAAAACCTTTTCTTGTGTCTGTGCACTTAACTTGTATGCGAGTTGGCCCAGCTAAACTATAGAGCTGGCTCATATCTTATGCAGCAGTTGTCTCTCTGTCCCTGACTTTTTAATCACAATCCCAGTGGGTTTTCAAGTATGCTGTGATTTTCTTAAAGGTCACTTGCACACCATTCAGCTGAGCAAAGCTGAGAGGACAAGAGAGGAGCCTCCACACTCTACAGATGTGATTCAAGTGCTCGCTGGAGAGAAAAAAAGCAGGATTGTGCGGTTGTGGTGTTGGAGAGGGGTAGACATAAGGAGAGTTGGATGTCAGCTTACTTGAATGTTTTGAGGATTAGTTACTGCTCAATGCCTTTGGAAGGGCCTTCTCCTACTGTATACATGCACTGTGTGTGTGTGTGTGTACTGGCAGGCTGTCAACAAACCAGCACAGCCGAGTGAAGTGGGCAACAAGTGAAGCCTTGAATCCAGTCCACCTTTTTGAACTGAAACTCCAAGAACAACATCTATCACCAGCGTATTTCCATGCATTAATCATGGGGATGTTCAGCCTAATTTCTCTTGCAGTATGAAAGCTCTCGCCGAGGTGGCCCCGAGATTCATGGCCGCTGCCGTCTTCCAAGGAATTCCCTCTGATATAGGATGTGTAACTTAAACAGTTGGATTGGTTCAGGCCTCTCTCTCCGCTTTCCAGTGTCTGTCATGCATCTGACTATAGTCGTATTTAATTTATTGCTTTTTATTTTTCGGCACATTGCTGTTCAGTCTGGAGACTGGGGTCTAAACAAGAAGCACATTGTGTGAAGGATTGTGTGCATGCATTATCACAAAAGCCAGCCCGTATGCATGCATTTAGGATGGACTACCTGATCGCATTTCACACTGCTGTTGGAGATTCGAGGATTACATGTCATGGAGAGATTTAGTGATGATGCCAGGTAGAGTTTGGGTTTGTGTTTAAGAGAGAATTTGTGTATGCATGGAAATCTGGCATCGATTGTGTGAAGGATCCTGGCCTCAGATATGCAGTGAGATAATGATGAGATGATTTAGATTCAAAGTTGTTTTGTTCCATGCACAGAGAGCCAGGGCAGCAGTGGGAGGGGATGGAACTTGGACCACATCTCTCCGACACTGTCAAAACAATGTATCTGTTACAGTGAGGCGCTATAAAATACGGCTTCTCACTCCCATTTCTTTTGGTTGTTTGTGCTCAGGCTGTCTTCTCTCCACACTGTCGCCTCTGTCTCTCTGTCCATCCTCCCATTTTCTTATTTGCTCCGACTAACAAGCACTCTCTTGTTTACAATAATTTATGCCATTGAGAAAGAAAGTGGGAAGGTCATTTACTATACAGATGTCACATCCCACACTGTGTTTACATGTCTTGCCTGTCACTCTGCAGCACTACTCTCTCCCTATGAGGTTAACGACTTGCTGCTTGGAATTACTTCTGCTAATCAGTTGTCGGTGGGACACTTCTTTACTTTGCAGATGTTGTTGAAAGATCCATTGTTTTTAGTTTCATTATAGACAAAACTTAAACAGATTACTTAGACAATTAGTAACCAACAGTAACCATATTATATTATATTAAGATTAAATAGAAAACTAATTTAAGACAATGATTTTGCAGAAGGTCAAAAGCATTTTGTTCACCATATTTTTTTATCATGAACTTGCATGTTTATTAAACAGTTAATTCAGGTTCTTAATTCATATTCTTAGGTAATTTATGTTTGCAGAACAAGAGAAAAGGTGGGATGTACTCCTACACAACAAATAAATACAATATAAATAAGAAGCAACTAAGAAGACGTGTTTAAAGTGCTTCGTGTTTATTGCCATCAGTGGCACAGATTCTTGTTTAGAAGAGTTATGGCTGCAGGAATAAAACTATTCTTGTATCTCTTTGTTCTGTATTTTGGAACAGAGATTCTCTGACCGGGTGGCAGGAGCTGAAACAGGCAGTATAAAGGGTGGGATTTATTCTGGCTGACAGTAGAGCCTATAGCTGCTGCTACTGTCTCATGTACAGTCAGTCTAAGCTCAGCTGTGGCTGGCCAGTCAGCTTTCACTGTCTGGTTTAAAGAGTTCTTATTTTTGACTGTCACAGACCCAAACCATGACACCAAACAAAATGATAAAACTGACTGATAAAAGCTTGATAAAACAATGACATAGGAGTTCAACATTAAAAACAGCCAGTTTCCTAAAACCTGCTCCACTGTCTGATCTTTAATTAACTGTGACTGTGGCTACTCTTTCTAAAATCCATGACCTTGTCTTTGGTCTTGTATACATTTAGCTTCAGGTAAAAGTCCTCTCACCATTTTACAAAGTAATTTACAGTTGGCCCATTGCTAATCATGGCTGTTCATTCATCCTCTACCTCCTGTTCTTGTTTGGGGTTGTGTATGGCTGGAGCCTATTAATGCTAGTTTGGCTTAAGGCGGACCAAGGTCCAACAGGACTGATTCAGATACATACACTGACAGACAACCATTCACTCTCTCATTCATTTCTTAAAGCCAATATAAAGGCATCAGAAAAACATTTTTTTATTCTTGTCCTCTCTTTAGGTTTGTAACTCGCTTCATAGAGCTCGATGGCCTCACCTGCCTCCTCAACTTCCTGCGCAGCATGGACTATGAGACGTGCGAGAGCCGCGTGCACACCTCAGTCATTGGCTGCATCAAAGCTCTCATGAACAATTCCCAGGGCCGCGCACACGTCCTGGCCCATCCGCAGAGCATCAACACCATTTCCCAGAGTCTACGCACCGAGAACATCAAGACCAAAGTGGCCGTGCTAGAGATTCTGGGGGCTGTCTGTCTCGTCCCCGGTGGACACAAGAAGGTGCTGCAGGCCATGGCTCACTACCAGAAGTACGCTGCTGAGAGGACACGCTTCCAGGTAAAAGAAAGAAATATTATGAAGTGTTTGTGGTGCGTCATAGCTTGTAAAACCACTCAGTCAGCCTTTTCTGGAGACACTGGCCAGATGGAGATTATAAAAAAAGGAAATATATTTGAGTAATGTGCAAATAAAACTGGTCATTTTGAGTCACTCATTCTGAAGCTTCTTGGAGAGTATGGCTCAGGTTAAGACAACATAGGGGCTATATTAAAGGCAGGTGAGGAGACTGAATGGGGGTCTGTGAGTTATAGAGGTCATAGACTGGCTGTGTGGTGACTCCGGACTGAGTCAACACCCCACATCTCACACTTCCCCAGGGGCTTGTGGTAAATCGTGACACCTCATGGTAAGCTAAGAGACACTGAGATCTTATGGGTTCTTTTCATGTTGTTTTGAGTTATGATGAAGCTGTGGGGGTCACTGAAAGGGGTCTGAAGTGAGAACTGACCTATGTGGTAATGCCATCCACTGTTGTGCTTAGTTTTGATATATGCACTACTTCTGTAGTCTGGCATGGTGTCATGTACCTTTTAACTTTGACCCACACACTATTTAGATAGTTATTTAAGCCCTCTTTTTGACTAACCTTTCCATGTGTCCCAATCAAACAGACACTGTTAAACGAGCTGGACAGGAGTACAGGCCGCTACAGAGATGAGGTCAACTTAAAGACAGCCATTATGTCCTTCATTAATGCGGTGCTCAACGCTGGAGCTGGGGAGGTCAGAACGTACTCTTAAAATGAAATTTAAAATATCTGTCATTTTTTAAATTAACTATTGCTGTACAACAAAAACCTTCCCATGTAGTAAATTTGGCATTTTATTTATTAATTTTTTAGGACAACCTAGAGTTTCGCCTTCATCTAAGGTACGAGTTTCTAATGTTGGGCATCCAGCCAGTCATCGATAAACTCAGAGAGCATGAGAATGCCACACTCGACAGGTAAAAACCATTGAGTCCTGGCCTAGAGATCACATGACCTAATGCATTGAAAAATCTCTAACTGGCTCTTCCTTTACAGGCATTTGGACTTCTTTGAGATGGTGCGAAATGAAGATGACTCTGAACTAGCCAAAAGATTTGACATGGTAAGCTGCGTCAAAAACTAACTTCTCCACTAGGGAAAGCTTTTGTTCTACGGTCTGTTTTTGCTATCGTTACCAGAACCATGTCGATACCAAGAGTGCTGGTGCCATGTTTGAGTTGGTCAAGAAGAAGCTGAGCCACACGGACTCGTACCCACACCTCCTGTCTATCCTCCAACACTGTCTGCAGATGCCCTGTAAGTAGCCACATCAAACTAGATGGCATCAGCACAACGCTAAAATGAACCAGCAATTGGTGTGATCTGATGCAGGTCTAAGCCACTTACCTTTCCCCCCTCACAGATAAACGCAGCGGGCTGCAGCACTGGCAGCTTTTAGACCGAATCCTGCAACAGATTGTTCTTCAGGATGACAAAGGAGAGGACCCAGACGCCGCTCCTCTCGACAACTTTAGTGTTAAGAATATCATTCGCATGTAAGTTCACACACAAATAATCATGGCTATGAATATATATACAGTTAGGCAATCCAAATTTAGCATCTCATGTTGACATCCTGTTTCATGGTAAAACAAAGCCAGCAGCAGGGGGTTATGGGGAAAATCGAAGCCACACTATGAGAATGACCTACTGTGAAACTACTTTGATCATATTAACTGTGAGCAACAACTTATACTCAGGCGTGGCCAAATAGTTTAAAAAAAACTGAATGCAAAAGGCAAAATTGCACTATAACACATTTGTATTTTGTACCTGATCACGATATAATGAATGGACTAATAGACAGAGATTAAGTAAAGTTGCAATGCACCTGTGAAGTCATGATTAATGAGAAATGGTTTTAATGTATATAAAAGCTCAGGAAGCTGACATCAGAAAGCTATAACGTTGGCTGTCCATAAATATTGTATGATACTTGGATGTTTCTTTTATAGCTAGTCGCAGGTAACCAAACTGTGAATCACTCAAACATGTGTAATTAACTTCTTCTACACGAGTAGCATGTCTATAGGACTATTCATTATTCATCTTGATATGTTAGAATGAAGTAGAAAGATGCTGTTACACTGTTTTCACTGTGCAGCTTGTGTTTTGAAGCACCTTGTATGTAGATGTTAAAGACATTCAAAGCTGGAATTCTGAACTTGTCCAGACAAAATAATGGTGTGTGCTTCTCTCACATTCGGTTTCTCTTTTAAACATTCAGTCTTTCTATTCTTTCACTCTCTTGCTTTCTTTTCTCCACATTATATGTTATTTCTAGACCTAGTCTCATCTCGGTGATGTATGTGTTTAGTCTATGAGGTTAAAGCACCGTATAACATATAGCAGGGTAGCGTGGTTGGCTCCTGCTCGCTCGTGCCCTGATCACTAATTCAAGCACCATTGTTTGTGCAATCAGCAAGCAGGAGCTGTGTGAAATACTGAAGTTGGACGCAGCATCTGAGCAAGTCTGTCCATTACTGTTCAGCACTGATCCATCACAGGGTCAAAATGTATTGCTCACTTTACACTACTGCCAACGCCTTGTTGTGTTTCCATAAACTCTTCGGGAGTAAATTATGCCTGCAGAAGAATGCATAAAGTGAGATTTTCTTGTTATTTTGGCTGCGTGCCACTTAACGGGTGAAAGTGTCAGTCTCACATCTTGGAGAGACCTTAAAACAACTGTTAAAACAGCTGGGAGACATGGTCATTTATCATGTGTGGTTGTTATGTAGACGGCAATGAGGACTCGCACGTGTGCCCAACACACAATTAACACTGTGCTATGTGGAGGTATTGCCAAGTCTGAAGTGACTGTGTTCTTTTAATTTAGTGACTGGGATCCTTAAAACAGTGTGTGAGTTGTAATTAAGGCAGCATTGACTTTGTAATCGCATTGAGTTATTAACACAAGGACCAGTCTGATTTATGGGCAGTTTATCTCTAAATTGGCTTGTACATTTACTCCTCCTGTCCTTGTGTTTTGAGCTCATTCTTTACAGTCTATACTCAGTGAAACATTTTTCTCTCTCCAGCCAAAGCTACTGCCGAAGCTCAAGGTTCAACTTTCTGATCCTTATTTTGTTTTTTTGTCTAAATTACCAGACTTATTATGATAACCTTGTATTTCTTTCTATATACATATATAAATAATTTCTCTGACATCTTCCTATGTTTTATTAAATCAACTATTAACCTGGTGTGACCATTATATGTACAAAGTTAAGTATAAGTTAAGCCATCCAGCTAATCTTTTTGTGATAACCTATAACTACCCAGCATGAGTTCAATCAAGGCAGAAGTGAATTGTCTCATCCCAAACTAATGCCCATATGACAAAATTGCTAATTCAGTGATTGTATCTCTACCAGTGTTAGCCTTGATTGGACTGTAGCTGCTTCCTACCAGCACTGTTATTGTGCAGGGTTAGGCAAATACTAGCCACACTGTGTGTCTGTTCACTGAAGAGGTTTGTTTCTCCATTTCAGGCTGGTAAATGAGAATGAGGTGAAACAGTGGAGAGAGCAGGCCGAGAAGTTTAGGAAAGGTAGGTCACACTGCTCTCTACAGGCAATGATAGAAAACACATTAATTGTGTGTCAACAAAACTGACATGGCATTTTATTAACTACTTTTCCCCTGTTTTTACGCCTAGACCATGCAGAGCTGCTAGCTAAACTAGAGAAAAAGGAACGTGAATGTGAGACAAAAACCCAAGAAAAGGAAAACATGATGAAGACTCTCAACAAGATGAAGGACAAACTCCAGCGTGAGGGCGTGGAGTTACGCTCAGCCCGGGAGCAAGTCCTGGACCTGTCCACACGTATCAATGACATAGCAGTAAGCTGCATTGTTTGTCTAACCTACATTAGTTAGCTACATGCTAGGAATGGTCCCACCAAAATCTGTACATTATCTCTGCTTTCCATCCATCCCGGGTGCACACCACACGTGACTGTAACGAGAGTGCAGCCTAATGAGCAATCAGCCTGCAGCTGTTCATCGAAGCTGATTGCTAATGCTAATCATCAACACCTGAGCTAATAAACTGTAACACTCTGCCTGATGGTTCAGTCAATGTGCTAACAAGGCTAATGGATTCCACATTTATTTTGTGAAATTGAACCAATCAAACTGCCCAAAGTAAGATAATGTTTCATTGCTGCGAAGCTTTTCTGGGATTGTAGTTGTGCTCACCTGGTTAAGTTTACCAACAACAGCATTTTATCTATTTAAGGAAAAAGTGACCAAAAGGATAACCAAGTGTTTGGCATGTCTTAATTGTGAAAAAATTACCAGAGTGTATACTGAATGTTTTTTTTCTCCTGTAGACTGGGAGCATGTCTTTCCCCCCTCCACCACCCCCACCAGGAGGCCCTGCTGCACCCATGATGCCACCTCCACCCCCCATGATGGGTGGGTTTCCTCCACCTCCTCCGCCGCTGCCGGTTAGCTGTCCACCTCCCCCGCCACCTCCACCTCCACCCGGGGCGCCACCTCCTCCTCCAGGAGCACCACCCCTCTTTGGAGCTCCACCACCTCCCGTTCCCTCCTTCGGCTCAGCTAACACCCAACGCTCCAAGTCCATTCCTCAGCCTTCTCATCCTCTGAAGTCCTTTAACTGGGCCAAACTGGGAGAGGTGAGACAGCACACAGCTCTGCTCCTTAGTCAGAAATGTTGCACAAACATTTATTTTTTCTTTATATCTTCCTCAGCATATGATCAATGGCACTATCTGGAATGACATTGATGACCTGAGAGCGTTCAAGATCCTCGATCTTAAGGACATTGAGAAAATGTTTTCAGCTTATCAGAGGCAGCAGGTTTGGTTTTATCATCTGGTGTTCTGAAGTACAAATTGATGGTTTCAATGCATGTTTATTAGGATTACCACTTAGTAAGGAAACTTCATTGTGATGTTGTGGTTACTGAAGTGTGAAAGTGAGTGTGGTTGAAGGCTGTAATGTTTGGGGGTCTGGCTCCAGGCTGACATGAGCAGCTGCTCACTGCTGAATGCTCTACTGTAGAAATGACAGCTAAAGCTTGGCCATAGTGTCTTTGGAGATTTGTGGATGGACCGGATCATCACAGGCTCATGTTTCATAGTCATACAGAGAAACCAGTCATTATCAGTAGTCACAAGGAGTCATGATACAGGACGATGTTTTACTGCACTTAAATAAAGAAGCAATTGATTCAAACATATTGAATTGAAGACTAGCTAATGGGATAATTGTTTCCTCTTGAGGTGGCACACTACAGCACATTTCCTCCCTCTGTGCTCCAAACTACTGTGTAATTACTCAGCTCTGCTCATGAGAGTTCAGTGGTTGTATAAAGTGATGTTATGTTACAGCCTTAAATCAATTCAATTTAGTCAAAATGTTATATTGATATGGCTCAATGAAATAAGTTCAAGTTCACGCAGGCTTAGGTGTTGTCATTGAAGTAGCCTTTAATGTATCACTGCTTTACTTGACAATCCTCCGAGAGCTAAAAGCATCTCTGCACTTTGCTGTGTTTTATTAAAGAGTAATGGGTCATTTGAGGTTGTTGCTGACAGTGATTTGCTGTGGGTATTTATTTATACAGTGCAGGTTTTTATTGGCTCAGCTAATGGCTAAATGCAGATCTCTATGGATCTAGCCACATAAAATCCCAAGATCTTCCTGGCTTTGACAACACCCTTTCCATTTGGCAAGAGTAACATTCAGTTAAAGTGAACAATAAGGCTATGTTTATACATGGCATAATGGCTTAAAAGTTTGCCATTGGTCATTCAGACAGAAAAAAAAAGTTTTGTTTACTTTTGCCCTCTGTAGGATTAGCCTCCACACTCATTTTTCATTTTCTTGTTTTTCCATGTCAAGACAGATGTAGATGCAATCAAAAGAATATATTAAAACAATCATGACCCTTAAACCCAAATAACATACAGCCTTTCCACTTCTGCAACACAGATAAATCTTTACTCATGAGCCTGTGATGAATGCAACAGTAGATGATGGTTCTTTTTCTTAGAGAGCTTTTCAGCTTCAGCTTGTAGTATGCATAGTTGTAGATCTTTCCTCCAGCCACAACTCTCATTTTTCTGCTTGAAATGCTAATATCTGCATGTGTTTCTGATTTGTGTGTGTCTCTCTGCACTCTCCGATTGCCTGCGCAGGACCTGCTCACTAACCAATCATTCAAACAGGTGAGTTGAGGTCTTCCAGCTCCTCTAACATTTTTATTGCACTATTCCTTTAGAATTGGCTGTGCAGAGACCAGCAAGCCAACATAAAGAGTACTAATTACTTATATGACTTATATGACACTGTGAATCAATGTTACTGATGTTAAAACTATACAGGAGAAAGTGTTCAGTTGCTTTGCTGGAGCGCATGTGTAACTAGTCGGCTCTTTTGGTCGGCCACGCATGGGCAGAGAGGAATTTGGCTGTGAACCAGTAAATGGGAGTTGCCCCCTAACCTAGAGCCAACCTTAGACTCTTGCCAGACTATACAGGTCAATGCGACCATGGAAAAATGACATTTTCTTTACAAGCTGCATCTGTTTTACATACGTCAGCTTCAAGAAGACGTTTTTTGGCGAGCAGGAAACCAACTCGGATCATAAATAGAACATGCTTAACATGAAGCCCCAACCAGCTTCTCCGACATTCTTTCCCTTGTGGATTTTCTAAACTACATTTGTGTGAAGTTTACAAAAAAATGAGAGTGAAGTGTATGGGTTTTAGTTCCTCTCCTACAGCAATCTGTAAGTGGAGATTGAAACATTTTTATAGCTCCTTTTGATATGCACTTTACTTTATGATATATACTTTATGTACTTCCGTGCACTTACAGCAATTAATTGTAGGGCTTGAACAATACTTCCATTGTGGTTGTATGTCGTGTTCATAATGCATGACATCTCACACTTACAGTAACTGACTGCAAAAGCAGGTCATGGAAACTGAGCAGTGACCAACCTTTGTATTTGACTGTGTGCAGCAGTCTTTATGGTAGCCATTAGTATTTTTCTTTTCTTTAAAATCTGTCCATAATTAACCATTTTATTAAACACTATTAAATGTTGAGAAGCCAGATGGCAGATGTTGTGTATTTACAGTGCTCATGTGTTTCTCTCTTCTTGTTGTTAATGCAGAAAGAAACCGGTTCGATGGACGACATATATGTCAGCACAAGGAAGGTCAAAGAGCTGTCAGTCATTGATGGCAGACGTGCGCAGAACTGTGTCATCCTGCTCTCAAAGTATGTGCCGCAGCCTGAATTATAACATATGTCAAAGCAAATCAACATCATGCATCTGTAAATTGAATCACTTTTCCACAAACGTGTGCTCAGTGACACAGCAGTCGCCGGGTCAGGGTTTGGACATAACTCACTCAGTCAGACAGTTACTTTTTATGTCTAGTGCACAATGTGTTTTTAATGTAGCGCTTGAGAGGACATCTGTCAGCCTTTCTACTTGTTTTATTTCTGAGGGAAACGAAGTGATATGATTTAAACATTTGCAGATGCAGATCTATTTTAGATGTGTTGAACTCTTTCCCTCTAAACAAAAGAAAAACTCATTTTAGCCACATCTGTGTGCCCATAGAAATGTCTCCAATCAATCAAGATGCATTAAATTACCCTTTGAGGATCTCCCTATGGTCTGTAATCGATTGCCATCATTTAAGATTCACTTTACAATATGTTCCCTTTTTGTACATCTTTAAGCATCAATTGTCCAGAGCCCTTTGAGAATTTGAATCCTGCCCCCTTTTCTTCACAGATCAATAACTACCCTTTCTGTCTGAAAACACCGCTGCATAGACAATGACCCCTGTTTTCTGTCAATAGCAAAAGACCCAGGGGCACGAACTAGACCCGAATGGGGCCAGCATTCAGTCAATATGGCTTTGATGCACAGACTAACAATACCATTATTGGTCAAATGCAGTACACTTAACACTGATCACATGCACTCACAACAGCTGGCCAGGGTCCCAGACTGCTGTGTCCAGACTAGGACCGGTGTCACTTCCAGCCCTTTCTCTGTAATCTGGAAGTTGTAATCAATGATTGTCGTTAATTGGAACAAATCCACAGAGTCTTTAATAATCATTTCTATTTACAGGTTAAAAATGAGCAATGAAGAGATTAAGAGGGCAATTCTAGAGATGGATGAGAGAGAAGAACTCGCCAAAGACATGTTGGAGCAGGTAATCATGTAACACACATAAATACTGCATGGCTTAATCCACTATCTCAACTATCATGGTTGGATCTACAGCAAGCCACATCACGGGGCAACTCAGATTTTGTTTTGTATCGTTCTAGCTGCTGAAGTTCGTCCCAGAGAAAAGCGACATTGATCTGTTGGAGGAGCACAAACACGAGCTGGAGCGGATGGCCCGAGCTGACCGCTTCCTCTTTGAAATGAGCAGGTACCCAAGCTTATCAACCGTGACTGCCTTTTGCCATTTGATGTTACTGAGACATGTTTTAATAATAGTCTGTCTTTGTGTTGATTTACTGGAAGCATAATGTCCGTTCAGGCTCAGTTAACTTTAAGAACAGTGAGGGGAGGCTGAGATAAGAAGTTATAGCTGATTCATCAAGGTTGCCCTGCCCTTTGAAGACCCCAGTCTCACCCGAAAGTTACATATTAACTCAGAGCTTTGTTCTTCTTCAGAAATGTTTTAATAAGAGAATTAGGCCTGTTAATGTCTGTTCTGAAATATTGCTTACTACATCAGACTTTGAAATTCCCCTTTTCACCATTCAATATCCTGAGTTCTTATTACAGATATTCACAGCCTCCTCAGAGAGCCTTTGGGCAAAATTAACCCATTTGTTATCGTCTCATTTTGAACATATAATAAGTATAACAGGTCTAAACAAACTTACAGCCAGATGTTTTCAAACCTGCAAAAACAGTTATTTTATATAAAAACGTATCTTGTCTCAGTACCATCAGATCAAATTGCTAAAAGATCCACATATGGCATAAACAGATACCAAACCACTTCTCTTTTTTTTTTTTTTTTTACAAGACCCTTGCAGATCATATTTATTAAATATTTTTATTTTTAGCAGAGAAAAGTCTTCTAGAAGCCATTGGTTGACCGAAGGGAGATCTTTGGCTTTCCAATAGCGTGAAATACAGCTCTGTGCCAGCAAAGTGGCAAAGGCAACTGCACTTTTATATTAATTTGATATACCCGCCTTGAACAGCACATCCCTGAAAATGGATGTAATAGGATTTGCTTCTAGCTCTCTGCCATGGACGCATGACAGACATTTGAATAAAGGAATAACCAAAAAATGAACAGTGACAGAACCAGACTTTTAACTGTTCTACAACTTCTATTTTTTAATATACTGTAAAGACAAATGTAATGTACCCTCATTTGTTTCTTTAATTGTCAGAATTGACCACTACCAGCAGAGACTGCAGGCCCTGTTCTTCAAGAAAAAGTTTGCAGAGCGGCTCGCTGAAACCAAGCCCAAAGTTGAAGGTAAGGACAGACGCTTAAGGGGCCTATAAAATGCCGAACTAGCAGAGGCCACGCTTTTGTAGAATAAGAATCTTATTTGAGTTATTGTTGTGTATCCAAAACTTAATTTATTCTTTTCTTTTGCGCCTTAAATCTCCATTGATGTTGAAAAACTGTGCTCACACAGGCGATAAATTATCCACAGAAATCAAACAAAAGATTATAGGGCCATACTGCATTCATATTGTATACACTTAGACGTTTACAAGCAAAAACATGTTTCAAACACTAAACATGTCAGCAGCCTCAAGCTCATGCCTCCAAGTCTTTTTGACAGTATCTTGTGAAATTCATGTGCAGAGTAAGTAGTTTGCCCGCTGCAGTCGTCAGGTTGCCAGGGAGCCTGTTTTGGAAAGCTGGCTTGTGTTGAGAGGGAACAGTCTTTCTCATAAAGGCAGCTTCAGAGAGCGAGCGGCTTCTGTGATAGACGTCTGTGGGAAAGCGGGTGTGTCACGACTAAGCTGTCACAATCCTTCTTACGCCAGAGCTACTTGGAAGACTTTTTGAGCTAAATATACTGTATTATTCAGAGGTGGAAGGAGTATTCAAACTTTGTACTCAACTAAAAGTACTGTTCTCAACCATTACTACTTCTACTACTGCTGAGCTACTACTCCTACTACTTCTTCTGCTACTACTACTGTAAAACTACCACTTTTATTATGACTTCTGCTACTGCTACTATGACTACTGAACTGCTGCTGCTACTGCCAATACTAACTGATTGTGCTATTACTACTAATACTACCATTAATATCACTACAACAGCCACTACCACTTTACCAGGTAAAAAAAACATATTACTTTTTTGTGCTTGTTATAAAATTTACTTGCGTAAAAGTAGGATTTTTCCTCCAAAATTTCCTCAAGTAAAAGTGAAAGTTTGTTTTAGAAATGTATGTTTTCTTCTAAAAAAGCGCAGTACAAGTCCATTACTTTATTAAAAGTATCTAGTTACTTTCCACCACTGATATTAACTGAATGTGTGTCCACTGGCTGACTTTAGCCTGGCTGTCAATTCATTCAGATTTAAAAACAAGTATAATTCATTCATTCATCTCACAATGCTTATCCATTGCTCGCCACTCGGAACAGAAATAAAGGAATTTAGTGTAATCTAATAGGTTTGCATATTGATTCAGGCCCTGAAAATCACATCCAAATGCTCCTAAACCGCACTGTTCGTTAATGCTTGTAATAAAGTCATCACATCGTCTTATTATTCATGTCATACATCCTTGATGAAGTTAGTCTGTATTTCTATGGACCACCCAACATGTTCAATAGAGAATTTTGAAAGATGGTGCTAGAAAACACAGCCAAAAGTACAGTTGTGGTACAGCAGCAGATGGGGCTTAACAATAACAATATGGCTGTTAGTTGATGGTTTTTACATCCACTATACTGCCACGGGAAGCACCTGCACTTTGCCAAAGCAGTCGGGACTCTTGTGGGGGGTTGGGGGGAGAACCTGTTCCCCTGCTGTTTTAGAGATAAATGGCTGAAGTTGATGTGTTTCCCCGCTGAGCAGCACAGATTCTGATCAATCATTGTGTGGAATGTTAGCAGTAAAGAGAAGCATGAGAAGCTAAAGCCATGTACAGTCACCGCTCTGCTTCGCATCTGGGTCAGTGGGGCTGAGTGGAAAAGCAGAAAAGGGGGTAAAGTCGGTTTGTGATGTGAAATATAAAAGGTGAAGTGTCCTCAGTCAATGTGGAGCATATGATGCAGCTGCGCCTTTTTTTCTTGTCCCACAGCGCTCCTCAGTGCGTCCAAGGAGGTGGTTCGGAGTAAGCGGCTGACTCAGATCCTGGAGGTGGTGCTGGCCTTCGGGAATTTCATGAACAAAGGACAAAGAGGAAACGCCTACGGTTTCAAGGTCTCCAGCCTCAACAAAATCGCTGACACCAAGTCCAGCATAGACAGGTGAGAATCTGTTCAGTTAAAACATAACACAGAGCATATGGATGGGGCTGTACCATAACATGACTTCTGGATTTCATGTCAAGTTTGGGTGCTGAAAATATACATCCAGGGATGTATTTAGAAATTACACCACAAACTGTGACTATAAATGTATATTAAATTTGGATGCTATATTTCGTATTTAATCTGGTTCAGACTAAACTGTCTTTCATAAAACCATGGTAACAGTGCAAATACAGACGGCTAGCACAAGTACAGCACTATTTTTCACTGCTCAAAAGTAAACTTGCAAGACTTTTAACTCCATGCCAGCACTTTACTTCCTGTTTGCATCTTCCAAGGCATGATGGGAACTGCAGTACAAATCCCAAGATATGTGACCCTGATTGGCCCATGTAAAATGTTTCCCCTGATGCTTTGGCCAAAAATGTTGTCTTGTACTGCAGTCATGTCTCATAACTCACCTTCAAACATAATCACATTACACATCATCCATAAAACAGAGGTTATAAAAAATATTTTTCTTTTAAGATATAGATCTTTTGATTTATTTTTCATGTTTGATTTGTTACTGATAACAGGAATATTACCATGTTGCACTACCTGATTATGATCTTCGAGAAGAATTATCCCGACACGCTGCAAATCCAGAATGACCTCAATAGTGTTCCAGAGGCTGCTAAAGTCAAGTAAGTACATTATTAAAACACTATGACGTTTGTACTATTATGAAAGGATATTGCTGAACCAGAATTGCTTATTTTTGTCTCTTTTTTTTGTTTGTTTCTCATGCAAGTTTGGCAGAGTTGGAAAAAGAAGTGCACCATATCAAAAGTGGACTGAAGGCACTTGAGGCGGTGAGTTGGTCTTCATTGTGTCACAATCCCTCACAACAGTTGTCTGTCTATTTGTAATTATGTTTTCAAGTATGACAGAAGGGCAAGGAGATGAAGTGCTGCTAATGTTCTGTGGAAAAGTGAAACTCCACATGACACACTGGCACCCAAGCTCACACAGAAATGTTGCTATAATTTTGTTCCCTCATCAAAAACATACCAGGAGTTGTGTTTTGCTTCATTCATGCATGTTTGAGTAATCCTGTATTCTCTGGCGCTGAGTTTCCGAGGCCTCCGAATGCTCGGTTCCACAAACCCCTGCCCCTCCCACGAACTCCCGCACACTCCAAGAAGCACTGACAAAACAGCAAGCCCTCTACATCCAGTCTGCTCTCATTCATTTATCCAAAAACAAAAGGTTTACTGCTCTGTTTTCACTGATACCTCACAGCTATCTTTCATTTTGTAGTAACATGGCATCATGCAAAACTTTAAGGAAGTGAAGTGCTTTTTTATCTGATTATCTTCAAACGACTGCAACACTTTGCTGCACTCTGCTGGTCTCTTCACCTGTTTCTTTATGGCATCAGCAGAGTACATATTAAAAATGTTTTCTTTTAGTCGCATAATGTTTTTAAAATGTTTGTAAAACATCCAGTGCTGTTCTAGAGGTGACCAAGATTGGTTTCAAAATAAGAATAAAAGAAGAAAAGCATAATATATCCCATTTAACTTCCCATCACCACAGTGTACCAAAAGTCTTTGAAATCCCAATCTTACATACTAAAATCTTGAAAAATGTCTGTCTTTAGGAGCTGCACTACCAGCAGAGCAGGACAAGGGAACGTGGCGATAAGTTCGTGGCCGTAATCGGAGACTTCATCACCGTAGCTGGCTTTAGCTTCTCTGAACTGGAGGACCAGCTGAGCGAAGCCAAGGACAAGGTAGTTAAACGCTTAAACATCCACTTGTAAAGCACATATGGACGGGGATTAGCACATGTGGGTGGCTTCTCTGCCTGCTACGCCTTGCCAAGTCTTCATGTCAGACAGGAGGTGAGTCGAAGAAAGACAAAACTCTAAAGGGAGAGACCTAAAACCTTTTTAGTGTGTAGCCGTAAGAGAAACCGCAGATCGACTCTTATTCTGTCTACTCCTCAGTTTGTTTCTTTGACTTAGCATTGTACATCAACACACCCCTCCTTCTTTACAACCAGGAGAAATGGTCTACTGAACTCTGCAGGCCCACAAACTGATGTATTGTAGGAAATATGTAATGTGAAAGTATCTCTGGGACCTGGAGAGGATCTAGGAGAAAGACGGTGTTGAAAAGATGAATGTGAATGTTGAGTTTGCTGGCCTTTGGTGATCCGTTGCACATTTAGCATTTTGTGGATGACACGCTGGCTGCAGGACATGTAGGACTATCCAAAAGTTACATTAGATATAACACTTTAAATAGGGATTTCATGAAAGTTGTTAGAAGTGTAAATGGGCCAGCGCTAACGTCAAAGGGAAAATAACGGGAGGAGCAGAGCTGTAGTTGCTTCTGTAAAACAAAAGAAGCTGTGTTTGCTTATTCTTAACACACTCCCAACTGTCTGCGTCAGTGAGTTTGTGCTGCGAAGTGGGGAATCTGACGTATTAACTCAGCAGGTCAAGGCTCTCTGACAGGTTTCCAAACGAATGCAAATTTAAACTTTGGGTGTACGAGGTGCGAGTCGTTCAGAAACAAGGAGAAGGGCTAAATGGTAAAGGCAGTCTCCAAGGCCTCTGTAGCTTCATAGCAACAGTACGTACATGTATGTCTGTGGTACTGCAGTAGGAGTAACAACATACAGTACAACTCCATGCTTTACAAAGGATTACAACTAAAGAGGTCATCTAGGTCATAGGCACATAAGGGATTTCCTCTTTTACTTGTAGAGGGATATACAGGTTTTATTGGTTATAACACACACAATAACATTTTCTCCCCAACAGAACTAGCAGATTTGCAGATGGAGCAAAAAAATATAATGAGCACCTGCACTAAATGTGGCATTAAAATCCAAAGCCACATCCAAATGTAAAGATGATAAAACTCTTTTAGTGGCAAGACATTAAAAAGCAGCAAAAAGCTACCAGTGTCTTGGCACCATCTTTTGTTCACTTATTCTAGTGCTGTATCAAATTTACCTAAGATTTTAGCTCACTTCTCAGACTTCAGTCTATATTATGATAAAATGATATGTTTGTATAACTGTGCAGTACAAATAAGGCAAAAATCATTTTAGCACTAGTATTGTACACCAATAAGGCCACAGATGAGCTACTGTAGTGCAAATTGATCGAGAAGTTGCTTGCTTGTTCTAATAGAAAGGTGTCAAAATACACAGTGCATCACAGTTTTTTTGTGGAGGTATGGCATTGATTATGGTTTAGTATACAAAACACATTCAGATTTTACAATTTTTTCATATTGGTATAGAGAAAAGCCTTTTTATTCTTGCCCACTTCCAATAACACTCAAACAAAACATAGCAAGTAAAGTGAGCTGTATTCGAGGCTAAAAGACATTTAGCATTTTAGAAAGTTGTTTACTGCTTGTTTCTTTACTTCCTCTATTTTTTTCAATGTGTGTGTGTTTACTCATTTAGCACAGACCCAGGGGGACGAGAGGAAACAGATTTGACCAGACACATAATTACAGGAGCGGGAGGGATGGTGGCGGTGGTTGCCATGGCTGCCAGCCCATAATAACAGGATGGTTTTGCATCCTCAGAAAAGAATGAGTTCTTCATATCCTAACACTTGGGGCCACATGGAGCGTTCAAACCGCTCAGAAACTTAAGTGATGTGACACTGTGGAATCCCACTGTGAAATGAATGGAGCAGAGTGCACTGACTACAGCACTGCATTAGGATGTGTGATAAACAGTATATAGGTCAAGGGTGATACTAGTGTTGTACCTTCAAAATATCACGTGACAACTCTACTAAACTTAATAAAAATTGGCCGATGCATAATGTGTATATAGCCTTGTTCAGTGTTCATAACTATCTGCCAGACTTTCCTGAACATCTTCCGATTACCATTAAGGATTTGTTCACTGGTTCAGTTGAACTTTGGGAATGCTAAATGTGAGTTGGGCTGTAGGCATCATCTTGGCAAGGTTTATTGGACAGATGGCACAGAACAGGATGGACATACGGTGGTCAGTTTATGTAGTCAGCCTCCCCGTGCGTGCGTGCGTGCGTGCGTGCGTGCGTTTGTGCGTGCGTGCGTGCGTGTGTGTGTGTGTTGATGCACACATTATGGGTGCAGTTTTAAGAGATGGCAAAGCAAATAAGGGCGTTATGGCCTTTACATTAACCACTTGAGGTTAATGCACTTGCACTTGATCACTTGATTTCCGAATACATCTTTTGACGTGATGTTTTCTTTGCAGTTTACCAAAGCCCTAAAGCACTTTGGAGAGGATGAAGGAAGGCTGCAGCCAGACGAGTTCTTTGGCATCTTTGATACCTTCTTGCAGTCATTTTGTGAAGCAAGGCAAGACCTGGAGAACATGCAGCGACGCAAGGAGGAGGAGGAGAGAAGGGCTCGGATGGAGGCCATGGTAATGCATAGTGCACATACTAGACATTCAAACTTACATTACACAGTAAAATGTGTGATTTAGACAATATATTTTATATGTATATACCCTTGTCTGATATGTATATTGTCCTTCTCTCCAGCTCAAGGAGCAGAGAGAGCGGGAACGTCGGACTAAGAAGGCAGGTACAACAGAGGAAGTCGGTGGGGAGTTCGATGACCTAGTGTCAGCTTTACGTTCTGGTGAAGTCTTTGACAAAGACCTGAACAAGTTTAAGCGCAACCGCAAGCGCTCTGTCAATCAGCTAGTTGAGGGAAGTGGTGGCCGTGAAAGAGCCGTCACAAAGGTCAACTACTAATGGGAAGAAGGAAAAGAAAAGTAAAAAAATCAAGAGCACCAACGTTGTGGCATGAACTCCTAACTCGTTTGTCTGATAGCGACTCAACTGGTCACAAAGATAGCCACAGTGTTGGCAGGATGCAGACTCCCCTCTGCTTTACATGTGAAGCTGTTTTCCACCTGTTCGTCCTGGATGTTGTGATGATGCTCCGGAGCTGGTCCGAGGACAGCTGAATGATGAATAGACAGACAGACCACTGTGACATTTACTGTTAGCACTGTTTGCCCGCTCCCCTGTCCCAGAACTCCTGGAGCTAATCATGAACATTGGGATTAATCAGTCACACTGTACATAGTCGAAGGCCAAGTGACTGAATGAAAACCTTTAATGAAAGACATAAAAAAAGTTGTCACTACAGGAATTACACAGATGGTCAGATGTCTTTTCCATGCAGATAGGATCTATCCTACTGGTTCCCTAAACAAGGCGACAGCATTCCCATTCCTTCATCCACATAGCATCAGTGTCTTCACAAGGAAAATCATTTTGCTTCACAGCCTGCCACATGCTAAATGTGCCACAAAGGATTCAAGCATTACTTACCGTCTTTAATGTTTTGTACATTGCTCTGGGAGTGTACAAGAAAAGTGTGAACATGTATTAATGCAAACCATACTGCAATTAGGTGTGTATACAGGACATATATATTTATATTTAGATGCAGACAAGCTGATTGCCAAGAGGTTTTTCTATGTTTTCATGGCATTTTTTGTTTTGTTTTTTTGTTTTTTGTACACACAATGCATTATTGTACGCTGGTGTTCCAAGTTCACATTAATAGTCAAGTGAATTTCTATACATTGTGCGCTTTATGTATAAAGAAGTTGGTCGCCCTTGTCGCACCTCAGCACCATAGCTTATTTTTCATCAACTTTACCCAAACCAGGCCATATCCTCTGCTCATTAATTAGCTGAACTTAAGCTCATGAAGGAACGCCATATATAAATTTATGGTTTATATAATATATATTTTGCTAGTCAAAGGTCTTTTTATAGGGTTTGCTCTATGCGTCAGGTGTACTGGTGCTAAAACACAAGACAGTTTTGTTATAGAGGAGTTGTACCCTGCTTTAACTAGTGCTAATGTGGGTTTCACTATTTTTCTTCATATTTATTTCAGTCAGCATTATCACAGTGTCAGGATCCAACATAGCACTTAAAGGCTTGATGCTTGTTTCAAAGTTGTTAGAGTGTGTAAGACACTGACTTAGAACCTGGCCGACCTTACCGTTTCCTTTCCCTTTCGTCCAAACAACACAATCTCCTCAGTCGCCTCACATAAAACATAGAAACACTGTTACTTAGATGGTGATATTTGTTTTCTCTGGGGGATAAAAAAGCCTGCTTGAAGATTGGAGAACTATAGAGATGGCTTTTGTATTGTGACAAGAGAAAGTTCACCCAATTATTTACTGCCACTTTATTTATAATCATTCCATTCAGGTACATGCTCATAGTAAGATGTATGCTATCACTGGGATCATGGTTACAGTAATTCATGAAAAATATTCTCACTGCACTTAACTTAGCAAGCACTTGGTTTTTAAGGCAGTTATCCAGCACAAGCTTTAATATGATCTCCTCTCTGAGCCACTCTACTCTGCATTTGTTTAATTTCCACGTTCAAGTGCCTCTGCTCCTGTGTTCACATGCGCCCCACAGCTGATGAACTCAATCATGCATCTGGTGGTTGTAAGGACGTGGGCGCCATCTTGTGGTGTAACATGTCACTTGCATCAGTTTCCTTCATTTTTGTGTTGGGGAAGAAAAATCCCTAGATAGAAATATCACATTTTGGTAACCAGTCACTTTCCCACATCACTTTGTCTTCATGTTTTAAAGAAAAACAGGTGATTACAGATTTACAGTTAAACCAAATAAATTCAGACACTTTGTAAAAAATATACAAATTTTCATAGATTTATTTTAGATTTTGTTGCAACATCCTTAATCTTTCTTGAAGCTGTTTTATTTGCTCTCTCCTGCACCTTTCCATCCCAGTCTGTAAACCAGACTTTGGCAGACCTTTTTAAACTCCTAACCCAGTTGAGTTGTAATCATTTTTTTATTATTATAGCTGGCTCTATTTACTGAAGAGTTATGCGTTGTCAGTATTATTTCAAATTTATGTTTGTCACGGCCATTGACTGGCAGATTTCGGAGTGTATAATGATAAAATACAGAGGAATGAAATTAGTAGCTGTTTAATGCACTTTTTTACTATGGGACATTTCCATTTTGCGGCGCATTTGCTGATGGTGTTGGATCGAAGACTAGGAAGGCGTGCGATGGAAGGGTGGTGAGTGGGCCGGTGATGCTGGGATGAAATGAGTTGTGTAAAATAAAGGGAGATGTTTCTGCCACGTCACACCCACTTGGCATGGACTTGCATGTGTAAACAAGGTGCACACCATGTTTTGTTCTGGCTTTCATGAGAAGAAATGCTTGCCACACGGCCAGCCTGTTACCTGACGTTGTGTACTGCCTGAGGAAAAAAAAAAAAAAAAAAAAGTTGCACCTAATTTTTGAGGTTGTAAAATTGTAAGGAGTCAGTATTTTTACGGTTGGATTAAAGTGTCCTCCGCCGAAAGATGTACAGTTGAAAAAATAAAAGCATTTTGTACACCGTTCGTGATGTTTGACAAAAGATAAAAAACACATCTGAGGAATGTTCCATTTACCTGTAAATTATACCTCTATTTATTTGCCTTATTTAGTTTGCTATATTTTGTATGTACACACATCATTACAATAAAATGTTATATTAAAATATGAATTAAAAAAAACTGTGGTCCTTGTATGATGATGATGATAGACTTGTATGAAATGAGAACCTCTTTTCATTTCGATATTATTTTTGTTTTGTATTTTTCTCACCCTGTGTCTTTTGTAGGGTTACAATAAACTTTGTCCCTGAAACCTGAGAAAACAGTCTTTTTTTTTTCTAACAGATGTGCATGTTATTTTACAAAAAATATTTCTGTATCTTATGAAACTCAAACAATTAAAGCATAATATTGAGTTTAGGCCACAGTTTACCAAGTGCATAGAGCCAAGAGCATTACTTTAAATTTGACTATATATTCAGTACAATCACACTGAGCTGCTGAGGATGAAACCAATCTCAATGAGGGACAAGATTTTTTTGGAAGACTAATTGAACCATTTGAATGTACATTTTTAGCCTGCTGGGGACGCCACTGTGCATCCATTTATTTAGACTGTACAGGAATACAGTAAAATGAAAAGCACATTAAACATCTCTCAACAGTTTTATTAGTAATATTTTTATTTACAGTGACGTATAAGATCAAATCATAACTAACCCATATTGAGTGTCATTTTGTGTAAATGTTACCACACTGACTCAGTAAAGGTATTTTAGCCATTAAAGCCAGTGTATTAAATGAGAATTACACAGAAGTATTTAAACCCAGGGCTTTTATAAAAACCCTCTGAGCATCATCTGCCAGTGTGTTCAGGAGGTATGACAGGATGTTGTTGCAAAAAATACTTGCAGGCAGAGGTATCCAAAAAAAAAAAAAAAAAAAAAAAAAGAAGAAGAAGGAATCTGGCTTCTTCCTCTGCTGCTGTTGCTATGTAAATCACTGACATGGACAACACCTTAACTAACAGCTCTTTAGTTACTGCCACTCCAGCAAGAGGAAATTTTAGCTCATCTTTAAGAGCTTTTAAAGGCACGTGTGACACTGTTGAAAGATGTTGCAGAGAAACATTATCAAGCCCTAAAGCAACTTGACATTCCTTAAAGTCTACAGTCATAGCAAGATCAACAGAGCCAGAGAGACCTGGAAATGGCACACCTGCTACGAGTGCAGATTGTACAGTATTTTATTTTGGTCTGCAAAGCTACGTTGTTCTTGTTGATGATCTGCGGCTGGTGTTGGGCAAAGCCAGTGGAGGTAAATGCTCTCTCAACTGAGGCACAAAAACCTTATAACTCACATTGCCATACTATCTTTGGCCCTTTCTTACAATGGTACAGAATCCTGTAAGCTATAATTAGGATAGTTAAATAATTAAATGCTCTAAATAATTCACTTAAGTGTATATGTGTGACTTAATATTCACATTTATTTATTTATTTATTATTAAGGGGTTTTCCCCCTAACTAATCCAATCCACTTTATATGTATAGCACATTTTATAAAGAGAGACATTTCCAAAGTGCTGCACATGAAATAAGATTAAAAACAAAAACTAACTATATTACTCTACTTAACGTCACTAGTCCCTATAAAAATAATAAAAAACAGTAAAACCAAATAAGAGCAGTACAATAAAAAAGTAAAAACAATAAAATAAATAAAACAAACCAAAAAAAGACACAGGACCAGACAACTCATACTGACTTAAAACCCAGCGAATAAAAGTGGGTCTTAAAACGAGACTTAAAAGATTCAACTGTGGGGGCTGTTCTGAACGCCCGGTCCCCCCTGGTTTTAGGTCTCGTCCTAGGGACCACAAGCTGGAACCGGCCCTCGGACCTCAGAGACAGCACCGGTGTGTAAATTTAGATGAGGTCCATGATGTGCTGTGGGGCCAGTCCATTCAAAGCCTTAAAAACAAATAATAAAAATTTAAAATCAGTTCTAAAATGAACAAGAAGCCAGTGGTTTTCCCCTTGGGCTAGACCAGGGGGCAGCAACTAAAATTGCTCGGGGTCCACAGAATTAATGTTCTACCCCGCTGGGGTCCAAACATAACATGTATAAAAAATAAAAAAAAGTAAATAGGTTATATTACAGTGTTATTTATGCATTTAATCTGGGACATGTACAATGCCTATTTCTGTCAGAGAAACATGGACCCTCCTGACTTGTTTACGGGCCCCAGTTTTAGGGGGCTTCTTTTTTTGTCCCCCTACCACTGGACCCCCCCACCCCAGATACAGGCCCCAGTCATAGGAGGCTTCTTTTTTTGCCCCCCTACCACTGGACCCCCCTCCTCTCCCAGATAAAGGCCCCAGTCCTAGGAGGCTTCTATTTTTTTTTTTTTTTTTTTTTTTTTTTTTTTGTTCCCCTACCACTGGACCCTCCCACCCCAGATACAGGCCCCAGTCCTAGGGGGCTTCTTTTTTTTTTTTCTTTTTTTCTTTTTTCTTTTTTTCTTTTTTTTTTTTCCCCTACCACTGGACCCCCCTCCCCTTCCAGATACAGGCCCCAGTCTTAAGGGGGCTTCATTTTTTGTTTTTTGTTTTTTTCTTTTTTTCCCCCTACCACTGGACCCTCCCGACTTGGTTACAGGCCCCAGTCCTAGGGGGCTTTTTTTTTCTTTTTTTCCCCCTACCACTGGACCCTCCCAACTTGTTTACAGGCCCCAGTCCTAGGGGCTCTACACAGCAAATCCAGAAGTGTTAAATTCACAATGTTGGTGTTGTAGTGAGTAGAGTGAAGGAAATCCAGATATATTTCAACTCCTTTTGGAGTTATTTTAACTATATCAGTGTTGTTCATTAAAATGAGTTGGTGTTGATTCACAGTGTTAGCCTGTAACACCTTAAAAGTGTATTTTGAAGGGAACACTTATAAAGTGTTACTCGCATTTGTGACGTACGCAACCGATCTCAAGCAGCCGGAAAATCTCCTGGAATGGTCATTTCACATTCAAACTGGACTCTGTTCATGTAAGTACATTTAAGAAATTGCGGAATGTTTTTGTAGCTGTATTCCACTTCTGCATATAAATAACATTAGTAGGTGTTTATTCTGTGGTCTATCGTCACAAAATAAATATAATTTATACAAATGTACTTGCACATGATCGTAACATTGTGTTTACATTCAAACTTGGACACCACTGGCTTGTACTGGTTTGTATGATTATAATTGTTCTTTTTTATTGTTATTTTATTTTTAAACGACTATAAATTAAATTTGACTAATTTAAACAAATAGGAGCAAAGTAAGCCTCGTGTTCGAGGACTATTGCTAAATACTGAATTGCTAGGCATGTACATTAGCTCTTCTGTGACCGCCGAAGTGGTAACTGCTAGGCTAATTGTGCCCTTCCCCACTTAGATAGGTAACTTAACAAATGTGCGCACATATGGATTGCAGCGGTGGACGTACAGGTAGAGTGCTGTGCTAGGGGTGACAATACGCAAATAATGCATGTTTGAGAATTATGCAAGGTAGGTTTAGCTATGGTGCACGTGTTCGTGCTAGCGTTAGCTTGCTTTGATTATAATGCACATTGGTTTGTAAAGCTATGGTGTTAAATTATTTCAAGCGCCTTTTAATTTTTAATTTGCCATTAGCTGAAAACAAGTCGCTTCAGGCTGTGAATTCAACTAGTAAAGTACGACTGTTGCATGACTTTATGCTAGCTACTGACGCTAATGCTAGGCTTTGCTAACGTTAGCTGTATTTTTACTCTTAAGGGCTTGGTAGCTTGGCCTATGTTAATATGTATATGCGAAATTTGCCTACTGTAATCCTTAACGAACAGTTACAAAGTCATACAAGATTAAAAATGTGTGTCTGGAATAGTTTTGCCTTAGCTGTTGACCACGTGTTAGCTTAGCTGACTTGAGCTAATTGCACCCTAGTCTGTAGGCTTTTATATTAACGTCAACTCTATTAAGACAATTAATGCACTGGCTCTAAATTGCTCAATCACAATGTTTTAAATAAAATGCTAGTTTTTTGGTGCATTAAGTTATGCTAAGTTGGTTGCAAAGGTTTTTTGTTATGGCCATGCTAGAAAATGTTTTATGTGAGTATTTAAGTAAACTGCTTTGCATTAGGCATAAATGGGAGGCTTTTAAACTAAAGGCCAAGACTAGTAGGAGCTTGAATAGTTGATTGTATTAAATGGCTCTGGTGATAAGTTGTGTTAGTCTTTTTTTACTAAATTAGCATTGTGTTGGTTGCTTGTACCTGAACCCTACACAATGCTATTTTATTATCAAAAAGATGATAAGTTGAGCATTTACATTCAACCATTCAGCCCAAACAAGGGACAATATTTATAGTTTGGCAAAAACTAAGCATAGCCTGGAATATTTTGATCCTGACAAATGCACAAAGATAAGGCATACATTTCACATATTGTGTATTAATGTACTCATAGTCAGTAGCAGTTTAATAATGTAGATATGTTTAATGCCCTATTGTTTGTTTTAATATATTATGTGTTGTGTTTTTCCTAGCACACAATGTTGGTCGCAGTAAGATTTGGGGAAGTCCAGAAATATGTTGTCGTGGCTCAAACTGAAGATGGCTTTGAAGACTTCAACACATTTCATCAGAAAGGTTGGTCTTCACACCAAACACACAATGTGTCACAACAGTTGGGCTAAAGGCATGACTTTCAAAGAAAATTGCTAGAATTACAGCTCTCATGCTAGTTAACATTTGCAAATATTTTACAATTTAGTAAGGCTTCAAATATTTTAAGTGAACATGTACAAAAATAATTGAATTAATTTTAAGCTGAAAACATTTCAGTCATAGAGAAACTAGGTCTTCCTCTTTGGACTCAGTTGCACTTGACAGATGAGACAGGGACAGAAGTGGAGGCTGATGTGTTTGAGGAGCTTTTGAAAAGAGGGAACCTCATTGTAAATGTGTCTACTGAAAAATCAACAGGTGAGCTTAGGCCTTGTTAAGTGAAGAGTGCTATCATGACAAATACTGTACAGAAATAACTTGCATAATGTACGTTCCAGTTGCACTTGACTTGTCAACAAGTCCACTAGGATCACCAGAATCAGACACTTCAACAGTTGTGACTGTAGGGTCACCTGAAACATCGCCTCTGTCAGTCTCTTCTGATTCCGACACAACAATTATTAGGGACAATGGAGGCAAACAAAGTGACTATGAACGCGAATCAGCAAGACGGGTATTGAGTTACTTTCTCATGAACACCACTGCTAAAACATGACTAGACTTGTGTCAGTGTTAAACTTTGTTTTGTTTTGTTTTAAGATGGTGATAAAGGCACTCCAGTCAAAAACAGGAGGACAAAATATAATTGACAAATACATGAAAACAAAGACAATAAGTGACAGAACAAGAAAACACATTGTTAATCTTCTTGTGGCAAAAATGATTGAAGAGCATGGGTAAGATATCTAATTTTATAGTTTTGTAAATAAAATACAATTTTACTTCTGTAATTATATGCGGTTAACACCAATATACTTCCACACAAAGGAGGAGTCCACCAGTCCCTGTGCGGATCAAATATGCACTTGGAGACATAACACTTTTCCCTTGCCTGAGAGAGAATGGATATGCAAGTGGTTGTATGTTCTGCTGCTTTTTTTGCGTAGTTGTGTGTGTGTGTTTTTTTTTTTTCTCTCCCAAACCTTTTCTTGAACTTGTCCTGAATTTTCTAGGAGCACTTGTATGACCCTCGAGGTGGGTCAGGTTACTTGGCATGGCGTTTAAAGACATGTCAGCGCAACACAGTCCCACTACAGAGGCCCCCTACAAGCTTTGATTCAGAAGTTAGTCCAAAGAGAAAGAGGCAACTTCTTGCAGATCACCAGTTATTCAGAGATGATTGTCAAGAAGCATTAGCAATGCTAAAGCAACCAATGTAACTATGATAAAAGAGAAGATGAGGGCCACATTTCAGTATCGCCAGTCTCTGGTGCGTGACCAAAAGGGCTCCCTCTCTGTCTTGGATGTTTTTCCAAGATTTCTTGATACACCGGGTCTGGTAAGAAAAACAAATTTAGTTCATGTTTGACTTCATTTGTACAAGGAAACAAGACTGACACCTGTCTTTTCTTTTCAGATAGAGCAAGACTTTGGCATGATGTTTGGGGAGGAGGTATCGAGCAGATTTGTATCCAAATGGCCCACTTTTTTCAAACCAAGGATTCTGGCAGACTGTAAAAACCTGTACCGTAATGACCGCATAGAAGAGCTCTTGGATGATGGATCAGGTAAGCTGGTTCATTCTTTATTATAAGCCTATTCTACACAATTAATCTAAATACAAGTTTTATTTGTGCGCTGTTTCTAGGGTGGGATAGCGACATGTCCAGTGTTTTGCTTCTAGTTCACATGCTTCCACCGACACCTAAAGGTTACAAGAAGAGTGGAAAGATGAGCTCAGCTCAAGCTATTGGCCATCTTGTGCGATCCCTGCAGGTATGAATCATAAAAATGTATTTCATTTTGTGAGGTTGTCTTACCTTACATATATCATTTTGTTATTTACCACCACTATTTGTTTGCATTTCAAGTTGTTATGTCCTACTAGGGTTTGCTTGTGTGCAGGTGAACTTTGATTAAATTGATATCTCTACATGGCCATTGTTGTTGGGGCTTCAACTAAGTGTACCATAACCCTCTCAAGCTTGAACTATGAAATAATATTCCCAAATAAAAATGTGTTTGAGACATTTAGAAAGGGTCTCTCTTCAGCCTGCAGTGGACTGCAGAGGCCCAGAAAATCCACCAGGGGGAGTTTTGCTATTTTGCTTAGGTGGGCTGTGCAGGAAAAGGATGTATCAAATATGAGTCTGTGGTAAAATGGGGTTTAAGTATATTAATTTAATTCACACTGGGTTTTTTGCCACTTTTTTTCCCCCCTACAACACAGTGTCCTACATAAACATACATACGCGCTCACAGTAGAATATTTTAAACCTTTACATACGATTATGGCAGTAAGTCATGAGTAAGCATCTCATGATTACAAAATGATATAATTACAATTAAAGGATGTACATTTAATATTTTACACTGACTTTTTTTGACTTGGAATTGCACTACATAAATTTCACTTGCCCACTGTCTTTTTTTTTTTTTTTTCAATGTTTTAAGTGCACCTGTAGTAAAGCGCCATTGTAAAAAAAATTACATAAAAGAGGGCAGTTCCAGCCACACAAAAAATGCATGTCAAGCAAAATATTGCTATAACCCTGCCTCTACAGTTGCTAAGCTACTTGTTGTTGTCAGGGGCGATGGTGGCGCAGTGGGTTAAGCATTCGCCCAGCAATCGGAGGGTAGCCGGTTCGAATCCCATCTGAAGCGCATACTGTCGTTGTGTCCCTGGGCAAGACACTTCACCCACCTTGCCTGTGTGAATGTGTTAGTGTGGCTGTGTTTGGTGGTGGTCGGAGGGGCCGTTGGCGCAGATTGGCAGCCACGCTTCCGTCAGTCTGCCCCAGGGCAGCTGTGGCTACAGAATTAGCTCACCACCACCGAGTGTGACTGAGGAGTGAATGAATAATTGATCAATTGTAAAGCGTCTTTGAGTGTCCAAAAAAGCGCTATATAAATTCAATGAATTATTATTCTCATTTATTTAATTCTGCATTTTATCATTTCTTACAGATTGGTGTCAGTATTGACACATTTCTTGCTGGGGTGGAGCCTGGACAGCCATTCCTCTTGTGTGTCGGAAATGGGAAGAACAACATCCAGAGGTTTTATGTAATTGTGGACCACAAGGCTATCACTTGCTGCGTTGGATGAACTCTTTAAGGTACACTTCATCTTTAGTCTCAACTACAATGAATCCCTCATCAACTTTTACACGTTCATACAAACCACTGTCTACAACATTGATGTTGGAAGCGCCAAAGAAAACCCAAGAGTGAAAGAGCTTCGAGCCAGAATTTTAAATGCTGACTCTTGAGGTAATACATCCAAAAAGTCAAGTGACAATGTTGATTTGTTGTATCCCCACAAAATGTTGTGGTTAATATGTGGGCAACAGGGTTGTAGCTCTACTTTTTGTACCTCTGCGGGTTTTAAAAAGCATCTTGCCAATTGTCATAAGTTTCATGTTTTGACTGAGACTGCAGACAGTGTGGACACTGGGGACCCTGTGGACACTGTAGTTCAAAATTTTGAGCCGTCAACATCACAAAATGTGCGTTCAGATAGACCAGTAAGTTCTCAGCCTGATCTTCATCTTTTAAACGTGTGGTTCTGTTGTAGCACAGCTGCAGGCATCTGGTGTTGCTGAGAGCACAGTCCAAGCAATGGTTGAATCCATGGAGGAAGTCGTTAAAGACATTCAAACGCAGGCGAAAGAGGCAATTCTCAATTGTACTTCAAAATTACAAGGCACAGCAAGTGGAAGCATGTTTTGATAATTTGGAAAATCCGTCTACAAACCTGAACACACAAAGAAAACGACAGAAGTTTTTTGATGAAAAGTGGGAAATAGTGGAGCCTGTTGAGTATGTTCTTGGGGTGCGGTTTGATGTACATAGAGACCGAACAACTGGAGTTTTTAGTCAAATCCCTGTAATAGATAAATTTGTTTATGTACCCATTTTGGGAACCCTTAAGTCTATGTTTAAGAACAGTGAGCTGTGTGAAAACTTTCTGCAGGCTAAACAACATGAAAAGGGTGTTTATATAGACATATGTGATGGGTCAGTGTTCCAAAGTAATGCATTATTCTCCCAGAAAAAAAATGCTCTACAGATTCAACTTTATTATGATGACTTTGAGACTGCAAATCCTTTGGGCTCAATGAAAGGGATACATAAACTTGGCTGTGTTTACTTTATTTTGAGGAACCTGCCCCCAAAATGTAATTCTGTATTGACAAATATTCACGTTGTTTCACTTTTTCACTCACAAGACTTAAAAAAGTATGGATTTGATGAAATACTAAAGCCTCTCATTCATGATCTTAAAATTCTAGAAACAGAAGGAATCGATGTTCCTTTTTCGGACACACCATTGTTAGGTTCTGTCATACAGGTCACTGGTGATAACCTGGGTTTACATGGACTATTTGGTTTTGTGGAGTCTTTCAGTGCGACCCATTGTTGTAGATTTTGTTTAATCACTAAAGATGAGTTACAGTCTGTATTTACTGAAGACTACCCTGGCTTAGTTTTTTGTTCACGAGAAAGTCATACAGAACATTGTGCAGCTTTAAGGGAAAATCCTTTGTTGGTTTCAACTTTTGGTGTTAAAAAGTTTTGCTTGCTCAATTCACTACACTTTTTTCACACCTGTGACAACTATGCTGTCGATATTATGCACGATCTTCTTGAAGGTGTAGTGCAGTATGAATTGAAACTTGTCTTTCAGTATTTGATTAATCAAAAACATCTGTCTTTGGAAACATTGTCACAGAGAATTCAGAGTTTCAACTACGGTTACACGGAGAGAAAAAATCGGCCAAGCGGCATAAAAATGGATGAAGCCAGTAAGGATCTTGGATTAAATGCAATACAGTCATGGTGTCTTGTAAGAAATACTCCCCTCATTTTTGGGGATGTAGTGGATAGAAATAATAGTTATTGGAATCTCCTGCTACTATTGATTCAGATTGTGAATATAGTATTTTCACCGGTTTTAACAAAGGGTATGACCTATTATTTGAAACACCTGATTCATGAACACCACAAGTTGTTCAAGTTAGTGTTTCCGCCAAAAAGATTGATTCCAGAGCATAATTTTATGATACATTATCCTCGGTGTATTCGCAAAATAGGCCCACTCCTTCATGTGTGGTGCATGAGATTCGAAGCTAAACACAACTTTTTTAAAAGGTCTATAAAAAACTTTAAAAATGTCACAAAATCATTAGTCAAACAACATCAGAGACAGCTAGCTTACCATTGGGAAAATTTCAACTTCGAACGCTTTGAGTTTGGTCCATTGAAACGTGTTTTCATTAATAGTCTGGAAGGAGAGGATGTTTTGAGTTCTTTTTTTAATGCAAACACGTACTCTGAGGTGTCAACCACAAACTGGGTGAAAAGCTATGGAACTGAATATCAGACTGGTATGCTTGTGTGCATTAAAATGTGTATGGAAATTCCAACTTTCAAAAAGATAAACATTATCATAAATGACAATCGAGCATTTCTTTTGACATGCAAAATGGACACTTCAATGCATACTGTATAGAGGACACAGGAGATTCCTTTTCTGTTCTATCACTTGGGGATTTGTTTTATTACAGACCTTATGACATGCAATTTTCAAATGAAATGGTTGAAAAAACATACATTGTGCCACATTGTCATTTTGTTTGACCTGTTGTGGAATATGTTAAAATAGTTGAAATACTCTGCTTTTGCATTGTACAGTGTGCTTGTTCTAATACAAGTTGATTTTGAAACTGGATTGTTTCGTGTTTTATTTTTGACTATTTAGATTTGTGGGAGGGATCAGGAACTATGGGTTGACATAAAAATAAACACTCTTTAGTGTTATAGAATTACACCTGAAGTGTTACAACCAGTACTATTCACACTATTGCAACTCTGTCATGTGTTAGAAATTCACCATATAGTGTTATTTTTACACTACACACTAGTGTCAAAAAATCAACACACAATATGTGTTAGTTTCAACTCTCGAGAGTGTTGCTGCATCACTCTCCCAGTGTTAAGCATGAAACACTTTGAAAAGTGTAGATTTAACTCGATTTAGTGTGGATCATATATGACATTCTGAAAGTGTTGAAAATAACACTGTAGGAGTAGATTTAACACAGCCAAATTTGCTGTGTACCACTGGACCCTCCCGACTTGGTTACAGGCCCCAGTCATAGGGGTCTTCTTCCCCTCCCCCCTACAACTGGACCCTCCCAACTTGGTTACAGGCCCCAGTCATAGGGGTCTTCTTCCCCTCCCCCCTACAACTGGACCCTACCGACTTGGTTACAGGCCCCAGTCTTAGGGGCATTCTTTTTTTGTCCCCCTACCACTGGACCCTCCCAACTTGGTTACAGGCCCCAGTCCTAGGGGGCTTCTTTTTTTCTTTTTTTGTCCCCCTACCACTGGACCCTCCCAACTTGTTTACAGGCCCCAGTCCTAGGGGGCTTTTTTTTTTCCAATATTTTTATTGAGAACTTTCATTTTTAAAGGACAAAAAGACCATATAACACAGGTCCACATAAAGAAAGAACAGGTGAAACATACCCACACTCATTCGCTCACATACTTGGGCACACTTGCAATACAGTACACATCTTAATATTTTTAGTTCCCAGATATAATGTTCATATAAGGTTCCCAAAGTTTTACAAATTCTTTTAGTTTCCCTTTGGCAATATAGGTTAGTCTTTCCAGTCCTATACATTCTGACAGTTCTTTGGTCCATTGTTTTCTTGTGGGAGGTTCCATTTTCTTCCAGTTTAAGGCAATAGCTCTTCTAGCATGCAATAGTCCAAAGTCCAGCAGTTTTGTTAATTTCTTGGTGGGTAATAAACCTTTTGGATAAATTCCCAAAATGCAAAGTTTGGCACAATGAGGTAGTCTTATATTGAATACATTGGACAAGCACTGAATTACGTCCAACCAGAAACCCTGTATTTTTTAACACTCCCAAACACATTCTCTGATGGAGAATTTCAGGTGTTATATATCGAGGGCTTGGAACCAGAGGGGCGTAAGTGGCATTTGACAAACTTTACAGGAGAGCCAAAACAAAATTTTGACCACACTTCAATCAACTGTATTTATTAACCTTCAACCACAACATTGCAACCACATACATTCTTATATGAGTTAGTACTTAAGTAAAAATATTATGGCATATTAACACAATGAACATATTCTAAAACCTTGTAAAATCTTAAAAATATGGCAAAAACATCAGATACGCCTTTTTGGCACCAAATATTTCCAATTCTTCTAAAGACAAATAGGGAGTATCTGCTGATCAATGCAGAAATTATTGGTTAAAAACACTCTAACTTCATAAGTAACTCATTTTTCATATTATTTAAAATACTGTATACAATAGACACATTCTGCTTTGTTACTCTTTTCACTTTTCAATTTAGTTCCATTCCAATTTAGCCTGGCCATTGCCTTCCTATGCAATTTCAAACAGTTAAATTTCAATTCTCATTCATGAGTTCACATTCATGTATTTCATTTAAAACTGTTTAACATTTAATTTCAAACAGTTTAATTTTAGTTCTCTTGTTTTTTTTACGCATTTTACTTTTCAGTTTACTTCGGCTCTCTGTTCACTCACTGCCCACTGTCAGTGTGTTATAGAACTCTGCATAATAGTAAGGAATACTCCCATTTAGGGCTGCACAATATATCACGAAATCAGCAAGAATCTAAATATATCGCAATAACGCTGTGGTCTTCCATCTGACAGAGATTTACACTGAAGAATCATTTTCCACCAGAGCCTTAAAAGAACATGTGTTGTGACTAAATAAAAATGTTTAAAAAGTCCAGTTTTAGTGGTAATTTAATTAATTTAGTCACAGCTTAACCTTGTTTTATTCCTGGTTTAGTCTGTGTTAAGTTTTGATTTTGTCACTGTTTTGACTTGTAAATACAGGAACTTACATTTTTGTGAAATGTAGTGAATTTAACTTACTATGTTGGAAAAATAGGCTCTGTTTTCAAATATCGCAGTAAAATTATTATCGCAATTTTCAACATAGTTATTGAATATTGCATGTTTCCTCCGTATCGTGCAGCCCTACTCCCGTTGGTGCACAGGGTGAGTAGTCTTTTTAGTTTAAGGCACTGATCCCTGGAGGACTTTCATACATTGAGCTGGGGCATGTGGTTTGGGTGCCTCTGGTTGCCTGTTGTGCCAGCGTCAGTTTTTGGAAGGTTGAGGTATGGCTGTCTGCCGACCTTGCAAATTTCTCTGACACATCAAGGGTCTTCAAAAAAAAAAATCCTTGCATACCCTACTCGGTCTGAGGTCTGAGGTTAAATATTACTAAAATGTATGATTTCTTCTTGAATTTTTTTTTTCTGTTTCTTTTCTCTCTTTTGACAACATGATTGACAATGAAGTCTTTCAGTCTCGCTGCATCTCCCATCTCCCAATAATATTCAAATATTTTTTCTCTCACTTCCTCAAGGAATTTTTCATTGCATTTGTAGCGACAGAAAGTGCAGTTCTTCGCCCTCATCCTCCTTCCTGGGACCTGAATGCCATGTGAATTCATGTAGCTTTGGCCAGAATTTCTTAACCTCTTACATCTGTTCTTTTTCCACTTGTCAACATTTCTCTGTCTTTTTCTTCCTCTTTGTATGTTGTCTGTATGTTGTTGTATGCGTCCTCCTCCTGTCCATTGTCTGCCTGTCTGCCAGATTAGACCAAGACAAAGGTAGGCTAACAAGGCTAGACTATCAAGGCATGGAGAGTTTCTCAAGCCCAGGTACCTTGCCTTGCCTTGAAATGGTTGATGAGAGTATATTATACTCTCATCAACCATTTATGTTGAATTAATTTCAAACGTGTATTAATTGTTTGCTTCTGGGCTCTCAAACAGGCTTCATTCCAATCAAATTCATCTATATTTTCATTGATGTCATTTCTCCAAGCATTTAATTTATCAATTGCAGATTCCTTAGAATTGAGCATAAGTAGATTATAATATTTTGAAAGTAATCCTTTTTCCCCTGATGTTTGAGGGAAAGTTCTTCTATTAAAGATAAATATGGGATATGCATAATATCTTTAGTTACAGTTGACATAAAATGTTTTAGTTGTAAATACTTGTAGAAATGTTTTGAAGGAATTTGATATTTGTCACACAATTCGCTGAATGAAAGCAATCTACATACAAATCATTGATTGTCTTAATACCTTTCTCTTTCCATAGTTTAAACCCTCCATCCATATTACCAGGTGGGAATTGTTCATTATTATAAACTGGTGTAAAGCGTGATAATGTTATAAGCTTATCACAGTGCTTATGTGCTCTATGCCACATTATTAAAGTATTTTTCAAAAACTGATTTTTTGTATGTTTTATAAGTGATTTAAAATCTACTGAATAGAGATAGCTATAAATTGGTATATTTGTGATGGATTGTTGTTCTATATCTACCCATGTTGGAAGCGTGTTTGTTCCAAAATAATTTGCTGCCGATGTTAATTGCACTGCTATGTAGTACCATCTAAAATTTGGAAGTTGAAGACCTCCCCTTTCATAAGGCAGGTAAAGTAGTTTAAAACGAAGTCTTGCTTTTCTTTTGTTCCAAATGAAATTGCTTAGCAATTTGTTCAAGTTATCAAAAAAGGACTGTGGTAGTGGCAGAGGGAGTGTCTGAAAGTAATACAGGAATTTACCAGCGATTTCAAGTTTCTGTAACTTCCTCTACTAGGGGATTATAATTTATGTTAACCATTTTGTTAAAGTCTGGAGTTAATTTAATACCTAAGTATTTGAACCCATCTGTAGTGATTTTGAATTGGGTTTTTAGAGTAGATTTTTGCTTGTCTTCCTCATTGAGAAACATAAGTTCAGATTTACTATTATTGATTTTATATCCAGAAAATACACCGAATTCTTCCATTAAGTTTACTAATTTGGGAATGGTATTCTTTAAGTCTGTCACAAAAAATATTAAATCATCTGCATATAATGATATTATGTGTTTTCTCCCCCCTATGTTGATACCTGATAATCCTGGCTGTGATCTTACCGGAATGGCTAAAGGTTCTATTGCTAGAGTAAAAAGAATTGGGGATAATGGACATCCTTGTCTCGTTGAGCGCTGCAACTTAAAGAGTTCTGAGATATTGTTATTGGTTAAAACTTGAGCGGTAGGGTTTGTATATAGCAGTTTAATTTGATCATGTTTTCTCCAAGTCCATATCTTGAAAGTAGTTTCAGCAGATAGTTCCATTCTATTCTATCAAATGCTTGGCATGCATCTACTGCCAGCATTGCCGTATCCCTTGCATTGCGCTTCTCAAAAAGTATATTTAGTACACGTCTGACATTGTGGCTTTTTTGAATAAAACCTTGTTGGTTGAGTGTAAAAGTCTTTTGAGGGGGCAAACCCAGCCACGTCGGCAGCTTCTCAGCAACAAAATCAATGAGTGGCTGTCTTCCCTCTGCGCCTTCACGTACACCAATAATGCACAGGTTTTTCCTCCTTGCTCGATTTTCGAGATCCTCCATCTTTGTTTCGAGAAAGGAGATTCGTTTCATGGCTGTCTGTAAGGCTGTGTCCGTTGTCTCTTGTGCCGTCTCGGTTGCAGCTATGCAGGACTCTGCTTGATCAATGCGGACAGTGTTGTCGGCAACCTCCTGTTTCGTCTCCATCAATTTACTTTCAAGTGTTGTGAGCATAGTTGTCACACTCAGTCTCTAGGTCAATGCCGCTAGTCTTCTTCCAAATTCACTCCGCATTGCTCTGAGTTTGGATATTTCTTCCATGCTAGCCATTTTAGCAACCTCCTCTGTGTTATTAGTGAGTGCTACGCTAGTAGTGCTACCGCTAGTGCTATTCTTTAGAGGACTTGTTGGAGTTGTTTTAGACGTCGTCTTACGTCCGCGGGTAAAAATTTCGCACTGTTGCACAAATGGGGTTCTAGACATCTTGATGTTACTTTTGACAAATGGTGGCAGTTAAAAAGGGTTTTTCTTATTTTAAGTGAGTCACGATGCCGGAGCTCCTCAGCTAAGCTGCCATCTTGGTCACGTGACCCCCCGATCTCCTGTTTTGATGCATTTTAAGGCAGTTTTGAACACTTTCAAAATTTGGTCAAATTTGGTCTCAGGCGACAGGATTAGGGTTAGGGATAGGGTTCGGCCCTGTCAAAAAACACCATTTTGGGTCAAGTCGGTTTTCTCTCTAGTAATGATCAAAACGCTTAGAGTTGGGGTTAGTGTTCGGCCCTCTCAAAAAACGCCAGTTTGGGTCAAGTCGGTTTTCTCTCTATTAATGATCAAAACGTTCAAAATATGCACAGAGAAGTACATCTGGGGGTATTTGGGGCCGTTTGGATGCATTTTAAGGCAGTTTTGAGCACTTTCAAAATTTGGTCAAATTTGGTCTCAGGCAAAAGGATTAGGGTTAGGGTTAGGATTAGACCTAGGGTTAGGGTTAGAGTTAGGGTTGGGCCCTGTCAAAAAACGCCATTTTGGGTCAAGTCGGTTTTCTCTCTAGTAATGATCAAAACGCTTAGAGTTGGGGTTAGTGTTTAGCCCTCTCAAAAAACGCCAGTTTGGGTCAAGTCGGTTTTCTCTCTATTAATGATCAAAACGTTCAAAATATGCACAGAGAAGTACATCTGGGGGTATTTGGGGCCGTTTGGATGCATTTTAAGGCAGTTTTGAGCACTTTCAAAATTTGGTCAAATTTGGTCTCAGGCAAAAGGATTAGGGTTAGGGTTAGGATTAGACCTAGGGTTAGGGTTAGAGTTAGGGTTGGGCCCTGTCAAAAAACACCATTTTGGGTCAAGTCGGTTTTCTCTCTAGTAATGATCAAAACGCTTAGAGTTGGGGTTAGTGTTCGGCCCTCTCAAAAAACGCCAGTTTGGGTCAAGTCGGTTTTCTCTCTATTAATGATCAAAACGTTCAAAATATGCACAGAGAAGTACATCTGGGGGTATTTGGGGCCGTTTGGATGCATTTTAAGGCAGTTTTGAGCACTTTCAAAATTTGGTCAAATTTGGTCTCAGGCAAAAGGATTAGGGTTAGGGTTAGAATTAGACCTAGGGTTAGGGTTAGGGTTAGAGTTAGGGTTGGGCCCTGTCAAAAAACACCATTTTGGGTCAAGTCGGTTTTCTCTCTAGTAATGATCAAAACGCTTAGAGTTGGGGTTAGTGTTTAGCCCTCTCAAAAAACGCCAGTTTGGGTCAAGTCGGTTTTCTCTCTATTAATGATCAAAACGTTCAAAATATGCACAGAGAAGTACATCTGGGGGTATTTGGGGCCGTTTGGATGCATTTTAAGGCAGTTTTGAGCACTTTCAAAATTTGGTCAAATTTGGTCTCAGGCAAAAGGATTAGGGTTAGGGTTAGAATTAGACCTAGGGTTAGGGTTAGGGTTAGAGTTAGGGTTGGGCCCTGTCAAAAAACACCATTTTGGGTCAAGTCGGTTTTCTCTCTAGTAATGATCAAAACGCTTAGAGTTGGGGTTAGTGTTTAGGCCCTCTCAAAAAACGCCAGTTTGGGTCAAGTCGGTTTTCTCTCTATTAATGATCAAAACGTTCAAAATATGCACAGAGAAGTACATCTGGGGGTATTTGGGGCCGTTTGGATGCATTTTAAGGCAGTTTTGAGCACTTTCAAAATTTGGTCAAATTTGGTCTCAGGCAAAAGGATTAGGGTTAGGGTTAGGATTAGACCTAGGGTTAGGGTTAGAGTTAGGGTTGGGCCCTGTCAAAAAACACCATTTTGGGTCAAGTCGGTTTTCTCTCTAGTAATGATCAAAACGCTTAGAGTTGGGGTTAGTGTTCGGCCCTCTCAAAAAACGCCAGTTTGGGTCAAGTCGGTTTTCTCTCTATTAATGATCAAAACGTTCAAAATATGCACAGAGAAGTACATCTGGGGGTATTTGGGGCCGTTTGGATGCATTTTAAGGCAGTTTTGAGCACTTTCAAAATTTGGTCAAATTTGGTCTCAGGCAAAAGGATTAGGGTTAGGGTTAGGATTAGACCTAGGGTTAGGGTTAGAGTTAGGGTTGGGCCCTGTCAAAAAACACCATTTTGGGTCAAGTCGGTTTTCTCTCTAGTAATGATCAAAACGCTTAGAGTTGGGGTTAGTGTTCGGCCCTCTCAAAAAACGCCAGTTTGGGTCAAGTCGGTTTTCTCTCTATTAATGATCAAAACGTTCAAAATATGCACAGAGAAGTACATCTGGGGGTATTTGGGGCCGTTTGGATGCATTTTAAGGCAGTTTTGAGCACTTTCAAAATTTTGTCAAATTTGGTCTCAGGCAAAAGGATTAGGGTTAGGGTTAGGATTAGACCTAGGGTTAGGGTTAGAGTTAGGGTTGGGCCCTGTCAAAAAACACCATTTTGGGTCAAGTCGGTTTTCTCTCTAGTAATGATCAAAACGCTTAGAGTTGGGGTTAGTGTTCGGCCCTCTCAAAAAACGCCAGTTTGGGTCAAGTCGGTTTTCTCTCTATTAATGATCAAAACGTTCAAAATATGCACAGAGAAGTACATCTGGGGGTATTTGGGGCCGTTTGGATGCATTTTAAGGCAGTTTTGAGCACTTTCAAAATTTGGTCAAATTTGGTCTCAGGCGAAAGGATTAGGGTTAGGGTTAGGATTAGACCTAGGGTTAGGGTTAGAGTTAGGGTTGGGCCCTGTCAAAAAACGCCATTTTGGGTCAAGTCGGTTTTCTCTCTAGTAATGATCAAAACGCTTAGAGTTGGGGTTAGTGTTCGGCCCTCTCAAAAAACGCCAGTTTGGGTCAAGTCGGTTTTCTCTCTATTAATGATCAAAACGTTCAAAATATGCACAGAGAAGTACATCTGGGGGTATTTGGGGCCGTTTGGATGCATTTTAAGGCAGTTTTGAGCACTTTCAAAATTTGGTCAAATTTGGTCTCAGGCAAAAGGATTAGGGTTAGGGTTAGGATTAGACCTAGGGTTAGGGTTAGAGTTAGGGTTGGGCCCTGTCAAAAAACACCATTTTGGGTCAAGTCGGTTTTCTCTCTAGTAATGATCAAAACGCTTAGAGTTGGGGTTAGTGTTCGGCCCTCTCAAAAAACGCCAGTTTGGGTCAAGTCGGTTTTCTCTCTATTAATGATCAAAACGTTCAAAATATGCACAGAGAAGTACATCTGGGGGTATTTGGGGCCGTTTGGATGCATTTTAAGGCAGTTTTGAGCACTTTCAAAATTTGGTCAAATTTGGTCTCAGGCAAAAGGATTAGGGTTAGGGTTAGGATTAGACCTAGGGTTAGGGTTAGAGTTAGGGTTGGGCCCTGTCAAAAAACACCATTTTGGGTCAAGTCGGTTTTCTCTCTAGTAATGATCAAAACGCTTAGAGTTGGGGTTAGTGTTCGGCCCTCTCAAAAAACGCCAGTTTGGGTCAAGTCGGTTTTCTCTCTATTAATGATCAAAACGTTCAAAATATGCACAGAGAAGTACATCTGGGGGTATTTGGGGCCGTTTGGATGCATTTTAAGGCAGTTTTGAGCACTTTCAAAATTTGGTCAAATTTGGTCTCAGGCAAAAGGATTAGGGTTAGGGTTAGGATTAGACCTAGGGTTAGGGTTAGAGTTAGGGTTGGGCCCTGTCAAAAAACACCATTTTGGGTCAAGTCGGTTTTCTCTCTAGTAATGATCAAAACGCTTAGAGTTGGGGTTAGTGTTCGGCCCTCTCAAAAAACGCCAGTTTGGGTCAAGTCGGTTTTCTCTCTATTAATGATCAAAACGTTCAAAATATGCACAGAGAAGTACATCTGGGGGTATTTGGGGCCGTTTGGATGCATTTTAAGGCAGTTTTGAGCACTTTCAAAATTTGGTCAAATTTGGTCTCAGGCAAAAGGATTAGGGTTAGGGTTAGAATTAGACCTAGGGTTAGGGTTAGGGTTAGAGTTAGGGTTGGGCCCTGTCAAAAAACACCATTTTGGGTCAAGTCGGTTTTCTCTCTATTAATGATCAAAACGTTCGAAATATGCACAGAGAAGTACATCTGGGGGTATTTGGGGCCGTTTGGATGCATTTTAAGGCAGTTTTGAGCACTTTCAAAATTTGGTCAAATTTGGTCTCAGGCAAAAGGATTAGGGTTAGGGTTAGAATTAGACCTAGGGTTAGGGTTAGGGTTAGAGTTAGGGTTGGGCCCTGTCAAAAAACACCATTTTGGGTCAAGTCGGTTTTCTCTCTAGTAATGATCAAAACGCTTAGAGTTGGGGTTAGTGTTTAGCCCTCTCAAAAAACGCCAGTTTGGGTCAAGTCGGTTTTCTCTCTATTAATGATCAAAACGTTCAAAATATGCACAGAGAAGTACATCTGGGGGTATTTGGGGCCGTTTGGATGCATTTTAAGGCAGTTTTGAGCACTTTCAAAATTTGGTCAAATTTGGTCTCAGGCAAAAGGATTAGGGTTAGGGTTAGGATTAGACCTAGGGTTAGGGTTAGAGTTAGGGTTGGGCCCTGTCAAAAAACGCCATTTTGGGTCAAGTCGGTTTTCTCTCTAGTAATGATCAAAACGCTTAGAGTTGGGGTTAGTGTTCGGCCCTCTCAAAAAACGCCAGTTTGGGTCAAGTCGGTTTTCTCTCTATTAATGATCAAAACGTTCAAAATATGCACAGAGAAGTACATCTGGGGGTATTTGGGGCCGTTTGGATGCATTTTAAGGCAGTTTTGAGCACTTTCAAAATTTGGTCAAATTTGGTCTCAGGCAAAAGGATTAGGGTTAGGGTTAGGATTAGACCTAGGGTTAGGGTTAGAGTTAGGGTTGGGCCCTGTCAAAAAACACCATTTTGGGTCAAGTCGGTTTTCTCTCTAGTAATGATCAAAACGCTTAGAGTTGGGGTTAGTGTTCGGCCCTCTCAAAAAACGCCAGTTTGGGTCAAGTCGGTTTTCTCTCTATTAATGATCAAAACGTTCAAAATATGCACAGAGAAGTACATCTGGGGGTATTTGGGGCCGTTTGGATGCATTTTAAGGCAGTTTTGAGCACTTTCAAAATTTGGTCAAATTTGGTCTCAGGCAAAAGGATTAGGGTTAGGGTTAGGATTAGACCTAGGGTTAGGGTTAGAGTTAGGGTTGGGCCCTGTCAAAAAACACCATTTTGGGTCAAGTCGGTTTTCTCTCTAGTAATGATCAAAACGCTTAGAGTTGGGGTTAGTGTTCGGCCCTCTCAAAAAACGCCAGTTTGGGTCAAGTCGGTTTTCTCTCTATTAATGATCAAAACGTTCAAAATATGCACAGAGAAGTACATCTGGGGGTATTTGGGGCCGTTTGGATGCATTTTAAGGCAGTTTTGAGCACTTTCAAAATTTGGTCAAATTTGGTCTCAGGCAAAAGGATTAGGGTTAGGGTTAGGATTAGACCTAGGGTTAGGGTTAGAGTTAGGGTTGGGCCCTGTCAAAAAACGCCATTTTGGGTCAAGTCGGTTTTCTCTCTAGTAATGATCAAAACGCTTAGAGTTGGGGTTAGTGTTCGGCCCTCTCAAAAAACGCCAGTTTGGGTCAAGTCGGTTTTCTCTCTATTAATGATCAAAACGTTCAAAATATGCACAGAGAAGTACATCTGGGGGTATTTGGGGCCGTTTGGATGCATTTTAAGGCAGTTTTGAGCACTTTCAAAATTTGGTCAAATTTGGTCTCAGGCAAAAGGATTAGGGTTAGGGTTAGGATTAGACCTAGGGTTAGGGTTAGAGTTAGGGTTGGGCCCTGTCAAAAAACGCCATTTTGGGTCAAGTCGGTTTTCTCTCTAGTAATGATCAAAACGCTTAGAGTTGGGGTTAGTGTTCGGCCCTCTCAAAAAACGCCAGTTTGGGTCAAGTCGGTTTTCTCTCTATTAATGATCAAAACGTTCAAAATATGCACAGAGAAGTACATCTGGGGGTATTTGGGGCCGTTTGGATGCATTTTAAGGCAGTTTTGAGCACTTTCAAAATTTGGTCAAATTTGGTCTCAGGCAAAAGGATTAGGGTTAGGGTTAGGATTAGACCTAGGGTTAGGGTTAGAGTTAGGGTTGGGCCCTGTCAAAAAACACCATTTTGGGTCAAGTCGGTTTTCTCTCTAGTAATGATCAAAACGCTTAGAGTTGGGGTTAGTGTTCGGCCCTCTCAAAAAACGCCAGTTTGGGTCAAGTCGGTTTTCTCTCTATTAATGATCAAAACGTTCAAAATATGCACAGAGAAGTACATCTGGGGGTATTTGGGGCCGTTTGGATGCATTTTAAGGCAGTTTTGAGCACTTTCAAAATTTGGTCAAATTTGGTCTCAGGCAAAAGGATTAGGGTTAGGGTTAGGATTAGACCTAGGGTTAGGGTTAGAGTTAGGGTTGGGCCCTGTCAAAAAACACCATTTTGGGTCAAGTCGGTTTTCTCTCTAGTAATGATCAAAACGCTTAGAGTTGGGGTTAGTGTTCGGCCCTCTCAAAAAACGCCAGTTTGGGTCAAGTCGGTTTTCTCTCTATTAATGATCAAAACGTTCAAAATATGCACAGAGAAGTACATCTGGGGGTATTTGGGGCCGTTTGGATGCATTTTAAGGCAGTTTTGAGCACTTTCAAAATTTGGTCAAATTTGGTCTCAGGCAAAAGGATTAGGGTTAGGGTTAGGATTAGACCTAGGGTTAGGGTTAGAGTTAGGGTTGGGCCCTGTCAAAAAACACCATTTTGGGTCAAGTCGGTTTTCTCTCTAGTAATGATCAAAACGCTTAGAGTTGGGGTTAGTGTTCGGCCCTCTCAAAAAACGCCAGTTTGGGTCAAGTCGGTTTTCTCTCTATTAATGATCAAAACGTTCAAAATATGCACAGAGAAGTACATCTGGGGGTATTTGGGGCCGTTTGGATGCATTTTAAGGCAGTTTTGAGCACTTTCAAAATTTGGTCAAATTTGGTCTCAGGCAAAAGGATTAGGGTTAGGGTTAGGATTAGACCTAGGGTTAGGGTTAGAGTTAGGGTTGGGCCCTGTCAAAAAACACCATTTTGGGTCAAGTCGGTTTTCTCTCTAGTAATGATCAAAACGCTTAGAGTTGGGGTTAGTGTTCGGCCCTCTCAAAAAACGCCAGTTTGGGTCAAGTCGGTTTTCTCTCTATTAATGATCAAAACGTTCAAAATATGCACAGAGAAGTACATCTGGGGGTATTTGGGGCCGTTTGGATGCATTTTAAGGCAGTTTTGAGCACTTTCAAAATTTGGTCAAATTTGGTCTCAGGCAAAAGGATTAGGGTTAGGGTTAGGATTAGACCTAGGGTTAGGGTTAGAGTTAGGGTTGGGCCCTGTCAAAAAACACCATTTTGGGTCAAGTCGGTTTTCTCTCTAGTAATGATCAAAACGCTTAGAGTTGGGGTTAGTGTTCGGCCCTCTCAAAAAACGCCAGTTTGGGTCAAGTCGGTTTTCTCTCTATTAATGATCAAAACGTTCAAAATATGCACAGAGAAGTACATCTGGGGGTATTTGGGGCCGTTTGGATGCATTTTAAGGCAGTTTTGAGCACTTTCAAAATTTGGTCAAATTTGGTCTCAGGCAAAAGGATTAGGGTTAGGGTTAGGATTAGACCTAGGGTTAGGGTTAGAGTTAGGGTTGGGCCCTGTCAAAAAACACCATTTTGGGTCAAGTCGGTTTTCTCTCTAGTAATGATCAAAACGCTTAGAGTTGGGGTTAGTGTTCGGCCCTCTCAAAAAACGCCAGTTTGGGTCAAGTCGGTTTTCTCTCTATTAATGATCAAAACGTTCAAAATATGCACAGAGAAGTACATCTGGGGGTATTTGGGGCCGTTTGGATGCATTTTAAGGCAGTTTTGAGCACTTTCAAAATTTGGTCAAATTTGGTCTCAGGCAAAAGGATTAGGGTTAGGGTTAGGATTAGACCTAGGGTTAGGGTTAGAGTTAGGGTTGGGCCCTGTCAAAAAACACCATTTTGGGTCAAGTCGGTTTTCTCTCTAGTAATGATCAAAACGCTTAGAGTTGGGGTTAGTGTTCGGCCCTCTCAAAAAACGCCAGTTTGGGTCAAGTCGGTTTTCTCTCTATTAATGATCAAAACGTTCAAAATATGCACAGAGAAGTACATCTGGGGGTATTTGGGGCCGTTTGGATGCATTTTAAGGCAGTTTTGAGCACTTTCAAAATTTGGTCAAATTTGGTCTCAGGCAAAAGGATTAGGGTTAGGGTTAGGATTAGACCTAGGGTTAGGGTTAGAGTTAGGGTTGGGCCCTGTCAAAAAACACCATTTTGGGTCAAGTCGGTTTTCTCTCTAGTAATGATCAAAACGCTTAGAGTTGGGGTTAGTGTTCGGCCCTCTCAAAAAACGCCAGTTTGGGTCAAGTCGGTTTTCTCTCTATTAATGATCAAAACGTTCAAAATATGCACAGAGAAGTACATCTGGGGGTATTTGGGGCCGTTTGGATGCATTTTAAGGCAGTTTTGAGCACTTTCAAAATTTGGTCAAATTTGGTCTCAGGCAAAAGGATTAGGGTTAGGGTTAGGATTAGACCTAGGGTTAGGGTTAGAGTTAGGGTTGGGCCCTGTCAAAAAACACCATTTTGGGTCAAGTCGGTTTTCTCTCTAGTAATGATCAAAACGCTTAGAGTTGGGGTTAGTGTTCGGCCCTCTCAAAAAACGCCAGTTTGGGTCAAGTCGGTTTTCTCTCTATTAATGATCAAAACGTTCAAAATATGCACAGAGAAGTACATCTGGGGGTATTTGGGGCCGTTTGGATGCATTTTAAGGCAGTTTTGAGCACTTTCAAAATTTGGTCAAATTTGGTCTCAGGCAAAAGGATTAGGGTTAGGGTTAGGATTAGACCTAGGGTTAGGGTTAGAGTTAGGGTTGGGCCCTGTCAAAAAACGCCATTTTGGGTCAAGTCGGTTTTCTCTCTAGTAATGATCAAAACGCTTAGAGTTGGGGTTAGTGTTCGGCCCTCTCAAAAAACGCCAGTTTGGGTCAAGTCGGTTTTCTCTCTATTAATGATCAAAACGTTCAAAATATGCACAGAGAAGTACATCTGGGGGTATTTGGGGCCGTTTGGATGCATTTTAAGGCAGTTTTGAGCACTTTCAAAATTTGGTCAAATTTGGTCTCAGGCAAAAGGATTAGGGTTAGGGTTAGGATTAGACCTAGGGTTAGGGTTAGAGTTAGGGTTGGGCCCTGTCAAAAAACACCATTTTGGGTCAAGTCGGTTTTCTCTCTAGTAATGATCAAAACGCTTAGAGTTGGGGTTAGTGTTCGGCCCTCTCAAAAAACGCCAGTTTGGGTCAAGTCGGTTTTCTCTCTATTAATGATCAAAACGTTCAAAATATGCACAGAGAAGTACATCTGGGGGTATTTGGGGCCGTTTGGATGCATTTTAAGGCAGTTTTGAGCACTTTCAAAATTTGGTCAAATTTGGTCTCAGGCAAAAGGATTAGGGTTAGGGTTAGGATTAGACCTAGGGTTAGGGTTAGAGTTAGGGTTGGGCCCTGTCAAAAAACACCATTTTGGGTCAAGTCGGTTTTCTCTCTAGTAATGATCAAAACGCTTAGAGTTGGGGTTAGTGTTCGGCCCTCTCAAAAAACGCCAGTTTGGGTCAAGTCGGTTTTCTCTCTATTAATGATCAAAACGTTCAAAATATGCACAGAGAAGTACATCTGGGGGTATTTGGGGCCGTTTGGATGCATTTTAAGGCAGTTTTGAGCACTTTCAAAATTTGGTCAAATTTGGTCTCAGGCAAAAGGATTAGGGTTAGGGTTAGGATTAGACCTAGGGTTAGGGTTAGAGTTAGGGTTGGGCCCTGTCAAAAAACACCATTTTGGGTCAAGTCGGTTTTCTCTCTAGTAATGATCAAAACGCTTAGAGTTGGGGTTAGTGTTCGGCCCTCTCAAAAAACGCCAGTTTGGGTCAAGTCGGTTTTCTCTCTATTAATGATCAAAACGTTCAAAATATGCACAGAGAAGTACATCTGGGGGTATTTGGGGCCGTTTGGATGCATTTTAAGGCAGTTTTGAGCACTTTCAAAATTTGGTCAAATTTGGTCTCAGGCAAAAGGATTAGGGTTAGGGTTAGGATTAGACCTAGGGTTAGGGTTAGAGTTAGGGTTGGGCCCTGTCAAAAAACACCATTTTGGGTCAAGTCGGTTTTCTCTCTAGTAATGATCAAAACGCTTAGAGTTGGGGTTAGTGTTCGGCCCTCTCAAAAAACGCCAGTTTGGGTCAAGTCGGTTTTCTCTCTATTAATGATCAAAACGTTCAAAATATGCACAGAGAAGTACATCTGGGGGTATTTGGGGCCGTTTGGATGCATTTTAAGGCAGTTTTGAGCACTTTCAAAATTTGGTCAAATTTGGTCTCAGGCAAAAGGATTAGGGTTAGGGTTAGGATTAGACCTAGGGTTAGGGTTAGAGTTAGGGTTGGGCCCTGTCAAAAAACACCATTTTGGGTCAAGTCGGTTTTCTCTCTAGTAATGATCAAAACGCTTAGAGTTGGGGTTAGTGTTCGGCCCTCTCAAAAAACGCCAGTTTGGGTCAAGTCGGTTTTCTCTCTATTAATGATCAAAACGTTCAAAATATGCACAGAGAAGTACATCTGGGGGTATTTGGGGCCGTTTGGATGCATTTTAAGGCAGTTTTGAGCACTTTCAAAATTTGGTCAAATTTGGTCTCAGGCGACAGGATTAGGGTTAATATTAGGGTTAGGGTTAATATTAGGGTTAGGGTTAGGGTTAATATTAGGGTTAGGGTTGGGGTTAGGGTTCGGCCCTGTCAAAAAACGCCATTTTGGGTCAAGTCGGTTTTCTCTCTAGTAATGATCAAAACGTTCAAAATATGCACAGAGAAGTACATCTGGGGGTATTTGGGGCCGTTTGGATGCATTTTAAGGCAGTTTTGAGCACTTTCAAAATTTGGTCAAATTTGGTCTCAGGCGACAGGATTAGGGTTAATATTAGGGTTAGGGTTAATATTAGGGTTAGGGTTAATATTAGGGTTAGGGTTGGGGTTAGGGTTCGGCCCTGTCAAAAAACGCCATTTTGGGTCAAGTCGGTTTTCTCTCTAGTAATGATCAAAACGCTTTGGGTTAGGGTTAGTGTTCGGCCCTCTCAAAAAACGCCATTTTGGGTCAAGTCGGTTTTCTCTCTAGTAATGATCAAAACGTTCAAAATATGCACAGAGAAGTACATCTGGGGGTATTTGGGGCCGTTTGGATGCATTTTAAGGCAGTTTTGAGCACTTTCAAAATTTGGTCAAATTTGGTCTCAGGCAAAAGGATTAGGGTTAGGGTTAGGATTAGACCTAGGGTTAGGGTTAGAGTTAGGGTTGGGCCCTGTCAAAAAACACCATTTTGGGTCAAGTCGGTTTTCTCTCTAGTAATGATCAAAACGCTTAGAGTTGGGGTTAGTGTTCGGCCCTCTCAAAAAACGCCAGTTTGGGTCAAGTCGGTTTTCTCTCTATTAATGATCAAAACGTTCAAAATATGCACAGAGAAGTACATCTGGGGGTATTTGGGGCCGTTTGGATGCATTTTAAGGCAGTTTTGAGCACTTTCAAAATTTGGTCAAATTTGGTCTCAGGCAAAAGGATTAGGGTTAGGGTTAGGATTAGACCTAGGGTTAGGGTTAGAGTTAGGGTTGGGCCCTGTCAAAAAACACCATTTTGGGTCAAGTCGGTTTTCTCTCTAGTAATGATCAAAACGCTTAGAGTTGGGGTTAGTGTTCGGCCCTCTCAAAAAACGCCAGTTTGGGTCAAGTCGGTTTTCTCTCTATTAATGATCAAAACGTTCAAAATATGCACAGAGAAGTACATCTGGGGGTATTTGGGGCCGTTTGGATGCATTTTAAGGCAGTTTTGAGCACTTTCAAAATTTGGTCAAATTTGGTCTCAGGCAAAAGGATTAGGGTTAGGGTTAGGATTAGACCTAGGGTTAGGGTTAGAGTTAGGGTTGGGCCCTGTCAAAAAACGCCATTTTGGGTCAAGTCGGTTTTCTCTCTAGTAATGATCAAAACGCTTAGAGTTGGGGTTAGTGTTCGGCCCTCTCAAAAAACGCCAGTTTGGGTCAAGTCGGTTTTCTCTCTATTAATGATCAAAACGTTCAAAATATGCACAGAGAAGTACATCTGGGGGTATTTGGGGCCGTTTGGATGCATTTTAAGGCAGTTTTGAGCACTTTCAAAATTTGGTCAAATTTGGTCTCAGGCAAAAGGATTAGGGTTAGGGTTAGGATTAGACCTAGGGTTAGGGTTAGAGTTAGGGTTGGGCCCTGTCAAAAAACACCATTTTGGGTCAAGTCGGTTTTCTCTCTAGTAATGATCAAAACGCTTAGAGTTGGGGTTAGTGTTCGGCCCTCTCAAAAAACGCCAGTTTGGGTCAAGTCGGTTTTCTCTCTATTAATGATCAAAACGTTCAAAATATGCACAGAGAAGTACATCTGGGGGTATTTGGGGCCGTTTGGATGCATTTTAAGGCAGTTTTGAGCACTTTCAAAATTTGGTCAAATTTGGTCTCAGGCAAAAGGATTAGGGTTAGGGTTAGGATTAGACCTAGGGTTAGGGTTAGAGTTAGGGTTGGGCCCTGTCAAAAAACACCATTTTGGGTCAAGTCGGTTTTCTCTCTAGTAATGATCAAAACGCTTAGAGTTGGGGTTAGTGTTCGGCCCTCTCAAAAAACGCCAGTTTGGGTCAAGTCGGTTTTCTCTCTATTAATGATCAAAACGTTCAAAATATGCACAGAGAAGTACATCTGGGGGTATTTGGGGCCGTTTGGATGCATTTTAAGGCAGTTTTGAGCACTTTCAAAATTTGGTCAAATTTGGTCTCAGGCAAAAGGATTAGGGTTAGGGTTAGGATTAGACCTAGGGTTAGGGTTAGAGTTAGGGTTGGGCCCTGTCAAAAAACACCATTTTGGGTCAAGTCGGTTTTCTCTCTAGTAATGATCAAAACGCTTAGAGTTGGGGTTAGTGTTCGGCCCTCTCAAAAAACGCCAGTTTGGGTCAAGTCGGTTTTCTCTCTATTAATGATCAAAACGTTCAAAATATGCACAGAGAAGTACATCTGGGGGTATTTGGGGCCGTTTGGATGCATTTTAAGGCAGTTTTGAGCACTTTCAAAATTTGGTCAAATTTGGTCTCAGGCAAAAGGATTAGGGTTAGGGTTAGGATTAGACCTAGGGTTAGGGTTAGAGTTAGGGTTGGGCCCTGTCAAAAAACGCCATTTTGGGTCAAGTCGGTTTTCTCTCTAGTAATGATCAAAACGCTTAGAGTTGGGGTTAGTGTTCGGCCCTCTCAAAAAACGCCAGTTTGGGTCAAGTCGGTTTTCTCTCTATTAATGATCAAAACGTTCAAAATATGCACAGAGAAGTACATCTGGGGGTATTTGGGGCCGTTTGGATGCATTTTAAGGCAGTTTTGAGCACTTTCAAAATTTGGTCAAATTTGGTCTCAGGCAAAAGGATTAGGGTTAGGGTTAGGATTAGACCTAGGGTTAGGGTTAGAGTTAGGGTTGGGCCCTGTCAAAAAACACCATTTTGGGTCAAGTCGGTTTTCTCTCTAGTAATGATCAAAACGCTTAGAGTTGGGGTTAGTGTTCGGCCCTCTCAAAAAACGCCAGTTTGGGTCAAGTCGGTTTTCTCTCTATTAATGATCAAAACGTTCAAAATATGCACAGAGAAGTACATCTGGGGGTATTTGGGGCCGTTTGGATGCATTTTAAGGCAGTTTTGAGCACTTTCAAAATTTGGTCAAATTTGGTCTCAGGCAAAAGGATTAGGGTTAGGGTTAGGATTAGACCTAGGGTTAGGGTTAGAGTTAGGGTTGGGCCCTGTCAAAAAACGCCATTTTGGGTCAAGTCGGTTTTCTCTCTAGTAATGATCAAAACGCTTAGAGTTGGGGTTAGTGTTCGGCCCTCTCAAAAAACGCCAGTTTGGGTCAAGTCGGTTTTCTCTCTATTAATGATCAAAACGTTCAAAATATGCACAGAGAAGTACATCTGGGGGTATTTGGGGCCGTTTGGATGCATTTTAAGGCAGTTTTGAGCACTTTCAAAATTTGGTCAAATTTGGTCTCAGGCAAAAGGATTAGGGTTAGGGTTAGGATTAGACCTAGGGTTAGGGTTAGAGTTAGGGTTGGGCCCTGTCAAAAAACACCATTTTGGGTCAAGTCGGTTTTCTCTCTAGTAATGATCAAAACGCTTAGAGTTGGGGTTAGTGTTCGGCCCTCTCAAAAAACGCCAGTTTGGGTCAAGTCGGTTTTCTCTCTATTAATGATCAAAACGTTCAAAATATGCACAGAGAAGTACATCTGGGGGTATTTGGGGCCGTTTGGATGCATTTTAAGGCAGTTTTGAGCACTTTCAAAATTTGGTCAAATTTGGTCTCAGGCAAAAGGATTAGGGTTAGGGTTAGGATTAGACCTAGGGTTAGGGTTAGAGTTAGGGTTGGGCCCTGTCAAAAAACGCCATTTTGGGTCAAGTCGGTTTTCTCTCTAGTAATGATCAAAACGCTTAGAGTTGGGGTTAGTGTTCGGCCCTCTCAAAAAACGCCAGTTTGGGTCAAGTCGGTTTTCTCTCTATTAATGATCAAAACGTTCAAAATATGCACAGAGAAGTACATCTGGGGGTATTTGGGGCCGTTTGGATGCATTTTAAGGCAGTTTTGAGCACTTTCAAAATTTGGTCAAATTTGGTCTCAGGCAAAAGGATTAGGGTTAGGGTTAGGATTAGACCTAGGGTTAGGGTTAGAGTTAGGGTTGGGCCCTGTCAAAAAACGCCATTTTGGGTCAAGTCGGTTTTCTCTCTAGTAATGATCAAAACGCTTAGAGTTGGGGTTAGTGTTCGGCCCTCTCAAAAAACGCCAGTTTGGGTCAAGTCGGTTTTCTCTCTATTAATGATCAAAACGTTCAAAATATGCACAGAGAAGTACATCTGGGGGTATTTGGGGCCGTTTGGATGCATTTTAAGGCAGTTTTGAGCACTTTCAAAATTTGGTCAAATTTGGTCTCAGGCAAAAGGATTAGGGTTAGGGTTAGGATTAGACCTAGGGTTAGGGTTAGAGTTAGGGTTGGGCCCTGTCAAAAAACACCATTTTGGGTCAAGTCGGTTTTCTCTCTAGTAATGATCAAAACGCTTAGAGTTGGGGTTAGTGTTCGGCCCTCTCAAAAAACGCCAGTTTGGGTCAAGTCGGTTTTCTCTCTATTAATGATCAAAACGTTCAAAATATGCACAGAGAAGTACATCTGGGGGTATTTGGGGCCGTTTGGATGCATTTTAAGGCAGTTTTGAGCACTTTCAAAATTTGGTCAAATTTGGTCTCAGGCAAAAGGATTAGGGTTAGGGTTAGGATTAGACCTAGGGTTAGGGTTAGAGTTAGGGTTGGGCCCTGTCAAAAAACACCATTTTGGGTCAAGTCGGTTTTCTCTCTAGTAATGATCAAAACGCTTAGAGTTGGGGTTAGTGTTCGGCCCTCTCAAAAAACGCCAGTTTGGGTCAAGTCGGTTTTCTCTCTATTAATGATCAAAACGTTCAAAATATGCACAGAGAAGTACATCTGGGGGTATTTGGGGCCGTTTGGATGCATTTTAAGGCAGTTTTGAGCACTTTCAAAATTTGGTCAAATTTGGTCTCAGGCAAAAGGATTAGGGTTAGGGTTAGGATTAGACCTAGGGTTAGGGTTAGAGTTAGGGTTGGGCCCTGTCAAAAAACACCATTTTGGGTCAAGTCGGTTTTCTCTCTAGTAATGATCAAAACGCTTAGAGTTGGGGTTAGTGTTCGGCCCTCTCAAAAAACGCCAGTTTGGGTCAAGTCGGTTTTCTCTCTATTAATGATCAAAACGTTCAAAATATGCACAGAGAAGTACATCTGGGGGTATTTGGGGCCGTTTGGATGCATTTTAAGGCAGTTTTGAGCACTTTCAAAATTTGGTCAAATTTGGTCTCAGGCAAAAGGATTAGGGTTAGGGTTAGGATTAGACCTAGGGTTAGGGTTAGAGTTAGGGTTGGGCCCTGTCAAAAAACACCATTTTGGGTCAAGTCGGTTTTCTCTCTAGTAATGATCAAAACGCTTAGAGTTGGGGTTAGTGTTCGGCCCTCTCAAAAAACGCCAGTTTGGGTCAAGTCGGTTTTCTCTCTATTAATGATCAAAACGTTCAAAATATGCACAGAGAAGTACATCTGGGGGTATTTGGGGCCGTTTGGATGCATTTTAAGGCAGTTTTGAGCACTTTCAAAATTTGGTCAAATTTGGTCTCAGGCAAAAGGATTAGGGTTAGGGTTAGGATTAGACCTAGGGTTAGGGTTAGAGTTAGGGTTGGGCCCTGTCAAAAAACACCATTTTGGGTCAAGTCGGTTTTCTCTCTAGTAATGATCAAAACGCTTAGAGTTGGGGTTAGTGTTCGGCCCTCTCAAAAAACGCCAGTTTGGGTCAAGTCGGTTTTCTCTCTATTAATGATCAAAACGTTCAAAATATGCACAGAGAAGTACATCTGGGGGTATTTGGGGCCGTTTGGATGCATTTTAAGGCAGTTTTGAGCACTTTCAAAATTTGGTCAAATTTGGTCTCAGGCAAAAGGATTAGGGTTAGGGTTAGGATTAGACCTAGGGTTAGGGTTAGAGTTAGGGTTGGGCCCTGTCAAAAAACACCATTTTGGGTCAAGTCGGTTTTCTCTCTAGTAATGATCAAAACGCTTAGAGTTGGGGTTAGTGTTCGGCCCTCTCAAAAAACGCCAGTTTGGGTCAAGTCGGTTTTCTCTCTATTAATGATCAAAACGTTCAAAATATGCACAGAGAAGTACATCTGGGGGTATTTGGGGCCGTTTGGATGCATTTTAAGGCAGTTTTGAGCACTTTCAAAATTTGGTCAAATTTGGTCTCAGGCAAAAGGATTAGGGTTAGGGTTAGGATTAGACCTAGGGTTAGGGTTAGAGTTAGGGTTGGGCCCTGTCAAAAAACACCATTTTGGGTCAAGTCGGTTTTCTCTCTAGTAATGATCAAAACGCTTAGAGTTGGGGTTAGTGTTCGGCCCTCTCAAAAAACGCCAGTTTGGGTCAAGTCGGTTTTCTCTCTATTAATGATCAAAACGTTCAAAATATGCACAGAGAAGTACATCTGGGGGTATTTGGGGCCGTTTGGATGCATTTTAAGGCAGTTTTGAGCACTTTCAAAATTTGGTCAAATTTGGTCTCAGGCAAAAGGATTAGGGTTAGGGTTAGGATTAGACCTAGGGTTAGGGTTAGAGTTAGGGTTGGGCCCTGTCAAAAAACACCATTTTGGGTCAAGTCGGTTTTCTCTCTAGTAATGATCAAAACGCTTAGAGTTGGGGTTAGTGTTCGGCCCTCTCAAAAAACGCCAGTTTGGGTCAAGTCGGTTTTCTCTCTATTAATGATCAAAACGTTCAAAATATGCACAGAGAAGTACATCTGGGGGTATTTGGGGCCGTTTGGATGCATTTTAAGGCAGTTTTGAGCACTTTCAAAATTTGGTCAAATTTGGTCTCAGGCAAAAGGATTAGGGTTAGGGTTAGGATTAGACCTAGGGTTAGGGTTAGAGTTAGGGTTGGGCCCTGTCAAAAAACAGCCATTTTGGGTCAAGTCGGTTTTCTCTCTAGTAATGATCAAAACGCTTAGAGTTGGGGTTAGTGTTCGGCCCTCTCAAAAAACGCCAGTTTGGGTCAAGTCGGTTTTCTCTCTATTAATGATCAAAACGTTCAAAATATGCACAGAGAAGTACATCTGGGGGTATTTGGGGCCGTTTGGATGCATTTTAAGGCAGTTTTGAGCACTTTCAAAATTTGGTCAAATTTGGTCTCAGGCAAAAGGATTAGGGTTAGGGTTAGGATTAGACCTAGGGTTAGGGTTAGAGTTAGGGTTGGGCCCTGTCAAAAAACGCCATTTTGGGTCAAGTCGGTTTTCTCTCTAGTAATGATCAAAACGCTTAGAGTTGGGGTTAGTGTTCGGCCCTCTCAAAAAACGCCAGTTTGGGTCAAGTCGGTTTTCTCTCTATTAATGATCAAAACGTTCAAAATATGCACAGAGAAGTACATCTGGGGGTATTTGGGGCCGTTTGGATGCATTTTAAGGCAGTTTTGAGCACTTTCAAAATTTGGTCAAATTTGGTCTCAGGCAAAAGGATTAGGGTTAGGGTTAGGATTAGACCTAGGGTTAGGGTTAGAGTTAGGGTTGGGCCCTGTCAAAAAACACCATTTTGGGTCAAGTCGGTTTTCTCTCTAGTAATGATCAAAACGCTTAGAGTTGGGGTTAGTGTTCGGCCCTCTCAAAAAACGCCAGTTTGGGTCAAGTCGGTTTTCTCTCTATTAATGATCAAAACGTTCAAAATATGCACAGAGAAGTACATCTGGGGGTATTTGGGGCCGTTTGGATGCATTTTAAGGCAGTTTTGAGCACTTTCAAAATTTGGTCAAATTTGGTCTCAGGCAAAAGGATTAGGGTTAGGGTTAGGATTAGACCTAGGGTTAGGGTTAGAGTTAGGGTTGGGCCCTGTCAAAAAACGCCATTTTGGGTCAAGTCGGTTTTCTCTCTAGTAATGATCAAAACGCTTAGAGTTGGGGTTAGTGTTCGGCCCTCTCAAAAAACGCCAGTTTGGGTCAAGTCGGTTTTCTCTCTATTAATGATCAAAACGTTCAAAATATGCACAGAGAAGTACATCTGGGGGTATTTGGGGCCGTTTGGATGCATTTTAAGGCAGTTTTGAGCACTTTCAAAATTTGGTCAAATTTGGTCTCAGGCAAAAGGATTAGGGTTAGGGTTAGGATTAGACCTAGGGTTAGGGTTAGAGTTAGGGTTGGGCCCTGTCAAAAAACACCATTTTGGGTCAAGTCGGTTTTCTCTCTAGTAATGATCAAAACGCTTAGAGTTGGGGTTAGTGTTCGGCCCTCTCAAAAAACGCCAGTTTGGGTCAAGTCGGTTTTCTCTCTATTAATGATCAAAACGTTCAAAATATGCACAGAGAAGTACATCTGGGGGTATTTGGGGCCGTTTGGATGCATTTTAAGGCAGTTTTGAGCACTTTCAAAATTTGGTCAAATTTGGTCTCAGGCAAAAGGATTAGGGTTAGGGTTAGGATTAGACCTAGGGTTAGGGTTAGAGTTAGGGTTGGGCCCTGTCAAAAAACACCATTTTGGGTCAAGTCGGTTTTCTCTCTAGTAATGATCAAAACGCTTAGAGTTGGGGTTAGTGTTCGGCCCTCTCAAAAAACGCCAGTTTGGGTCAAGTCGGTTTTCTCTCTATTAATGATCAAAACGTTCAAAATATGCACAGAGAAGTACATCTGGGGGTATTTGGGGCCGTTTGGATGCATTTTAAGGCAGTTTTGAGCACTTTCAAAATTTGGTCAAATTTGGTCTCAGGCAAAAGGATTAGGGTTAGGGTTAGGATTAGACCTAGGGTTAGGGTTAGAGTTAGGGTTGGGCCCTGTCAAAAAACACCATTTTGGGTCAAGTCGGTTTTCTCTCTAGTAATGATCAAAACGCTTAGAGTTGGGGTTAGTGTTCGGCCCTCTCAAAAAACGCCAGTTTGGGTCAAGTCGGTTTTCTCTCTATTAATGATCAAAACGTTCAAAATATGCACAGAGAAGTACATCTGGGGGTATTTGGGGCCGTTTGGATGCATTTTAAGGCAGTTTTGAGCACTTTCAAAATTTGGTCAAATTTGGTCTCAGGCAAAAGGATTAGGGTTAGGGTTAGGATTAGACCTAGGGTTAGGGTTAGAGTTAGGGTTGGGCCCTGTCAAAAAACACCATTTTGGGTCAAGTCGGTTTTCTCTCTAGTAATGATCAAAACGCTTAGAGTTGGGGTTAGTGTTCGGCCCTCTCAAAAAACGCCAGTTTGGGTCAAGTCGGTTTTCTCTCTATTAATGATCAAAACGTTCAAAATATGCACAGAGAAGTACATCTGGGGGTATTTGGGGCCGTTTGGATGCATTTTAAGGCAGTTTTGAGCACTTTCAAAATTTGGTCAAATTTGGTCTCAGGCAAAAGGATTAGGGTTAGGGTTAGGATTAGACCTAGGGTTAGGGTTAGAGTTAGGGTTGGGCCCTGTCAAAAAACACCATTTTGGGTCAAGTCGGTTTTCTCTCTAGTAATGATCAAAACGCTTAGAGTTGGGGTTAGTGTTCGGCCCTCTCAAAAAACGCCAGTTTGGGTCAAGTCGGTTTTCTCTCTATTAATGATCAAAACGTTCAAAATATGCACAGAGAAGTACATCTGGGGGTATTTGGGGCCGTTTGGATGCATTTTAAGGCAGTTTTGAGCACTTTCAAAATTTGGTCAAATTTGGTCTCAGGCGACAGGATTAGGGTTAATATTAGGGTTAGGGTTAATATTAGGGTTAGGGTTAATATTAGGGTTAGGGTTGGGGTTAGGGTTCGGCCCTGTCAAAAAACGCCATTTTGGGTCAAGTCGGTTTTCTCTCTAGTAATGATCAAAACGCTTTGGGTTAGGGTTAGTGTTCGGCCCTCTCAAAAAACGCCATTTTGGGTCAAGTCGGTTTTCTCTCTAGTAATGATCAAAACGTTCAAAATATGCACAGAGAAGTACATCTGGGGGTATTTGGGGCCGTTTGGATGCATTTTAAGGCAGTTTTGAGCACTTTCAAAATTTGGTCAAATTTGGTCTCAGGCGACAGGATTAGGGTTAGGGTTAGGATTAGACCTAGGGTTAGGGTTAGAGTTAGGGTTGGGCCCTGTCAAAAAACACCATTTTGGGTCAAGTCGGTTTTCTCTCTAGTAATGATCAAAACGCTTAGAGTTGGGGTTAGTGTTCGGCCCTCTCAAAAAACGCCAGTTTGGGTCAAGTCGGTTTTCTCTCTATTAATGATCAAAACGTTCAAAATATGCACAGAGAAGTACATCTGGGGGTATTTGGGGCCGTTTGGATGCATTTTAAGGCAGTTTTGAGCACTTTCAAAATTTGGTCAAATTTGGTCTCAGGCAAAAGGATTAGGGTTAGGGTTAGGATTAGACCTAGGGTTAGGGTTAGAGTTAGGGTTGGGCCCTGTCAAAAAACACCATTTTGGGTCAAGTCGGTTTTCTCTCTAGTAATGATCAAAACGCTTAGAGTTGGGGTTAGTGTTCGGCCCTCTCAAAAAACGCCAGTTTGGGTCAAGTCGGTTTTCTCTCTATTAATGATCAAAACGTTCAAAATATGCACAGAGAAGTACATCTGGGGGTATTTGGGGCCGTTTGGATGCATTTTAAGGCAGTTTTGAGCACTTTCAAAATTTGGTCAAATTTGGTCTCAGGCAAAAGGATTAGGGTTAGGGTTAGGATTAGACCTAGGGTTAGGGTTAGAGTTAGGGTTGGGCCCTGTCAAAAAACACCATTTTGGGTCAAGTCGGTTTTCTCTCTAGTAATGATCAAAACGCTTAGAGTTGGGGTTAGTGTTCGGCCCTCTCAAAAAACGCCAGTTTGGGTCAAGTCGGTTTTCTCTCTATTAATGATCAAAACGTTCAAAATATGCACAGAGAAGTACATCTGGGGGTATTTGGGGCCGTTTGGATGCATTTTAAGGCAGTTTTGAGCACTTTCAAAATTTGGTCAAATTTGGTCTCAGGCAAAAGGATTAGGGTTAGGGTTAGGATTAGACCTAGGGTTAGGGTTAGAGTTAGGGTTGGGCCCTGTCAAAAAACACCATTTTGGGTCAAGTCGGTTTTCTCTCTAGTAATGATCAAAACGCTTAGAGTTGGGGTTAGTGTTCGGCCCTCTCAAAAAACGCCAGTTTGGGTCAAGTCGGTTTTCTCTCTATTAATGATCAAAACGTTCAAAATATGCACAGAGAAGTACATCTGGGGGTATTTGGGGCCGTTTGGATGCATTTTAAGGCAGTTTTGAGCACTTTCAAAATTTGGTCAAATTTGGTCTCAGGCAAAAGGATTAGGGTTAGGGTTAGGATTAGACCTAGGGTTAGGGTTAGAGTTAGGGTTGGGCCCTGTCAAAAAACACCATTTTGGGTCAAGTCGGTTTTCTCTCTAGTAATGATCAAAACGCTTAGAGTTGGGGTTAGTGTTCGGCCCTCTCAAAAAACGCCAGTTTGGGTCAAGTCGGTTTTCTCTCTATTAATGATCAAAACGTTCAAAATATGCACAGAGAAGTACATCTGGGGGTATTTGGGGCCGTTTGGATGCATTTTAAGGCAGTTTTGAGCACTTTCAAAATTTGGTCAAATTTGGTCTCAGGCAAAAGGATTAGGGTTAGGGTTAGGATTAGACCTAGGGTTAGGGTTAGAGTTAGGGTTGGGCCCTGTCAAAAAACGCCATTTTGGGTCAAGTCGGTTTTCTCTCTAGTAATGATCAAAACGCTTAGAGTTGGGGTTAGTGTTCGGCCCTCTCAAAAAACGCCAGTTTGGGTCAAGTCGGTTTTCTCTCTATTAATGATCAAAACGTTCAAAATATGCACAGAGAAGTACATCTGGGGGTATTTGGGGCCGTTTGGATGCATTTTAAGGCAGTTTTGAGCACTTTCAAAATTTGGTCAAATTTGGTCTCAGGCAAAAGGATTAGGGTTAGGGTTAGGATTAGACCTAGGGTTAGGGTTAGAGTTAGGGTTGGGCCCTGTCAAAAAACACCATTTTGGGTCAAGTCGGTTTTCTCTCTAGTAATGATCAAAACGCTTAGAGTTGGGGTTAGTGTTCGGCCCTCTCAAAAAACGCCAGTTTGGGTCAAGTCGGTTTTCTCTCTATTAATGATCAAAACGTTCAAAATATGCACAGAGAAGTACATCTGGGGGTATTTGGGGCCGTTTGGATGCATTTTAAGGCAGTTTTGAGCACTTTCAAAATTTGGTCAAATTTGGTCTCAGGCAAAAGGATTAGGGTTAGGGTTAGGATTAGACCTAGGGTTAGGGTTAGAGTTAGGGTTGGGCCCTGTCAAAAAACACCATTTTGGGTCAAGTCGGTTTTCTCTCTAGTAATGATCAAAACGCTTAGAGTTGGGGTTAGTGTTCGGCCCTCTCAAAAAACGCCAGTTTGGGTCAAGTCGGTTTTCTCTCTATTAATGATCAAAACGTTCAAAATATGCACAGAGAAGTACATCTGGGGGTATTTGGGGCCGTTTGGATGCATTTTAAGGCAGTTTTGAGCACTTTCAAAATTTGGTCAAATTTGGTCTCAGGCAAAAGGATTAGGGTTAGGGTTAGGATTAGACCTAGGGTTAGGGTTAGAGTTAGGGTTGGGCCCTGTCAAAAAACAGCCATTTTGGGTCAAGTCGGTTTTCTCTCTAGTAATGATCAAAACGCTTAGAGTTGGGGTTAGTGTTCGGCCCTCTCAAAAAACGCCAGTTTGGGTCAAGTCGGTTTTCTCTCTATTAATGATCAAAACGTTCAAAATATGCACAGAGAAGTACATCTGGGGGTATTTGGGGCCGTTTGGATGCATTTTAAGGCAGTTTTGAGCACTTTCAAAATTTGGTCAAATTTGGTCTCAGGCAAAAGGATTAGGGTTAGGGTTAGGATTAGACCTAGGGTTAGGGTTAGAGTTAGGGTTGGGCCCTGTCAAAAAACACCATTTTGGGTCAAGTCGGTTTTCTCTCTAGTAATGATCAAAACGCTTAGAGTTGGGGTTAGTGTTCGGCCCTCTCAAAAAACGCCAGTTTGGGTCAAGTCGGTTTTCTCTCTATTAATGATCAAAACGTTCAAAATATGCACAGAGAAGTACATCTGGGGGTATTTGGGGCCGTTTGGATGCATTTTAAGGCAGTTTTGAGCACTTTCAAAATTTGGTCAAATTTGGTCTCAGGCAAAAGGATTAGGGTTAGGGTTAGGATTAGACCTAGGGTTAGGGTTAGAGTTAGGGTTGGGCCCTGTCAAAAAACACCATTTTGGGTCAAGTCGGTTTTCTCTCTAGTAATGATCAAAACGCTTAGAGTTGGGGTTAGTGTTCGGCCCTCTCAAAAAACGCCAGTTTGGGTCAAGTCGGTTTTCTCTCTATTAATGATCAAAACGTTCAAAATATGCACAGAGAAGTACATCTGGGGGTATTTGGGGCCGTTTGGATGCATTTTAAGGCAGTTTTGAGCACTTTCAAAATTTGGTCAAATTTGGTCTCAGGCAAAAGGATTAGGGTTAGGGTTAGGATTAGACCTAGGGTTAGGGTTAGAGTTAGGGTTGGGCCCTGTCAAAAAACGCCATTTTGGGTCAAGTCGGTTTTCTCTCTAGTAATGATCAAAACGCTTAGAGTTGGGGTTAGTGTTCGGCCCTCTCAAAAAACGCCAGTTTGGGTCAAGTCGGTTTTCTCTCTATTAATGATCAAAACGTTCAAAATATGCACAGAGAAGTACATCTGGGGGTATTTGGGGCCGTTTGGATGCATTTTAAGGCAGTTTTGAGCACTTTCAAAATTTGGTCAAATTTGGTCTCAGGCAAAAGGATTAGGGTTAGGGTTAGGATTAGACCTAGGGTTAGGGTTAGAGTTAGGGTTGGGCCCTGTCAAAAAACACCATTTTGGGTCAAGTCGGTTTTCTCTCTAGTAATGATCAAAACGCTTAGAGTTGGGGTTAGTGTTCGGCCCTCTCAAAAAACGCCAGTTTGGGTCAAGTCGGTTTTCTCTCTATTAATGATCAAAACGTTCAAAATATGCACAGAGAAGTACATCTGGGGGTATTTGGGGCCGTTTGGATGCATTTTAAGGCAGTTTTGAGCACTTTCAAAATTTGGTCAAATTTGGTCTCAGGCAAAAGGATTAGGGTTAGGGTTAGGATTAGACCTAGGGTTAGGGTTAGAGTTAGGGTTGGGCCCTGTCAAAAAACGCCATTTTGGGTCAAGTCGGTTTTCTCTCTAGTAATGATCAAAACGCTTAGAGTTGGGGTTAGTGTTCGGCCCTCTCAAAAAACGCCAGTTTGGGTCAAGTCGGTTTTCTCTCTATTAATGATCAAAACGTTCAAAATATGCACAGAGAAGTACATCTGGGGGTATTTGGGGCCGTTTGGATGCATTTTAAGGCAGTTTTGAGCACTTTCAAAATTTGGTCAAATTTGGTCTCAGGCAAAAGGATTAGGGTTAGGGTTAGGATTAGACCTAGGGTTAGGGTTAGAGTTAGGGTTGGGCCCTGTCAAAAAACACCATTTTGGGTCAAGTCGGTTTTCTCTCTAGTAATGATCAAAACGCTTAGAGTTGGGGTTAGTGTTCGGCCCTCTCAAAAAACGCCAGTTTGGGTCAAGTCGGTTTTCTCTCTATTAATGATCAAAACGTTCAAAATATGCACAGAGAAGTACATCTGGGGGTATTTGGGGCCGTTTGGATGCATTTTAAGGCAGTTTTGAGCACTTTCAAAATTTGGTCAAATTTGGTCTCAGGCAAAAGGATTAGGGTTAGGGTTAGGATTAGACCTAGGGTTAGGGTTAGAGTTAGGGTTGGGCCCTGTCAAAAAACACCATTTTGGGTCAAGTCGGTTTTCTCTCTAGTAATGATCAAAACGCTTAGAGTTGGGGTTAGTGTTCGGCCCTCTCAAAAAACGCCAGTTTGGGTCAAGTCGGTTTTCTCTCTATTAATGATCAAAACGTTCAAAATATGCACAGAGAAGTACATCTGGGGGTATTTGGGGCCGTTTGGATGCATTTTAAGGCAGTTTTGAGCACTTTCAAAATTTGGTCAAATTTGGTCTCAGGCAAAAGGATTAGGGTTAGGGTTAGGATTAGACCTAGGGTTAGGGTTAGAGTTAGGGTTGGGCCCTGTCAAAAAACACCATTTTGGGTCAAGTCGGTTTTCTCTCTAGTAATGATCAAAACGCTTAGAGTTGGGGTTAGTGTTCGGCCCTCTCAAAAAACGCCAGTTTGGGTCAAGTCGGTTTTCTCTCTATTAATGATCAAAACGTTCAAAATATGCACAGAGAAGTACATCTGGGGGTATTTGGGGCCGTTTGGATGCATTTTAAGGCAGTTTTGAGCACTTTCAAAATTTGGTCAAATTTGGTCTCAGGCAAAAGGATTAGGGTTAGGGTTAGGATTAGACCTAGGGTTAGGGTTAGAGTTAGGGTTGGGCCCTGTCAAAAAACGCCATTTTGGGTCAAGTCGGTTTTCTCTCTAGTAATGATCAAAACGCTTAGAGTTGGGGTTAGTGTTCGGCCCTCTCAAAAAACGCCAGTTTGGGTCAAGTCGGTTTTCTCTCTATTAATGATCAAAACGTTCAAAATATGCACAGAGAAGTACATCTGGGGGTATTTGGGGCCGTTTGGATGCATTTTAAGGCAGTTTTGAGCACTTTCAAAATTTGGTCAAATTTGGTCTCAGGCAAAAGGATTAGGGTTAGGGTTAGGATTAGACCTAGGGTTAGGGTTAGAGTTAGGGTTGGGCCCTGTCAAAAAACGCCATTTTGGGTCAAGTCGGTTTTCTCTCTAGTAATGATCAAAACGCTTAGAGTTGGGGTTAGTGTTCGGCCCTCTCAAAAAACGCCAGTTTGGGTCAAGTCGGTTTTCTCTCTATTAATGATCAAAACGTTCAAAATATGCACAGAGAAGTACATCTGGGGGTATTTGGGGCCGTTTGGATGCATTTTAAGGCAGTTTTGAGCACTTTCAAAATTTGGTCAAATTTGGTCTCAGGCAAAAGGATTAGGGTTAGGGTTAGGATTAGACCTAGGGTTAGGGTTAGAGTTAGGGTTGGGCCCTGTCAAAAAACACCATTTTGGGTCAAGTCGGTTTTCTCTCTAGTAATGATCAAAACGCTTAGAGTTGGGGTTAGTGTTCGGCCCTCTCAAAAAACGCCAGTTTGGGTCAAGTCGGTTTTCTCTCTATTAATGATCAAAACGTTCAAAATATGCACAGAGAAGTACATCTGGGGGTATTTGGGGCCGTTTGGATGCATTTTAAGGCAGTTTTGAGCACTTTCAAAATTTGGTCAAATTTGGTCTCAGGCGAAAGGATTAGGGTTAGGGTTAGGATTAGACCTAGGGTTAGGGTTAGAGTTAGGGTTGGGCCCTGTCAAAAAACGCCATTTTGGGTCAAGTCGGTTTTCTCTCTAGTAATGATCAAAACGCTTAGAGTTGGGGTTAGTGTTCGGCCCTCTCAAAAAACGCCAGTTTGGGTCAAGTCGGTTTTCTCTCTATTAATGATCAAAACGTTCAAAATATGCACAGAGAAGTACATCTGGGGGTATTTGGGGCCGTTTGGATGCATTTTAAGGCAGTTTTGAGCACTTTCAAAATTTGGTCAAATTTGGTCTCAGGCAAAAGGATTAGGGTTAGGGTTAGGATTAGACCTAGGGTTAGGGTTAGAGTTAGGGTTGGGCCCTGTCAAAAAACGCCATTTTGGGTCAAGTCGGTTTTCTCTCTAGTAATGATCAAAACGCTTAGAGTTGGGGTTAGTGTTCGGCCCTCTCAAAAAACGCCAGTTTGGGTCAAGTCGGTTTTCTCTCTATTAATGATCAAAACGTTCAAAATATGCACAGAGAAGTACATCTGGGGGTATTTGGGGCCGTTTGGATGCATTTTAAGGCAGTTTTGAGCACTTTCAAAATTTGGTCAAATTTGGTCTCAGGCAAAAGGATTAGGGTTAGGGTTAGGATTAGACCTAGGGTTAGGGTTAGAGTTAGGGTTGGGCCCTGTCAAAAAACGCCATTTTGGGTCAAGTCGGTTTTCTCTCTAGTAATGATCAAAACGCTTAGAGTTGGGGTTAGTGTTCGGCCCTCTCAAAAAACGCCAGTTTGGGTCAAGTCGGTTTTCTCTCTATTAATGATCAAAACGTTCAAAATATGCACAGAGAAGTACATCTGGGGGTATTTGGGGCCGTTTGGATGCATTTTAAGGCAGTTTTGAGCACTTTCAAAATTTGGTCAAATTTGGTCTCAGGCAAAAGGATTAGGGTTAGGGTTAGGATTAGACCTAGGGTTAGGGTTAGAGTTAGGGTTGGGCCCTGTCAAAAAACACCATTTTGGGTCAAGTCGGTTTTCTCTCTAGTAATGATCAAAACGCTTAGAGTTGGGGTTAGTGTTCGGCCCTCTCAAAAAACGCCAGTTTGGGTCAAGTCGGTTTTCTCTCTATTAATGATCAAAACGTTCAAAATATGCACAGAGAAGTACATCTGGGGGTATTTGGGGCCGTTTGGATGCATTTTAAGGCAGTTTTGAGCACTTTCAAAATTTGGTCAAATTTGGTCTCAGGCAAAAGGATTAGGGTTAGGGTTAGGATTAGACCTAGGGTTAGGGTTAGAGTTAGGGTTGGGCCCTGTCAAAAAACACCATTTTGGGTCAAGTCGGTTTTCTCTCTAGTAATGATCAAAACGCTTAGAGTTGGGGTTAGTGTTCGGCCCTCTCAAAAAACGCCAGTTTGGGTCAAGTCGGTTTTCTCTCTATTAATGATCAAAACGTTCAAAATATGCACAGAGAAGTACATCTGGGGGTATTTGGGGCCGTTTGGATGCATTTTAAGGCAGTTTTGAGCACTTTCAAAATTTGGTCAAATTTGGTCTCAGGCAAAAGGATTAGGGTTAGGGTTAGGATTAGACCTAGGGTTAGGGTTAGAGTTAGGGTTGGGCCCTGTCAAAAAACGCCATTTTGGGTCAAGTCGGTTTTCTCTCTAGTAATGATCAAAACGCTTAGAGTTGGGGTTAGTGTTCGGCCCTCTCAAAAAACGCCAGTTTGGGTCAAGTCGGTTTTCTCTCTATTAATGATCAAAACGTTCAAAATATGCACAGAGAAGTACATCTGGGGGTATTTGGGGCCGTTTGGATGCATTTTAAGGCAGTTTTGAGCACTTTCAAAATTTGGTCAAATTTGGTCTCAGGCAAAAGGATTAGGGTTAGGGTTAGGATTAGACCTAGGGTTAGGGTTAGAGTTAGGGTTGGGCCCTGTCAAAAAACACCATTTTGGGTCAAGTCGGTTTTCTCTCTAGTAATGATCAAAACGCTTAGAGTTGGGGTTAGTGTTCGGCCCTCTCAAAAAACGCCAGTTTGGGTCAAGTCGGTTTTCTCTCTATTAATGATCAAAACGTTCAAAATATGCACAGAGAAGTACATCTGGGGGTATTTGGGGCCGTTTGGATGCATTTTAAGGCAGTTTTGAGCACTTTCAAAATTTGGTCAAATTTGGTCTCAGGCAAAAGGATTAGGGTTAGGGTTAGGATTAGACCTAGGGTTAGGGTTAGAGTTAGGGTTGGGCCCTGTCAAAAAACGCCATTTTGGGTCAAGTCGGTTTTCTCTCTAGTAATGATCAAAACGCTTAGAGTTGGGGTTAGTGTTCGGCCCTCTCAAAAAACGCCAGTTTGGGTCAAGTCGGTTTTCTCTCTATTAATGATCAAAACGTTCAAAATATGCACAGAGAAGTACATCTGGGGGTATTTGGGGCCGTTTGGATGCATTTTAAGGCAGTTTTGAGCACTTTCAAAATTTGGTCAAATTTGGTCTCAGGCAAAAGGATTAGGGTTAGGGTTAGGATTAGACCTAGGGTTAGGGTTAGAGTTAGGGTTGGGCCCTGTCAAAAAACGCCATTTTGGGTCAAGTCGGTTTTCTCTCTAGTAATGATCAAAACGCTTAGAGTTGGGGTTAGTGTTCGGCCCTCTCAAAAAACGCCAGTTTGGGTCAAGTCGGTTTTCTCTCTATTAATGATCAAAACGTTCAAAATATGCACAGAGAAGTACATCTGGGGGTATTTGGGGCCGTTTGGATGCATTTTAAGGCAGTTTTGAGCACTTTCAAAATTTGGTCAAATTTGGTCTCAGGCAAAAGGATTAGGGTTAGGGTTAGGATTAGACCTAGGGTTAGGGTTAGAGTTAGGGTTGGGCCCTGTCAAAAAACACCATTTTGGGTCAAGTCGGTTTTCTCTCTAGTAATGATCAAAACGCTTAGAGTTGGGGTTAGTGTTCGGCCCTCTCAAAAAACGCCAGTTTGGGTCAAGTCGGTTTTCTCTCTATTAATGATCAAAACGTTCAAAATATGCACAGAGAAGTACATCTGGGGGTATTTGGGGCCGTTTGGATGCATTTTAAGGCAGTTTTGAGCACTTTCAAAATTTGGTCAAATTTGGTCTCAGGCAAAAGGATTAGGGTTAGGGTTAGGATTAGACCTAGGGTTAGGGTTAGAGTTAGGGTTGGGCCCTGTCAAAAAACACCATTTTGGGTCAAGTCGGTTTTCTCTCTAGTAATGATCAAAACGCTTAGAGTTGGGGTTAGTGTTCGGCCCTCTCAAAAAACGCCAGTTTGGGTCAAGTCGGTTTTCTCTCTATTAATGATCAAAACGTTCAAAATATGCACAGAGAAGTACATCTGGGGGTATTTGGGGCCGTTTGGATGCATTTTAAGGCAGTTTTGAGCACTTTCAAAATTTGGTCAAATTTGGTCTCAGGCAAAAGGATTAGGGTTAGGGTTAGGATTAGACCTAGGGTTAGGGTTAGAGTTAGGGTTGGGCCCTGTCAAAAAACACCATTTTGGGTCAAGTCGGTTTTCTCTCTAGTAATGATCAAAACGCTTAGAGTTGGGGTTAGTGTTCGGCCCTCTCAAAAAACGCCAGTTTGGGTCAAGTCGGTTTTCTCTCTATTAATGATCAAAACGTTCAAAATATGCACAGAGAAGTACATCTGGGGGTATTTGGGGCCGTTTGGATGCATTTTAAGGCAGTTTTGAGCACTTTCAAAATTTGGTCAAATTTGGTCTCAGGCAAAAGGATTAGGGTTAGGGTTAGGATTAGACCTAGGGTTAGGGTTAGAGTTAGGGTTGGGCCCTGTCAAAAAACGCCATTTTGGGTCAAGTCGGTTTTCTCTCTAGTAATGATCAAAACGCTTAGAGTTGGGGTTAGTGTTCGGCCCTCTCAAAAAACGCCAGTTTGGGTCAAGTCGGTTTTCTCTCTATTAATGATCAAAACGTTCAAAATATGCACAGAGAAGTACATCTGGGGGTATTTGGGGCCGTTTGGATGCATTTTAAGGCAGTTTTGAGCACTTTCAAAATTTGGTCAAATTTGGTCTCAGGCAAAAGGATTAGGGTTAGGGTTAGGATTAGACCTAGGGTTAGGGTTAGAGTTAGGGTTGGGCCCTGTCAAAAAACGCCATTTTGGGTCAAGTCGGTTTTCTCTCTAGTAATGATCAAAACGCTTAGAGTTGGGGTTAGTGTTCGGCCCTCTCAAAAAACGCCAGTTTGGGTCAAGTCGGTTTTCTCTCTATTAATGATCAAAACGTTCAAAATATGCACAGAGAAGTACATCTGGGGGTATTTGGGGCCGTTTGGATGCATTTTAAGGCAGTTTTGAGCACTTTCAAAATTTGGTCAAATTTGGTCTCAGGCAAAAGGATTAGGGTTAGGGTTAGGATTAGACCTAGGGTTAGGGTTAGAGTTAGGGTTGGGCCCTGTCAAAAAACACCATTTTGGGTCAAGTCGGTTTTCTCTCTAGTAATGATCAAAACGCTTAGAGTTGGGGTTAGTGTTCGGCCCTCTCAAAAAACGCCAGTTTGGGTCAAGTCGGTTTTCTCTCTATTAATGATCAAAACGTTCAAAATATGCACAGAGAAGTACATCTGGGGGTATTTGGGGCCGTTTGGATGCATTTTAAGGCAGTTTTGAGCACTTTCAAAATTTGGTCAAATTTGGTCTCAGGCAAAAGGATTAGGGTTAGGGTTAGGATTAGACCTAGGGTTAGGGTTAGAGTTAGGGTTGGGCCCTGTCAAAAAACGCCATTTTGGGTCAAGTCGGTTTTCTCTCTAGTAATGATCAAAACGCTTAGAGTTGGGGTTAGTGTTCGGCCCTCTCAAAAAACGCCAGTTTGGGTCAAGTCGGTTTTCTCTCTATTAATGATCAAAACGTTCAAAATATGCACAGAGAAGTACATCTGGGGGTATTTGGGGCCGTTTGGATGCATTTTAAGGCAGTTTTGAGCACTTTCAAAATTTGGTCAAATTTGGTCTCAGGCAAAAGGATTAGGGTTAGGGTTAGGATTAGACCTAGGGTTAGGGTTAGAGTTAGGGTTGGGCCCTGTCAAAAAACAGCCATTTTGGGTCAAGTCGGTTTTCTCTCTAGTAATGATCAAAACGCTTAGAGTTGGGGTTAGTGTTCGGCCCTCTCAAAAAACGCCAGTTTGGGTCAAGTCGGTTTTCTCTCTATTAATGATCAAAACGTTCAAAATATGCACAGAGAAGTACATCTGGGGGTATTTGGGGCCGTTTGGATGCATTTTAAGGCAGTTTTGAGCACTTTCAAAATTTGGTCAAATTTGGTCTCAGGCAAAAGGATTAGGGTTAGGGTTAGGATTAGACCTAGGGTTAGGGTTAGAGTTAGGGTTGGGCCCTGTCAAAAAACACCATTTTGGGTCAAGTCGGTTTTCTCTCTAGTAATGATCAAAACGCTTAGAGTTGGGGTTAGTGTTCGGCCCTCTCAAAAAACGCCAGTTTGGGTCAAGTCGGTTTTCTCTCTATTAATGATCAAAACGTTCAAAATATGCACAGAGAAGTACATCTGGGGGTATTTGGGGCCGTTTGGATGCATTTTAAGGCAGTTTTGAGCACTTTCAAAATTTGGTCAAATTTGGTCTCAGGCAAAAGGATTAGGGTTAGGGTTAGGATTAGACCTAGGGTTAGGGTTAGAGTTAGGGTTGGGCCCTGTCAAAAAACACCATTTTGGGTCAAGTCGGTTTTCTCTCTAGTAATGATCAAAACGCTTAGAGTTGGGGTTAGTGTTCGGCCCTCTCAAAAAACGCCAGTTTGGGTCAAGTCGGTTTTCTCTCTATTAATGATCAAAACGTTCAAAATATGCACAGAGAAGTACATCTGGGGGTATTTGGGGCCGTTTGGATGCATTTTAAGGCAGTTTTGAGCACTTTCAAAATTTGGTCAAATTTGGTCTCAGGCAAAAGGATTAGGGTTAGGGTTAGGATTAGACCTAGGGTTAGGGTTAGAGTTAGGGTTGGGCCCTGTCAAAAAACGCCATTTTGGGTCAAGTCGGTTTTCTCTCTAGTAATGATCAAAACGCTTAGAGTTGGGGTTAGTGTTCGGCCCTCTCAAAAAACGCCAGTTTGGGTCAAGTCGGTTTTCTCTCTATTAATGATCAAAACGTTCAAAATATGCACAGAGAAGTACATCTGGGGGTATTTGGGGCCGTTTGGATGCATTTTAAGGCAGTTTTGAGCACTTTCAAAATTTGGTCAAATTTGGTCTCAGGCAAAAGGATTAGGGTTAGGGTTAGGATTAGACCTAGGGTTAGGGTTAGAGTTAGGGTTGGGCCCTGTCAAAAAACACCATTTTGGGTCAAGTCGGTTTTCTCTCTAGTAATGATCAAAACGCTTAGAGTTGGGGTTAGTGTTCGGCCCTCTCAAAAAACGCCAGTTTGGGTCAAGTCGGTTTTCTCTCTATTAATGATCAAAACGTTCAAAATATGCACAGAGAAGTACATCTGGGGGTATTTGGGGCCGTTTGGATGCATTTTAAGGCAGTTTTGAGCACTTTCAAAATTTGGTCAAATTTGGTCTCAGGCAAAAGGATTAGGGTTAGGGTTAGGATTAGACCTAGGGTTAGGGTTAGAGTTAGGGTTGGGCCCTGTCAAAAAACACCATTTTGGGTCAAGTCGGTTTTCTCTCTAGTAATGATCAAAACGCTTAGAGTTGGGGTTAGTGTTCGGCCCTCTCAAAAAACGCCAGTTTGGGTCAAGTCGGTTTTCTCTCTATTAATGATCAAAACGTTCAAAATATGCACAGAGAAGTACATCTGGGGGTATTTGGGGCCGTTTGGATGCATTTTAAGGCAGTTTTGAGCACTTTCAAAATTTGGTCAAATTTGGTCTCAGGCAAAAGGATTAGGGTTAGGGTTAGGATTAGACCTAGGGTTAGGGTTAGAGTTAGGGTTGGGCCCTGTCAAAAAACACCATTTTGGGTCAAGTCGGTTTTCTCTCTAGTAATGATCAAAACGCTTAGAGTTGGGGTTAGTGTTCGGCCCTCTCAAAAAACGCCAGTTTGGGTCAAGTCGGTTTTCTCTCTATTAATGATCAAAACGTTCAAAATATGCACAGAGAAGTACATCTGGGGGTATTTGGGGCCGTTTGGATGCATTTTAAGGCAGTTTTGAGCACTTTCAAAATTTGGTCAAATTTGGTCTCAGGCAAAAGGATTAGGGTTAGGGTTAGGATTAGACCTAGGGTTAGGGTTAGAGTTAGGGTTGGGCCCTGTCAAAAAACACCATTTTGGGTCAAGTCGGTTTTCTCTCTAGTAATGATCAAAACGCTTAGAGTTGGGGTTAGTGTTCGGCCCTCTCAAAAAACGCCAGTTTGGGTCAAGTCGGTTTTCTCTCTATTAATGATCAAAACGTTCAAAATATGCACAGAGAAGTACATCTGGGGGTATTTGGGGCCGTTTGGATGCATTTTAAGGCAGTTTTGAGCACTTTCAAAATTTGGTCAAATTTGGTCTCAGGCAAAAGGATTAGGGTTAGGGTTAGGATTAGACCTAGGGTTAGGGTTAGAGTTAGGGTTGGGCCCTGTCAAAAAACACCATTTTGGGTCAAGTCGGTTTTCTCTCTAGTAATGATCAAAACGCTTAGAGTTGGGGTTAGTGTTCGGCCCTCTCAAAAAACGCCAGTTTGGGTCAAGTCGGTTTTCTCTCTATTAATGATCAAAACGTTCAAAATATGCACAGAGAAGTACATCTGGGGGTATTTGGGGCCGTTTGGATGCATTTTAAGGCAGTTTTGAGCACTTTCAAAATTTGGTCAAATTTGGTCTCAGGCGAAAAGGATTAGGGTTAGGGTTAGGATTAGACCTAGGGTTAGGGTTAGAGTTAGGGTTGGGCCCTGTCAAAAAACACCATTTTGGGTCAAGTCGGTTTTCTCTCTAGTAATGATCAAAACGCTTAGAGTTGGGGTTAGTGTTCGGCCCTCTCAAAAAACGCCAGTTTGGGTCAAGTCGGTTTTCTCTCTATTAATGATCAAAACGTTCAAAATATGCACAGAGAAGTACATCTGGGGGTATTTGGGGCCGTTTGGATGCATTTTAAGGCAGTTTTGAGCACTTTCAAAATTTGGTCAAATTTGGTCTCAGGCAAAAGGATTAGGGTTAGGGTTAGGATTAGACCTAGGGTTAGGGTTAGAGTTAGGGTTGGGCCCTGTCAAAAAACGCCATTTTGGGTCAAGTCGGTTTTCTCTCTAGTAATGATCAAAACGCTTAGAGTTGGGGTTAGTGTTTCGGCCCTCTCAAAAAACGCCAGTTTGGGTCAAGTCGGTTTTCTCTCTATTAATGATCAAAACGTTCAAAATATGCACAGAGAAGTACATCTGGGGGTATTTGGGGCCGTTTGGATGCATTTTAAGGCAGTTTTGAGCACTTTCAAAATTTGGTCAAATTTGGTCTCAGGCAAAAGGATTAGGGTTAGGGTTAGGATTAGACCTAGGGTTAGGGTTAGAGTTAGGGTTGGGCCCTGTCAAAAAACGCCATTTTGGGTCAAGTCGGTTTTCTCTCTAGTAATGATCAAAACGCTTAGAGTTGGGGTTAGTGTTCGGCCCTCTCAAAAAACGCCAGTTTGGGTCAAGTCGGTTTTCTCTCTATTAATGATCAAAACGTTCAAAATATGCACAGAGAAGTACATCTGGGGGTATTTGGGGCCGTTTGGATGCATTTTAAGGCAGTTTTGAGCACTTTCAAAATTTGGTCAAATTTGGTCTCAGGCAAAAGGATTAGGGTTAGGGTTAGGATTAGACCTAGGGTTAGGGTTAGAGTTAGGATTGGGCCCTGTCAAAAAACGCCATTTTGGGTCAAGTCGGTTTTCTCTCTAGTAATGATCAAAACGCTTAGAGTTGGGGTTAGTGTTCGGCCCTCTCAAAAAACGCCAGTTTGGGTCAAGTCGGTTTTCTCTCTATTAATGATCAAAACGTTCGAAATATGCACAGAGAAGTACATCTGTTTTTTTTAGGGCCATTTGGATGCATTTTAAGGCAGTTTTGTGGACTTTCAAAATTTGGTCAAATTTGGTCTCAGATGACAAGGCCGGACCTGTCGAAAAACGCTATTTTGGGTCAATTCAAGTCCCTGGGTGAAGATAAAAGCAGTGATAGAGAGACGGGCTTGCTAATGAGCATCTATAATACATTCTTCTCACTGAATTGCTGAAGAAGGCATCAGGGGTTATGGAGCAGGAAGTGGTAACCATATTTGGAAAAAATCAATGTACAGAGGAGGAGTTTAAGGCAAGTCCCTTCTGGGAAACTCCATAGTACTATTTATTCATCCTCTGCTTGTAAATTAACAGCTACTTTGGACCTGAGGCAGTACAATGGACAATTAGTTGCAGAGCTGATACTTCACTCTCTCATTCATTCACTATGGGATATTTAGAGTCACCAATTCACCGAATGGTGGGAGAAGTGAACCCACAATAACAGGGATGGCATGCAGATTCTAGCCAGAGTGAGATAGGCACCTACCTGGGGCATCGAACCCACAATCTTCATGCATATGTTGCTAAATCGTGTCAACTTCATGGGTGTCCAGAAAAAGAAAATTGTTCAAAAATGACATGATTGGCATACTTTTAGTGTTGTTCATTCGTGTAAAGTTTGAACCCAGACGCTCACTGCACTAAATCAGTGAGAGCTGCAGTTACAGAGAGCAGGACTCAGAGTTTTGAGCTGCAGTGTGAAATGAGTGAATGTGCACATGAAGTCACCTGATTGCAGTGTGATCATTTTGGTGTAAAAACTTGCTTTTGGGGAATAGTGTAAGAGTTTTGATTTTCAGAACATTGTGCGAAGAAAACGCTTTGTTTTGAGAACATGAAAACCTGTTTGGCTTTTTATGTGACCTGTTTTGCAAATGACAGTTCTGAATGGAGAAATGTGTCAATGCAATCGAGAAAAACTGTAACTTATTTAATGCCACAGCAAAAATCTCTTTGAATATGTCTGCTGTATGTCAACCTTTGACCAAATCTTTAAATGTCATGAGAAAAATGAAATGTAATGTCAGCAGTAAACTATGAACTCAGTATCTTTGCGAGGTAAGTCCGAACATTGAGCAAGATTGACTTTATTCATTGTCCTCTGTACAAAACAGGAAGACCTCAAGCTCGACCACTTAAGAAACTTTATTTTCTTCATCTGTGACGTGGTTCACAACAGGGATACATCTGGGCATACGCTTTCTTCCCATCTCGACAACAACAACAAAAAAATCATAAAATTATAATTTTACTCATCACAACTACATGTATAAACATAATGCCATAAGATGTTCACTCTTAGTACTAGAGCATAGTATTAGCAATACAACACGCCTTGTCAGTGAACTATGAGGACAAAATACTAAAATCTAATAATTAATGGTATGTGCAATTATGTTTTTATATTTACTGTTGTGAGATTCATGTCAGAGAGATTGGACTGTGATGGTTTGGATTTGAACAAAGGAAGAATCATGAATATGTTGCCCCTCTGGGTCGCAGCTCAGAGGGTATATGGTCTGTGGTAAAGAATAGAGAGAGCACACATGTTCAGCTGCTGTTAGCTTCACAGCCAGAGAATTTATTCTTCCTCTGACTGACAAAATATCAACATTATCAACATTGACATGACCTTTGCATGACCTCCGATATACTGTAACTCATCAACAATTTAATTATGTGACCTAAAATCAGTCTCATGTCCATGTTACTATAACTTCTGTGTAGGCTTCTTAGATTACATCACAATTAAAATACAGTCACTTATCCACCAATTCAATTTGTACCTTAAGTAACACATTCACTTTCACATGTGTACTTTACTCCTAACTCACTGCATTTTACTGTATCCTTGCTATACCATGAACTGGATTAATACAACTAGTGATTTTAACCATTTTGCATCTGTATTTACATTTTTAGCAATAACAATGAAATAAACTTACATGAATTACAAAGAAAGTGTCTTTTAAATGGCGCTGTTCTTACAAAAGGCTTTAACGTAACCGCCATGTATCTAATACACTTCACAATAGCATTTGTGGTACTTGGTAATAACCCAAACATATGCACATTCAGACATACATAAAACCAGAAAATGTCATATTGCATGAAAGTCGTTTCATAAATATATCCCACTTAGTACTCAAAAAGGTTCCTTACCACTGACTGGTTTAGGCTAGCTTCTATTCCCCAGTATACTTGACCGCTAGCATTAGCAGGTTAGCTTTCAACACAGTTCACTCATTCCTCAATTATCTCCTACAACAGACATTCATTTCTCACCACATTAAACCGTGTCATCCGTGACATCTCAAGACTCATAAAGTTTGCATTGTACATTTGACTTTTAGCGTTTACTAACCTGTGGTAAAGAATAGAGAGAGCACACGTGTTCAGCTGCTGTTAGCTTCACAGCCAGAGAATTTATTCTTCCTCTGGTGCGTGAGCCTACTCTCTACCACTGCGCGATACACGCCATCTAGTGGACAGTATAGGGAATAGCACACAACTCAAAGGAGCTGCAATGGAACCACATGAATAATTGCAATGAAAAGAAAATAATCAAAATGATAAAACAAAAATTGTAGGGGTGCCTGTTTTTACTCAGTCTCTTTGTTTAACCCCTTTGTAGCACTTTATCAATTCCCAAGCTTTGACAATTTCTAAGCCTCTAAAAATATAACAGTAAAAGGGTGCTGAGGTTAGAGTTACCAAGCAGGAGGTTCGAAAGGCACCTTTTCCACCACCACCATCCATATTAAGTCTTGACATCAGCTTATTTGTAAGGACTCTGTCAAACATACAATTAAATCAAGGTCAGGCCAAAGTACAGTGGAAAAATATATACAAATTGAGGAAATTTCATGGTACACGGTTTCATACAACAGGTTTCTGGTGCTGTGAGGAGAGTGTCAAAAACTGATAAAGAACACTACTTAAAAGAAACTAACCTTTTCATGACGTTGCTCACATTTTCACGAATGCTGGCCCCACCAATCTTCACCATTTGAGCTGTCTGAAAAAATTATTTTGCATACATTACATATAAATACACACACTCACGGGGGATTTTGAAAGGGACAAACTGCAGTTTGGATTTGTAACATCAACAACAATGTTCAACATTTGTAGATTTTTTTGTGACCCAGTCCTGTTACTTTTCTGACACACTGTGTGTGTGTGTATACATACAAAACAATTTGGATTGTTTGCTTTTGTTCACCAACTTACCATCAGCTTTCTTTTCTCATCAGATTTCAGCTGTCTGTTAAGATCTTTGAGGTCATCCATGGAGTCAATAACTTCCAGATGAAACACTGAGTCCAGGGGCACCAATTGCTGGCCAACTTCAGAAAGTTTTGCTCTAATGTCCGCCAGCCAAAAAAGCACTCTCTTTTGGAACTCTCATGTCAGACCAAAGAGAGCAATATCACTTAATATTCTGTACAATATTTTTTTTTCTCCATGCAGCATTTTCTGTTTAGTACACACTTACTCTTCTGTTCCATTGGGAAAACATGTCTGCTCTCATGGGACCTTGCTAACTCTTGATGGCGTGACTCTGGACCTGGATCTGTAGTGTTGCCTTGACGTGGATCTGGAACTGCTGCGACGCATTGGTGTGGTTCTTTCCTGACAAGATCTCTGATGGCTAAGGCTGTGCAATTATGGCAAAAATGATTATCTTGATTATTTTGATTAATATTGAAATCACAATTTTTTCATAATTATTCATTCTTTGAATTAACATTTTTAACAGTGGCATTTTTTTTTATTTGATGATTTGATGAAATGTTAATGTTTTAAAAAATGTTTACAGTGAGTGTGAAATACAGTAGTTTGTAATGTTATGATCGTGGGATGCCAATATTGTAATTGAAATCAAATTAATTGCACAGCCCTATACAGATAGGTGGAACAATGCACTGATATGGATCTGGACCTGTTGTGATGTGTTGGTGTTTCCATGGTTTCCTGCTGGCGAGATCCCTCATTGCTGGACCTGGATCTCTTTGGAAATAGTGGCGTGGATCTAGACCTCATTGGTGTATCCATGGTTTCCTGCTGGCGAGATCCCTCATTGCTGGACCTGGATCTCTTTGGAAATAGTGGCGTGGATCTAGACCTCATTGGTGTATCCATGGTTTCCTGCTGGCGAGATCCCTCATTGCTGGACCTGGATCTCTTTGGCAATAGTGGCGTGAATCTAGACCTCATTGGTGTTTCCAGGGTTTCCTGCTGGCGAGATTCCTGATTTTCCAGGAGGCTAGACAAGGATCTGTTAAATTTCTTTGGTGCTGTAGGAAGGAGAGGGCCTGTTTGATTGCAAATGAAGATGCTACATTAAAAAAAACTGTCCCATCTCTAGTCAGACAATTGACATTTCTGTAATATATATGCTTACTATGTTCTGAAGATGAATCTGCCTCACTGTGGGACATTGTGCTCTGTGATTTATTCACTGATGAATCTGTTGAATTGCAATCAGTCACACAATATGCAGTTACACTGGCATATCTGTATTTTCTATTCCACAAATATTGTTCTGTTATACTTATACTTACTACGTCCATGGCAAGATGTTGGTGTCTCACCAGTTTCTTCTTCGTCATCTGCGTAACACATTAAACAGTCACATAAATACACTCACAATGCTGTGCTCCTGCTTGAAAGTCACAATGTCAAACATAAAACAATGTTGAAGGTATAAATATAAAACAGTTGTTAAGCATGTCCTACAAAGTCTTCAAGGGTCCTCTTCTTCACTACCCTCTTGGGCCTGGAATGAGCTAGCCGCTCCTCATCATCCTCAGCTGCCGTAGTGAGTTCATAGCTCTCACACTCTTCTTTGTCCACTGGAATCAATGAAAATGAAAAGAAAAATGAAAAAAATATTAAGTAGACATATATTATTCAAATTGATATGAACATACTTGAAGTGAATTTGACTTTGGAGAGCACAAATTTCCTCCAGTTTTTGTCTGGTTTATCTTTTTTCTGCATGGCTTTGGATGCATCTGTGCCAGGTGGCCAGTAAACAGTTTTGTCCTTTATCCAGCACTTGGGGATGACTCCCTCCTCTTCCCGACCTCTCTCTTTCCAAACTGCTCGGGCCCACATAGTGGAAACCTGCACAGTAAGTAAAGAATTACAGGCTGGAACACGCATACATAAATGGATGCAACTATGTTTGCAACTATGTTTGTGTTTTGCAGTTCCACTGGACTGCAAAAGAACTGCAAGCAACTATGTTTGCAACTATGTTTGTGTTTTGCAGTCCCACTGGACTGCAAAACACAAACATATATAAATTAGTGCTATCTAGAGAACATTTCACTCTCACACACACACTGGGTCATGCAAATTGCATACAATCATTGCATTGTTTTGTTAGTTTAGTATTGGCATGATTGGCAAGTAAAAGCAATAGATTTAACTCACATAATATTTTATCGCCCCATCTTATGCAGCATAGGAAACAGGACATATCCTGAATTGGTAGCTTCATGATTAACGGCAGGCAAACAACTTTACGATGTAGCTGTTGTCTTGAGATCAGTCGACGCCTTGCTCTGCTCATATCTCTAACACGAGTGATGTTAAGAAGTTTGGAATCACAGGGATCATCAAAGAAACTCTCTGTATCATCATGGTGTATGACATCACAAAAGAAGGAGCCATCTGCACGCTTTTCCTTGATAAAGATAAAGTCCCCATTCTCTAGAAGGAAACAGCCATCCCTTAATGTATCAGATACATAAGCGAACTTTTCTTTGGCAACATGTCTGCATTTTGTAGACTCTTCCAGCTCTGTTAAGCGTTTGGTAACCTGAGCAGTCGGATTTTTTGATTGCCTGACCATTTTCTTCAGTGTCTGGAGATAGTTTTCAAAGGGAAAGCTTGAGATATCATCCAGGGGACACTGGAAATGTTCAAGATCATCTGGCAGGTGAATCAACGAGTGCACATTGTACACTGTGAATGTTCTTCCATAAATCCTTTTACATTTTTTCACAAAGTACATAGCCAGATCTCTTGCATACCCTAAATACTGGTTGCGCACCTCTTCAGAGTTCAACATAATTGACATGACAACCATCAGTGAAAGAAAATGTCTGTAGAGAACAGGGGATACAACTTTTCTCAAAACAAGCGGTCCTGTGTAAAGGAGGAACTGTCTCAACTCTGTGGCCTTCCATCTGTCAAGTTCTTGCAAACCCCTGGGCTGGCGAGCAAAGTCTCTTGGCAGTTGTCCCTTCAAGGACTCCAGATGATTTGAAATAATGTTCCTATGTTGCAATAACAATCTGCATGTTTTTCTGTCCTTGCCTCATGAAATTGAGCATTCTCCTAACCACACCCAAACACACTAAGTGCATATAGTCCAATGGAAACTGACGGATGCATGAGATTCCTGCCATAGTCAGTGGGGATTTTTTAACTTGATGATCCTTGTATGCCAACTGACAGAACGCCTCTTCAGTCCTTTTAATGGCACATGGTTCTTTGGAACCAAGAACAACCCTTCCTTCATAAGTTCCTTTTGTTGTGCATCGCTCACAAACATAATAACTGTTGTGGTTTTTTATGCACTTCAGAAATGGCCTGGCAGGTGCATCGCATATGAATGCTTTTACGAACACTTTAAATGTTGTGTCTCTGTGTACTATGCCTTCTTGCTGCAACTGCTGCAGCTCAAGGATAAAGTCAGACAAGTATTCCTCAACGTTGTTTGGCTTTGAATGTCCACAATAAAGGGCTACAATGAAAGGTGAAAAGTCCTGAAACCTGCAGAGTATAGGCCACATCTGTGTGTTGGATGACTTAAAGAGGGGTACACCATCGATGTTGAAGCACAGATCTATGTTCTCTTCACATATGCGAGGATTCTGAGAAAACAGTTTCAAAATTCCAGAACCAATACCAAAATAAGCAAAGTGTCCACCACATTTTGCAACTGTTGACACTTTTTTTGGTGTATGCAGCAGCGCTCGGCCATCCTTGGGGAGACGATGTCCTTGGCGCCTCTGTATTTCCAACATCTCATTCAATGCTGACCGCTTGCAGCCATTTCTGGTGGCCCAGTCAACAAGTTCCTCACTCAGATCAGGACCAGTTTCTTCAGCAGAGGGTTCATCAAACACAATGTCATTGTCAGATTCTGTGTCAGATAAATGCACAAAATCTGAGAAGTCATCATTATCATCAGCAGCTAAAGGCAAAGAGACTTCATCCTCATTCGCACTTGTACCACCCTCCAGCATTCCATGCAGAGCATCCTCACTATCAATGGAATCTTCAGCCAAAGCAACCACTTCAGCATTTCGCTTCCTCCATGTCCGGAAATATGCCATTTTCACAGTAGCCTCACCTTACAAGAAATCTCACAACGATGTGGCGATGGGCTGATGGAGGACTACTTTGGTTGAGGCCAAGGGGCAGGAGCAGGATAGCTGTGGCGCTGGAAAACATTACATAGAGATGTCACCCAGGGTTACATTTTCTGAACATTCTTTTGTATAGGACAAATATAAAAACAAATGTGAACAGTTTCAAAATTGTTTTATGGGGGGATATGAATAAAAAATACATTATGAAATAAATACAGACTTATGGAAAAAGACATTATGAAATTTGAGTGTGGCTCCTGTCCATCTGTGCACCATAAACATACTACACTCAACCAAACAGTTGACACAAATTAAACTGTAACAGAGCCTTAAAATGTGTATTTGTAACTATGCTGTAAAAACTACAGCAAGCTGGAAACATGGTTGCATCATCTCTATCCATTTATAACAACAATGGCATGTTCAGACTACGTCCAAGTTCAAAACACCATTCAGGATTTTATTTTGGCTTGTAAAAAAAGAAAATAAAAAAAGAAAAGACTGTACAGTATTTTATACTTTAAGTGTATATGGTTAAGGATAGATATTTGGGTATGAAGAAACAAGACTCCATATATATATATATATATATACATATATATATATATATATATATATATATACATATATACATATATACATATATATATATATATATATATATATATATATATATATATATATATATATATATATAGCGGCTGGGTAGCTCAGTGAGTTAGTCAACCGACTTTCACACAGGGGACCCGGGTTCACATCCCGGCCGAGGCGAATACCAACTTCCAGTGTGGGTCCTTAGGCAAGACCCTTTGCGCTATTGCCTACCTCATATATAATGATGATGAGAGACAATGAATTACGAGACATACCGGCTCAGACGTCGCCCGGTCAAACAAGGTCTGCGTCAGGTGTTGGGGAACCAGAGCAGCCTGATGAGAAGTGGGCTACTGGAACAAGACGGAAGTGGACCAGTCTTGCGAGAACAAGGCTCTGTTGGAATGCTACTACTCCAGTAACCCTAGTCAGAGGGGTTACATGAAGAGAATGTGGGAAATATGGCAACTTCGAAACCCACAATCAACACTCACTGCTAAACAACTAGTAGCTCAGTGTTCCAACATCCACAAGCGGCACCTGCTTTCACAACTTGAGATTGATGAGATACAACACATAGGACGCAAGGTCAGAGGGGAGTTAACACCAACTCCCCATCCAGAATTTGGGTACGAAGCCCCAATAAGCACCATCGAGCTGAGCGAGGCAGCAACTGACCTGAGAGATAAGATCATGGCTAAAATGAAGACCAGGCAACCCCGACACCAGTTACACAGGCTGAGTGAAGTACCTTCAGAAAGTCTCCTGGAAGATGTGAATGCAGCTTTGGGAACAATACCTACGATGACCATCACTGAAACCAATGAGCTGATATACACTTCAGCAGCAGTGATCCTTGAGGAGCTTGGCTATCAACCAAAGAGCAACCATAAAGCTCCATATCCACCATGGAAAAGAAGGTTAGAAGCTAAAATCAAGGCAACTCGGAGAGAAGTGAGCCAACTGTCAGAGCTCCAGAAAGGTGCAATGAAACAACAAGCACCCAAGAGGTACAGCAAGATGTCCATACCTGAAGCATTGGAAACTGCCAAGCAAAGACTCCAAGCCTTGGCCACCCGACTAAAGAGGTACACGAGAGAAATCGAAGCAAGGCGAATAAACCGGCTGTTCTCAACTCAACCAGCTAAAGTGTACTCTCAGTGGCAAGGTAATAACAACAGAGCAGACCCACCAAGGCTGGAGACTGAACAATACTGGAAAGGCATATGGGAGAAGGAGGCGTCACACAACAACAGTGCACAGTGGTTGGAGGATCTAAGAGCAGATCACAGCAACCTCCCTGAACAAGAACCAGTAACCATCACAGTGGCAGACATCCAACAAAGAGTCTCAGGTATGAAAAACTGGACAGCACCAGGGCCTGACATGATCCACACCTACTGGCTGAAAAAGCTAACTTCACTCCATGAGCGCCTGGCAGCACAAATGAACCAGCTGCTAAAGGATGGGACCCACCCTGAATGGCTAACTGAAGGCCGGACAATCCTGATCCAGAAGGATCCCCTGAAGGGAACGGCCCCATCCAACTATCGACCAATAACCTGTCTCCCCACCACATGGAAGCTCATGTCAGGCATCATAGCGGCTAAGATAAGTGGGCACATGGATCAATACATGAGCACAGCACAGAAGGGCATTGGTAAAAACACCAGAGGAGCTAAACACCAGCTGCTCGTAGATAGAACAGTCGCTCAGGATTGCAAAGCCAGACACACTAATCTGTGCACCGCCTGGATTGATTACAAGAAAGCCTATGACTCAATGCCACACACATGGATCATGGAATGCTTGGAGATGTATAACATCAACAGGACTCTAAGAGCCTTCATTGCAAACTCGATGAGGCAGTGGAAGACCACCCTTGAGGCCAACTGCAAGCCAATTGCACAAGTGTCCATCAAATGTGGGATATACCAAGGAGATGCTCTGTCCCCGCTGCTGTTCTGCATAGGTCTGAACCCCCTCAGCCAGATAATCACCAAGACTGGCTATGGGTACCGACTCAGGAACGGGGCCACCATCAGTCACCTCCTCTACATGGATGATATCAAGCTGTACGCCAAGAGCGAGAGAGACACTGACTCACTGATCCACACAACCAGAATCTACAGCAATGACATCGGAATGTCATTCGGACTTGAGAAGTGTGGGCGGATGGTGACAAAGAGAGGGAAGGTAGTCCATACAGTAGGGGTCCCACTCCCAGACGGCAGAATAGCAGACATTGAGGACAGCTACAAGTACCTTGGAATCCAACAAGCAAATGGCAACCTGGACCAGGCCACAAGAAAAGCAGCCACAGCCAAATACCTCCAACGAGTAAGGCAAGTCCTAAGGAGTCAGCTCAATGGCAAGAACAAAGTCCGGGCAATCAACAGCTATGCCCTGCCGGTCATCAGATACCCTGCGGGAATAATAAGCTGGCCAAGGAAGAGATTCAGACCACAGATGTGAAAACACGAAAGCTCCTAACCATGCATGGAGGGTTCCACCCCAAATCCAGCACCCTGAGACTGTACACTAAGCGCAAGGAAGGAGGCAGAGGACTAGTGAGTGTCAGAACCACTGTCCAGGATGAAACATCCAAGATCCTTGAATACATCAGGAAGATGGCCTCAACAGATGAAGTTCTCAGTGAATGTCTCAGGCAGTGGAAAACAGAGGACGAGGTGCTGGAGGAACCATCATGGGAGGAAAGGCCCCTACATGGGATGTACCATCGACAGATAACTGAAGTGGCTGACATCGAGAAATCCTACCAATGGCTAGAAAGGGCTGGACTGAAGGACAGCACAGAGGCACTGATCATGGCTGCACAGGAGCAGGCCTTGAGCACCAGAGCAATAGAGGCCAAGATCTACCATACAAGACAAGACCCCAGGTGCAGACTGTGCAAAGAGGCCCCTGAGACAATCCAACACATAACTGCAGGCTGTAAGATGCTGGCAGGGAAAGCATACATGGAGCGTCATAACCAAGTGGCTGGTATAGTGTACAGGAACATCTGTGCAGAGTACAGTCTGGAAGTCCCGAGGTCAAGATGGGAAACACCTCCAAAGGTGATAGAGAATGACCGAGCTAAGATCCTGTGGGACTTCCAGATCCAGACAGACAAAATGGTAGTGGCGAACCAACCGGACATTGTGGTGATGGACAAACAGCAGAGGAAAGCCGTTGTGGTTGACATCGCAATACCAAGCGATTGTAACATCAGGAAAAAGGAACACGAGAAACTGGAGAAGTACCAAGGCCTCAAAGAAGAACTTGAGAAGGCCTGGAAAGTGAAGGCAACAGTGGTGCCCGTGGTCATCGGAGCACTCGGGGCAGTAACCCCCAAACTGGAAGAGTGGCTACAGCATATCCCAGGAAAAACATCAGACATCTCAGTCCAGAAGTGCGCAGTCCTAGGAACAGCAAAGATACTGCGCAGAACCCTCAAGCTCCCAGGCCTCTGGTAGAGGACCCGAGCTTGGATGGATGAAACCGCCCGCGGAGGGCGAGAGGACAATTTTTATATATATATATATATATATATATATATATATATATATATATATATATATATATATATATATACATACACACACACACTACATTTGTGCCGGTGTTACAGATTATGATTTTCTCCATTTTTGTGTTCCTCTTTTCTCATGGTCTCCATCTACAGTGCGTAACAAATGTATTAGACCTCCACACAGTATAAAGTGTCTGCCACTGCTGCCATAATTTAACCCTCTAAGCGCCAAAGTCGCAAAATTGCGACAAGCAACGTTACTAAAAATAACAGCCCCTACGTCCTATTAAATCTTGTTTCTACTCCCTTCCTCTCGGTATCAGCACCCAGGACTTAGTTTCTAGCCCAAATGAATCATAAGTTGTCGTTCATAATCTTTGAAAAAGACGTGCTCAAAGGTGAGCGAGTCTCACGGGGAGCGGTGCGTCAGAGCGCGTCTGTGGAGTAGATTCCTCTACAGTTTTGAGAGAGGAAAAGGCGACAGTAGCTAATAAAATGTAGAGTACTGATGAAGCAGTAGCTTTGATAACTGCTGACTCTTATTCTGAGGGAGAACAACTACTTTTGAACCGAGAGAGAGTGAAGAGAGCCGCGAAAGTGAAAGTGCGAGCGAGGAGTGGTTTCCCAGTGGCGGCGCGCGAGCTATGCTCACAGTCACTGCACACGGCGTTTCTCTGTCACTCTGCCCACTGTAGGTGACAGAGGCAGGCGTGCACTTAGTTACTCTGACCCTGGGAGTGAACGTGAGGTCAGGAATAATGCAGTTTTGAGAGGGAGATGTGCGCGCGAGGCTGTAGTTCGTCCCGCGACTTTCTCCCGCGGAGGCAGCACAGCACGGAGTCTCCGCAGCCGCTGTACCGAGAGTGAACTCAGGAACAGTGCGGTTTTGAGTGAAATAAATGTACACCAAGCACTCCCCGTTCATTCACGCACTTTCCCTGCAAAAGAGGCAGAGGTGGGAGAAGAGAAAGGCATGGGGAGAGGCAGGTGTTGCCGAGGGCGCGGTGGGAGCAGCGTGGCGAACATAAACAACAGCAGTGAGGCTGGGATCAGAGACAGGAGGAAGTTTATCAGGAGAGGATACAGCAGTCTGATGAAGCTGCTGCCAGGCCATGACAAACTTGCAGATGCTGCATTTCTCTTTCCTCACATTTTCCTAGTTATGGGACATTAGAGGTTATAGTTATAGTTATAGTTTACTAATGTTGGTTTAGAGTTTACCTGGTTTCTACTCATTTATTAATTGGAGAAAAAAATACATAATTCAGCACGTCCGCCTGATAATGACGTCATAACATGCAAAATATATGCAGATTAGATGCCTATAATTACTACATTACATAACTTTGGTTCATAATTGACATTTTTCTCATTTACAGTAAGACTCTCTCTAATTATTTTTAAGTCACAGCCTTTTGAATGTCAAAAAACTGTATTTTAGAGAAAAAAAATCTGGCACCCAATGGATAATAGTATTTCAGTTTACCAAAATATCTGTTTGTATAATGGTTAATCCACAGTACATATATGCAAGATCTTAGCAAAACCATATCTTTTACGCTAAATTACACTGTAACTATTGTCGCTATGCATAAATTTTGAAGTTTAATGTTTCCAAAAATGCAAAGGGAAATCCAGCAGCAAATTACATATTTTTATGTGATATTTGGAATTCAAAAACAAGAGACTTGGTGGTCACAAAAAAAAAAAAAAAAAAAGACATTTTTGTTTATTTTTCTACAAGGACACTTTGTTTTTCCAATTGGTCATTTTGTTAATGAATAACAATGAAATTCTTAAATTGAAACAAGTTTTTGATATACTATGAAATTATTTGTTTTCTTCTCATGACAGGTGGTCTAATAACTTTTGTTAAGCACTGTATAAAAGAAAATGTTTTGACAGAATGAAAATCCTTACATCTGCATCTCAAAAACATGCCAGTTCTACAGCAAAATAGGATCCAAGTCAGACAAAAACATTACCCGTATTTTCAGGGCCTGGGCCATAATCGTCATCGTCTGTGGTTGTCTTTCCTGGCCCTCTGTTGGTGTCTTGTTGCGACTCTACAACTGTGCCAGGTGATGTTGTTGGATGAAATGGCTCAGAAACCAGAATCAAGTCACACTGAGAGTGTTACCTGTATCTTCAGTACCTTGACTGATGTTATTGCTCCCATCCTGCTCTTCCAGACCACCGTAATCTTCACGTCTTGTTGCTGCAGTCGGCCACTGACTCTCTACTGAAGACACTGCTGCAGAGGCCTCATCATCCTCATCATAATCATCTCTTGGTGTTGTGACAGTCCTCTTTTTCCCCCTGAGTTGATGAGTTTGTGGAGGACAGCTGTTCTTCATCTGATGAAACATACATTATAAACATAATAATAGACAAGTAACCTGTCCAGGTGTTTCATAGAAACTATACTTGTAAAGAAAAGCTTCAAATCAGTCATGCAAAAATGTTTTCCATCTTTTCATTGATTTATATGAACATTATAAATTCAAAGTCTAATCTCAAATGCATTTTTCTCTCAAAGGGACAGAAAGATCTGCTGCCTTAAAGAAGCACCAAAAAACACTATACTTTCCAAACTTGTAACAAGAATTTGATTAACTTTATAGAAGGATTTCTTTATTTGATTCCAATCCTGATTTGTTTAAATTCTGCAAATTTTCAGTAAAATTTTTAGTCAAATACTAAAAAGGTGAAAAATCCTCTGTAAATGTTTTTTTATTATGTCAAAATCAAGAAATTTGAACCTCTTTTTACAAGCCATTTAGACATTTTTTGTTTTCAATTTTTTTTTAAATGATAATGACATGATGGAAAACTTGGGATACATTTTTTCCCCTTAAATTTATGATTTTTTCCCCCCATCGTTTTCACCTTCAGTGTCTAGCCTTAATCATTAATTGCTGTCTATTGTTGTGATTAACAAGTTACACATTGAAATTCAAGTTTGAAATATTCAGTTTACTTGTCGAGGTTGCATTGCAAACATCGACATTACAGACATTTGTCGGAACCAAGATGTCTGATCATCAGTAAAACTCAAGAATAAACTTAATAAAAAGAAAATTAAAGATCCAGTTTCCAGATCCATCAGCAGTATTAACACTATAGCAGCAAGTCATATTCCTAATGAATATTCCTAATGACCACTGATGTGATTTTTATTTTGTACCATCATGCGCTTCCAGTTGTCCACCTGCATTTGACATCCTTCTCTTTTTGACAGCTTGCGAACATTTGGTTGGGGTGGCTGCAGGTCTTTTGCCTGTGAAAATATTTACAGTAGTAAACTGGTAAACTTTATTTTGAATTGAAATTAAATAAAAGTAGAAAATATGCAGATAAATAAGGATACACAAAGAATGGACAAAGTCAAAAGAGACAGTGTAATTGCAAGAGGGAAGACTTTAAAATTTTATATTAATAAATGTACATACTGCTGATAACGGAGTCCAGTGTTTGCAGACTCTTTTCTTTCAGTGAATCTGCTCCATGTTCCATGGCAAACAGAAGTTTGCCAATCTTGGCCACTTGAAATGTTTTATCTGTCTGCCGATAAAACTCGCAGTGGACTCTGATATCATGTCCCATAAAACGAGCAACTTGCTCAAGTTCCTGACTGCTGAGGTCGAGCAGCTGACAAAGGGTAGCGACGGGCTTCCTCAACTTTGTTGACCTCAGCAGTTCTGGGTTGTTGGCCTTGCTCTCTTCTGATATTTTCTGAGGCAGTCGCACCCACGGAGATTAGTTGTTGTGCCAAGCCTTGCAAACAGAAATGGGTTCTCCTCAAGTATGCCAACTTCACTCTGTTTTTCAACCAGGAAGTAGGATGGGTACTTTTCTCCACCTCTTTCCTCGTGTCACCAAACGTGTCAGTCTTTTGCTCATTTGTTTCTCCACAGTTGATAGAGTCTCATAAATGTCCTTATTTAAAGGGCCTTTGTCTGCATTTAGATATGTCTCAAGCGTTAAACGTGATGCTTCTCCTTCCCGTTTCTTATTGAACACAATTATTTGTGCAAGAAGGCTCTCACTTAACAGTCTGCATTCTGTAGGAGTCACATGCTCTTAACTTTGCCTTTGCCTCAGCTTCAACTTTCCTCAGGTAGCTCTGAAGAGTGAGTACATCCTCAGTTAGAGGTATGTTGTCTTCTTTACCCCACCTCCGTTGCTCCATTGTGCCATGAGCATTGGTTGACACGTAAATGGACCATGAGTTCTCCAGCAACTCCTTGAACTTTTTTGCCTTCTTCTCAGTTGAGACATCACACTTCATCAAGCAGTGGCCTATCCACGCCTCAGTGGCCCCTTTGAGGGAAAAGCCAATTTTAACAGCAGTAGATGGCTTTCCATATTCGTTCTTGTTTGCATCATAGTTTGACACATGCCTGGCTGCTTTAATTGCTAGTTGAAATTTTGACGGATCACAAATGTCTTTAAGACTTTTGACACTCTTGTCAATTTCCTTGGCAGCCAACATAATTCTTCCTAGTTCTCTTAGCTTTTGTGCGATGTATCTGTGCTGAGACTGTTCACGGCCCTTTTTTGCAAATAATCCATCTCCATATGCACAAATCATCTCATCACTCCTGATCTGAGAGGTGACATGATCCTGGAGCATAGAGTGAATGATGTTTTCTACATTGTTGCATGATGATTTGACTGAAAGTAGATAGGAGGAAGATTTTTGTACGCTTTTGCCTTTGCGTCTTTCCTCTTTCCGTTCTCTACATGATTTCTCATGTCTCCACAGTTTAGTCCTCTTGAACATTGCATAACAGTATTGACATGGGAGGTAGCTCTCTATATCTACCTTCTCAGAGGGCTGCCTCCATGTTACAATCTCACCATTTCCTTCCTCTAAGACTTTGTGATTGTGCAGCCAGTCACCCTTATTACGAAGGCCTTCTAATTGCATCTTCCTTTGTTTGGAGCCAACTGGGAAACTAAAAGCATAGGCGACCTCACGTTCATCACTATGTTTTCTTAATAGATGTCTTGCAATCTTATGTTGAGCCTTTTGACAGTATATGCAGTAATGGACTTTGTCCCAGACTCTGACACCATCCTTGTTTTTGCTTCTTTTTTAACAGTAATTTTTTGTTTGCCATCTTTAAACTTACCTTTTCCTTTTAATTGCTTATCTATTTTAACTGATTTATCCTTCTGGTCCTTAGCCTCCCCCATGTCCTTGTCACTGGATGAGGGATGACTGTGGCGCTTTTCTGGTGTACTGTGGCAGGATGACTGGGACTCCTGCACAAGCACCTCGTCTTCACTGAATGATGGCGATGGTGGTGGTTTGTAATCTTCATCTAGTGGATCTGATGTTAGAGGGTCCTCACTGTCTTCAGTGAACTGTGTTGGCTTTGGGGAGCAGCAGGCTTCATCAGGTTCATCAACACGGTTCTCTTCGAAAGGCGTATGTTCTGCTGTTTTGGGGCAGCGGTCCTTTTTGGCCTTCAGAGCAGGGCAAAAGAGAGGAACGGGAAATGATCAGTTACGCTGATACATTAGTGCATGATTCAGAGTGAAACCTTTACATTGCTGAAGAAAGGCCTACACCTCTACATCTCCTTACCACTGTCTAAACAACATGTTCATGTTTCCTCTCACAAAACTCCAACATATGGCTGTTTAAACATTTTAGTCCAATTTTAATCAAAAATTTCCTTGCTTTATCTCATTCATTTAGGCTTTTAATTCTCTGTAGAAATAAATTTGAGAGTGTGCATTTTTTTACAGAACATGCCAGACTGTTTTAGGTTGTACTTGCCTACCTACTACATTACAATTAAACAGGTACAAATCTAAAAATTACACATTCAACATTTTTGAGACGTTTCCTGTATGCATCTGTCTTGCAGTGCTGCGTCCATTCTGCCAAATAGTTTTTATTATTATTGTTGGCTTACTTTTAATTGTAATTATCGCCAACCTGCATGTAGGTCTAGGCTGCTACAATGTGTAAAGCTCCAAACTCTTTTTTTTATTATGTGATAGCACCTTCACATCAAACAAGAGCCCAATGATGTTTAATGGCCCTCCATTACAAGATCAATCAGCATGATCAGCTCAATTAATTTATTTCACCTTAATTTAACAAAGAAAGTACCACGAAGATTAAAAATTTCTTTTAAGGGAGTCCTGGCCCTTAATAAAGAAGGCTATAGGCTGCACTGTAAAAAATATCTGTAAATTTCAGGGTAAAAATCTGTAAAATCTAAACAGAAAATAACTGTAAATTATATATCGATAAAATACTGTTTTGGTTACAGTAATTAACTGTAATATTAAAAACAAGGCAAAATTGTACCATTTACTATTATTTTTTGTATTTTATACAGTATAACCCTGTAAAATAGATGAGTACTGTCTTTATTACAGATATATCCTGTTATTAATATAATGGTCAACATTGTAATTTGTACAGTAATTTCTTAATAAATATACAGTTTTTTTACAGTTAAATTTACAGAAAGTAGGCTTTGTGTTAATAACATTCACCTGCAGTAAAACAAATAACTGTCACTGTTGTAAATTTTACGATCATTTATTCCAAAATATATATAGTTTATTGTAAGTAGATGTAATAATAAATATTATATTAGCCTGCCCATCTAACAAATTATTAATATTTATGTATTTATTGCAGCCTTATGAGCCTATATTAATAATTTCTGTTTCTGGTCTGACTGTGGTCAGACTTGTTATGATAGACCAGGGGTGGATATATTTTACTATGGTTTTTGATAGAACAAAATAAACAGTAAATTCCCATCCATCTAACACATCCTGCTCCCAGAGGCGGGACATACAGATGATTGACAGCTGTCAGTCAGAGCGGTGTGTGAAGGCAAAGGGGCGGGGCTAGAGGTCTGCTGCTGTCCGCGTGTGCTCCAGGACTCCGCTGCTTTCCCCGTTGGACTTTTAGCCAGTGCTTGTAAACATTAGCGGAGGACATGTCTGTCTGATGATTACTCTCCTGGTGTAAACATTAGCGGAGGACATGTGTGTCTGATGATTACTCTCCTGATGTAAACATTAGCGGAGGACATGTGTGTCTGATGATTACTCTCCTGGTGTAAACATTAGGAGGACATGTCTGTCTGATGATTACTCTCCTGGTGTAAACATTAGGAGGACATGTCTGTCTGATGATTACTCTCCTGGTGTAAACATTAGGAGGACATGTCTGTCTGATGATTACTCTCCTGGTGTAAACATTAGGAGGACATGTCTGTCTGATGATTACTCTCCTGGTGTAAACATTAGCGGGGGACATGTCTGTCTGATGATTACTCTCCTGGTGTAAACATTAGGAGGACATGTCTGTCTGATGATTACTCTCCTGGTGTAAACATTAGGAGGACATGTCTGTCTGATGATTACTCTCCTGGTGTAAACATTAGGAGGACATGTCTGTCTGATGATTACTCTCCTGGTGTAAACATTAGGAGGACATGTCTGTCTGATGATTACTCTCCTGGTGCTCGAGGAAACGACGCAGAGATTTTGGGCGCGTGAATTCAAATGTGACCAATCAGCGCTGCTCAGTGCGCGAGGACGGTTAGCGCTAACAGCGGCTAGCGGCAACAACGGAGTTACTACTGAGTCTTCACGGTGAGTTTTACTGCTCTTCAATAGTTCTGTGATAAGACAGTTACAATTTTATTGTCCTGGTTTTGTATTTGCTGTAGAAAAATGCTTGGTTTTGTTCTTAAATTGTTAGAATTCTTGTTATGTGTGGACATGAGAGAGAGGGTAAAGGAAAAATACACTTTGCAAACTCCACCACAGTTAGCCTCGTTTCTTTTTGAATGACAGTGAAACTGTCCATAATTATACCATTTTTAATCTGGATTTCACTTAAACGTGTATTCCCTAATACATTTGAAGGCAGTGCATACATTTTGATAAAATTGCTGACCTGTGGCTAACTCGAAAATAAACTTGCATAGACACATTCGATGCTTCAGCGTTATCATGGCTTTATACGTCTATACTGTACTATATACACTATTTTCCATCCATCCATCCATCCATCCATCTTGATGTAATTACAGAGGCTGAGAAGTATAGGTACAATTCCTGCAATGGTGTCCTACAGGGAACACCAGTCAAGTACAGTACCTTGGGACTTGGTACCAAGCCAGAAGACTTGTTCCTGTCTGGGCCCAGAACAGTAAGTCTTTACAAAAACATGCTTTAACAGTTTGACTGCTGCCTGTTATATCAGAGGCTGCAACAGTTTATGTGCCAACACTTTTAATTCTACTTTACTTTGACAATGTTCATAGCATTATTTCATTCTAAATCATTCTATTTCATTCTAAATCACAAAACTACATGTAAACTATTGCAGCCACTGAGATAACTGTTCTATCTTCACTTGTCTTTCTAGCAGCTGCAGTAACATCCATGTACTATGCATTTCTTAATTGTTACATTTTATGTGTTTGATTATCAATGGTGGCTATTACAGCTGCCATATTTATGAAGGCTTTTTAATGAATTTCTTGTGGTGCTGTGAATCCTACAGGGAGCCTGCTGTTGGAACATCTACAGTATGTTTAACCTTGAGTATGAAGTTTTCAATCATTACATCACATCGTTCACATCTGCCTACCAGTAGAACTACAGTCAACAATATTTATCCAGAGGTACATTCTGCTTTAATGTTTGTTTGTTGTTGTTTTTTTATTTATTTATTATTATTACACTGTGAAAGACACATAAATGTCCCAGTAAGTACTCAATCTGTTTAGGATGAAGTCTTTGTGACTCAGCTGTAGTAATGTAGTAATGAAAACCTCTAAAACATAAATGATTGCCTCTCTTGTTATTCAGACTGTATCTTATGTTTTTGTCTTGCATTATTCCAGTGTCGTCTGACAGAAGGATCCCCATTTGCAGCCTGGTCAAGTGGCACAGGTTCTTCAGACGTTACAGTGGTGGTCCATCTATGGCTGTGTGAGGATCTGTCTGGAGTGACTAAGCCAGGAGCAAAACACAAAATTTGTGTGGAAAGGATCTGGTCAGTGCCACTGTTATTATTGTGCTGTGCGTTTTTAAAATGTGGGAACACATTTTAAAACCATCTTCAGACAAATAATTGTTTTAGTTTGGAAATAACTGATATGGTTTTCTTTGTTTACCAGTATAACAGAAGCTTATCAAGAAACTACTTCATTTAATCTGCAAAAAAACTACAGGTAACCTGTCAGCATTCATAGTATCTTCATTGTTGTTGTTTGGTTATGACTGTTTCCCCTCTTTCTCTTTTCAGGCGACATAAAACAAGTCCCTGTGGTGCACACACTGCGTTCTTCTAGACTTGTCACATTGTAGGTAAGACATGGACGTCTTAAAAAAATAAAATAGTGAAGCAGAATTAATACAACAATGTTGTTGTTTTTTCTTTCAATATGATTGCCCACAGGGATTCTTCCTCATTATTCAACATGGACCTGCTGACTGCACTTGGTGAGTATTCCCTCAAAAACATTTTCTGTCTCCAACCAACACTTTGTAATTTCATTTGGTTTTGTGGGAGAAGTAAAGATATTAAAAGAAGGAAAAATTGTTGAATAAGTATTGAATAATTTTGGATTCAAATGCAGACATTTCAGAGATTTAGATGCATGTATGCATGTTACTGGTTAAGGGATAAACGTGATAAATTATATTCTGTCATTCTTTTGTTTCCCTTTTAGGTCCTGGAATTTGTTTCACCTGCTTCAGAGAAACCTGTAACATTTCCACTGAACTGTTCCAATGAACTGTTATTGTAAAGCAACGCTATGGACCAATATGGACAAGAAGAAGAAGGCAGGGTTGTGTGGGCTCTGTCTGAAGCCATCTTATAACTTCTGACTCATAGTCTGTAAGTATTATTATAGTATACTAATTTTCTACTGTAACCTTTTAAACCAAAATGTAAAAAAAAAAAAAAAAACATTTCATGAATAGCTAATTTTGATTTTATTGTAACAATATATCTCAAAAAATTTGCAATAGGGGCAACATATCCCAGTTTTGCTACTAATCAAGTTAATTGGCAACACTTCTTGGCCTCTTTGTTTGCAAATAAGAACTGGTTCTCAAATATTTTTAACTGGTTAAATAAAAAAAAATAAAATGAACTTAAGTGAGAGACCTGGGTATGGAGCTTAACAGTTAAAAGTAACAGTTGGACTGAAGCTATCTATGGTGTAACTCATGACCATAACACAATTAATTTTGCTCAAAAAGATTAAATAAAACTTAGATGATCCAGCTAAATACTTCTGTAACTTTGCCCTCTGTCAAGTTTCAGAGAAATAATTGTGGTGCATTGAATACTGCTCAGTTTGGACCAAAAAAAGAAGAACTATCATTTCTTGTTCTCTTATTTTCATAGATTTGGTGATTGATATACGGTGGACACGTACCAAGCATGGAGCTGCAGCATTTGTACTTAAAGGCAGACACATCTTGAACAACTATGGACAACCTGCTGACTGCACCTGTCAATGGACTGTTGTCACCTGTCAATGGACTGTTGTCACCTGTCAATGGACTGTTGTCACCTGTCAATGGACTGTTGTCACCTGTCAATGGACTGTTGTCATCTGTCAATGGACTGTTGTCATCTGTCAATGGACTGTTGTCACCTGTCAATGGACTGTTGTCATCTGTCAGTGGACTGTTGTCACCTGTCAATGGACTGTTGTCATCTGTCAATGGACTGTTGTCATCTGTCAATGGACTGTTGTCACCTGTCAATGGACTGTTGTCATCTGTCAATGGACTGTTGTCATCTGTCAATGGACTGTTGTCATCTGTCAATGGACTGTTGTCATCTGTCAATGGACTGTTGTCATCTGTCAATGGACTGTTGTCATCTGTCAGTGGACTGTTGTCATCTGTCAATGGACTGTTGTCATCTGTCAATGGACTGTTGTCATCTGTCAGTGGACTGTTGTCATCTGTCAATGGACTGTTGTCATCTGTCAGTGGACTGTTGTCATCTGTCAGTGGACTGTTGTCATCTGTCAATGGACTGTTGTCATCTGTCAGTGGACTGTTGTCATCTGTCAATGGACTGTTGTCATCTGTCAGTGGACTGTTGTCATCTGTCAATGGACTGTTGTCATCTGTCAGTGGACTGTTGTCACCTGTCAATGGACTGTTGTCACCTGTCAATGGACTGTTGTCATCTGTCAATGGACTGTTGTCATCTGTCAATGGACTGTTGTCATCTGTCAATGGACTGTTGTCACCTGTCAATGGACTGTTGTCATCTGTCAATGGACTGTTGTCACCTGTCAATGGACTGTTGTCATCTGTCAATGGACTGTTGTCACCTGTCAATGGACTGTTGTCATCTGTCAATGGACTGTTGTCACCTGTCAATGGACTGTTGTCACCTGTCAGTGGACTGTTGTCATCTGTCAATGGACTGTTGTCACCTGTCAATGGACTGTTGTCACCTGTCAATGGACTGTTGTCACCTGTCAATGGACTGTTGGAAGAAACAAGGACATTTTTTTGCTGCAGTTGCTCTGCAAATGCACCGCAGCTTTACCACTGAGCCATACAGAGGCAGACATTTTTCTCTATGGACCTACATCGTGAGCAACAGTTTCTGCAGCTAATTCCATGCCAGTGCATGTAACTCTGACCTGTAAGTACTAATCTCTTTATTTTTTTTTAAACTGTTGTAAAAAAATCAAAATGTACTGCTGATTTGGCTAAAAGCTAAAAGTCATGTCAATTGAAAATGTATGACATGCTTTTAAAAGATTAAAGACTATATTTATACTCAATTGTCATCTTCTGAAAAAAATAAATGTATTTCTGTGTTAAAGTTACAGTTGTGTAAGTGATTATTTCACTGGAAATTTAAACAGTTATTGATTTATATGTTAGCTCTAAATATTGTATTAACATTTATTTACATTTGACTCATAAGTTGAATTGTTAGTAAAAAAGTTACTCTGTATTTTTTAACGGTAGAATTCTGGAAACCACAGCTGCCAGTTTTTACTGTGAAAAAGAAAGTATTTTATGGTAAGATGTACAGTTTAACACATTTTAATTAAAGATAATAATTTTAAATTTTACAGTAAATGATGATTAAAATTTAAGTCATAAACTGTAAAATATACAGTTAATGTATTTGTTTTTAAAGATAATAACTTTAAATTATACAGTAAATTATAATTAAAACTCAAGTCAAACACTGTAAAAACAACAGCTGATATATTATTTTACTGTAAAATTAAATACAGACCTCCTGTATTTTTTACGGTAGAATTCTGGCAACCACAGCTGCCAGTTTTTTACCGTAAAATTTACAGATTTTTTTTTACAGTGTAAGGTTAATAAACGCTTCAATAGTACTAAGAATGCTTTGATTCTAAAGGATGTTTTCTCCTCTCAGAAGGTCACTCTATGATTAGGTACATTGTGCATTTGCAAAAGTGCACAATAATGAGCTGGTTACAAAGTTAGGAACCTCCAGGTTACAGGTGGGGCCCTGCCGCTGCATGGGACGCTCCTGAAGATAACGAAGATTACGCACCGCAGTAATGAGAACTCTGGCCTGGAGGCACTGGAGTTTGTTGAAGAAAACATTTTAATGATATGCAGAAATCGTCATACATTGTCATACAGAATATAAAAACTGTGACCACTCCTTTGTGGACGGCTGGCTCGCCCTCTCCCTTTCAGCAGGGGCACAGCTGTTGTTACCTCACCTGTGTGATACTAAAATAAACCTTCTGACTTGATTATACTTCTGAATCATCGTCCTCTTTGATGCTTACACCCAAAATGAACAATCCTAATAGTAAGTTTTAAATTTGCCACAGGTAAATTTGTATTGAATATAAATTTGTTAAGACGCAAATCCACATGGCTAATTAATTCATGTCAACAAAGACTACGTATCTGTTCTCACTAAACTCAGTACAATCAGTTTGTGGTCGTGGAGCTGCCTCCTGCTAAACCAAGGCATACTGTTGTTTGTCTGTCACCTTTTCTCCTTTTTTCTTGACACTGAGTAAGTCCTTTGCTCTCCTCCAAATCCTCTCCTCCTCCTCCCATGCTCCTAGGGCTGCGGTCGCCACGATTGAAAACACCACAGTGACGCAAAGGATCATGGTCTATGTAGTTTACTATGCTATTCTCCGCTATTAGCTATTATTTTTGCCGAGATACATAGTTTAATACCGACGACGATATCGTGATATCACCAATAAATGTCACCTTAACAATTCATGCAAAAAAGCAACTTTAAGCCAAAAAATTACTTACCTGAGCATTTTCATATCTCTTTTCACACTTTTGGTGGTGATCCCGTAAAGTTTTAATTCTTTTTTTAAACCTGTTCATTGTGCAATCCTGGAGGTCGCAGAGAAGACAGCGGGGACAGAGAGCGGGGACAGACAGCGGGGACGGACAGCGGGGACGGACAGCGGGGACAGACGGACAGCGGGGACAGAGAGCGGGGACAGTCCAGGTGCAGCAGCTGAACCTTCACCTTGCTTTCTCGCTTCTGATTGGATAATTGGTTAAGAAGCCGTGGGGGGAGGGGAGGCCTCTGCTCTGACTCTGAAAAGTCAATCTTAAACTTCATTAACCCTTCATGATCCGGTCTTTTTTAAATTTTACCTAAAAGAGCATCAGAATTTCACACAGATATATACAGACTATAAACGGGGGGAACTAATGAAACCATGCAGATCAAAGCATTTCACTTTCATTTAAAATAAATTCATGTAACTAGAAACTATTTTTTATTAATAGAGTAATTCATTTATTATTTTTATTGTATTAGTTTCTTTATTTTACAGGGACAGTACGCATTTTTTTTTAACAATTCTGTAAAGGTGTCAACTACAGAGCAAGCTTTCAACTGCTATTGTTGATTTATTCCAATAATGGTGGAATAAATATAATAATAATGGTGATAAAAAAACATATATACTTTTACAATAAATTATAAACCCTAAGGCTGTATAATTACCACTATTATTACTACTACTGTTACTACTACATTTAGGCCTACTTCTAGGACAAACAGCTAAACATTGCACTTTTTTAAGGGCTTAATTTTCTACTTAATATAGCCTATTGCATATTTACACCAGATGTTTTACAATGATTCTATTATAATTAGTTAAAAAATTATTTTTGTGATTTTTTTTTTTTTTTTTTTGTATTTTATATTATTAAACATCCATTTTGAGATATTTAATAAATATTGATTATGGATTTTTTTTTTTTATGTCTGTCACCTCATCTGGGAAGAAAAAACTTAAGTGAACAAAGTCCGATCCCCACACAGGCCTCCAGAAGCCCCTTCACTCATAGCCTGATTTTAACCCTTTCCTCTCTCCTGGAGCATTTGTGCCCCCAAAATCGTAGGTAGTTTGTTACATTTGCGTTTGCCCTCTGGGCCTCCTGCCTTTCCACTGGAGACATTTTTAACAAAATGTCTCAGCAGTGAGTGAAATGACTCAGATCACCATCACCATTGATCTGGTCAAATTCCCTGTGGAGATAACATAAATTTATTTAATCTGAATATTCAAGTGACCTATACTGTAGTGAGTCCTATTTTAAAGCATTTAGCAAAACATATTCAGTTCATTCATTCAATTCTCAACCCGTAGTTCTGAGTTAAATAAAAGCATAAAGGTGGGTAAGATGGTCATGATGGACACATGTGGGCCTATCCCAGAAATTATGGGCCTGAGGTAGGTGACAAGGCTTTTTTTCAGCCAGTAAACATTTGGGTCACATCTAAAACAAACACTTAAACAATACCTCTCAAAACTCTTTTTTTCACAAATTAACTCATCAGTGCCTCCTCAATCCTGCCACCAAAGAAATAAAACAGTTATGGAGCAATATTGTTTTTGTGTTGAGTTACGCCTTTTTTCCGACGCTTTTAAAGCATCCTCAGCTCTTATGCTGTCACTGTTGAGGAAATCATCATAGTATTTCCTGTTAACCTCGGTTCCAGTTAAAAGCTTTTTCATTTTTATTTGTGATGTTGACATTGCTATAGACATCTAAGCACAACACACTAGGAAGGAGGAGTTTAACATTTTACATCTGAAGAAGCTGCCCAGGCTGGGGAGGGTTAACGACTCTCACTCCAGCTGAGGACATAACCGTAACCACTCAGGCTCTTCATGGTCACATTGACCAATAGAATTTAGTTTCAGGTCTAACTCCTCCTTCCTAGAAGAATATAAACCAGCTCTCTACCAGTTCATTTCAGAGCTGAGAAAGCCTCTTGGATCAGAGGTGAAATGTCTTCAACTTGAAAAATCCAATCCAGATGACTGCTTTTTTAACTTTTTGTTGCGATGCAATTACCCTGGACGAGTGAGAGTCTTCACAGACAATATGATAACAATAAAAGTTTCGCAAGGCATGATGACACTGAAATCTAATAAGCTAACATGTTAAGCTAATGACAGGGTGGAGGTTTAACTAATCACAACTTAATGACCACAAAATGCGTACTAGTTTTAATGGGAGTAATGAATTGGTAGTAAGCTGTTTTTCAGCCTCACTTGGCTCCTGTAACATTGTGTCGAGTCAAACTCACATTTGGGGGCAACAAGCGTGAATTATATTTGGTGATTTTAACGTTAATTAAATCACTTCGTGTAATTTAGCTTAAATGTTAGCCTGAGTGAACAAACATGTAGCAGACAAAATTAGACAATATCTTTACGTTATCAGCAAATCAACATTAACCTTATTTGTTAGCTTCACCACATTAGCAGCCACTTTTCTTGTTTTCCAACTGGTTTTACTCACCAAATGTCTCATGTGCAGCAAAATCAAACAGCCTGTAACTTAGGTGACATTAAGTTAGCGTTAGCTGGTTTTGTATAAACTCCAGTGATGCAGAAACAGAACAGGCTCAAACAACAGTCGTGCAGTGTTCACCCAGCTGTATTGGCATTTTACAGCAAAACTGATATTTTCTTCTTTTAAATTAAAGACTAGACAGATTTCAACAATTTAGCTCTTTATTTACAATCAGCTGCTAGACTGTACAGAAGAAATTAGTTAGGATTAGATATTGCAATTTCAAGAGTCTAATTGTTGCTTAAAAAAAATAACATATAACGTTACAACTATTAAGCAAATGTTCATAATGCTATGCCTGATCAGCATAGTTATTAATGTAAAGTCATCTGAGCACATTTCCCTATGCTACTGACATTAAACATTCTAGAATTAAATGCAGCATGAACAACTGTTTAAGACCTTTGTGTTCAGTTTGCTTGATTAGTTGTTGGTGTTCAGATGGAGGTGGTAATCCCTCTTCCCGCCGGTTTTACTGATCAGTTTGATGTCAGTGATGATAATGTTATGGCTTACTGCTTTGCACATGTCATAGATGGTCAGTGCAGCCACAGACGCTGCAGTCAAAGCCTCCATCTCCACTCCTGTCCTCCCTGTAGTGCGACATGTTGCAGTGATGATCGCTGCATCCTGCGCCTCATCCAGCTCAAATGTGACAGAAACATGGTCCAAGGGGAGTGGGTGGCACAGCGGGATGAGGCTCGAGGTCTGCTTTGAAGCTACAATTCCAGCTACCTGTGCCACAGCCAACGCGTCACCTTTAACTAATTGGTTTTCCCGTAATAGCAAAAAAGCTGTTGGGCCCAACAGGACAGTGGCTTGGGCTGAGGCTGTCCGACCTGAGGGAGCTTTCCCACTAACGTCCACCATGGAAGCACGGCCTTGGGAATCTGTATGTGAGAGCTTAGTGTCAGTGTTTTTTTCTGTGTTTGCAAATGAGTCTGCCTTGCTCTCTGATTGTCTAAAGTGTTTTTTGGAGCTCTGGTGGCATAGTCTAATACTCTGGCATAATTTGGCCTTGAGGGGCAGTGTGCAAGAAATGCGCTCTGAGATCTTTGGTGATGCAAGAGGACCTCTACTGATATGTGATCCAAGATGGCCACTCATTAAGGGCTTTGGGCAGGAGACATGAGCTACCCTTGTTAAAGCATTGTAGTCAGTAAGGCACCAAATATCCTTCCTGTCAAAAACACTGCCAGCTGGGCTGCGGTATGGTGTTTGTGAGAAGAATCCATCCTCTCTGCGATGGTTCACTGTTGAAGAAACCATTGGACTGATTTGTAGTTTTTGCAGAGACGTTTGGGACAGATTACCTGTAGGAGAGAGTACATAAAAAAGAACTGCTTAATATGTAAATGCAATATACAGTACTGTGCAAAAGTCTTTGAAAGATTTGTAAGAAAGGCTATGAACAAATAAAGGTGTATCAATGTATAAAAATAAAAAAAGAAAGGAAAAATCAAACTTCAAAGCACTTGCAGACCTCTACCAAGGCACTCATTATGGTAAAGATATAGTGCCCAGGCCAGGACTTAAACACTAAGATCTTTTAGATGAGCGGAAATGTGCTTACTGTTCAGCTACAAAACCCTTACAACTCAATGGTAAAAATCTACCAAAACTAATAATTTGTTTGCTTAGTAAGTGACGTTTGTATCTTGGGTCCATAGCTCACAATGGTACAGAATCCTTTAAAGCACTCCTGGACCTCAACTGTGATCTGGATCCACACCAAAATCATTTTGTCCTCAAGAAATTACTGACATTTCCTGAAAGCTTTTTTTACTAAAATGATAAATACAGTTCTGTATTTATTAAAGCACTTTTAGCAGCATTTTCCACACCTCACTAAAACCTTTGCACAGTACTGTACATTTTGTAGAGACTCAGAAAGTCATGATTGTGTACCTACACTTGTGTCACCCACCAATGAAGATCATAGGCCTGTTTTTCATTTGGGAAATACTGAACATGCCTGAAATACAAGTTATGGTCATGTAAAATGTTGACTTCTGAAAAGTGTTTTTGATACATACAACATACACTTAATTCGCTTACCAGCATGTTGCTTCTTCTTCCTGCCTACAGCTGCTCCAATTATTTGTAGTAATTCTTCATCTGAAGCACCAGAGCGTAAGACATCCCTAAGTGACACCTCGGAGTTGCCGAACAAACACACCTGACGTAATAAACAGGAAGAGAAATCAAAATACGTTATAAAAGCAACACTTTATTTTGTCTTGTCATAAGTGGAGCTTTACCTTAAGGTTTCCATCTGCAGTGATTCGTAAGCGGTTGCAGGAACCACAGAAATGGTCAGACATTGATGTAATGAAGCCCACCTGTCCTTTAAAACCAGGAACTTGAAATGTCTGGTGTAGATAAAGCACATAAAAACACACGAACAATACAACAACAATAGAAAAGGTATTACAGAAAAAAAACCATAAAAAAATCAGACCTTAGCTGTGTCAGTTGGCCCTGATTGAAGCCTTTCTAAGTTAGGCCAGTGCTGTCGAACGCGGTCCAACATCTCCTGATAGCTCACCATTTTCTTGAAATTCCATTTATTTCCTGCAAAATAGGTGACAGTGTATTAAAGAAGTACTGGAAGTCTAAGTAGGAAATAATGACCAATTTATGAAAAAATACTTAGATACTGTATTGACACTGATGTTTATAATTTTGCTTTGACAGCTGATTACTCAAGAGCATGCATAATAACATTTATAACTCACTGTATTTGTTAAGTAATAGTTAAGGATTCATCATTTATAAAGCATAAACTAACAGTGTTATGTGCTGCCAGTAATGTGCATTATTTAATAAAAAATAAAAAAACTCACCATCAAAAGGCATGTATTCAATAAAGCGCACTTCCAGAGGCTTCTTCTCTGTCAGTGCCACAAAATCTAACAGCTCGTCCTCGTTAAGTCCTCGCATTACCACACAATTGACCTGCAGAGGGCAGCACATGACAGCAGGTGCCTCTTTACTACTTCATCCTATAACAATTCACTTACAAACTTTAATTGGATATTCTGGCATGTATACACCATTACATTATATGACTTTATCTACAACAATCCCAGTAATTTATAATCATAGTCTGTATCCAAAACACAAATACTGAGTACATTTAGTAAGTCATACCTTCACTGGGTTATACCCCATTTCAATGGCCTTATCAATGCCCTCCATGACCTTGTGAAAACCTAGAAAAAGAAAACAAATAAGATGCTTATTTAAATTTCCATATTGACCCAAAAGAGCTAATATGTCCAGTAGATGTAGGAGGAATGAGTAAATATCTGCTAAAGTGATGAAAAATTGTGAAAGTGCTGAGACAATAAAGACTAAAACCCATGCTGTGTGGTAAGGTTTTGTGTTCACAGAGTGAGAAATGTACCAAGTTGCTTTTCTTTTTTTTTTTTCTCTCAATCTCAGTAGGTCCATCTGTGTTTGCCTTCCATATGCCAACCACCCAGAGCTCTGCCATGCTGTCGAATCTGTGTGCTTTGAATCTACAAAATCTTTCTTCAACCTTAAAAAGGCCAATTTAATATAGATGTATAATTCTGCAAATTAAGCAAAACTGTCATTCCAGACCCTTTCCTTCCATCAATAAAAATATTCCCACCTCTTAGACGCCTGTTACTTGCATATTGCCCACTGTAATGGTGACAAGAATGATTGCAGATCTGAACTTCCTTGCGTCATATACAAATATCCATTTATATCCAAACCAAACAAAAATGGCTTTATTATTAATGAAAATCTTCTTCTTTCCTTTGGCTTTTTCTGTCTGGGGTCACCACAGCAAATGATCTGCCTCCTAGTGTGCTGGGATTTGCATATTGATTTGGCTTTTTTTTTTTTTTTTTTTTGTCTGACGCAAACCTCTCCATTTGTCTGTGCTTGGGACTAGCACAAGGAGTACTTCTAGCTGGATTTAAGTCACCAAAGGTCCCCTATTATGCAAATCAACTTTTTTTTTAACCTTTTAACAATGTTATAATGTTATTTCCACCTCAAAAACATAGCTCACGCTTATTTGAGTAATCCTGTGTGCTGAGTAAGCCCAATCTAGAGACGCTCGGTCTCACCACTCTACAGTAGACGTGTAAAGTCAGGAAGTGCTCCTGCGCGTTTCTAAAGCCCATACACTGTCTGATTATTTCTTAAATTGCCACAGCTACAAAGCAGTCAGCTCATTTATCTATGTGACAGTGTGTGGTTGTTAATAGCCGTGTTAAATAGCTATTTTATACTCTGTCCAGTCTCCACTGTAACCAGCAGGGGTGTCCAAAACTATTTCAAAACGCATGATATAAAAATTTTTTTAAAAATCCAATAAAACGCATAATCATGTACTTCTGGTTCTACAATGTGTTTAAGTTCCTTCTTTTACATGAGGCATGAGGAAAAAAATGTTATTATTCACCTTTCCGTCTGACAATGAACTCAAACTTGGCAGGGACCAGTGAATCCAGACTGATGTTTATGAGGTCTAAGCCAGCCTCCTTCAGCCTGGGCAGGGACCTGGCTAGGTTCATGCCATTGGTCGTGACGGCAATAGTTTTTAGCCCTTTAAGCTTCCTCAGTTCTGCTACAGAAAGAAAGAAAGAGAAAAAGTGAGCTTCTTTGCAATCTTATCAGTCTTTAGTCAGTCACGTGGCTTATCACCACTTGCTTGTCAAGTGACGCAGTATAATGGATTTATTTGGTCACACTTGGTGGTCCTATTTATTCTATGTTTCTTAGTGACAAGACATTTTTTATTTCCACTACTAACATGATTACAATTGCTAAACAGAAAAAACACTGGTGTACTGTGTTCAGGATATAGTGTGAGTTAGTGTTTGCTATAGAAATAAGAAAGAAATTTTTATTACTGCTGTACCAATGAGCTGCTAAACTGTATTTCATTGTTTCTACGGGACAGTGACAATAGACCTCTATTCTATTACACTGTTCTATTCAAATTAGGACTAGATAATCTGTAACTAATTTCTTTGTCACATGCATGGAAAATCAACCACAACCTTTTTCTCGCGATTTAAAAATGGGTAAGAGACAACTCTAAGACTATTTCAATCTCGTAATAATAGTAAGAGGCAATGTGGAAGATAATTTAAGTCACCTGAACACTTAAGGCATAACATGTTGTAATCCCATGACAACACTGGCTTGACATTTCTGGAAATAGTTCCTTGCTTACCAATGATATCCACCACATCAGGTCTGATGAGCGGCTCTCCTCCAGTGAGGCGGATTTTATCAACCCCCTCCTGCACAAAGAGGCGGGCTATGGTCAAGATCTCTGCAGTAGACAGCAGCTGGGCCCTCGGTGTGAGCTTCACGCCTTCGTCTGGCATGCAATACTGACCTGGGCAAACAAAACAAAGACATTTACCCCCAAGTTTAAATGTCTGCTATAAGACTGATAATAATAATATCCTTTCATGAGAACAACACTGCTGCTTTGAGCATAACAACAGAAGAATCTGTGATTGAAAGACTTTTTAGTAGAAGACTGTCTCCTTTTATCTGAATTAAATATTGTCTAAAAAGTAAAAGTTGTAATAATGGTATTGTAGATGAGTGGATCTCAAACTGTGGTAGAGGTACCAGTGGTGGTACGCCAGGCTTCTTCTAGTGGTACTCAGGAGTCCTTAGGAGTTTCATTTTTTTCACTTTCTTACACCTGTCCTGATCCTAGTGAATCTTAAATGTGATGTGAAGACCTCTGCTTAGTCCTGGTATAGGCACAGTTTAGTCCTGGTTTAGTGATGCTTTTTATCTGGTTTATGCTCAGCTGTCCTGGTCTTAGTCCAGGTATAGTTCTTGTTTTGTCCTTATTTAGCAATGCATTTTTCTCTGTTAATCCCTGGGTTAGTGAAGAAATAGGCTCATTTTAATTCATTATCAACGGTAGCAGCAAGCAGGAGTTTAATGAAAAGAACTCAAGAAAACAGTACTCACAGCGTAGATTACATTTCTCAGTCAAGGATATCCGCAGATATGTGTGTCTTCGGTTGTAGTTGTCAGTCAGAAACGCTGAAAAGGGTTTGCCTGTCCTCTCTTAAGCTTTCCTGCGGATTATATACAATGGGCAAAGGACTGAACTTTGACTGTGAAACGTGCCTGCCATTATGACACAAGCTGTCAAAGCACAGAAGTAGATTTATTTGGAGTTTACACAGTAACTACAGTCAATGCAGACAGTTTATAATTAAACCAGCGCAAACCTTGTGGTCAACTCGGCAACCAAAGAAATTAACAAAGTATATTAAGTGAAGTGTGTGAGGCCCTGAGTGCGTTTGCGGTGATTGTTGCAGATTAATTAAACGTCGACATGTGCGGCAACAACCACCGTAATACATTAACATTTACATTTATAGACAGGGTTAAGTGGTTCTTACCAATCTCGATCTTTTTTTCACAGAATAAGCTAAGTTGTTGTAGTTGGGAGCAGCAGAAGTCGAGTCTTCAAGTTCGCTCTCCTTTCGCGCAGCACTGGGATACCGCTGCTGTGTGTCCACGTTAGCGCCCCGTACCAAGAGTTTCCTAAAATGTTGTCCTCTTCTGTGTCTCTCTAGAAAACGGCAGAATAAACTGGCCTGAGCAGTAGCCATGGTTTAACATTTGACAGCGGCTTGGACAATGTGGAGCTGGTGAAGGAGCACTGCCCTAGCGTGAGGTGTCCGAGAAAAGACTCAACTTCAACCCGGTGACGTGGGCGGGGCAACACACAAGCAGCCAATCACTGCAGAGGGCGGACGTGCTGATGCATCCTGGGGAATGTAGTGAGTGTGTGCTTGTTGCTTTTAAAAACAAGAGGCCTTTTCAGAATTGGTCCTGAAGTTCTTGTGCACATTCAATACCCTAGGTTTTGTGAAAAAACAAACAAGCAAAATAACAAACAAACAAAAAATACAGGTGCTTAACAATTGTTGTTTAAAAGCAAATTTGTGAACTATTTATAATAATTTTCTTGTGTATTTATCTTGAGGAAAAAAATGTTTTTAAAGACACATTCATTTATATTTTTATAAGATCACTATTTATCAGGATTTAAAATTGAATTTATGTTAAAAACCTCTGTTATGAAACTGAGTTAAGTACTGTTCTTGTTTATTATGAATATTTGAAATCCATACTGACCACAGAAGGACAAGGGTCTATTCTCATGGGCCCCTAAACCTCCTGGGCCCTAGTGCATTTGCACTGGCTGCACTGCCTGATATTACGCCCCTAAACTTTTATTGCCAGTAACTGCTGGTAGTAAATAATTTACCAGAGCAACGGTCACGAGAAAGCAGCAGTCCTGAGAGTGAGGTCCTGAGAGTGAGGTCCTGAGAGTACGGTTCTGAGAGGGCGGTCCTGAGAGTGCGGTCCTGAGAGTGAGGTCCTGAGAGTGAGGTCCTGAGAGTGCGGTCCTGAGAGTGCGGTCCTGAGAGTGCGGTCCTGAGAGTGAGGTCCTGAGAGTGAGGCCCTGAGAGTGAGGTCCTGAGAGTGAGGTCCTGAGAGTGAGGTCCTGAGAGTGAGGTCCTGAGAGTACGGTCCTGAGAGTGCGGTCCTGAGAGTGCGGTCCTGAGAGTGAGGTCCTGAGAGTGAGGTCCTGAGAGTGCGGTCCTGAGAGTGCGGTCCTGAGAGTGCGGTCCTGAGAGTGAGGTCCTGAGAGTGAGGTCCTGAGAGTGAGGTCCTGAGAGTACGGTCCTGAGAGTGAGGCCCTGAGAGTGAGGTCCTGAGAGTGAGGCCCTGAGAGTACGGTCCTGAGAGTGCGGTCCTGAGAGTGAGGTCCTGAGAGTGAGGTCCTGAGGGTGAGGTCCTGAGGGTGAGGTCCTGAGGGTGAGGCCCTGAGTGTGAGGTCCTGAGAGTGAGGTCCTGAGAGTGAGGTCCTGAGGGTGAGGCCCTGAGAGTGAGGTCCTGAGGGTGAGGTCCTGAGCGTGAGGCCCTGAGTGTGAGGTCCTGAGAGTGAGGTCCTGAGAGTGAGGTCCTGAGAGTGAGGCCCTGAGAGTACGGTTCTGAGAGTAAGGCCCTGAGAGTGAGGTCCTGAGAGTACGGTTCTGAGAGGGCGGTCCTGAGAGTGCGGCCCTGAGAGTACGGTTCTGAGAGTGAGGCCCTGAGAGTGAGGTCCTGAGAGTACGGTTCTGAGAGTGAGGTCCTGAGAGTGCGGCCCTGAGAGTACGGTTCTGAGAGTGAGGTCCTGAGAGTGAGGTCCTGAGAGTGAGGTCCTGAGAGTGAGGTCCTGAGAGTGAGGCCCTGAGAGTGAGGCCCTGAGAGTGAGGTCCTGAGGGTGAGGTCCTGAGCGTGAGGCCCTGAGTGTGAGGTCCTGAGAGTGAGGTCCTGAGAGTGAGGTCCTGAGAGTGAGGCCCTGAGAGTACGGTTCTGAGAGTAAGGCCCTGAGAGTGAGGTCCTGAGAGTGAGGTCCTGAGAGTGAGGTCCTGAGAGTGCGGCCCTGAGAGTACGGTTCTGAGAGTGAGGTCCTGAGAGTGAGGTCCTGAGAGTGAGGTCCTGAGAGTGAGGTCCTGAGAGTGAGGCCTTGAGAGTGAGGTCCTGAGAGTGAGGTCCTGAGAGTGAGGTCCTGAGAGTGAGGTCCTGAGAGTGAGGTCCTGAGAGTGAGGTCCTGAGGGTGAGGTCCTGAGAGTGCGGTCCTGAGAGTGCGGTCCTGAGAGTGAGGTCCTGAGAGTGCGGCCCTGAGAGTGAGGTCCTGAGAGTGAGGTCCTGAGAGTGAGGTCCTGAGAGTGAGGTCCTGAGAGTGAGGTCCTGAGGGTGAGGTCCTGAGAGTGAGGTCCTGAGAGTGAGGTCCTGAGAGTGAGGTCCTGAGAGTGCGGTCCTGAGAGTACGGTCCTGAGGGTGAGGTCCTGAGTGTGCAGGCTCTGAATCTGCAGTTTCATCTGACTGGAAACCACAGCCCTCTGATGCCATACTCCTTGCAATTTCCAATTTGTCCACTAGATGGAAATACACTCCTGCTTGACATGTGATAAAAAAGAATTTGTGGTCTACTTTTTGAAATAAAACTAAAAAGTAGCAAACCATGGAAAAAGCAGACAACACCTTTCCAAACCTTCTCAATTCACAATGTTCTATCACTATTGAAAAAAGTCACCCAGGTTATTCAACCATCTTACGTTAGGCCTTGTGATTCACTGTTATTGCTATGGCATTGTGTAAACCTTTATCTCCAAAATGTATCTCAAGCTTATTCCAAAGAAAGCTTATTTTTAAAGGCTTAATATTCACACCTGAAACACATCCAGTCGAACAGATTGTGTTAGCTGGCTATAGGAGCAATGTACATCACAGCCAAATGTTCTGTGAAACCTGCAGATTTTCACCTCATACTAATTTTATCACAGGCTTTGCATTTAGGAGTGCTATTTACATTTTTTCTACCAGTTTTAAACCACAAATATTTCATAATACAGTCTGTATTTGAAGTGTTGATTTGAATCCTAGACAGTTTTTAGTCCCTAATGCAGATTTGGTTTCTCCATGTAATTGCAGTCAGCAGCTCTAAGACCAAAGTGTTAGGTGTAGTCTATGGGCCTCTCGGGTCTTTTGAATGGTTGGAATGGCAGTGGTAATTATCCTGTCATGACACAGGTATTTAAAGGTTGCTCTGATTACTGAAGATTCCTCAAATGATAGGCCCGCTCAGGTTTATTCTCTCCTTTGCGTGGGTGTGATTCTCTATTGAAACAGAGCAAATGTGGATTTAAGAGTAGTTACAACATACATATACATATACATATACAACTCTTAAAAAAGTTTTTAACAGCATGATCATCTGCCTATCCACTAATTTAATGTTAAAAATCAATACTGATCATGAATTGCATGTTTTAAGGCAAAATGCTGTAAATTCTTTACCATTATGTATTCTTTATTTGTTACCAGTAAAGAACACGAGAGATGCTTTCCTTGATCACAACTGCAAGTTGCATATAAAAAAAACATATATAGTGGAAAGGTTATGTAGTTAAATTCATACAGATAAATGCATATAGATTGTGTTCACAGTATTTAATTTTAATTGTGATAATTATGGCTAACAGTTTTACAGTGAAAACTAAAATGCAGTATCTCAGTGGTTCACAAACATATAGACTTGGTTTAGCCCTGGTTTAGTCCTGAATTAGTTCTGGTTTAGACCTGGTTTAGTCTTAGATCTGGTTTAGTCTGGGTTTAGTTTTGGTTTAGTCCTGATTTAGTTCTGGAAATAAACCTGGTTTAATTCTGGTTTAGACCTAGTTTAGATCTGATTTAGGCCTGGTTTAGACTTGGTTTAAATCTGATTTAGTTTTTGTTTAGACCTGATTTAGCCCTGTTTTAGTCCGGATTTAGCCCTGGTTTAGACCTGGTTTAGACCTGGTTTAGTTTAGTTCATTTAAGATGGTACATGAAGAGGGAAATATTTTCAGGAGTAAAAAGTTTGAGAACCAGTATCTTTTACTGTATACAGTACACATAACATATATCATCACAATTAAATAATGCTTCAAATATTTCACTGTGTACTATGAACTGTACCACTGACATATTGTCACAAATGTTTTGATGTATCCCTTGTACTTGTATTTTCAAGATTTTTACTTACAAAAAAGGGCTTCATGCAAGAGATCTATGAACCAAAGCTATAGAAATTGCCCACACAGAAGAGGTGACAATTGAGTTGACTAAATGGTTCCTTTTGGTTGAACGTCCCGTGACAAGGCATGTTTCAGGGACACACACAGTCTGTTAAAACCAGCTCTATGCTCACACAGCAGCCCATTGTGGTGGCGGCATATGTGAGCGGAGCCTGATGAGCAGGTGGTGCAATCTATAAAGTCATTACTCATTAGTCACCCGCGTTTGTCATGCTGCTCCGAATGCATGGCGCTGTCACATTTCGATATATGGTAAAGGAAGTTGGGCATCCTCCAGCTCCCGTGTGATCCAAATCTCATCACTGTCAGTGCCAGCTCAGGATGCACAGGATCACTTAATCAGCTCAGCAGATAGCAACTCATGATAAATAAAGGAGGCTTCGAGAAAATATGTGACCTGACTTCCTGTTCTGAATTCATTTTGTCTACTCCTTTGAGTTTATAGTTGTTTTTCTTTTTATAACTCATTCTTTTGGCGTTTTCCTCCTGGGGCCGCCTCCGCACATCAGCTGCTACCTTCAGTGTTGGGGTTCACATTTTGATTGGGCCTATAGGTTTTACATCAGACCTGGTTTAGTCCTGGTTTAAAAGTGATTTAGTCCTGGTTAAGACCTTGTTTAGCCCTGGTTTAGTTCTAGTGTAGACATAGTTTAGCCCTGGTTTAGATCTGGTTTTAGACCTGGTTAAGTTTTTGTTTAGCCCTGATTTAGACCTGGTTTACCCCTGGTTTAGATCTGGTTTAGTACTAGTTTAGACCTAGTTTAGCCCTGGTTTAGACATGGTTTTAGACCTGGTTAAGGTTTGGTTTAGCACTAGGTTTAGTCTTGGTTTAGCCCTGGTTTAGCCCTTGTTCAGTCCTAATTTAAACCTAGTTTAGTCCTGGTTTATCCCTGGTTTAGATCTGGTTTATTTAGTCCTAGTTCTGGTTTAGACATTTTATATTAGTCTAGGTTTTACCCTTGCCCTTCCTTATATAACCTTACTTTACGCTTTGACCTTTACACCATCAACAGACAGGATTATAATCTCTCTTTATCTCGACCGCTGCTGGATGTTTGTAGTTCTATCATTAGCTATTCTCTAAAGCAAGTATTGTCCTTTAGCAGAGGAACACTTGAGAGTCCCAGGACGTGCAACACATCTCTTTAAGTTTAATCCCCAACCCTGTATCAGCCACTGGGCATTTGCCACAGGAGACATCCAGAAAGACACAGGGACATAACAAGACAACAACTTTGGACATCAAATGTTAGATCGACCTGCAGTGGTTTGGGACAAAGGATTTTTCTAATGACGCAGTGCTGCAGTTTCTTGGCAAATTACGAATGTGATGTTAGGTCAGAAAAAGTGTTTTATGGTCTTTTTGAGGTATAAAGTGGATTAAACTTGAAAATGGAGAAATTCACTTGTTAAAGGTTCCCTATTATGTTAAATCAACCTTTTCAAACTTTTAACCATGTTATAACTGTCTGTGTTTCAATACTACAAAATACTACTCCAGGCTACCTGGAGTAGTATTTTGTTTCATTCACTCATGTTTGAGTAATCCTGTATGCTAAGCCCGTCCCCTTCTCAACAGCTGAAAACACGTTAAAGTGAAAGTATGACTATGCTACTATTGTAGCATAATCAAGTGTCACTGTCCAGGTAATGCAGAGCCCCTGGGTTAATGGGACACTGTCTTCAGTTCAGCTGTCTCTTCTTTTTTTTTTTTTTCTTTTTTTTTTTTTTACAGAGCTATTATTAACTCCTGCAGAGGTGAAGCACTTTCCAGTTTTCAGAGATTAATGAAAAGGTAGTCAGCTTATGAATTATTTAGCTTTAGCTCCTCTGGATTGCTGAACACATTGGACACATTCACTTAACCCCACTTTTGCTTTTGGGTGAATGTATTTACTTTAGGGAGTTGATTTGAAGTCAGAATGTGATTAGTAACTAAAATTATAATACTGAATAAAATTGCAATTCAGGAAGAATTCATTGAACAGAAGTGCAGAAAATGCATATCCTTCATTTTTTCACTCAGCTCATTAAAATGTTTCAGTTAACTGGAAGTTGACTTTTGGGTGTCCCTAAATTGTTCTGTGAGTGCAAAGTCTTGGGGCAGCTTATGGAGATGAGCAGGTATTATCTTACTGGTGACACTTAACTTAAAATCACATAATGACCTAATTAGATGTTGTTCCAAGTGAATTCTTGCAGTGGTGGCAAAAAGTGAATGTGTAACTCAAACCGCTATTGAGCAGTGGTTCTCAATCTGTGGTGCTGGTTCTTCGGGTGGTCCACATTTCAAAGATAAAAACCATTAAATAGATGAGTATAGAATGTTTTACTTGAAATGTAGTTCTGATTTAGTCCTGGTTTTGGTCCATTTTAGACCCGGATTTAGTCCCGAGTGCAGACCTTTTTGAACAGATGTTAGTCTGCTTATGCTTTTGTTCCATTTTAGGCTCAGTTTAGTCCAGGTATAGTCATGCTTAAGATTAGATCACCAAATTAATCTTGGTTTTAGACTTAGGTTAGTCCTGATTTAACCACAGATAGTATAGTTAGATAGAGAAAGTCAAATATCCTCACATATACTCCTAGTACACCACTGAGATAAAGCCTTTTTAAATTTCACTGCATACACTCTTCAAATTTTATTTTTTCTCCCTTTTTTACTGATGTTTTTTTTCATTAACAGTGTAAAATGTAAATAAAATTGAGATAATTTCTGGAAGTGTTCCTGATCCTTGCAGTGGATTTTTAATGCAGTGTCACTTGAGGACCTGAAGATCAGGCGCACAGCCAATATTTTTAATATATAGACTTTTTTTTCCCTGGCTTTTTGATGCCTTATCCTTGCCTTGTTATTGTGAAATATCCCAGCACCTGATGTATTGTTTATTGGCTGTTGTAAATAATTGCTTATGTATTTATTTACATTTTACACAGTTAACACTCCTGTGCACTCCTCTGTCCTCGCCTGGAGAAGAGATTTTGCATGCTCACAGTAAAGCGCTGAGGCCACTGACATTTGAAAGACCAATTTGGAGGAAATGGATGTGAGTGGGGCAGTAGCTCAACCATATGATTGAGTTTTTCCCATGTTCACTCTAATATTAAGGAGGGTGCACAGCCATAACTCTGGAGTTATGAATGCATTACCCTTGGTGAGGCTTCCCGGAAAAAAAGAACCTCACTGTTACCATAAGTAGGGGAAAAAAAAGACTTAAAAGCTTAAATATTTGCAAACAATGAAGCCAGAGCACTTATACAACAGCTGATTACCCAATAATAATTTTAATAATACATTCTTATAATATTTTTTTTACAAGCGTCCTTTTGGCTCCAACTTTTTGAACCATTTCTTAATAAAATTGTATTGAGAGGTTTCAGATTACATCACAGCTGTCTAGGCCTGTGTTTTAACTGAGATGGGAGCAGGCAAAAACACAGATTTTTTTGGTGTGGTAGAATAAATATATTGAGATTTGCAGCCATTGTCATAATATTTTAACAAGTAATTTTTGTTTACTATTATGTCTAAAAAGGTCAAAGGTTCCTTTAGGCTATTGTTTGTTTGGCTAATAAGTGATGAGAGCGTTTGGCGCAATTCGATTATTATGAAGTTATAATGAGTTTATTCCTCAAAATGTCATGATATTTAGATTTTCAGATCTTCTGGATATGACATGACAGGCTTTGGTTTAATAAATTGTAGTATTGGCAACAAACATGAGTTGGTTGTTGGTTGATTCAGGTTAAATTTACTCATACTCCCTCCATTTACTTTATTGGGCGTTATACAAGTGGATGGTGCAAACTGTGCTATTCTTTTCATTAACAAGTGTAGATTATAAGAGATGACTTAAAATTTTGTATAGCTGTTTTATCATTGTAATAGAACATAGTAGTTAACCCTTTGATTACAGACAACAGCTTAAAAGAATCACATAATGAGGGAGAAGAGAAGGATTAAGATACAATGGATTACAGCAAAGCATGTAATTATATTTAGATTTAGTTATTTAGATGTTGCAGCATAAGAATTAATGTCCCAATATTATTGTAAGTGCAATAATGGCTGCATAAAACATGCTTAAGGTAATAATTCACATCTAATGGGATTTTGCACACCTGCATTTGCTGATAGTGTTGGACAAGAGTTAATTAAGCTCAGTATCACAGTTATCTGTTTGTTGTTTGTTTGTGCTCTCTATTTTTTATTAGGTAAGCCAATGGTTCTCAAACATTTCACTCCGAGTACCTCTGCAGAAAATATTTCACTTTCCAATACCATAATTGACTAAAATAAGCCTAAATCAGGACTCTCCCCAGTCTAAACACCAAAATAAAATTGTGATTTAATCTTAAAGAAGCTATACTATCCTTTTATTCATATCTTTAAATCAATCTTACCTCTAGAACCACATTGCAGATTTACAACCTAAAATATATTATGGCTAAAAGAAAACATTTCCAATAAATACTTTACTAGTGCCATAAAGAAACGGGTGAAGAGACCAGCAGATGGCAGCAGAGTGCAGAGCTGTTACTGTCTTTTGAACAGAACAAAGAAAAAAAAAGCTTTTAATTTCCTTAAGCTTTTTGTATGATGCCATTTTACTACAGAATTAAAAATATCTGTGAGGAATCAGTGGAAACAGAGCTGTACACAGTTTTGTTTTTGTTTTGTTTTTGTTTTGGTTTTTGATACATGAATGAGAGCAGACTGGATGTAGAGGGCTTGTTGATTGGTTCCTGGAGCTTTTGGAGGTCTCAGAAACTCAATGCCAGAGAATACAGGATTACTCAAACATGCGTGAATGAAACAAAACATAACTGCAGGTATGTTTTTAATGAGAGAACAGCAGGGTAACTTGGTAGAAAGCTCAGAAATGTAGGTTTGAAGAATGACTATATATAGGACAAAAACTTGGCATAAAGCAGAACAAAAGCAGAAATAAATAGACAAGGACTACATTTCTGTTCAAAAAAGCACACAGGACTCAGCCCAGACTAAAATGGGCCTAAACCAGGACTAAGAGCAGGACTAAACTAAATCTAAACCAGTTTCATGGTTTTGATCTTAAAAGATGACAGACACTCCAACGTATCACTAAGAAGAGCCTACGTACCACCAGTTGTATTTGTGCAACAGTTTGAGAACCAATGTTGGGGTTAAAATATAAATATTTAAATCCAATCCCACCATCTCAGGTCGACCAACTGTTAGATCAAGGTTTCTCATGTGACCTTAAGATGGCCTCTGCAGTGCACCTTCAACAAATCCACCTCCTCACATCCTGCCAGCAACGCCCTTTTTTGCACTGAGTACATGCATTATTCACCTAGAAGCACTCTGCAAAAAGTGAGACTTGAAAAAGACTCCTATTCACAAAAAAGTCAAGCCTTAAAAAGCCTAGACAGAGACCCGCTGTGAGTGAGCAGGGGCTGAGACGGAGGACAAAGCAATAATCGAGCTGCCAAGTCTGAGTGCTCGTTCTGCATCGGACCAGCGCTCTAAAATAACATGTCTGAAAGGTCATCGTCCCGCTGCTTTTACTGATTCAGTCTTGAGATCAATATAGATCAGCCGGGGCAAGGATCGTCCAATCAGAAGTGGAGAAACAGAAATGGTGGTTGCACCATTAATTACTCAGTTTAACCAAAGTCAAGATTTTCCTTACAAGTTCACAATGAGCGAAGTGCTGGTGCAAGCTGAGAGGAGTGACACTTGACAAGATGGCACTCAGGGGAAGGATATCAGAGTGAGCAGTGCCAGAATATCGAGTACAAAAGGGTCACAGTCCACTAAGATACACTGAAAATGTACAGTAATAAAGTGCAAATGAATAGAGAAATAAAATTTATAGAACCTACAAAGTAACAAACAGGATAACCATAAAACACGCCTAGACCATTGTTGATCTTGTGATGCTGAAAGTGCTACCTTCTGTTTCTCTGTGGAGATTCTCTATGCTTTAAATTAGTGAAATAAGTCATGTGACAGAGCCAACAATTAAAAAACAATGTAAAGACCCCAAAACCTCTTGCTGTGTGACCTCTCAGAGCATCAAACAAGCATGATGCTCACATTAAAAGACAATGAAATGATGGGTTGAATAAACAAATGTAGTAAAATGTAACAGGATAAAATTGTTATTGTGTGTATAGAAAAAATGCTGCGCTTATGGACAGATAAGTCATGTATGACAAGACGTTGTTTAACATCACAAACTTTCAAACACATTCACTGTGGGATGGAAGCTATCCCAGCAAATATAGGCCTAAAGTGGGGTACACCCTGCACAATGGCCCAGTCACAGGACTGACACTTGCACTAACACACATCCACACCTCACTCTCACATTCACATGGGGCAACTTACATTTAGCATTTGGTAAACAGGGAGGACAACCAGACTCCATCATCTAAAATTATACATAGAATACTTGGAAATGTACATAGAGCCGGACCACATTATGACCACCTCCCTTCTATTATGTTATGCGTTAAGACCACCTGCCTATAGTCCCACAAACTGCATTGCACCTTTCTTTTAGAATTAGCATTAACTTCTTCAGCACAATGAGCTACAGTGGCTCGTCTGGTGGACAGGACCACATGGACCAGCCTTCACTCCCCAAGTGCATCACCTGTTGCCGGTTCACCACTGCTTCTTCCTTGTATCACTTTTGATACTGACTGCAGACCTGGAGATGCTCTGACCCAGTCATCTCTAGCCGTCACAGATTTGCCCTTGTTTATCTCACTAAATCCTCACACTTGCCCATTTTTCTTGCTTCTAACACATGAAATTTGAGGACAAAATGTTCTCCTGCTGCCTAATATATCCCGCCCACTAACAGGTGCCATGATGAAGAAATAATCTGTGTTATTCACTCGACTTGTTAGTGGTCATAATGTTATAAGTTTAAGAAAAGATTGTGACTTACAACTTTAGGAAAGTGTCATAAAGTCACAAATAAAAGGTAATTTAGATTTTAGTCTGTAATGTATCCCGTTTCAAAACTGATACACTCCCAACTGCTTGGCTTCTTATTACACAGAGATCTGATTTCAAGTAATCCAACTCCCCCCTGTGTATTTTTACTTCTCTCCACACCTGAAAATATGGGTAATGATTCATTTGTGACGGGTTTGTTTTTTGTTTGTTTTTTTGCTATTAAATCTATTCCAATCAAGTGCAGAGTACATTGAATGTGGGAGTCCAGTCTCGAAGCAAAAAAAAAAAAAAAAAAAAAAAAAAAGCTTCATGAGGCAGAATAATGAGCCAGACAGTTATTTAAAGCTGGAACCATGACAACAGAAGACCACTGCTGTGGGGAATAGTGGAGCTTTTCACAGTGGTAAAAGGGACGCAGAGGGGGATATGTGACTGAAATGTTGTTGATATGGAATAAGACATGGGGGTCAGTTCTGAAGAGTTTTCAGAAAGAGTTTGTCTTACATATCTTCTCAATAAACAGATCGATGCACAAGGAATTAATCCATTTGGTCGCCTAGAACACCAATGCATGTTTTGCAACCTTAACAAAACCATTATGTGACTAAAAGAAAATGTACTCTACTGGGGCCACAAAGAAACAGGTGACCAGCAGAGGGCAGCAGTGAGGTATTTTGAACAGAAACAGAGAAAAGGAGCTTATTCTTTCATGAAACTTTTTGTATGATTCCATTTTACTACAAAATGAAAATAGCTGTGAGGAGAAGAAAAAGCTCCTTTCCTCTGTTTTTGTTCAAAAGACTGAGCTGCCCTCTGCTGCCCTCTGCTGGTCTTTTCATGGCAGTTGTAAAGTAATTATTAGAAATGTTTTCTTTTACTCACATAATTTTTTCAAAGGTTGTAAAATGCTAGAGGTGACCAAGATTGGTTTAAAAATATAAATAAAATCAGAATATAGCCCATTTAAGGAAAAATGACCTTGTGGTGGTCTATATGCTGTTTTAAAAATGAATCACAATTTATTTTATTTGTGCCAATTTAAATTTTCATTAGTTTCAATTCATTTTTAACCAATTTATGATGCATAGTTACATTCCCACAATCCAAAACTAAAAGCACTAAATATATGTATCATTGACAAAATATGAAAAAAAGTGTATCCACTGCATCAAGGTAAATGCTTCATTTTAATTTTAGCATCTGTGTTGTGCCAAATTGACTCATTGACTCATCCATATTACTGACATTTTCTGACTCCACACATAAGCAGAAACCACAAACGTTAGTTGTATTAAATATTTAAACAGACTTCTTGCACTGAGCTTTTCAGATCCTGCTCAGATTTATAATTACATACATTTACTGTGTCCATCCTGGTGCTGTGACATCCACCTGCAGCTGCACTCTCCTTGTCCAATCCAGGCTTTATTTCACACACTTTTATGTCATCTGTGCCTGCTAAAACCTGTTATCAAATTAACATCTTAATGTTTTTGGCATTTTGTAAATATTTAACAGGTTCAGCACTGAGCCACGTCCATTTCATGGTATGTGTCATATTAGTCAGTTCCAGCCAAAAAACAAACAAACATTACGCCTCATTCATGACACCTTCTCATACACAGATTTGTAGGATTTTTGTCATTTTTTTTCTTGACTGAAAAATGTTCTTGTGGAAGAATAAATCCCAAGAACAGGTGTGAGCACTCTTAAGCACTTAAATTCTACTCTTTTATAATATTTTCAAACTCATAACAGAAGAAAAAAAAATTCCAGTCTGTTATTGAATGGAAAAACAGTGATCAGTTGTAGTATAGAGCAGGTGTAAACCTAAAACAGACTTCATACAGGCTGCTCTCGATGATCACTCACAGCCTCAGTCCCTTCTTAAGAGAACATTCATGAATAAGGCCCCAATATTTGGCAGGTGGTCCTCTTGCTATGCCAAATGCCCAAATAATAAAATATATCTGTTGTTTATCTAAACCAAACCTTACATGTTTATGCCTCGCCCACACTCCATCGGTTACTCACTGGGATCTCCTAATTACCAGTGGACTACCTCAGCCCTCAGCTCACAGTACTTTGTTCTGTCAGCCCAAAACGCACATGCTTTTCAGGGATTAAAGGTCGTGGGAGACCTTTGTTGTGAAGCTCCAGGACTGACCCGGTGAAGCAGGTATCGACAAATGGACCTCTATACCTCTTTCATGTTCATACAGGTCAGTATTGATCAAACCTACCGGAAGAACCACGAGATGAACGCCTACCAGAGACAAGGGAATACTCTCGGAAGATCTTTTTTTCAGTTTCCAAAGGACATCACACAAATAGAGGGAAACAGATTAGTACAGATGTCTCTAGATGTCAAAAAACAAATGAAAATTGTGGAGAGTGAGGAAAACTTATTTTACAACCATCGTGCTGTGTGTGATCTGTGTTCCCCCTGAGATGCTTCTCCGGTGCCGCCTCCTCAAACCCTCACATTCCTCCTCTACTCATCTTCTCTCCAGCATTTTGTGATGAATGCTGTTTGGAGGTAGCCTGGCCTGCCAGACAAACTCTTTTCCTATTCTATACAAAGAAGATTCCTTTGGTAACATTTCATTTCTGAGGCAGAACAATGACCAATCAGAGAAACAAAGGGCTGGATGTAAGCAGCGCACTGTTGACCCAAACAAACATGGATCCCTGACGTTTTTTATTTTTCATAAAACCCCAAAATATGCCGTATTATGAGCAGCTCTGTACCTAAACAGGGACAGCAGCAGAAGCTAGTTGTACAAAGACTTGTGGAAGAAGACATTTTTTATGCATTCGTTAATCACTTAATCTAAACAGGACTTAACTGTTGCTAAAATGGCAACAAGATGAAAAAAAAAATCACACAGAGGACACACGCAGACTTCAGCAGAACCAACAGGTGACGAAGGAAAGCTCTTAACACCATCAATTAGGTCAGAGAAGTTATTAAATTAGCTTTGGTAGCTAGCACCACCTTGGTAAGCTCTTCCACTTTTGTAAGACGCGCTGCAGATAAACAGCTGTGATTTGCCATTTCCAAATTGAACTGAAGAAACACTTTGGTCCAAGAGGGGAACCAGACTGTCCTGCTTGCGAAAAGCTAGTAGGAAAGTCTGGCCCGCCAGGCTAGTTTGGAGGGGCCCCCTGTGATTTTTTTCCCCAAGGGCACCAGGAGACTCTAGCAGCGCCTCTGGGTGCAGAGCATCATTTCAATCTGTGCATCCACTGTACAGCACAATTGCTACTGATGCATACCACATGAGGTGCTGTTGTTTTGCAGCAACACGTCAAGCAAAAGCAATTCAAATTGAACCTCACATCTAAATGCTATTGGTGTCTTTTATTTTGTTGCGTACTTTTGTGTCCCTCTATGCCCTCAAAAACTGACACAATATACATATCAGCAGAGTTGGAGACAGGAAGAGAGGTGGAGGCCTGATGAATGAGAACCAGCTTGTGGCAGTGGTAGAAGAAGATAGGGTTTGAGAGAGCAGTGTGTGGGCGGCTATAGCCTTTACTTTGAAGTGTGTTTTCCCACTGGGGATTGCATTTTCTCAGAGAAGAGCACAGCAGAATGTGTGACGTATGATGCATAAGTACAAATATGTGAAGAGACTTATATGTGTAGCACAAAAGTGTCATAGAGGAAAAAACGTGGATGAAAATACAACTTTGGGTGGTCAAAAAAGGGAAGAGCTGTAACTTTTGACTTTTTCTTTAAAATTTTTGTCCACAAATTAATTCACCGCCTCCACCAAAAACGTTATGAATTTACTGGTGTTTGTTTGGTGTTTGTTAGTCTGTTAGCAAGAGGACGCAATGAACAATTCTATTTAAATTAATTTTTTTTAAAAAGTCAATGATGGGCCATAATACCATCCAGAGTTCTGTGGCACAGAAGAGCATTTACACCTGAACTTGGACCTGAACATTCCAGGTTCAAATGGCTCTATCATTACCAGTTTGTGTTTGCAATATAGTTTCTTTATTTATGAAAACATTTACTAATTGTTTTATGTGAGATAAGGCGAGACAGGCATCTATACTAAAAAGGTTTAATTTATATATATAGATTTTTGTAAACAAAATCTGAATATTAGATGGATCCAGGGTTAAATGGATATCTTATTTTGTCTTTAAAAATTTGAAAATACTGACAATAACTTTAAAAATCTAATCTTGCCTTGTTTCTAGGAGTAAATATCAGGCCAGCAATTATACATAACAAAAAGCCTTCAGAATATAGTTAAATAAAAGACTGGAAAATGTGGTCCTTGCAGGTGCTACTGAAGTGGACATTTCTGACCCAGAGTGAAAAAAACGACCTTTGAAATTAATTTTTCCATTTGAAATCTATGGAGACAATTGATGTATATGTGACAAAATGTAAATGTATTAAAATAAACATGTTAATCTGTAATTTGGACATTTTCTTTCAATTCAGTGTAAAAGACAAGTTCGGGAGCAAACTGGCAAGAAGAAGAAGAAGAAGAAGAAGAAGAAGAATTTACAAAAAGACATTAAAGTATAGTGAATGAATAACTTTCTGTACAACAGTGATTTTTCATGCACAGGTTTAATCTCGTACTGTACAACATCCTTCACACTGACAGACGTTTCAAACAGCTGGACCGCGCACACCACATGGTTCCTATAATAAGCAACAATGCGCAGCTGAGAACAGACAACACTGGCTCGTCACGGGGAAGTGTTACATTTCTTGAATACAGTCCAATTTACAGATAACCTTTTGTGTCTGTACATTTGTGATTTTGTTTTTATTTCAGCTGTTTTTTGTCGCTGGTGGTTGCTGTGACTTGATCCCTGTTTTTCCTCCGCTCCATCTCTGGGCTGGACTTCAGCTCCATCAGCTCCACCTCGCGCTTGGCCGCTATCTCCAACACTTTCTGTTTATTGTAAAAGATCACAAAGTTGTTGATAATGGGGTGTATGGGCAGTGCTATGGCTATGACCCCGCAGAGGAAGCTGACTGCTGCGTTGCACTTCCCTAAGGTCGTTTTGGGATAAATGTCCCCGTATCCCACTGTGGTCATGGTAATGATGGCCCACCAGAAAGACTGCGGGATGCTTCTGAACAGTGTCTCTGGGTGGCTTTGCTCCATGGTGTAGGCTAATGCTGAAAACACAAATATCCCTACACCCATGTACATCAGAAGTAGACCCAGTTCTTTGAGGCTCCTTTTCAGTGCGTAAGTGAGAGTTTGAAGTCCAGCCGAATGTCGCGCCAACTTGAAGATCCTCGCTATGCGCATGATACGCAGGGCTTGTACCGCTTGCTGCACGTTTGCAAGCTCCATCATTGACGTGGTGCCGAGATACGTGAGACTTAGGACCACGTAGAAGGGCATGATAGCCATGAAGTCTATCACGTTCATAATGGAGAGCGCAAAGTGGAGTTTGTTTGGAGACGAGGCGAGACGCAGTACGTACTCCGCCGTGAACCACAGCATACACGCGGTCTCTATGGCGTCGAGCGTGGGGTGCTCAACAAGTTTCCCCTCAGCGTCTGTCACCTGCAGCTCAGGGATGGTCCCCACGCACATCACCACCGCAGAAACGAGGATAGAGAGGAAAGACGCGATGGCGATGACGCGCGCTGCCAGAGACGAGCCAGGCTTCTCCATAAGCCGCCACAAAAACCTCTGGCACTTCTGGCTCCGCGTTACGCAGCGCTCCACCTCCAAGTCCTCCAGGATCACCTTCACTTTACTGGAGATCTCCTTCAGCTCTTCCTCTTTCTCACTCAAGTAGCTCTTACAGCATTCGTCTAAAACATTTTGGTCAATCTTCCAGAACTCCATCTCTTTAATGAAGCAAATGGGACAGATGCCGTTTTTGATGTGAATTTCATCAAAGTAATAAACGTCTATGATGCACTTGAACGCGTCTGGGTCACGGTCAAAGTAGAACTCTTTCCTGCCGGGGTCGAAGTCGTCACAAAGACTTGAAATCCCCTCGTAGTTTTGTGTGGAGCAGGTGAGCAGCTCTGCCAGTCTGCTTTCGGGATAGCGGTTCAAAACGTCCGCGAAGAGAACGACCCGAACTCCGCCTATGTTCACGGCGATCTCCCCCTCGGAGCACAGTCCGGGTCTGTATTTTGGCTTCGGTATCGTCCACATTTTTTAAGATATACGTTGACAGTGTTAAGAAGTGACCAGCGGAGCGCACTAACCAAAATGACTGGCCATTATTTCGGTGCGTAAAACAGTTCCCTCTCCAAAGCACTTTATGAAATGAATGGCACCGCTTTAGCGCACAGCTTTACCTAACACTTCCCAGCTCTCTCTCTCCCTCTCTCCCTCTGTGTGTTGGAGAGAGAGGCCAATCTCTTCACACACTTTTGCCATCCATCGCTTCTCGTGTCTGAGAAATGCAATATGCAGCGTTTGGTTGTGAATCACTGAATACATTCATCAGCTCAGCAAGTAGTTAGTCATCAGTAATACCACTGAGGAAGTGTAACTATTTCTTTATACTGCTTATAAGTATATTGACTACACCACACATCAGTTATGGGACTTCATGTGTTTGTCATACAATCTTCCCAGATTGCAGTTTTGTGCCCTTTACTCTATGCATAAACTGTATTATCCCAAATAATTTATGGGTCGCACTGTTTTTTTCCTGCTATCATAAATTTGCATTATTATTAGTGCGAAAATATTTTAGCATCGATACTCGTTGCTACACAGAACAGTGTCCTCCCCAGTAATTAAGCCTCGAATACATTACATAAAGTGTTACCATTTCAATTCATAATAAAGAACAGAATTTTATCTGCGGTTCTTTTTAGCTCTACAATTGTCACAACAGTTAAATGCATGTCTGTTTTAATCTTGTAAATCATTAAGAGGTCCCCTATTCGACTAAATCGACTTTTTTTTTTTTGTTGTTTTTTTGTTTTGCTTTTAACCATATTATAATGTCGTTTACTCCTCAAGAACATACCTGGAGTTGTGTTTCATTTACGCATGTTTGAGTAATCCTGTTTGCTGAGCCCATCCCCTTATCAAGTTTTAAAATCACGGTCTCAGGGCTTTACACAGACACACGAAACCAGGATGTGCTCCTGCAGCTCATTTATATGTTAGCGTCATGTTGCAAACAGCTGTGCTAAATAGTCATTTTCTCTGTCCAGTCCCCACCACGCAACAGTCACCTAGCATTCTCTTCAAAGTAACAGAAGACGTTTCTCATGGATAGACATTATTTATGAAATACTAATGCAAAGATGTACAAAACTATTTCAAAAAGCCTGAAAAAAGCATATTACAAGTCCTTTAACTGGCCCTGCACTGAGCTGGTTTAGATACACATCTGCACTGAGGAAGCACAGTGTAGAAACTTTCTTAACTGTCTTTTTTTTAATATGTTTTACTTGTAATGGACCAAAACCATCAAATAAAGAATGAGATGATTTGAAATCACACAGTGAGCTGTTTTGTATATCATATACAGTATCTACATGTATATTTAACTGTGTTTTATTACCATTACAAATCAACCAAACACTGTACACATTTCTTACTCTGTTCAACACAGTATGCTGTTACTGCAAGAGGACCCACATCACCATTGTCCTGCAGTGAGAGTTCTAGCTAGGCCAGTGCTTCTCAAACTGTGGTATAGGCACGGCTGGTGGTACGTGGACAGCTTTTGGTGGTACTCAGGAGTCTTTCGTAGTTCAAGTCCTGTTTTAGTTTGGTAAATATGAACCACAATTTAGTCCTGGTTTAGACACAGTTTAGTCCTTGTTTAGTTCTGGTTTTGACTTTGGTTAGTCCTGGATTTGTCCTGGTTTAGTCGTTATTAATTCCTGGTTTAGTCTAGATTTAGTCCCTGTTGTGTCCTTCATTAGTAATGAGTTTCCTGTGCTGATACCTGTTTTATCCCTTTAGACATGGGTTAGTCCTGATTTATGCTCATTTTAGTCCATTAAAGATAGCACTTGAAAATTCAAATATTTTCTGAGGTGGGACTGTGAAAAGTTTAAGAAACACTGGTCTAGGCAGATATAATTGAAAGTACGGTCTATACCTTTTATTTACAGTGCACTGTAGTTTAAATGGCTGTTGTACAAGCCACTACTTAAGCAGCAGTGTTATTTAGTGGGTCCTCTCTTTGTCGACTGCTAGCTGAGCTCCAAAACATTGGTGTTAATGTGAAAAGAGATGTAGGAGTAATACTCCTGCTGACACAGTCCCGGGATGTCACAGCTCACCTGCAAAAAGACAGAGAATCATTATGGGTCACCTTGAAATGATCCACTGGTGTGTTCTGTGTGAGAAGTGCATACAAATGAACTCCCTTAGATGACTGTGTGTTGTAATGTGTATCATTACGTTTGCCTGCAGTGAATTATGAAGTTATGGAGCACACATAGGGCAATCCACAAATGCATAATCAACTATTCACATGCAAAATGCAGATTTATGAATGAAAAATACTAATCATTTTGAAATAATTACTACAGATATATTTGCAAATTACAAGATAGCTGCATACCCCCAGTGGTCGTCACTGGAAAAGTATTTCTTTTGTGAATAAATCTTGCTGTCTCAAAATGTGGGACAAATGTCTCAAAAAGATCCAAATGTGCAGAGTTGATGAATGCACAAATGGAGTGATCTACAAATGCAGACTGGACTGTTCACATCCAAAACTGCAGATTTATAAATAACAAACCTGACTGATTTGTGAAATAATTGCAAATAATATATTTGCAAATAAGAATTTATTTGCAAAAATTGCTGCATGCAAGTCACAAATTAGGGATTTTGAATAAATCATTCTAGTTGCATCAATACATTTATTGTTGCATCAATGTATTTTAGTTTTGCAACAATTAATTTTATTGAAACAAATATAGCTCCATAGTGAATGGCCAGATCACATTTCACTGCAGTCCTGAAAGGCCATGGATGAATTTTCTTTAAAACAGACTGAGTGGCAGATGGTTGACAGAGCTCTCCAAAACAATCTAACATGAAGTCTCACTAACTGGACAAACATGACTATTAGGAATATTATTCACAGTATTCATACTTGTACATTAGATGCAGCTTCAAGGATCAACAATCACTCACTAAATTAAACAATAGTAGTAAAGTAGCAGGGAAGGGAGGTTATGCATTATGTTTACAAATTTCTTCTTTGTTAGATACAAGGTAAATAAAATACTTAAGTCAGTGCTCTCTGGTTGATGAACTATGCAATGCTGTGTGGAACCCTTCTTCCTTCTCTGGGCCAATCAGGTTTGTCTTTTCAAATTTTGCCTAATGTGACCATAAAACATTTTTATTTTATTTTACCCCCAGTCCAATTAAAATGAGCTCTGCCCCAGAGGAGATGGCAGTGTTTCTGGATCATGTTCATATGGATCTTTTTTTTCATGAAAATTAGCAATATGTTTCATGAAATAGTAAAAAATTAGTTTCAACACTTGATACATTCACAACAAAAGGTTTAAAAAGGACTTGGTTTTCATTATTATTATTATTATTATTATTATTATTATTATTATTATTATTATTATTATGAATCAGTCCATATACAGTAGTGCTCTTACATCTGTTTTGCTGGTAGTGGCGGTGGGGTCAAGGTGATTAAAGAGTGAGCCAAGTTCTTCTCTCAGTTTTTTGGAGTGCTTCTTGTCGGTCTGCAGTAGAAGAGCTTGGAAGTTTACTGGCAACCCATACCTGACATGGAAACAGCATAGACAGGGATAAAAATATTTAATAAAACATTGAATTAAAATTAATTTTCAAAAAGTTGCAGCACCACTGACCTGAGGACTGATTCCACAAACACTCTCAGTGCTTTTACATGAATCCAGGCAACAAACATTTGACTGAAATTGACCTTGAGCCAGCGCACAAAGATCCCCTATGGAGGAGTACATATTGAAACACTACTAGTGATTTTTGATAGCATTATGATTTTGACTTACATATTGCTCTTTCTTGCGAACGCTGAGCTGCTTCATGTCTTTCAGCTTCTGCTCCTCCAGCTCCACACAGTATTCGCGCACAATGAACCTATGTGGATCATAGGCTACACTATGTTAAGTGACACGGACAACACAGCCGTCACGCTCTAGGTTTGATTTTCTGCCGGTGCAACCTGCTTACTTGCTCTCCTGTGCTTTGGCTTTGAACTGGCACACGGCCCGTTTAAAAAGTGTGACTGAGAACATGCCGGCCTCTCTGTCCTCGTACAGCCTCCTGATGGTCACACCGAGAACGACAAGAGAAGAAACACATGCACCACTGTAAAGCTGACACGAGAGTGTAAGTAACATTTTGACAACTTTACAGGACTGTTGTTTCCCCAAGTATTTTTTATCATAATTTTCTTTACATATTATTAGGCCTTTGTCACTTTTTTGTCTGTTTTGCTCCAGTGCAAAATGACATCTTCGAATATTTGAAGGTATATTCTATTTTTTTTATTTTGTATTTGTATTGTGTGGTATGAGAATAGATAGACTGCAGTTTGACCACAGTTTTTTTTTTAATTTGGAAAAGAAGTTACATTTGCTTTTTTGGCTCTAACTCAGGGCTCTCACACGCAAATATTGTTATGTCACTGGAGGGACACATAAAGGTTCAGGTAATGACTTCAACAAGTTAAAATAAATTTGTAAAGGGATTTAAAAAAATCATTATAACTTGAGATGATACATTGAGTACATTCAGTAAGTCAAGTGACACAGAATATGCAGTGCAGTAGCAAGAAGCAATTAAAGAGCACCAAAAGCTCTCATCACTTATTAGCCAAACTTATTTCACCTCTTTAGGCATTATAGTAAAACAATGCTGCTTCTAAAATATTCTCCTGTGTGTTTTACTGCCAAAAACACTGTTTTACTTAAGAAAAAAGGAGGAAAAGGTGGGCCACAAATGGCCCTTGACCACAAGTTTGAGACCAATGGCCTAAGTTTTTAAGGCCATTCTTTATATAAAATGTTATAGCAGGTACAGTATATACAATTATGCCCTTTTGGCACTGACTGCATCCTGTAGTCACAGATAGTTGTTGGTGTTTGGTCAGTATCTCTAAATTATTTTAATTTTGTCCAAATGTCACTTACATTCTTTAAATTCTCATCCCTCAAGAATGATGTTGTAAAACAGCTTTTCTTGGCTTTACTACCAAGTTAAACAACAGATAATAAATAATATAATATTTACACAAATAATATTTGTCTGAAATAGTAGTGTGGATGTTCTTTGTTCATCTTATAATTTGCATAGCTAATGTAAATAATGTTTTAACAACAAAAAGACAAACGTGTGCTTTTTGAATGACATTACAATAAACATTTTAGCCACTACACTTTCCTTTATCTCCCAAACTGGAAAACTGCACATGTCATTTCGCTTCCTGCTACTGATCCCAGTGAAGTGGACTATTACTTTCTCCTTGTAACCGAACACCCCTGGTTAGTCTAAACCAGTGAATACTGAGAGGAGGCACGCTGAGCTGTGCACGCTGGAAACCTGCATTAAATAGAAAAGGCTTGTACTTTGTCCAAAACGAAAGAACAACAACCAAACCTGCTCGACCTCGGAACCACAAAATCTGAGAGTGATTCATATTTCCTCTCCCACTGTTCATAGCTCTCTCTAAAACACAAACACATACACAAGCATCAGTAATAATAATCAGTAATAATCTTTTTTTTTAATATTTACTTACCTGTTGACAACTACTAGTAAAGTAGTAAGGTACTCAGAAACTACTAGATCCTCTTTCTTCACAATGTCATTCAGGCTGCGACTTTGCAATGTCCCACTGCAAAGATAGACGCTTGTTTTCATTTCCCACAAAATTAATTTTTAAAATATCATTATATTTTTTTTATTTGGTTTGTGTCTTGCTCACCAATGTTTCTGCTCTAAACTTTGAAGGCTACTTTTTAAACTATTGTATGCAGCAGATCGGGATTTTAACTCTGTCTCCACCAGGGAAACCTCCTGACCGAAGAGAGAACAAATACTGTTATAAAAATACATCTTCATCCTAAAGGGAATATATTATGCTTTTATTCAGATTTTAAACCAATCTTGGTCACCTCTAGAACGGCATTGCGCATTAACAACTTTTAAAACATAATGTGACTAAAAGAAAACGTTTTTATGGCGCCATAAAGAAATATGTATAGAGACCAGCAAAGGGCAGCAGAGTGTGGTTGTATTTTGAACATAAACAAAGAAAATAAACATTTCACATCCTACTTTTACTACATTTACTAACTTTTTATATGATGCCAGTTTACTACAAAATGAAAAATAGCTGTGAGGAATCGTGGGAAACAGAGCTGTACACTGTTTTTAATAAATAAATGAGAGCAGACTGAATGTAGAGGGCTTGCTCCTGGAATGAGCCGCTTTGTGAGCTCAGAACGGCCGTGCCAGAGAATACAGTATTACTCGAAACATGCGTGAATGAAGCAAAACACAACACCGGGTTTTGTTTTTGATGAGGAAACATTATATATAGCCCTTTTAAAGTATTTTAAATTATGCAGTGACATTATACGTGCATATGTACCTTGCTGATGATTTCTTTTAGAGTGGAAAGAGGAAGAGCCGTGGAGTACTTGGCTTTATCCCATTGAAACTTTGTCACATAGGTCATCAGGTCCACTAGGATACAACACATAAAGAAACAACAAATAAGCAATCGTACCGTACTGGAGTTTATATGAGAAAAGGCAAATCAGAGGGAGTATTTTTGACCTTTGTAGGAAGATGGGTTGCATTCTTGCCTCTTAAGCAAAAGGCCATGGGTTACAGAGAAGGAAGAAGAGTAGAAGTAGTAGTACTAGTAAAATTGTATAAGTAATAGTAGTTGTAGTAGCAATAAGAATACAAGTGGTAGTAACAGTAGTATTACTAGTAATAGAAGAAGTAGTAACAGTTTTAGTAGCGGTAGTAATAAAAGTAGTTGTAACAATTGTTGTAGTAGCAGTAGTATTAGTAGTAGACGTAGAAGTAGTGATAGTAGTAAAAGATCTAGTACCAGTAGTAATAGCAGTAGATGTAGTAGTAGCACTAGTAATATAAGTAGTAATAATAGTTGTAGTAGCAGTAGCAAAAGAGCTAGCAGTAACAGTTGTAGTAGCAGTAGTAATAGTAGTAGTAATAACTGTTGTAGTAGTAATAGTAGTAGTAGTTGGAGCCACATTAGTAGAAGTATAGTAGTAAATGCAGCTGTGCAATAACAAAACTTGTACTCAAGTACTTATTCTTAATCTATACTTTTTTCCATATTTTAATCAAGTTATAATTTTGCTCAGTACATTTCCTTCTACTTGAGTAACAGTACATTTACTTGAGTACAGCTTTTTAGCACTCCCTCCACTTAACATTCACAGCATTCACGTCTGAACACGAGGAGACACAGCACTGCAAACTCAAATACCCCTCAGTGACTGGAAGTACGCTCTCAGCGGTGACAGTGGAGCCTTCTCATTCAGGCCGTGGTCTGTTCCCAGCCACACAGGAAGTAGGCAGTGTAAGGTGAACAAATCAGCATAAGTGAACTTTAAATTGAAGTGGTCATTTTTTTTTTTTTTTTTTTTTTTTTTCTTCTCTGTAGGTCATGTTTGCATGTGCATGTAGCCCGGGGCCCCTATGCATTTTCCTAATGAGTTTCTATACAATGTAATTAACGCCATGCAAGTGAGGTGGGTGACTTACCGCCATTGGCTAAGGTGTTCTCCAGCACTTTGTCACCGGACTGCTCTATCACCTCCTTCATACACTGACGTGTTTTTTTAATCACACTGCGAAAAAAAAAAAAAAAAAAAGAAAGACCCACACAAATTATATATACCATTTCCAGTATTTTGTTGCACTGTTAAGAATTCATAGCTTTCCTCGAAATCTATTAATCAGATTCCAATACGATTGACACTGAGGCTTGTGTTAAACTATTAATGTCGCTTCAAGTTATATTTATTCAAAGTTGAACTCAGTTAGAAACTCAAATGTTCCATCTTGCATTAAATTTTAAGGAAGTTGAGCCAACGCTTTATGTGGATTCTTTTTTAATTTAGACACAGCCAAAGGTGGGTAGAGTACTGTTACTTTAAAATAATATTAATTAAAATAAAATAAAACTAATCTTAGAAGTACCACTTATTTAAAAAGTTACAGAGTGCCTCAGATTTAGGCAAGCTGTTCTTCTATTCAAAAAGTAAATGTAACAGAGTAAATGCAACTCGCTACTACCCACCTCTGCACATAGATTCATTTGGTTTTAGGTGAAAATACATGCACCCACCTGAGTCCAGACACAACAACGCAAGTGAATTTCAAATCAGCAAAAGGAAAACTAACCATCAGCCACCCCTGACCATCAATTAATCATGGCTCCGACCGCACACAAGCTCAATGTTACACACCTTAATTAAAGACAAAGCTGCACATTAAGCGACAAACATTCAATAACCATTAAGACAAGAGGCTTGCCGTCATCATCCACTTCTTCTTCTACTCTTTTATTTGTGTAGTGTTTTTTTTTTTTTTTTCTTTCACCTTTCAGTCACTGTGTCCAGTCTGGAGAGATCATCTGAAACGCAGATCAGACTGTCCAGTATTCCCACCTGAGATTACAAGAAAGAACATTTATTGTTAGCTGTAGTTGCTTAAATCAAACACATAATAATAACTCTAGCAATAGGCCTACAGTGTAAACAACTATGTAATCTGGTAAGTCTAATTTAGAAGTTTATGTGTGGAGATTTCAAAAGCTTAGACTAACACTGAATTTATTTAGATATCGGTTGTGTCTAAAGCCTTTTGAGATCGAAAGGTTATGGAAAGTAAAAGAGGTCGGATGGAAATTTTGCCTCAAACTGTAGCGAGCAACCTGACCCTATATCCCTTCACCAGAGAAGGACACCAAACACCATCACCCTCCTCATCTACACTCTACTGTACCCTCGAAACAACACAGACACTAACAGGTGTACTTGTTTCAAAAATATTCATTTAAAATGTGTGATGTGAGGCAATACATAAAAGGTAACAATACAGTTAAAAAAAATCTGAAAAATATGGTCCTACCTTGAGATCTGGGATGAAGAACTTGCAGCAGGAAGCCTGGTTTGTTTTGGCAATGGTGCGTTTGAGTTTCTCTACGTTGGTCAAACTGGTTTTGTCCAGAGGGACCGAAATTAACCACAGGTCTGTCATGACTACAGATGTGTAGCGGCTGAGACAAATGCAATGTGTCCCAATAATGATGGGGAATATACTGTAGAACAGAAAAAAATACTATAAATATTACTGTGTCTAGATAGCTCTTGGCTTACAACAGCATTATAACATAGCCTATGTTTATTAAATATAGATATAAGTCAAGAAAGGGGTCATTTGGGATTAAGTAACACACCAGGCATTTATTGAGAGTCTATTTAAATAAAAAGTAACTTACCATCAGTCTATGTGGAAGTCCATTATCTCTCAGTCCCAAAGTGAAGGGAAAGTGTGAGCAGTTGCCTACCTGAGACTGAGCCAACAGCTGACTGTCCTCTAGGATCACACACACTGTTACATCACTCAGGTGAGGTGAGCAGGTAAATACTTTTGTTTACATAGTTTGTTTGGTTTGCCTATACTTGTTTACCTGTTTCAACACTGCCACTTCACAGGACATCCCGCTACTTTGCTGAACATGGCGTTATTATGACACAGTTAATGTATTATTATTATTATATATTATATTGTTAATTTATTTATTTATTTTTCAATTTTGTTTTCTCTCATGCAGGTGGATAAAGACTGTTTTCTAGGCTAATTTTTGTACAGCTTCTATCTTTTACAAATGCAATAATTACAAAGCTAGCACCAGCAATACTTTAGCTATTATTATAGCTACGGTATATATTATGATTCTGCGTGAATTAAATATTTGTTGTGATATTGTTTTGAGTTTTGAGCTTTGAATTAATAAAACAAAACTAAGTAGGTACGTATGTTTAAGCTCCAGTTTCCACACGGACCTATTTGTGAAAACTCGCATCACTTCCTGTTTTGTTCCGAGGCAACAACGTGGGTTCCTACCGGTGTGTGGAGACAGTGTTATGTACGACCAGAGTTTTGTTTACTTGTAACAATGCAGATTTCTAGTATAAATGATGTAAAGATTTACAATTTGAGCCACGGAAAGTCTCTCCCTGAGGTAAGAGGCTTGTAAATAGATACCTTTGTAACTTTAGCCACTTAGCTAACACAAACTGACATCCACTGGGTTTGTCGAGGATTTATCATTATACAAAAACGAAGACATATGATGCTACAGATAATTACATGTTTCCAAGTTAAATACCTGGGTAACTCCCTTGTCAGCTGCTTAACCTATTCATCACTTTTACTTATTTGTATTGATGCAAATTGGTGGTGTCAAATAGTGTCCTTGCACACATTAAAGGTAAAAAAAATGGGATCTTTGACATTTTGACTATTATGGCTCTTTTTCGACAAAATTTACAGCTGGGATATTATCTGCCATTCATCTATCTACGTTTTTCAGTCATTAAGGAATACCTAGAGTGTCATTATGGTAGCAATGGCCAAATGTACACTAATAGACAATGCGCATCTGGCCCCGATACCAAAGTGAAAGACTGACCAATAGGACAGAGAGACTCGGCTATAACAAAACCAGAGCTCAGTCAGGACTAGACCAGATGTAAATTCTGGCTCCAGTTCTGAACCATATGTGGCCCAAAGGTTTTATTCTTCTATCTGGGCCAAGAGTTTAATTTCCAGAAATGGCCCTAAACACAATTTCTCTCCAGTTTTGAAGGTCTGGCAAACAGTATGTGGGTAGGATATGGCCCACATCTGTTTTACCTTGCCACATCTTAGCCAAAGGACCAAATCTTGTTGCTATCAAATTATAAATGGTTGGTACATAGGCAGCACTGATAAACTTCCCATTTCCCCTCCCGTTTATCTCTAGTGGCTGTCAGATCGAAAAAAGAGGCAACTTCAAAAGAAAGATGTTGGTAAGTGAGCCATTTATTTTTATTTTGCATTTTTGAGTTTTCAACCAGACTGACTTAATCTTCAATTTCAGACATCCAACGCAGGATTGAGCTCATTCAAGACTTTGAGATGCCCACAGTGTGCACCTCTATCAAAGTATCGAGAGACGGGCAGTACATACTGGCAGCTGGTATGAGTAAAGTCTTTTGTGTTTATATTAGTAATTCAATTTAGACTTGTAAGGAGATATTTCTTATGTATTTCCTTAATTTCAGGCACATACAAACCCAGGATCCGTTGTTATGATACATATCAATTATCGCTGAAGTTTGAGCGGTGTCTGGATTCAGATGGTTTGTAAAGTCATAATGCTGCTTATTGAATTACTTCCACTGATTAAATTTGACTTTTTTTTTTTTATCTCTCCATGTAGTCGTGGCATTTGACATCTTGTCTGATGACTACTCTAAGGTGAGAGATCATTTTACTCATTCTAAGTTCATTTTTAGCTACTATATGAAACTATTTTACTCTTTGTGCAGTTGGTGTTTCTGCACTGTGACCGCTATGTAGAATTCCACTCCCAACACGGACACTACTACAAGACACGTATTCCAAAGTTTGGGAGAGACTTTTCTTACCATTATCCGTCTTGTGATCTTTTCTTTGTTGGCACAGGGTAAGAGTTTTTTTTTTAAATATAAATTTTTTTTGAGTGCATCTGTTTTTTATTTATTGTATGACTCTAATTTTGTTTCAGCTCTGAGGTGTACAGGTTAAATCTGGAGCAAGGACGCTTTCTAAACTCCCTTCAGACAGATGCAGTGTAAGCAAAATCTAACTCATGAAGCAGCTGTGCGGCTGACTACATCCTAGGCCACACTTCTTTATTTTACTTTTGTTTTACATTTTATTATAAACTAGTAGTGGGTCATTTGTCTTGTCAGACCAGACACCTTTGCTGCCCTTCCTTAGATTTTATTTTCTTGTTTCTCAATTAGGGAGCACAATGTTTGCGACATCAACCCAGTTCATCATTTGTTCGCCACAGGAACGTCTGAGGTAAGAGATCTTGCTGACAGGGTACCTACATACAAGTTTTATCCTATTATTAAGGACACCATACTAGCAACTGTTTTGACTGACTTGTTTGTTGGTTTCCAGGGAAGGGTGGAGTGCTGGGACCCCCGTGTTAGGAGTCGGGTGGGCCTGCTGGACTGTGCCCTGAGCAGTGTCACTGAGGGAACAGAGTAAGCCAACACAGAACTTATATCACATTGTTAATATTAGCTGGTGGATAAAATAAACACTGAATTCATTATTTATGTACTATGTTTTCTCATATTGCACATTACATGTAATTCCTTACCGTCTGACAGAGTTCAAGGTTTGCCATCAATCAGTGCTCTAAAGTTCAATGGTTCTCTTACCATGGCAGTTGGTACCAGCACTGGACAGGTGAGCCATAATACAGTCACAAACTAAAAGAGATTTTTGTATAAAAGTGGAACAGGGTACTTTGCCATCTCTACACCTAGACAATTTAAAAAGGTATCTTTAATGCTCTCTATTGTCATGTTTTAGAAGCTCAGAGTAATGTTTTCTGTTCTGGATTCCTTCTGAAGGTGTTGTTGTATGACCTACGCTCCAGCCAGCCGCTGCTGGTTAAAGACCATTTCTACAATCTGCCAATCAAATCACTAAACTTTCATGACCAACTTGATCTGGTGGTGTCTGCGGACTCAAAGATAATAAAACTTTGGAATAAAGATACGGTAAGATAGCCACTCAATCCATAAATTGACCAATCATCTATATTGTACCAGAAGAGGAAATTTGGTGTGCAGTAGGCAGTACAACATTTAGGACATTTAAAACACAGTGAGGCACAGTGGAACACAACTTGGAAAAAAAGACCCTTAAAGGAAGAAATATAAATAAGATAAAAAATAATTAAAAGATCATTCATAAACACAGTCGACACTAAAGTTAAAAGTCAAATTAAAGTACATTATAACCCAGTGCAGCCAAATCAAGAATTATGCAAATTAAGAGCTTTTATTGCACAGAGAACAAAAGAGAGTTTAAAGTGCTTAGTTTTGGCTCGGGGCAGCCTGTATCTTTTCCTGGAGAGCAGAAGAACAAATTCCTCCAACAGAGGGTGATCAGTGCTAGAAAGAATGCACTGAGCCTTTTGTAAGATTTGTTTTTCTCATATTATAGTGAGACAGAGCTGCTCTTTGCCTATTATTTTACTGGGCTCTGTCACTATTTTAAGTGGCTCAGAAAGATTTCCATTAAAATAGCCACTGTAATGATTACTTATAATTACAATAATTACTAACATAAATCTCACCTACATTGTATGTCAATAAGTATGTGACATAATCATCTAAACTAAGGCCTGCAAAAAAAAAAAAGATGATTCTTAATAATCTCATTTTCCTCACAGGGCAAAGTGTTCTCTTCTCTTCAGCCTCAGACCAACATCAATGATGTTTGCATGTATCCTAACTCAGGTAAGAACTTTATAGACTTTATAGTACCAGGCCTGTACTCACAGCTGCTCATTTTCACATGTAGACATAAAAAGTTTTCAAAAGTAGTTTACTCTCTTGTACCAATGGGTGGCGCCATCCCACCTTGTTGCCTGAGTGAGAGTTGTGCGCGCTGACTGTAATCTGTTGTAATGTACTGTATACCAAAACTTCAATTTGGTTTTGAATAGCAGTTAGTCCCACTGCAATATTAAAGTCACATTTTAACATATATTAAAATATATCACATGCTTACAGTAAAGGAAAAAACACTTATTGTCAGTTACTGTATCCTGCATCTCATTTACAGGTATGCTCTTCACTGCCAATGAAGATCCCAAGATGAATACTTTCTACATCCCAGTGAGTCAACACCTCCCTCTGAATATTTGCTTCCCAGTAAATCTGTAATTGTGTAAATCTGGAACAAGGTCTCTGTGTCGCAAACTGCAAAAGCTTGTTGATACCAAAACTGCCACATGACTTTATGAAAATCTGCCAGTATGTTTATTTTTACAGAGAAGCTGTGTGTACATTGTAAATGTGATTTGGCCTTGTGTAAATGTGTTCACTTTAGACAAAACACGGACATGGTGATCTTTGGGTCTCTTCACCTGTATCAGACAGTCAGACACTATGTTTCCCTCAACTAATCTAATACACATTCATGATACTGTTTGCCGTTGTGGGTTTTCACTTTTTGTATTAAGCCCAAATTTCAGCTCAGTGCTTCCTGGAGATTACTATGCACTTGCTTCTACGTAAACTAAAAGGATGTGATGTCCTTTTCTGAGAAGTGTGGCCACTGATTGTTCTGACACGACCATATTATGCTTCTTGATTTGACCGGTCTGTACCTGTCTTGGTCTTCTACGTCTGTCTTAAACCATATGGTTTTAAGCCTTGGGGATGACTGTCTGAGTGATTGACTGAGTGATTCAGCTTTAACCTGTTCTTTCTTCCTTCACATTATCAGATTAGGGCCATGCAGGGTGTTATCAGTTGAATTGATTCACAGACCAGTGCTAGGTGGGCTTGACTTTGCCCCCAAGTGATGACGGGGACTGTATAGACTGTACAACACAACAGTGGTTAGGGTATGTACTAACCTTTGGTCTGCCCTCCACAGTATGTGCTCAAACAATAATCCCACACACTCTCAAGTCTTGGCTACTAGTAACATTTGGGCAGACTTGTACATAGGGGCAATGAGTAAGGTGATATCAATAAAAGGCCATGTAAGTCTTTAGTTCAGGTAGATAGGTTAGATGTGGCATTGCTGCGGGTGACAAAACAAGGGCTTATAGGTTGGATAGTTGTTCCTTTTGTTTTTACAGACCACACTGGATTATATTTTGCTATTTTTGTTACTCTTAAAACATTAAAAAATCTCAAAGGTTGTGTGACAAGAGGTAGATTCTAGCAAGTCTGAGTTTTCAGACCCACTCAAATCTATCTTGTCTTGGTCATGACACTGCATTTACAGCAGTGTGTACTGTATAACTAAGTGACTGCCTATGCAGATAACCTAGTTGCTTCATTTAACCACTGACCAGGCATGCATCCAAAGACCTTTGCTAACACAAAGATATGACAAAAAAGCATGACTCTGTTAAGCTTAAACTAGTGTTCTTTAATTTTCACTAAAAATGGGACTTGTGCATTTCATACGAGTGTTAGGTTATTCAAAAATCAAGTACTTTTGTTCATCTGAATTGGAAACATGACCACTTATCCTGTATTTGTTTGAACAGAAGTGTGACTTCAGATGACTTATGTGACTGTCAGTGTTTTCTCAGTAGCGTAAATCTAGACCACATGTGTATGTTTAGGCTCTGGGCCCAGCGCCTCGATGGTGCTCATTCCTCGACAACCTGACGGAGGAGCTGGAGGAGAGCCCGGAGAGCACGGTTTATGACGACTACAAGTTTGTCACCCGGAAGGACCTGGAAAATCTAGGTGGGCTGCTTGTGTTAATCTCAAGGGCAAATGACAAAAGCATTTGTAACTTGAATAACCGCTCTAAGATATTTAAACTTTGAACCAGTAAATACTGGGCCTCCTGACCGGCTCCAGCTTTAGGTGAGATGGTCAAATGGTGTGTGAAGGATGAAGAAGAGCCTGGGAGCTGCTACTGGGAGGGTTCAATGAACACTGGAATGCAGGCTCAGCAGTAAAAAGATCAAATGACAAGAAGCAGAAAAGTGGTTGGCTGCTGAGTAATAAAAGAGAAGAGAGGGCGGGCTGGGGCAGCAGTAGTGTTGGTTTACAGAAGCCGTGAAATGCTCTTCTGTTATGTAACCTTGGCCCCACTGCACACTGCACCTCAAATTCTCCCTGTCTCTGTCTACAAGCTCTCACTTTATTTAATACTCTGACGCCCCAGTGACTTTTTTTGCAGTTTGGTCAGTTGATGTGTCACAGCAATTAACATTTAGTTGCAAACAGTAAATCCTTTCTCAAATGTGATTTTCTGCTGTACCATTAGTCATGTAGCCATTCTACTTAAACACATACTCAATATAGGTCTATATATAGAGAGAGTCTAAAAAGATTTAGATAGATATACTTTAATTCTGTTTTAAATGCATGCATAAACTCTTATACAACTTCAAAAAGCCACTAAACTGGTCCATATTTTCTTGTCAGGATTGTCTCACCTCGTGGGATCCCCTTTACTGAGAGCCTACATGCATGGCTTTTTTATGGACATCAGGCTTTATCACAAGGTGTGTAGTAGTAAAAAAAATGTTTGTAATACTTGTACTGCAGTTTAAAATACTGTTATAGGTGTAATGTGTTGTTGTTTTTTTTTTTTTTGGTCATAGGTGAAAAGCATGGCAAATCCATTTGCATATGAGGAGTACCGCAAGGATAAGATCCGACAAAAGATTGCTGAATCCAGGACTCAGAGAGTGCAGCTAACAGTAAGATGTCTCCATTTTGTGTTGAGTAAACATCCTGAAGATTTGTTGTCTTAGCCTAATATGTTTTTATGTATTTTAAAGATTGCTATACTATGTGACTCTAGATATACTATTATGTTGTTAACTGGGTGATGCAATTTGCATGCTGGTGTTGAGACTGGCAACCAACATTTGAATATTTAGTCATCTCTTCAGCTTCTGTAACACTAACTTCTCTTATCAGCTGGATTGATATAATGTATATACTGAACAAATACTTTGTTCTGACTAAAACAGAAGTTGCCTAAGGTGAACAAGGAGCTGGCACTCAAGCTAATGGAGGAGGGTGATGACCAAGCTGAGCTGGCTTCTAGGAAAAAGAAGGGAAAGGTAGCACTCTTTGTTTTGTTTACCAACCTCTATGGATGTTTCTGCCCTGATACATCACTAATCCCACATTTCTATCTCTCTTCTCGCCCATGTCTGTGCATGCAGGCTGTTCCAAGTATTTTGGGAGATGACCGTTTCAAGGTTATGTTTGAGAACCCAGACTATCAGGTGGATGAGCAAAGCGAAGAATTCCGCCTACTCAACCCTATTGTATCAAAGGTTGGCCAGAAGAGGAAGAAGAAACTGTGGCTGCTGTCGCAGCAGGCTGCTGCTGCCTCCCAACAGGTAGTAACTTTGTCATTGCCTGGCACAACTTTATGTAAAAAAAGTAATAATAATCAGAACCTCTCCAAAGGAAATGTTACATTTTGGGTACCACATTTTGCAACATTTAACACCAACATTGCCTATTGCCTTGGATTCAGCTTTAATATATCTAGATTATTCAGTAAATCCCTGTCTTACAATGTTATTGATTGGATATTATGACCTGAATTAATATTTAAATACATTTTATTAAATTGGTCAGAATTGGGTAATAACTCTCTGGTAATAAATCTCTGCTCTAACTGTAAGCATTGACAAGCAGTTATACTGAAGTGTAGTTAACTGAACTGAAAAACTTGTGGTTAGAAATTGTATCTATTTGTCCAGGAGGCTGAAGAAGATGAACCAGAAGGTCGAGCCAGTTCAGAAGAAGAGAGCTCAGATGATGACAAGAGTTGGGTGGAGGAGGTGAGGGAGCAGCGGCGTCTGCTGCGGGAAGAGGATCGAGAGCGCCGGCGGCAGGACAGGAAGGAGGCTGACCGCAACACTATCCTACTGGACAGAGAGCAGAACGGGACACAGAAAATCTCCAACATGCCTACAGGCAAAAAGTCAAACCAACCTCAGTTTTATCAAATCAAAGCTGGAGAGGAATTCCGCAGTTTTAACGACATGGCCCGCAAGCAGAAACTGCAAAAGTATGTGATAAATAACACTGAGAGCTATCTTTGACTTTTTAGAGCTTAGATTGATGTCAGACTGCTGTAGGGTCTTTTACAGCATGTCATGAAATATGGCCCTATCCTTCTGCTGGATCCTTACAACAGTAAAACAGCATCACATATATGTTTTTTAATGAGTGATTGAGAGCTGTTACTGTTTTTCCCAGGACATCTCTGGAAGAGCGTTTGATGCTGGAGGAGAACTCTGGAATGAGTAACGTGGCTGACACAGCAGTGGGAAGCAAACAACTCACTTTTACTCTTAAAAAGGTAAATTAATTATTTAAAACATTCATTTGCCTAGGACTCTTTCATTGTTGTTGATACATAGAGGAATAGAGTATTTCTGGCACTGCGGCCAATATCCTTAACCAATACTAAAACAGTACAATATAAGTTATATCCGCCCTGATAATGTGCTTTCCTTTCTATAAATGTTTGGATTTGGTTGTTGAAGGTGCTTGTCTTTCTTTCTTTGTAGTCAGAGCAGCAGAGGAAGCAGCAACAGGCAGAGCGAGACCACCACGAGGAAAGAAAGAAGTTGAGGCGCTCGGCCGGGCACTTGAGCAGTGCTAGAGGAAGAGGACGGGGAAGAGGAAGGGGCAGAGGAAGGGGACGTTTCTGAGGGGTCCAGCCTGACCCTTCATCATTTGTTCTTTACCTAATCTCATATTTCACCCCATCCCCCCACCCCCTGCTTTACAACTGCACTACTGACATTGACTAACGGACAAGACAGTGATGCTCCTGGGTGGGCTCTCTCCGTTATACTATGCACACGTGAAAAGCATGAGAAAGAATTACAGTGTTACAGTGCCTAAAACACCCAAATGTACTGTTAGAAAATTTAACAGGTTTTTAAAATTTGCTCTGTTTGTCCTTGTTTCATACTAGTCCTCTGTATTTTGTAGAATTGAAATGTTTGTGTGACTGTATATGTTTTAAAGCCTTATATTATTTTGCTGATTGTACAAAAGTAGATCAACATTTTACAAAAAACATGCTTGACTGGTATTTTTGTAGTGTACAAAAACATACTTTGTTCTGTAGTACCTCTAAATATATGTTAAAATGACCATATGGCGCCTATACCAGACTAAAAGCAGCTTAGACGTTATTGCATCAGAAGTACGTAGAGGGGTGGAGCAAAAAAATGATTTTTTTCCCCCCTCCAGCCAACAACGTAACTTCTGGGAAATACCAGAACTTCTTGGGTGTCCTCCCCACCCACCCCCCATCTCCCCTTTCTGCCAGCTGCCTGAGCTCCCAATTCAGGAATTGGTCCTTTTTTTTTAAAAGTGGAGGAGGAGCGCGGCATCTCTGGCTTGTTTGAAGTCACTTTGGTGTTGTAATGCATTCGCCACTTCAGATACAAAACTGTTAGAAGAAATGAAGATAAACTTGATATCCAAACTTTGTTACAAAATAGTCTTACTAGTACTACAGAACATATCTTAGAAAAACAACACACAACATGGCTTAAGCTTTTAACACCTGAGATTTGTATTTGCTTCTCTGACTTTGTCTATTGCTTATTATAAGTTGCTGTAGCTATAAAAGTGACAAGATAATCCAGATTTTCACACTGTAGTGGGCAGCTACTACAAGGAAGCCATCTTGGCAGTGGAGTTTGTTTATGTGTTAGTAGCACTAATTGAATGTGTCCAAGTGGCTGCCAGTGTTTCGCAGGCTAACTGAGGGCTGTGGGTCAGTCAAGGCTCTACTCTTTAATCCACTTAACTCTTTAGGAAGTCTGTTTTTAATGTCACATATCGGTGTCAACAACAGAGTCAAAATATCAGCCAAGTTTGACAAGTGATAGGATGCTTTTAGAGCAGTAATTTTGAACCAGGGTGCTCAGGGCTGCCAACTCAAATCAAATCCATATAGGAAAACACTAATAAATCCAGTCTGCGTTTTCACTTGTAACGTGTGTTTACACACAAGGGAATGCCAGGTTTCTTATAATCCAGTCTGTGTTTTTGCCATCTCCTGAACTGAGAGCGGCTGTGAACAGTGGTGCTGCAGTGCTGGAGAGCGCAAGAAAGACCATCTTAAACTACAGAGCAAAATCAGCAAATCATTACAAAACAGTAACTACTTAAAGGTGCTATGAGCAGTATATCTTTTTATATTTAACAAAGATTACCCACAAGATATCAAGATATCTTCAATACTTCAAGATATGAAATAAACATGTTTAAATCAAATATTAGTTGTACTGATAACAATGCTACAGTTGAGTTAGTAACAGTTTAAAATATGTTTTACATAATGGCCAAGTTGTTTTTGTTTACATTTTTTTGTTTTGATTCTAAACCTGCATTGCTGATCGTCCAATCAGAAAAGAGACCATTGTTTTGATTTAGACTGCAGTATCGTTTTCAAAGCAGTACTAGTGCATGCTGCCCACAGTACCTTTAAGAGCCCTGGACATGCATTCAGAGACAGGGACGTGCACACTCGCAACAGTCCTTTTTTCTCATCACCCAACCTGTCCCTCCAGGGAAAATCCCTACTACTTATATTGGTTGATTAAAATCATTTTTACATCCCTTATTAGCCAGGAGCATAATACAAACATACATCGATTTAGTTATTTTTTCAGACTTAGCAAAGCCCTACATCCTGTCCATATTCTTAGTTTCTTTTGCTTTCTGCATCTTGTGAATAAACTTTTTTAAGCCATGACTCTCTCTCTCCTGTCAAAAAGAGAGCTGACAGGACAGAGCAGAGGTCAGACCATACAGAACGATTTAAAACTGGTTCAGAGAGAGCAGACACATCCTTCTCCACCTTCAACATATTTGTCTAAAGATGACAGGAGCTGAGCAAAATCTAATAGCACAGCCGTTTACCCTTTGTCTGTTTGCGCCTTATTTGTTATTTGCAAATTAACCACATGCATATGGTAAAGTCCAGCAGAACGTAATGATGGACGAGATGGATATCACAAGACCTGGTTCTGTTGCAGAACTTTAAATGGTTACTTAAAAACTGTTTGTTATTCTGAGATTACAACTTAATTATAATGAGAAAACAAGATTTGTATTCCCGAGATAACTTAATTTTCTTGTTATAACGAGAAAAATTTGTTTTCCCAAGATAACAAGAAAATTCAGTTGTTATAACGAGATAACAGGAAGAAAAACAAAATAAAACAAAACAAAACAAAAAACAACAACGTATGAATCAATGGCCATATGGCTTCCTTATTTATGCGCACCAGACTTCCATGTTAATACTTTTTTCACAGAAAGAACACATCCCCATTACCCTTGTTTTGTCCAACATACTTTAGGACAACTTGTAACACGTGTGTTACTGAGTTTAAAAGACAATATTCAAAGGAAGGCAACAGCCTCAGGTGGATTTGCAACATGAGTCCTGTCTTGCCTTGTCTAGCCTAAACTTGTTTATAATAACTAAAAACAAAACAACAACATTCCCTACCTCAGACTTTCAAACCTCCATGAGGAAGATACGAGTACTTTTACCTTACTTTTATGCTCTGTGCTGAGCAGACAAAACTGGCCCCTATCATACAATGAGATGTGACCAAACTACTACACATTATACTTTTAATTCAGAATTCACCTCAGAATGAAATAGTACCTTTGACCATGTATTCCTGATAACTTTATAGTACCCTGCTCTCAGATTTACTTTGTAGGATACATAATTCAACATTTTAAAACACCCTAAATCTTTTAAGACCCAAATGGCTGTATGAGTTAACTTGTCTTTGGCCTGGGCCCTTTTTCTTCCAACAGGATCAAAGCCTGACTGAAATGTGCTGATGCAGCTTGTTCGACGAGCTTCGAGCCAATCCCTGGAGCCACAAAAGATGTTCCAGTGAAAATACCATTGCACTTTTTTTCAGTCTTCACACTGTTGAGTGAACTGACTGGACAACTCAACCTTGAAAGAAGACCGAAATGGTGAGTCAGCAGAGGGACAGATTAAACAACTCTCTTCTCATCACTTCATGGCTAACAAGTGGCAACTGGGTCAACTGCAAGGTGACGCACCAATTCAGTCATTATAGCTTTTTGATAATATAGCCCTACATTAGTGGATTACAATATGGTACAAAGGTGAATTTATTTTAATTTTAATTTAAAATATTTAACTTTAGCTTCCAAAGTCCCATCTTAAACGTACTCAAATGAGTCAAAATCTTGCCTAAACCAGCACTAACATGTAACTAAACTAGGACTAAACCAGGGCTAAACCAAGACCAAACCAACACTAGCTCCAACTAAAGTAAGACTAAAACTGGCTCTAAATTAAACGAAATCAAAACTGTAAAAGACTCCAGAACCACCAGAAAAAGTAGTACCACCTGTAGTAGCCCTATTTCAGTTTGACAGCTGCTGATAAAGTGACCTGGACAGTCAAACTAACTCTTTTCTTTTTCAGTACAAAGAAGTTATTCTGGTACCTCATTGTTTAAGTTTGATTTCAGTGGGTGAACAATCATTGACGGAGCCACCAGTCAGAGAAACCAAGCACAGGACGTGAGTGGCGAGATGTTAGCAGTGCGCCGCTGACCTGTATCCAAAACAAACATGGCGCTTCTGAAGAATTGGCTGTTGTTAAAATGACAAGGAAAAAAACTTCAGCAGAATCAACAGGCGACGAAGGAAAGCACTCAACAGGCGTTAATCAGGTGAGAGAGGTTATTAAATTAGCTCTGTATTAGCCCGCCGCCATCTTGGATATTTTTCATAGAGGTTATCTTCTGCTTTTGTCAGACATGCTGGAGAAAAACATCTGTGATAGCTAAAACAAAGTAGGTGGGGCTGGACAGGCTAATGATATGTGTGAAATATTTTAGGGATTTATTTTAATTGTGATGATTATGAAACTTTTTCCCTTTCTGCTTTTCCCTTCTGGGGTTGCCGCAGTAAAATCACCTGCCTTCTAGCTTGCAGTGAGTTACATATTGTTTAGGCATAGTTTTTATGCTGGATGTCTGACACAGCACTCCCCATTTATTCAGGCTTGGGACCAGCATAAAGAAGACACAAGAATACATAAGCTTGTGGCTGGATTTATAATGATAATGATTAATAATGTATAATATTGTATTTAGTACATTTTAACATTGCTCTCAAAATGTGTACTTGACGTGAATCTTTCCATTTCTAAACCCAAGATTTGTTATTTTAATCGTGCAAGCCACAAAGCATGATGTCAGTACATATGTTAGCCTTTAAGATGTTGTGGTGTGGAGTCACGCATCTATAAATACCAGACAACTGTTCCATAAGCCATGGTAAACCTTTCATTTACTTACTTTGTGTACAGTACTGTGGTAGGTTGCCAGACGCTCAGTGTGACCCTAATTACAAGCCACCCATTGTCTGTATATCTCATGAAATAGTCTAGACATCTCACCTTTATATCCTTTTAATTTACATTCACATTTTGTTTCATAATGTTTTGCTTCTCCCATCCATTCAGAGATACAACTACAGTCATTTGTATATGAAATCAAGATATGCATTATAATTTGAATTTCCTTTTGTGGCTGGCAAGTCATAATCTTTCTGACCAGCTGCCTGGATGAAGTCTGACAGATTACAGAGCCACTCTAAGAAGCCTAAAGAGGTATCATCTGTTTAGACATGGACATAGGAAGTTGTCTGGATGCACTGACCTTTGACCTTACTATGTAGTTTGAAGGCACAAACTCAGATCAATGAGTATTTATAACACACAACATAACAAAATGAATTTGTTGGAAACAGAGGTCCAAGTCTGTACTTATAAGAAAAAGTACTGTTACTAAAAAAAATAAATATTCAAGTACATTTAGGTCCATAGGTATTTTAACACTGACACACATTTTGTTATTTTAGGTTTTTACCAAAACTATTAAAAATACAGTTATATAATTTATATGTGCTTAAAGTACAAACTCTCAGCTGTAATTTGAGAGCATTCATGTCCAAATCTGAGAAAAGGTTTAGGAATTACAACTCTTCAATGTGTAGCAGCCTCTTCTTCAAGGGCTCAAAAGGAATTGGACAGATGAACACTACTACTACTACTACTACTACTACTACTACTACTACTACTACTACTACTACTACTACCAGCTTTTAGTGCTAGTGACAATGAAGTGACTGATCAAAGTTTTACTGATTGTGATCTGCCACTTAGATAGTTTGCAAGGAACCAAGCCAAGTTACCCCGAATGCCATAAACTGGTAATTTTTGTAAAATGGCAAAGTGTGGTACACTGTCAAATTCCACAGCCAGATCTAGAAATATTGCGCAGGTTGAATATTGATTTCACGATTTAATAAACATTTATGGTAAAAATAAACAAGCTGGTCAGTTGTTGAGCGTCCGTTTAGGAATCCATATTGTGCCTCAGAGATTAGGGAGCTGGATGTTAGGAATGACAGTAGTTTCTTGAGAATGGTTTCAAGTACCTTAACAACATTTGAGGTTATGGATATAGGTCGGTAATTATTTGGGTCTTCATGGGACCTTCTAGTGTAAAGCTTACTTAAGTAGAAAGTACTACCACCATTGCATTACTACATTTACTACTGCTACAACTAGTACTGCTACTACTAGTGCTGCTGCTTCTACTTCTACAACTAATAATACTACTATTACTGCCACTATTACTACTACCCACTTTGCCAGGTCAAAAATACTTTTAGTCTTTTAAGGTCAAATGATGTTATAGAGAATGCACTCAGAAAGTAAGTCTTTCCAAAATGTTCTTATATAAATTAAATAGTACAAGTATCTTGTTACGTTTTTATCTCTGTTGAAGAAATAAAATAAAAATGTTTTAAAACCAAACAAATGTAAAAAAAAAATGTGGTAACCAGTGACCCAACTGTGCTGATTGTTTCATGGTACAAATGGAGGATAGTGTCTTATCAAAGATAAGGTAAAAGTCTCCTGTCTCTTGACACTGTCTTGATTTATCCACTTTGAATTGTATACATAAACTCTGGAAGAAACTGTTATACTTTAGGCCTACATAAATAAATCATTACAGATGCAGTAGAGCACAAAGCATCATGCACAGCACTGCATAATAACGGGGGCCATTAGCAGCGATGTTTCGTGTCTTTAAAATTAAGAAAACTCTTGTGAATGTCAGGGGCACTATTGTTTACAGTAATAAGTCATTACAATTGTATACAAAGTAGGGCTGGATATTACAGGAATGGGTTGTGACAGTTCAGTAGTGCTGAACTGAACAAGACAACCAAATCTGTCACATAAAATCTCCAAAAATCCGAACTAGGTTTTAGATACTGCTGTCTAGTCTTGTGATTTTGTATGATAATGATAAGCATCTTTGGGAAGTAAATGTGGAACTCACTTCCTGCCTGCAAGGAACAGCTATGCAAAAAGAGTAAGGGCTGTTGATCAGGTTGAGGACAGTAACAACAAAAAACAAACAAACACACACACACAAAACAACAACAACAACAACAACACTGATTTATCATTAACCCAAACTCTTGTTTTTACCAGTTCAAAAAAGGGCTTAGATAATTTCTTGGAATGAATGACTTAAGATCATTTATCATTGTGTGTAATGGTTTAAAATGGAAAAGATCGTGATGCCATTTTGATGGTGGCTTTCCAAATCAGGAAAAAATATTATGTAGCTCCACAATAGTGTCTTAAAACTAATGCTGATTGTACCTTTTCCATCCGTACTGTTAGATCACACAAATGACATCCTTCATTTTCCATTCCCTCCATTTGGTAATGTCTGGTTGCAAACCCTAAAGTGCATGAGAGAGAGAGCAGCTGCGAACATGATACAGTATGCAGTGGAGTTTCTGTTTTAAATATATTCAGTATGTTTGCAATGTTAGAATAAAAGCTCTTAAAGACTCACAAAAAGTAGCATTTATAATCGTCCTATGGCACATTTGTTTTGTAATCAAAAACAGCTTTATCCTATAAAACAGTGTGCATTAGTAGTTGGCTTTAAAGTAAAATGCGCTCCATTCCAGTGTATTTTTTTTTATTTTAAATTTGATGGGACAATAGCTGTAGAATTTTAAACTAAGCTAATTAAGCCTTCATTAAAACGTTTTAATTTTTACTGGTCATATTCATTGGTTAGCTAAGAGGCCAACTAAAGATGTGGAAAAAGAGTTGTCTGCTTTACTGTTTTATTCCTAGCTATACATTTGATTCTACTAAACCCTACTTTTTTATTTTATTTTTTTATAACTAGTACGTAGCCAGTGCACAGTATACGCATTTCACACCACCATCCTAAACAAAGATGAAACACTTAACTACGACTAGTCTTTTGAATGTTTGCCAGACAATGAGGAAAAGCCAAATGCTATTCACACAAAGAAGGAGAGACCGGTTTGAACAGGTTTCGTTACTTCGTTACCAATACTTTTGTACTTTTCTAGGCGCCCCCTGTGTCTTGATGGGGGCCATGGGATGCGGCGACAGGAATGAACCGGTTCCTACGGGGGAGGGCCGCCGGTTTCAGCTGGCTGCGTTGCCGTGGTAACAGCCTTCTATAAATACCGTGGAGCGCCTCTTGCTTCCTCCACTCCAGGTACAGACGTCGTGGAGAAGCTAGGCCCGACAGCAGATTTCACCAAGGGGGAACTGCTGTATTTTATCCCAGTACTCAGATCTAATGGACAAACTCTTTGTAAATGCTTTTTAAGGTAAGCTAAGCATTATAAGGATGTGCTACATTTATACGTAACGTTAAGCGAACTAGCTAACATGAGTAGCTAGCTAAAGCTAAGGCCACAGCAATGAGGGAACAATGAGAAACGAGTATCTAGACAGTTTGAACCAAGCTGGGCTTCATTCATTTAATAATTTTTTGCTGTAAAAGTCAGCTGCTGCGTGGCCTTGTTACTAGCTCACTTGCTAGTTTATCATTTATGCTATTGTAAATAGTTGTAGTTTGCGACTAGTTGAAATAATATTGACTGGTGTCTGTAACGTTATATTTTCATTTGGTTTTGTGAGTTCGAGACTAGATCTGTTAAAGTAACGTTATTTAGGTTAAAAATCTAGTACTTATCATCGTCCAACATTACCGCATGGCCGGAACCGGCACAGTCGCTGCATGCTGACGTAGTTTTCCATTGTTTGCCGCCGATTGGTTTGTGGTGGTGCCTTTCTTCCACGTAGAAGGCGATTCGTCTTTGTAATTGGGTTGAGTTGCTGGGCGGGTCTTGTAACAGATGGTGTCAAATTGTCATGACACAGTTATAAAATTAGAGTGGATTCGCAGTTTGAAAACCGTGTGGTGTAAGGTCCTACCTGTGGGCCTTGAGCAAGCCACCATCGCTCATATTTCTACACTTTATTATTTTTTTTCTTCCACAGAATAATCTCTCTAGGAAAACGCACACTGGCTACTCAGAAGGCCCTGGCCTGGAGGCTTATTTGAAAGGGTTTAACTTCACTGGTGAGCCCCCTTGGCTTCTCTGCACCTGAGCAACGCCTCATAACAAATTCTGTTGATTTTGTATCCTAGTAAGTGTCTCCATAAATATATTTGATTAAAATCTGATCATACAGACACTTGTGTGTATAACCCACATTAAAATAAGAAACATTTAAACACTGTTCTCAGCATCTCACAGGTTATAACCTTGTTGTTGCAGCTTCTTGGTAACCAACACAAAATTGTTGACCATGAACCCTACTGCTGACTTTGACTTCTCATTCCTGGAGGAGGGCTTTTCTGCCCGGGACGTTGTTGAGCAGAACATCAATGAATCGTCTATGACGGTAAGCCTGCAGTGCTGGTATTGTTTAGGGGAGACACAGTTGATACCCTTGTTTATGTGATAAATATGTCAACGGTTTCATGTTGAAATTCTCATTTAGCCATGCTTCTGTTTAAATGGACCGTTTCTCATATCCGTGTTATCATTTAAGTGTTGCACTTATCATATGCAGAGTATCATTTAATATACATTATTAATAACTTTTGTTTCTAGGATATTGTATGCCATGTTCAGCAATCTCTTATTTGCTTTAGGATGACAGAGATGCCTTCTATGTCTGTGACTTGGGTGACATCTTGAAGAAACACATGCGGTGGACAAGGGCCCTGCCTCGTGTCACTCCATTTTATGCTGTCAAATGCAATGACAGTCGGAGTGTTGTTACAACCCTCGCTTCCTTGGGGACAGGCTTTGACTGTGCAAGCAAGGTGCATATTGGCTAGTGGCCATTCTAAGCTCTACCAGTAAAAGGCTGAAGTAGTCTGTTCTTAAACTGTCCCTTTTTGCTAACTGTTGCCATGACAATTTTCAGACTGAGATTCAGCTGGTTCAGTCTCTGGGAGTGGATCCAAACAGAATAATTTATGCCAACCCCTGCAAGCAGGTTTCTCAGATAAAGTATGCTTCTGCCCATGGGGTCCAGATGATGACGTTTGACAGTGAGCTGGAACTCATGAAAGTGGCCCGCTACCATGACAGTGCTAAGTAAGTAACAACTGTTAAACACAAGAGTCGCTGATGTTTCTTCTTTTGGGTAACTTTTATTTTTTTGTTTTTCTCCAGGCTTGTGCTGCGTATTGCCACTGATGACTCAAAGGCAGTGTGTCGCCTTAGTGTAAAATTTGGAGCACCACTCAAGGCTTGCAGAGGTCTTCTAGAACAGGCTAAAGAGTTGGGGCTGGATGTCATTGGTGTGAGCTTTCATGTAGGAAGTGGCTGCACTGACCCACTGACTTATAGTCAGGCTATTGGTGATGCCCGCTGTGTCTTTGATATGGGTGTAAGTACCAAGACTTGTTCTGTGTAATTTGGTTCATTTTGACCATTACATTAAAAAAAACCTAACTTCTCAGGATGAGCTGGGGTTCAAAATGAACCTGCTGGATATTGGAGGTGGCTTCCCTGGTTCAGATGATGTGGAGCTCAAATTTGAAGAGGTATATTTTTCATATGTATATTTTTCCATATAAATGTCAAGCAAGTTCAGAAAGTAGTAGTTTATAAATCTTTTATTCTTTCCACTTGTAGATAACCGCAGTCATCAACCCTGCGTTGGACAAATATTTCCCTGTTGACAGTAATGTGAAGATCATAGCAGAGCCTGGACGTTTTTATGTGGCGTCCGCGTACACACTAGTTGTAAATGTCATTGCAAAGAAAGTCGTCATGGATGATGAAACAGCATCTGATGGTAAGGCTTATTCAAATGTTTTAGAGTAGATTTGCACAGCTAAATGTATTGTTAATGCTTGTGCTACTCTTTATAGAGGAGGATGAAGGGACCACAGACAGGACCATCATGTATTATGTAAACGATGGTGTTTATGGTTCATTCAACTGCATTTTGTATGACCATGCCCACTGTCTGCCATCACTGCATAAGGTAACTTGTCTTCAATATTTAGTCAATAGAAACACTGCTCTAATGTATCTTAATCATCTGCCCCCTTGTCACTGACAGAGACCAAAGCCAGATGAGCCTATGTACCCTTGCAGCATCTGGGGTCCGACCTGCGATGGATTGGACCGCATTGTTGAGCAGTGTACTCTGCCGGACTTGCAGGTGGGCGACTGGTTGGTTTTTGAGAACATGGGGGCCTACACTGTGGCAGCATCTTCAACGTTCAATGGCTTCCAGAGACCGGACATTCATTATGTGATTTCACGTCTCGCATGGTAAGGAGTGCTTTAAGTTCAGATGCATTTGAAGATGGTGTGATGGTAATTGAGCAATGTAACAAACTTTATGTATTTTCTAGGCAACGTGTCCAACAGATTTCATCGCAGGGCCTTCCAGCTCTGGTAGGAGAGTCTTGTCTGAAGGAACTGCCAGCATACTGTGGCAGAGAAAGTGGCGTAGAGATGCCTACAAAACCCTGTCAGACCAATGTGGTTTAAAGGATGTAGTTCTTTCATATCATGGCCAGTGACTTGACATGAGGAGAGGAGCACGTTGTGCACATTTCTCTTCAGTACGAAAGCGGGGGATTGTTGCTTCGCAAGGGCAGAATCACATCTGTTTCAATGTTTCACTGCAGCCTGTTACGGAGAAGCTGTTAGACTTTCTAAGCGAAAAGAAGTACAAATATTTACTTGGTTTAGCAAAGTCTCTACAATTCAGCTAATAGTACTTTTCACTATCCATTTTATTAAATAGATATCGTGTATTGACATTGAACTAAATTTGACAAAAGTTGCCATGACCACATTACATTTACACCTGCAAACTTTGAGATGAATTTAAGTCCTGTAATGGCTATGTTTTTTTTTTTTTTTTTTAGCTTATTCATGACTCCCATTTTTTGTGCAGAACCCCTTCCAGTGTTAATTATTAGGATTCACATATACAGCATGGCTGAATCTGTATTGTATAGAATTACTGCTCCAGTTGTACTCGCTGCCTCAACAGTGCCCGCCAACCCCCTGCTATAAATGCGTATCTGAAACATGTCAAAGGCAAAGATGCAAATGCATTTTGCTGAATTCTCAAGTTTTAGTTAATCTTTTTGATACAAGTAAATTGTTACTGACGTGAGCTACCACATAGATGATTATCCCTTGTCTAGCTTTTAAACTCTTAATATACTTATTTTTTTGAAAAGTCAGTGGGGAAAATGAAGGGAACTTGAACAGCACTAGCTTGAAAAGATTGCTTTTACACATCTGTATGTCAAACAACAAATGTTACAACTGTAAATGTCAGCATTTACATGTACCGGTCTGATGCTTTAGTGTGTTAAACATGACTAGCATTAAGTCTTGATAATTGATACTGAACCTACAGGGACTACAAGCACACAATTCCCCCTTTTTTTTTTTTTTTTTTTTTTTTTTTTTTTTTTTTTTTTTTCTCCAATTTGTAGAAGGCACGATGTCTGTTTGAGACTGGAAACAGGCTATGTTTAAGTAAAAGTGGATACAAAAGAGACAGGATTGCACATTAATTTTGCTTTCCTATGGAAACTTGTTAAAGTTTTTTTTTTTTTTTGTATAAAAATAAAACACTAGAGGCAAAGCCAGTTTCATGTGTTTTATTGTTAGATGACAAAAAACAATTTTTGCTAGTATAATCTTTTTGTATACATGTATAAAACAAGTAATGTTTCCATACTGGACACAAAGAATGAGGACAGTATGCTTGCATTTTAAAAATTAATATGCAAAAGATTTTATTTTTTAAATAGGATAAAAAGGCACTAAGTAACGAATGCTTGGTCAACCAGCTGATCACACAACACTTTTACCTGTAAAGAAACGTAGTACCTCAGACCCAGGCCTGATGTAGGGTACAGGGTGGAGTGTGAAAGACTCAGATCAGATCTCACTGCCACCTTTTTTTTTTTTTTTTTTTTTTTTTGCAATGGCTGTGTCACTCACCAGATTGCAGCACCATCAAGCATTAATTTCACCTGTTAAGGACTAAACTTGAGGCAGAAAGGCCCACAAGCAATGACTGAAGACGGCTGCAATAAAGGCCTGGCAAAACATTATAAAATGGGAAACCCAGTGTTTGGTGACGTGCAGGGGTTGCATCAGCGCCACCTGTGCCCCTGCTGTGATAGCCACGCCTCCTTCCCTGTAGACTGAATGCTATTGGCTGAACTGTGCCAGTTTCTGCCAGATCTGTGCAGGTGCAGCAGCAGTCATCAGTGGTGAAGAGTTTAACTCTGAGTTGACAAAGTTCATTACCAGCTTCAAGCAACACATGAACCAAAGTTATCCAGTTTATAATTGTTTGTTTTTGTCAGCTCAGAGTTTGTTCAACCGGCTTCCAAGCTACGTATTGGTTGAACAAGTCACTGGAGATCGTGTGTAGCCTACACTTCACTGCTTGTGGCTCAGGTGGAAGAGAGGCACCATATCCATACATATCTGCTGATGATTCAGACCGGTGTATGGCTCTCCCTCCAACTGCTTACGATCTCCCCCATCTTCTGAGGAGGGGTTTTAGATTCTCCCTTTGCCCTCCTACACCTGTCTGGTCCAAGTGTGAGGCATCTGTTACACCTCTGGTCTTTTTTTTATTTTTAATTATTATAGTACAATATAAAACAATATATGTACAATAACAAGACATTCAATTCTGAATTAACTGTAGCTAGATGTACCAAGAAAGTCATCATGACTTATGTAATGGCATGTGATGTTAAAGCCTAGATTAATGTGGGATAGGGAGGCAAGGTTTTCTGCTCAATGCTTTATTTTCAATCAGCATCAACAGTACAATGTAGGGTACATTGGTAAACAATGTAGAATCTGTGGAATACAGTGTAACATTACTGAGCAATTCAGATACAAAGGTATGAAAATAAATATCTTCTTAAAAATATGGCTTTTTGAAATTGTAGCTTCATGTGTAGTATCTGGGGGGAAAAACTGGTTGCAGAGCCAGTATGGTGTTCTTTATTACCAGGATTGAAGTATGTACAATAGTGCAACAGGTGACACAGTATGTAGCTGTATTGCTCCATCTAGTGGACATAGCACAAATGTTCAAATATATGCATCACGTGTCAGGAGATTTGCATGATTTAAGAAATGATTAAAAATGGAAGAGTTTGATTTATCTCACCTACCACATAAAAGAGGCAGAAGTAAAAGCATACTCTGTCAATCAGCAGCTCACACAACACTAAGCTGTAAAGAAACCTATACCTCAGACCCAGCTCAAGTCCTGATGTAGTTTACAGTGTGCTAAGGTCTTGTCAGATCAGATCTCACCACAGGGACGCCCTTTTGCTCATAATGCTTCCTGATGTACTCTGTGATGGCTCTTTCATTATTGAGCTCTTTTTTGAACAACATGATATAACACTTAGGAGCTAAGTGACAAAATAAAATGCTGTAGCTGGATACAACAATAGCTGCTCCTTCAATCGCACGTTTGTGAATCCCAACCAAGTTAAAATATATAGGCAATAAAAGAACCCAGATAATTAGGAACAGCAGCATACTAATTGAAACTAAGCTGGCATTTTTATACAGATCTGGCAGCTGTTTTCCTTTATATGCAAAAATGAAGCAAATAAGTCCTAGGAAAGCAATGTAACCAAACACAGCTATGAAGAAATAAACTGAATCATTTTCACAAGCTTTAAAGATGGAGTTATCTGATAGATATTTACTTGGTTTAGGGGGATCAACGTACATCCATGCAACACACAGGGCCAGCTGAATCCCAGGGACAACTGTGACCACAGCCAGTGGCTGGTTAAGCTTCTTAAGCCAAAATGCAACCTTTTGGTTAAAGTTGAATCCCACTAATATTTGTAGCAAGTTGGCCAATACACAGGAGATACATAAACTAAATGCTACACCAAATATAGGAAGGCCTACCATACACTTAATATTACTGGGAGATCCTGGGAAGGTCAGAGCAACACTAAAGCAAACCAGTAAGGAAAAAATCTCCAGGCAGCACAAGTAGCCACCGATCGCTTTAACAATGGGAGTGTTGCGATGAACTGAGAATAATATACCAAAAGTAAGAGTTAGAACAATGCCAAGAACCTCCAGAACAGACAGAACAACGCTGACAGGATCTGTCCAGAGCAGATATTCAACAGTTTTGTTCAAACATTCGTCTCTTCCTGCAGATGAATACTGGTCTTCACCACAGCGTTCACATGACTCTCCTAAAAAAACAAATAGTTTATTTAGAATTGATGCTTAGGCCCTTTTGCCCATGGTTAGTAATTTGAATATCATTATGTACATGTATTATGGAAAGTGTGATGCAGATATAAAAGATACATACTGTACAGTATGATACCAGAAAAAAGTTAGCAAACTTACTAACATCCTCTGTAATTCCCACAAAAACAAATAAAATAAAAACTAGTAAAATATGAGGAAAAACTGTTGTGAAAATGTTGTAAAGCATTTTCCATACTGCAGATATAGATACATCTTTACCATTTCCAAAACAGTGTGACAGTAACTTTATTTGCAAGTCAATGCATATCATCTTTGCATGTTTGTCACAGGAGCATCACAAATAAGTGATCAGTCTCAATATTATGATCAGTGTCAGAACAAGACCATTTTTGAGGCTTGGTAAAATACATTTTTCTAACCCTAAATATAATATGAACTCATAATATTTTATTACACTGAATCATATATACACTCTTACCATTTTGAGAGAAGAATCCATCTGCACATTTCTCACAGTGACGGCAGCAAGTTTCATTGAACTTTTTTAACTCATACCCTGGGTCACATATTTTAGAGCAGTTGTAAACAGTCACCTTCAAATAAAACAGCAATTTATCATTTAATTCAGGCCTATGAGATAAAATATTTTACAATCTTCAAGATGCAACTCACCTGCACATTGCTCTTTTGTTCGACAAGATGGTTAGAAATTTTAATGTTTCCATTAGGCCAGTACTCACCAACCGTCTGAATGCTTCTGTTAGAACCAGATATGTTCCAGTACACAACATCATAACCCAAACTAGGATCTCCATTTTCATCAAAGTATATATTTGTGCCATTTACTGTGAAGTTGACATGTCTCATTTCTCGAAACAGCTGCAAAACAGACAAGACATGCACAGGAATAAATTAAAGTTGATTACAGAGATACAGTTAGAAAAAGTGTTTAAAACTGTACCTCCAAAGCAGTAAAAGCGGTCGTGCGCTCACAGTGTTGGCTGTCACACTTCAGCAAATGCCTCAGACTTTCTGCTATTACTTGCACAGCTAAGTAGACATTGTATGACTCATCTTGGTCAATGTATTTGACCAGACAGCTTGGGTCTGGACATTTGATATGAGGCCGGTAACGTGGCATTGTACTCACTGGTCTTTTCTCTGACATATTCTTCAAAACCTGGGACCTCATTCCTTTTAGAAATGAATCCAAAAACCTCACCAATGCCATCCAGATTAATAAGCTCTGTAGATGTGGACCATGTATCACTTGCAATCCATGTTCTTTTGAGGTTACATTTAATTGCGTCATTCAAAATGATTTCAACATTGATCTTTTTGGTGAACAGTATAATGGCTTCTGCTGTGGATGTCTCCATCGTACTTTGTAACACAGAAAGTGTGTTACTGTTCTGAGAAAAATCACCAGGAAGGATTTTAACAAAATCAATGCAGATTTCCATTTCAGTGAAGAGGTTGCGGAGACTGTCAGTGCCATACTTCCCATACTCATCATCACTTCCCACAATGCCCACAGATTCCCATTTAAACTGCCTAACCAGCTCAGCGATTGCTTTTGTCTGGTATTCATCACTAGATATTGTCCGCATAAAAGTGGGGAACTTGGTCTTCCTGCTCAGCAGCTCACTGGTTGATGCGTAGCTAATCTGTGAAATACATAACAACTCTACTTAGAGCTTGCTATTTCTTGGTAAATGATTTGTTTAAAATAAAAATAAAAAGGCCAACAAACCTGGGGAAGTGATGCCAAAGCAGCAACTCGTGCCACAGCTATGGACACCTCTGAGGCCTTCTCACCTATGAGCACTTTAGTTTTGGGTTCACTGAAAGAAGATTGATTGTTTTCTGGCACAAAACAGCTTTGAGGGTCAGACTGGTTCTTGAGCAACTGGAGTGTAGCTCTGAGGGCGAAGCTTACATCAGCGCAGGTGTCGTAGATGTCATATCCCAAAGTGAGGTTTGGGACAAGGCTGCGCTGGTTTATCTCCTCAATAGCAAAAATCATCACTTGAGATTGTAGGAAGGTTCTGACATCAAAGCTACAAGAAAAGCAGGTCAGCACAAAGATAATTACATCAAATATAGTTTTGTAATTATGATGCACTAACTTATCACAAGAGACTGGTCCAGGGTCAGCTGTTCTGTTGGTGTTTGAGTGAAAAGGAAAAATGCCTCCAATGATGACATCTCCATCAGAGTGGAAGAGCGAAACATTGTGCTTTCCACTGCAAAAGTCACAAAAACAGAAAAATAAGCACAAAAAAATCATTGTACTACATCCACCATGTGCATTTGTTTCTCTGAATGATACCCGGTTTTTTATAGCATTTACTGTGGCCAAAGTTAGGTTAATTTGCATTCTTAGACAGGTTGGGCTATTTAACATATCATCAGCACACGCACTGGCATAATATCACAATGAATTGTATTGTATCATGTTACACATAGCTGTATCTTGTCATGCACTCCAAAACCTAAAGGTACTGTAAGCAGCATGCGCTTGTATTTTTCTAAAACGATACTGCAGTCTAAATCTCTTCTGATTTGACGATCTGCAATATAGTTTTAGAACCAAAACAAAAAATGTTAACAAATGAATTTGGCCATTATGTGAAATATATATTTAACTGTGAATAAATTTGCTGTACCATTATTATCAGTAAAATTAATATTTGGAATAAACATGCTTACATTATATCTGAGGATACGTGGGTAATTTTTTTAAAATGTTAAAAATATATTGCTTATAGCGCCTTTTAAGTACTAGTTGTTTAGGTTACAGCACAGTACATTTCATTGTAAACAGAATACAGCTGATCAGAGGTGGGAGCAGCCTACATAAGTAGTAATATACATGCGCCTTTTGGGGGGGGGGGGGGGGGGGGGGGGGTGAGGGGTGGGGGGTGGGGGGAGGGGTGGGGGGGGGGGGGGTGTGGGGGAGGGGTGTGGGGGAGGGGTGAGGGGGAGGGGTGAGTGGGGGAGGGGTGGATTAAAATGCTAATTTGATATCAAATTGTAATCAAAAATGTCAGGAATGTCAGGAATGTCAGGAATGTTTACACAGGTGTTTGACCTTTTGAACCCTAACCCTAACCCCCCTTATTTCTTTATTGTTTACACAGGTGTTTGACCTTTTGAACCCTAACCCTAACCCCCCTTATTTCTTTATTGTTTACACAGGTGTTTGACCTTTAATGACCCCTTACACCCTCCCCCATTATTTATGATGTTTACACAGCTGTTGAAAAGAATGTTAGGAATGTTATCTTTTAATTATGTTTACACAGGTGTTTGACCTTTTGAACCCTTGACCCTCCCCCATGATTTATGATGTTTACACAGGTGCTTGACCTTTAATGACCCCTTTTCATTTCCCCCTTCCCCCCTTCCCCTTATTTTATGATGGATAAATTAATGTAAACACTTAAATATAGAGCAGGACTAATGTAGAATAAAATAAAGAAGGGAAAAACTAATTATTTTGTTTGTATTAGTTTAAAATCTAAACCGAGTAGTTAGTAGTGTAGTATGCCATAGTTTGTAAAGGTGTAGCAAGGTAAACAGGTATAGAACTAGATTTAAAGAAAAAGCTGAGCGTATGGCTGATGTTGTAACAAAACAATGCATTAGTTTGTAAGGTGTTGGGTCGATGTAAAGAGATATACAAACCTAGAAAGAAAAGATAGAAGAAAAAAGGGGTTATTTTGATCGTGTGTCACTGTTTGTAGTAGTGTTAACGGCTTCAATCTAGACAAGATCGTTAGTGTTATTAGCTATAGTGGTATAAAGTTTCGCTAGTTTGAAAAGTGGATCAATGTAAAGAGATATATAGAGGACTAAAATAGTGAAACAAATAAAAAAAGAGGACACTGTATTAGATGAGGACACAAACTGATCAGATTTTACTGAATAAATGTTATACTGTTGTTACACTTAAAAAGGGTTTATGATACAGCAGTAGTATTTCTTACCACTGTACTGATAGTGGTTTGTTGGAGCTGAATGAAAATAAACTGTAAAGTATTAGATGAATCCACTGAAACAGATAGGTTTACATTTAAAAAGAGGAAGGAAAGGTCATTTTGATTGTATGTCACTGTTTTTACATTTTACTGAGGACATAAACTGATCTTTTACTGAATAAATGTTATACTGTTGTTACACTTAAAAAGGGTTTAGCAATAGTATTTCTTAGCACCGTACTCATAGTGGTTTGTTGGTGCTGAATGAAAATAAATTGTTTGTAAAGTATTATATGAATCCATTGAAACAGATAGGTTTACATTTAAAAAGAGGAAGGAAAGGTTATTTTGAGTGTATGTCACTGTTTTGTCAATCTAGACAAAGTAGTAGTGTTAAAGGCTATAGTTGTAAACAAAAATGCACTAGTTTGTAAGGCACTGGGTACATCAATATAAAGAGATGTAGACCTAATTTTTAAAAAATAAAGAAAGATAAAGGGAAATATAAAGCGAAAACATATCATTTTGGTGGTGGCTCATTTGTTTTTTCAATGTAGACAAGATTGTTAGTGTTATTAGCTATAGTGGTATAAAGTTTCGCTAGTTTGAAAAGTGGATCAACGTAAAGAGATATATATAGGACTAAAAAAGTGAAAGAAATAAAAAAAGAGGACGCTGTATTAGATGAGGACACAAACTGATCAGATTTTACTGAATAAATGTTATACTGTTGTTACACTTAAAAAGGGTTTAGCAATAGTATTTCTTAGCACCGTACTCATAGTGGTTTGTTGGTGCTGAATGAAAATAAACTGTATTATTAAGTATTATAAGTATTATAATATAATATATAATTATTATAAGTATTATATGAATCATTGAAACAGATAGGTTTACATTTAAAAAAAGAGGAAAGAAAGGTTATTTTGATTGTATGTTACTGTTTTTACATTTTACTAGATGAGGACATAAACTGATCAGATTAACACATCTATAACTTTAACACATCACTGTGTAGTGAGCGGTCTAACACTGTGTACACAGCACTAGTATAAAGTACAACTTTTCCACTTATCTACAAAGTTTAGAGAAAGAGACCTAAGCATCTATAAGGTGTATTTTTTCTTCATCAAATGTTATGTGACTCAGTTCAGTGAGCATGTGTCCAAGTGGAATTAGGATCATTTTGATAAGATATACACTTAGTCAAGTTCAGTTTACTTGTTTCAGTCACACTGCACAATATATCCATCATAACTGCACATAAACACTTGATGTTAGACAATAACACACCAAATGTGTGCTCAGTAACAATTCACCTGTTTTTTCTTACTATTTTCTAATGTAAATAGAATAATACAAGGTGTGATCTTCAAACCAAAGCACATGGTTTATTCAGATCATAGAACTGTTTAAAACAAGTTGGGACATTTTAGTTTTGTAAAATAAAATGAATAAAATTACAATTTTTTCCATCTTGTAATAACATTATTCCATAAATGGTTTTACTCCTTTTCTGAAATATTCATCTCTATAGTGCAATGTTTTGTAATTAATATATTGTTTCCATGTTCGCCTACCATCAGTCACAACCAATAAGATCTTCATATCAAAACTCTTAAAATATCTCTTTTCTTATTGTTACTTTGTCTATTACGTGACAATTTGTTCATATCAAACCAGGTTTGAGCAGTTTTAAGTTCCCTTTCTATCATCTGCCAACATTATAAATCTCAACCAAAGCAAAAAGGTTACAAACATCATTAATGAAAATAATAAAAGAATTTTTGGAGCAATCACAGAACCCTGTGGTATTCCACAGACTATAGTCTTAAATCCTAACAATGTATTGTCTAACTGCACAGTTCATCTGATACCAAACCTTTACACAATTTCCATTGTAACTGTCTATGTTGACAGTATGTAAAGCTTTTTTTTTTTTTTTAATTCAAATTAATGTATATAACTATTGATTATTTGTCATTATCCAGAGCAGAGATAACCTCCACTAACGAGGGCATTAACGCATTATGTAATGGTTTGATTTTCCCTAACTCTACATTGTCTCTCATTGTTTCTTTTTTCCAAACAAAAATATGAATATAACAGAAAGATCTCTGGTACTTGTCACCATTTTTGAATACTTGAGTGACATTAGCTGTCTCTGTGTCGTCTGAAAAGACTCTGTGTTGGAAAGATTGTGTACATATTGTACATTTTAATGCTCTAACAATACTCTGGATTTCATATTTTAATTTACTGTGTTAAACTTGTCTACAAAAAAACTATAAAAAAAAAAGACTTCTCCCATAGTTTCTAAATTATCTAATTTTCATTCATAAAAGAACTCAGAAACTGCTCGCAACATTCTACTCGTATTATTTTTTATGTTATAATAATGTTTTTATTCTATTATTGAAACAGAGGTTAAATTATTTTTATAAATCTTTTTTTCAAATTTTCTCTAATACATTTTTAAGTATACTTCACATAAAGTGAAATGCTTTTCCCATTGCATACTATTGCCAGGACATTTGTGTTGGTTATAAAGTTCTAACTATTTGGGTACAAATGCCACATAGGTAAATTACACAGCAAACACAATTTTCTTTTTGTCTTGAAACCCCAATTGTTTCAAGTGTCCCAAGTCTTATCAGTTTACACGCAGGCTAATACAAATACCTTTTTCCAGAAAAAACAGGAAAGTGGTCAGTAATATCACTTAACAGTAAACCACTTTTTTCCTTGTAATGGATGTTTGTGAAAATACTTTTTCCAAGTGTAGCACATTATTGAGTTCTCCTACTGGGTCAATTACAGATCTTAAAACATTTTAAGACACTTATTTAAAGTACATAATGTTAATGCTGCATATCAATTTGTGTCAATTTAAAAATCTGGATTTGGATTGATTTTTTTAACAGGAGAAATCTCTGAACAAACCAATGAATGTTTAAAAACTTTAACATCCACATTCCTAGTGTTTGCTATAAAGGAGATGTGACTGCTGTATTAGTTGATCCAATTGTGTTAGGAGGTTATTATTTCTTTAATAAAAACTAAGAAAAAAGCTTTTGATGTCCAGCTCTATAAGTGTATGTTTTTAATTTTAATTCAGGATGATGTGAATAAGCGCTGGACTATACAGATACATACTGACAAAAAGCCAAGTATATTTTTATATTGCATTTACAGAACATCTGTATAATATCTTTGAACATTTTATAAAGTGTATAGCAAAAATACTGGCAATAAAAAACATGCAGTAAGGAATCAGTCTTTGTATGTAAAGCTTTGCAATATTGCCTTAAATAAAAAGTGTCTTAAAATGTTTTAAGATCTGTAATTGACCCAGTAGGAGAACTCAATAATGTGCTACACTTGGAAAAAGTATTTTCACAAACATCCATTACAAGGAAAAAAGTGGTTTACTGTTAAGTGATATTACTGACCACTTTCCTGTTTTTTCTGGAAAAAGGTATTTGTATTAGCCTGCGTGTAAACTGATAAGACTTGGGACACTTGAAACAATTGGGGTTTCAAGACAAAAAGAAAATTGTGTTTGCTGTGTAATTTACCTATGTGGCATTTGTACCCAAATAGTTAGAACTTTATAACCAACACAAATGTCCTGGCAATAGTATGCAATGGGAAAAGCATTTCACTTTATGTGAAGTATACTTAAAAATGTATTAGAGAAAATTTGAAAAAAAGATTTATAAAAATAATTTAACCTCTGTTTCAATAATAGAATAAAAACATTATTATAACATAAAAAATAATACGAGTAGAATGTTGCGAGCAGTTTCTGAGTTCTTTTATGAATGAAAATTAGATAATTTAGAAACTATGGGAGAAGTCTTTTTTTTTTATAGTTTTTTTGTAGACAAGTTTAACACAGTAAATTAAAATATGAAATCCAGAGTATTGTTAGAGCATTAAAATGTACAATATGTACACAATCTTTCCAACACAGAGTCTTTTCAGACGACACAGAGACAGCTAATGTCACTCAAGTATTCAAAAATGGTGACAAGTACCAGAGATCTTTCTGTTATATTCATATTTTTGTTTGGAAAAAAGAAACAATGAGAGACAATGTAGAGTTAGGGAAAATCAAACCATTACATAATGCGTTAATGCCCTCGTTAGTGGAGGTTATCTCTGCTCTGGATAATGACAAATAATCAATAGTTATATACATTAATTTGAATTAAAAAAAAAAAAAAGCTTTACATACTGTCAACATAGACAGTTACAATGGAAATTGTGTAAAGGTTTGGTATCAGATGAACTGTGCAGTTAGACAATACATTGTTAGGATTTAAGACTATAGTCTGTGGAATACCACAGGGTTCTGTGATTGCTCCAAAAATTCTTTTATTATTTTCATTAATGATGTTTGTAACCTTTTTGCTTTGGTTGAGATTTATAATGTTGGCAGATGATAGAAAGGGAACTTAAAACTGCTCAAACCTGGTTTGATATGAACAAATTGTCACGTAATAGACAAAGTAACAATAAGAAAAGAGATATTTTAAGAGTTTTGATATGAAGATCTTATTGGTTGTGACTGATGGTAGGCGAACATGGAAACAATATATTAATTACAAAACATTGCACTATAGAGATGAATATTTCAGAAAAGGAGTAAAACCATTTATGGAATAATGTTATTACAAGATGGAAAAAATTGTAATTTTATTCATTTTATTTTACAAAACTAAAATGTCCCAACTTGTTTTAAACAGTTCTATGATCTGAATAAACCATGTGCTTTGGTTTGAAGATCACACCTTGTATTATTCTATTTACATTAGAAAATAGTAAGAAAAAACAGGTGAATTGTTACTGAGCACACATTTGGTGTGTTATTGTCTAACATCAAGTGTTTATGTGCAGTTATGATGGATATATTGTGCAGTGTGACTGAAACAAGTAAACTGAACTTGACTAAGTGTATATCTTATCAAAATGATCCTAATTCCACTTGGACACATGCTCACTGAACTGAGTCACATAACATTTGATGAAGAAAAAATACACCTTATAGATGCTTAGGTCTCTTTCTCTAAACTTTGTAGATAAGTGGAAAAGTTGTACTTTATACTAGTGCTGTGTACACAGTGTTAGACCGCTCACTACACAGTGATGTGTTAAAGTTATAGATGTGTTAATCTGATCAGTTTATGTCCTCATCTAGTAAAATGTAAAAACAGTAACATACAATCAAAATAACCTTTCTTTCCTCTTTTTTTAAATGTAAACCTATCTGTTTCAATGATTCATATAATACTTATAATAATTATATATTATATTATAATACTTATAATACTTAATAATACAGTTTATTTTCATTCAGCACCAACAAACCACTATGAGTACGGTGCTAAGAAATACTATTGCTAAACCCTTTTTAAGTGTAACAACAGTATAACATTTATTCAGTAAAATCTGATCAGTTTGTGTCCTCATCTAATACAGCGTCCTCTTTTTTTATTTCTTTCACTTTTTTAGTCCTATATATATCTCTTTACGTTGATCCACTTTTCAAACTAGCGAAACTTTATACCACTATAGCTAATAACACTAACAATCTTGTCTACATTGAAAAAACAAATGAGCCACCACCAAAATGATATGTTTTCGCTTTATATTTCCCTTTATCTTTCTTTATTTTTTAAAAATTAGGTCTACATCTCTTTATATTGATGTACCCAGTGCCTTACAAACTAGTGCATTTTTGTTTACAACTATAGCCTTTAACACTACTACTTTGTCTAGATTGACAAAACAGTGACATACACTCAAAATAACCTTTCCTTCCTCTTTTTAAATGTAAACCTATCTGTTTCAATGGATTCATATAATACTTTACAAACAATTTATTTTCATTCAGCACCAACAAACCACTATGAGTACGGTGCTAAGAAATACTATTGCTAAACCCTTTTTAAGTGTAACAACAGTATAACATTTATTCAGTAAAAGATCAGTTTATGTCCTCAGTAAAATGTAAAAACAGTGACATACAATCAAAATGACCTTTCCTTCCTCTTTTTAAATGTAAACCTATCTGTTTCAGTGGATTCATCTAATACTTTACAGTTTATTTTCATTCAGCTCCAACAAACCACTATCAGTACAGTGGTAAGAAATACTACTGCTGTATCATAAACCCTTTTTAAGTGTAACAACAGTATAACATTTATTCAGTAAAATCTGATCAGTTTGTGTCCTCATCTAATACAGTGTCCTCTTTTTTTATTTGTTTCACTATTTTAGTCCTCTATATATCTCTTTACATTGATCCACTTTTCAAACTAGCGAAACTTTATACCACTATAGCTAATAACACTAACGATCTTGTCTAGATTGAAGCCGTTAACACTACTACAAACAGTGACACACGATCAAAATAACCCCTTTTTTCTTCTATCTTTTCTTTCTAGGTTTGTATATCTCTTTACATCGACCCAACACCTTACAAACTAATGCATTGTTTTGTTACAACATCAGCCATACGCTCAGCTTTTTCTTTAAATCTAGTTCTATACCTGTTTACCTTGCTACACCTTTACAAACTATGGCATACTACACTACTAACTACTCGGTTTAGATTTTAAACTAATACAAACAAAATAATTAGTTTTTCCCTTCTTTATTTTATTCTACATTAGTCCTGCTCTATATTTAAGTGTTTACATTAATTTATCCATCATAAAATAAGGGGAAGGGGGGAAGGGGGAAATGAAAAGGGGTCATTAAAGGTCAAGCACCTGTGTAAACATCATAAATCATGGGGGAGGGTCAAGGGTTCAAAAGGTCAAACACCTGTGTAAACATAATTAAAAGATAACATTCCTAACATTCTTTTCAACAGCTGTGTAAACATCATAAATAATGGGGGAGGGTGTAAGGGGTCATTAAAGGTCAAACACCTGTGTAAACAATAAAGAAATAAGGGGGGTTAGGGTTAGGGTTCAAAAGGTCAAACACCTGTGTAAACATTCCTGACATTCCTGACATTCCTGACATTTTTGATTACAATTTGATATCAAATTAGCATTTTAATCCACCCCTCCCCCACTCACCCCTCCCCCTCACCCCTCCCCCACACCCCTCCCCCACACCCCTCCCCCCCACCCCTCCCCCCACCCCCCACCCCTCACCCCCCCCCCCCCCCCCCCCCCCAAAAGGCGCATGTATATTACTACTTACATATCCAAATGTGAGCAAAATGACACATGACACATCTTAACTCAACTTGTTATCTTTGGCTTCACCTTTATTTTTTTATTTTTTATTTTTTATTTTTTATTTTTTATTTTTTATTTTTTATTTTTTATTTTTTATTTTTCTGAATACATTGAAAGATCTTTACAAAACCTTGGACAAAAACAATAGGTGGACATGTATTACTGTAAAAACAATCTATATCTGTATTTTTATTTTATTTGTGATATCTCACTTTTATATATTAAAAGAATGTGTCAAATCAATTTGATTATTAAATTCAGGCAAATAAACACATAGAGGTCATGAGTATTTAAATTTAAGTCAGTTTTATCTTCATTGCTGGCATCAGCGCCACCTGTGCCCTGGCTGTGATAGCCACGCCTCCTTCCCTGTAGACTGAATGCTATTGGCTGAACTGTGCCAGTTTCTGCCAGATCTGTGCAGGTGCAGCAGCAGTCATCAGTGGTGAAGAGTTTAACTCTGAGTTGACAAAGTTCATTACCAGCTTCAAGCAACACATGAACCAAAGTTATCCAGTTTATAATTGTTTGTTTTTGTCAGCTCAGAGTTTGTTCAACCGGCTTCCAAGCTACGTATTGGTTGAACAAGTCACTGGAGATCGTGTGTAGCCTACACTTCACTGCTTGTGGCTCAGGTGGAAGAGAGGCACCATATCCATACATATCTGCTGATGATTCAGACCGGTGTATGGCTCTCCCTCCAACTGCTTACGATCTCCCCCATCTTCTGAGGAGGGGTTTTAGATTCTCCCTTTGCCCTCCTACACCTGTCTGGTCCAAGTGTGAGGCATCTGTTACACCTCTGGTCTTTTTTTTATTTTTAATTATTATAGTACAATATAAAACAATATATGTACAATAACAAGACATTCAATTCTGAATTAACTGTAGCTAGATGTACCAAGAAAGTCATCATGACTTATGTAATGGCATGTGATGTTAAAGCCTAGATTAATGTGGGATAGGGAGGCAAGGTTTTCTGCTCAATGCTTTATTTTCAATCAGCATCAACAGTACAATGTAGGGTACATTGGTAAACAATGTAGAATCTGTGGAATACAGTGTAACATTACTGAGCAATTCAGATACAAAGGTATGAAAATAAATATCTTCTTAAAAATATGGCTTTTTGAAATTGTAGCTTCATGTGTAGTATCTGGGGGGAAAAACTGGTTGCAGAGCCAGTATGGTGTTCTTTATTACCAGGATTGAAGTATGTACAATAGTGCAACAGGTGACACAGTATGTAGCTGTATTGCTCCATCTAGTGGACATAGCACAAATGTTCAAATATATGCATCACGTGTCAGGAGATTTGCATGATTTAAGAAATGATTAAAAATGGAAGAGTTTGATTTATCTCACCTACCACATAAAAGAGGCAGAAGTAAAAGCATACTCTGTCAATCAGCAGCTCACACAACACTAAGCTGTAAAGAAACCTATACCTCAGACCCAGCTCAAGTCCTGATGTAGTTTACAGTGTGCTAAGGTCTTGTCAGATCAGATCTCACCACAGGGACGCCCTTTTGCTCATAATGCTTCCTGATGTACTCTGTGATGGCTCTTTCATTATTGAGCTCTTTTTTGAACAACATAATATAACACTTAGGAGCTAAGTGACCAAATAAAATGCTGTAGCTGGATACAACAATAGCTGCTCCTTCAATCGCACGTTTGTGAATCCCAACCAAGTTAAAATATATAGGCAATAAAAGAACCCAGATAATTAGGAACAGCAGCATGCTAATGGCAATTGAGCTGGCATTTTTATACAGATCTGGAAGTTTTCTTCCTTTATATGCAAAAAGGAAACAAATAAGGCCTAAAAACGCATTATAGCCAAACATTGCTGTGTAAAAATACATAGGTGTCTTTATTTCACAAAACTTAACAATAGACTTGTCATAGTTGACTTTTTTTGGTTTAGGGGGATCAACGTACATCCATGCAACACACAGGGCCAGCTGAATCCCAGGGACAACTGTGACCACAGCCAGTGGCTGGTTAAGCTTCTTAAGCCAAAATGCAACCTTTTGGTTAAAGTTGAATCCCACTAATATTTGTAGCAAGTTGGCCAATACACAGGAGATACATAAACTAAACGCTACACCAAATATAGGAAGGCCTACCATACACTTAATATTACTGGGAGATCCTGGGAAGGTCAGAGCAACACTAAAGCAAACCAGTAAGGAAAAAATCTCCAGGCAGCACAAGTAGCCACCGATCGCTTTAACAATGGGAGTGTTGCGATGAACTGAGAATAATATACCAAAAGTAAGAGTTAGAACAATGCCAAGGAACTCCAGAACAGAGAGAACAACGCTGAAGGGATCTGTCCAGAGCAGATATTCAACAGTTTTGTTCAAACATTCGTCTCTTCCTGCAGATGAATACTGGTCTTCACCACAGCGTTCACATGACTCTCCTAAAAAAACAAAACAATTAATTTATTTAGAATTAGGCCTATTTGCCCATGGTTATTAATTTCAATTTCATTATGTACATGTATTATGAAAATAAAGAAGACACATACAGTACATAGACTTTAATCTCCACATATACACCTATAGTAAAAACTAGGCATCGCTGTATGGCTCAGTGGTAGAGCTGCAGCACATATGCAAGGCAACTACAGCCTGCCTAGGCATTGTGGGTACTGACTCTGACAATTTGCCTGTCTCTCCCTGATATTTCTATTATACTCTTTCCTATCAACAGAGACTAAAAACGGACGCAAAATATCTAAAATAAATACATAGATTGTTAATTAGGAGGAAAAACTGTTATCAAAAAATGTAAAGCATTTTTCATACTGCAGATATAAATATATCTTTATCATGTCCAAAGTAACTTTATTTGCAAGTCAATGCATATCATCTTTGCATGTTTGTCACAGGAGCATCACAAATAAGTGATCAGTCTCAATATTATGATCAGTGTCAGAACAAGACCATTTTTGAGGCTTGGTAAAATACATTTTTCTAACCCTAAATACAATATGAACTCATAATATTTTATTACACTGAATCATATATACACTCTTACCATTTTGAGAGAAGAATCCATCTGCACATTTCTCACAGTGACGGCAGCAAGTTTCATTGAACTTTTTTAACTCATACCCTGGGTCACATATTTTAGAGCAGTTGTAAACAGTCACCTTCAAATAAAACAGCAATTTATCATTTAATTCAGGCCTATGAGATAAAATATTTTACAATCTTCAAGATGCAACTCACCTGCACATTGCTCTTTTGTTCGACAAGATGGTTAGAAATTTTAATGTTTCCATTAGGCCAGTACTCACCAACCGTCTGAATGCTTCTGTTAGAACCAGATATGTTCCAGTACACAACATCATAACCCAAACTAGGATCTCCATTTTCATCAAAGTATATATTTGTGCCATTTACTGTGAAGTTGACATGTCTCATTTCTCGAAACAGCTGCAAAACAGACAAGACATGCACAGGAATAAATTAAAGTTGATTACAGAGATACAGTTAGAAAAAGTGTTTAAAACTGTACCTCCAAAGCAGTAAAAGCGGTCGTGCGCTCACAGTGTTGGCTGTCACACTTCAGCAAATGCCTCAGACTTTCTGCTATTACTTGCACAGCTAAGTAGACATTGTATGACTCATCTTGGTCAATGTATTTGACCAGACAGCTTGGGTCTGGACATTTGATATGAGGCGGTAACGTGGCATTGTACTCACTGGTCTTTTCTCTGACATATTCTTCAAAACCTGGGACCTCATTCCTTTTAGAAATGAATCCAAAAACCTCACCAATGCCATCCAGATTAATAAGCTCTGTAGATGTGGACCATGTATCACTTGCAATCCATGTTCTTTTGAGGTTACATTTAATTGCGTCATTCAAAATGATTTCAACATTGATCTTTTTGGTGAACAGTATAATGGCTTCTGCTGTGGATGTCTCCATCGTACTTTGTAACACAGAAAGTGTGTTACTGTTCTGAGAAAAATCACCAGGAAGGATTTTAACAAAATCAATGCAGATTTCCATTTCAGTGAAGAGGTTGCGGAGACTGTCAGTGCCATACTTCCCATACTCATCATCACTTCCCACAATGCCCACAGATTCCCATTTAAACTGCCTAACCAGCTCAGCGATTGCTTTTGTCTGGTATTCATCACTAGATATTGTCCGCATAAAAGTGGGGAACTTGGTCTTCCTGCTCAGCAGCTCACTGGTTGATGCGTAGCTAATCTGTGAAATACATAACAACTCTACTTAGAGCTTGCTATTTCTTGGTAAATGATTTGTTTAAAATAGAAATAAAAAGGCCAACAAACCTGGGGAAGTGATGCCAAAGCAGCAACTCGTGCCACAGCTATGGACACCTCTGAGGCCTTCTCACCTATGAGCACTTTAGTTTTGGGTTCACTGAAAGAAGATTGATTGTTTTCTGGCACAAAACAGCTTTGAGGGTCAGACTGGTTCTTGAGCAACTGGAGTGTAGCTCTGAGGGCGAAGCTTACATCAGCGCAGGTGTCGTAGATGTCATATCCCAAAGTGAGGTTTGGGACAAGGCTGCGCTGGTTTATCTCCTCAATAGCAAAAATCATCACTTGAGCTTGTAGGAAGGTTCTGACATCAAAGCTACAACAAAAGCAGGTCAGCACAAAGATAATTACATCAAATATAGTTTTGTAATTATGATGCACTAACTTATCACAAGAGACTGGTCCAGGGTCAGCTGTTCTGTTGGTGTTTGAGTGAAAAGGAAAAATGCCTCCAATGATGACATCTCCATCAGAGTGGAAGTGCAAAACTTCATGCGCTTCTACACAAAACACATAGAAACAGAAAAATGAGCCAATGTAAAACATTGTAGATCCACTGATCATGCATCTGCGTGTCTCCCAGTGATATGAACATGCTTCAGCATAGAGGTTCTCATATAATCCTTCACTTCGCGAAATTCATAGGTTCATTTGCATTGTCACATAGGCTGGGCTGTCTAACCCACCTTCAACACATGCAAAACATTTAAAAACGCGTGAATAAAATGAACAAACGAACAATAAAACGATCAACTAAATCGGTCCGTGTATAAAGTATAATTCATTTGCATTTGTTCAAGTTGACGAATGAAAATGGAGGTTGTAAGGGGCATTTTTCATTTCTCATTCCAACTTGGTAAAACGGAATTGAAAAAAGAAAGGCGCCTGCCGTAAACGAACAAGGGTTGCCTTCGAAATAAAAGCCCGAAGACAAATTATTAGCATCCCGTCTGGTTCACGTAGTTGTGTATTATTTAATTGTGAAGGCAACGTACTTTCATTTGTGCCTGCTTAATGTTAAGTATTTATTATATTATCATTATTATTGAAAATAATTATATTTTGTAATAATTATAATTATAATTATTACAGGGAAATATCTGTGATAGGTTCTTGTTGTGTAACCCAACAGTTGTTGCATTTGAAGGTGAAAATTTGAAGCAGAGTTGTAAACAGCTACATGAAATGGCCCTGTTCTGTGATAGTTAAGTTTTTTCAAATAAAAAATAATTTTATTTTTATTATCTAAATAACTCGTCCTTTCTCTGGTCTCTATGGCAACCAGCTTGAAGTATCGCTGTTACAAAATATTAGCATTCTAGCTCGAGTAATCGCATATTTTTTAATTACTAGTACTTTAATAATAATAATAATAATAATAATAATAATAATAATAATAATAATAATAATAATAATAATATCCCGTCCTCGTGCTCTGGGACGGAATATTTAGATTGGTCTCTATGGCAACCATTGGCAACGAGACTCAAGTGGAGCGTGGAGAGAGTGCATTAGTGATTGAATGTAGTCATAGTCAGGGCCATTTGTCAGTCAGACTACAGTATAGTTTTTACATCTGTGGTGTTTACTGCAGCACAGTGATAAACTGAACATAGTTATTGACTGCATGCCTCCATAGTTTTTGCAGGTTTTCGCCATGGATGTTCTATAATACATAGAACATCCATGGTTTTCGCCCACAGCGTACCTCAAGCTGGTTGCCATAGAGACCAGTATAAACTGTTGATTCAGAGCAGAGGACGAGGTATTTAGCTAATAAAAATAAAAGTTATCATTTAATAGAAAAGCATAGCTGTGCATTAAACGATTCTGCTTCATAATTTACCATCAGTAGCTGTCGGGGATCCATATTGAGCTACTATCAGACAGCAAAATGCATCTGGGCCGGATCCGGGCCAGATATAGGAGGGCGTTTGGCCCGGATCTGGCACACGGATCCGGCCCGGGGTCTTTTTTTCCAACGGGCCAATACTGGCGCGGATCTGGATTACGGATCTGGGATGGATTTGGGCCAGATCTGGGCCAGAACTGCAAAAAAGTTACAACATTTGGCCCGGATCTGGCGCAGATATGCAAAACGGATTTCACATTCAGGTGGATTTGGGCCAGATATGGCCCAGTGTCATTATGAATACTTCCAAATCTGGCCCAGATCTGGCGCAGATGTGCAATATGGATTTTACATTTGGCCGGATTTGGCCCGGGTTTGGGCCACACTCGGCCCAGTATCATTATTAAAGCTATAAAATCCCGGATCTGGAACTCACAATCCTGGATCTGGCACAGACAACTGGTCTACATGTAGCATATACATACACATTACACAACATTTGTTGTTATAAAACTGTTTATTAATAGGCAAAATAAACAAATATCATTCAAAATATTGGTAACCGACCTACCCCTAAAACTCGTCATCACATGTATGTCTTCATCATGGGAGTTCCAGGCTCCTTGAGCCAGTTCTTTAACAGTCACTCAGATTTTCCAATGCAAAGAGACATCTTCACTCGGTCTGGTGTCGCTCCAGAGGCAGGACAGTTTGTGGCAGCTGTGGATTCACCTCAGCGCTTTAGAGATTTGATGTGTTATCTTTTCTTTATCCAAAAGCATGAGCATGTGGAGGTCAGGAGCTACAGGAAGAGCATTAAAAGGTCACAATGAGTGGACTAGACACGAATGAATAAATAAATAAATAAATAAATAAATAAACATTTACATGTGCAGTGAGCTCCCTCCTGGACCCCAAAGAACTGCCTTTGTGGTTTACTCTTGAATCCAGTCTTTGCTGTGAGCGTGTGGGTCACAAGGTCAGAAGCTACAGAAAAACACAAAAAACACACACAGGTTACAATGAAGACACCAAACCAGGCAATAATTACAGAAATTCTTGTTTTTAATTATTTGATAATTACTGACCACTTACACGTGTAGGGTCGTCTCTCAACACTTTTAGTTCAGAATCCATGCTCTCAGCATGTGCAGACCAGAAACTACAAAAAAGGGCAACATAAAGACATATCAGGCAAAACCAAAGCAAAATGAGTCCACACTTCCATGTGAAGGGATCGGGACGCTCTCAACACATTTATGAAGTGTAGTACTTTATTTTTGAGACTTTTTTGATGGCAGATTTGGCCTCAGAACATTTTCTATTCTCACGCAACGTATTTAAAGCATTCAATTAATCACAGAAGTCAAATGTTAAATAGCTTTGTCAACTTAAAATGCAAGCCAACGTTTGACAAATAGGGCAGAATGTAGCCTTCCAAAAATGCCTAATCCCTCCTCCTCCTCCTCCTCGCACTTGCTTCTTAAGACCCAGGATTGGGCCAGCCGCTCGTGGGCCGCAGACGGCATCATATAAAAACCCCAGCTTGGGCAGTGGACACCAAAATAAACCGTTAAGCGGACGCAAACTGCGCAAAGTCGCTATGGCTTTACTGACATTGAGGTTTCTCTGTTGCATCCTGGCGCTGCAAAGTCTTGGGGCTCTTGCACAGAGAGGCTCACGACAGCGGCAAATCCACACAATTAGTCCCTCAAACAGACGCGAGCGCTTCGGAGAGCAAACCTCTCAACCTGAAACTTCTCAACCGGTTCACGTGGATGAGCGCGCGGCCAGACGCACGCAGCAGCAGAACGCACGTCCAGTCAGTAACCACGTGACTGTGGACAAAGGGGCCAATGAAGGTCAGTTACAGTGCTTCAGTTTGAGAACGGTACTTTTACACCCCGATGTAAATTTTTATATTATTAATTGCCAGAAAAGAGGAGTTTTTTATTTATTTATTTTTTATTTAGAAATGTAGGCTATTGTCCAATTAAAAAAGGCTTGCCCTGTAACTGCTTCATAGTCATAGCATATTGTGAATACTGTAGGGTGACCAGTCCCTATTTAACTGGGACAGTCTCAGTTTTCAACAAACCATATCCCAAATTAAGGAAACTAAAAACACATTTGTCTGCAGAATTTTGTCACTAAATATATTATTATTATTATTATCAATATAAATTAAATTATTATTTTTTATTAATAAATTGACATTAAAATTCTAAACTTAAGCCCTAGCGTTATGTATTTTAATGACATGACAGAAAATTTTATGAATTTCAGAAGTAAGTTCAAATGCACTGTGATTAGTGAAAAAAAAAAGTGTCCCACTTTTTGGGTTTAAAAATCTGGTTACTCTAGTATACTGGTTACATTTTTGTCACTAAACACCATGGTTTAGAGTGTTACTGGAAAACCCATAAAAGCCACATCATAATATTCACTTTGATAAATATGAAAGTGTCCTGAAAGTGTTCTTTAAGCTTTATAAATCTGATATAATGAGCTTGGGCATGTCAGTTATGTAATTATCTTTATATTTTACAGTAACAGGAACAAACTGCAGAAATCGTCCTATAGACCTGGTCTTCATTATTGACAGCTCTCGCAGTGTGCGTCCTTCAGAGTTTGAGAAAGCCAAAGAGTTTCTGCAGGACATGGTCAACACTCTGGAGATTGGCTCAGATAATACAAGAGTCGGTCTGGTCAATTATGCCAGCACGGTCAAGATTGAGTTCCTGCTGAAAACATATTTTGACAAGACTGCTTTAAAAAAAGCTTTGGCTCAAGTGGAGCCCCTGGCCTCAGGAACCATGACCGGCCAGGCCATAAAGACAGCTGTGGAAAAGGCATTCACCATTGAGGCAGGAGCTCGACCGACCTCCAAGAACATTGCCAAAGTAGCCATCATAGTTACCGACGGCCGACCCCAGGACAACGTGGAGGAGGTGTCAGCAGCGGCGCGAGCTTCGGGGATAGAGATCTACGCCGTAGGAGTGGGCAGAGCTGATTTGATGTCTTTGAGGCTCATGGCCAGTCCTCCACTGGATGATCATGTCTTCTATGTGGAGACATATGGTGTCATAGAGAAGCTCACTTTCAAATTTAGGGAAACCTTGTGTGGTAAGGATGATGAGGGAAGTGCTGATATTCCCATAAATGGTGGGACTGATGAGTATGGCCTAGGCCTAGATAAAAGGAAAGAAGGGAAAGGGAAAAATAAGGAAAAAGTCGAAAAAAGAAAAAAGGGTATGTCACCTTTGGATATATTTGAGCTTCACCTGTGTGCATGGGGCAGCACCATAGAAGAGATCTCCATTTTAAAGTAGATGGTCCTACTAACAAAGATTAGTAGAGTCATGGTTGATCTGCCAACACTGAGCAAATCCAACATAGACACATTAAAATGGTTGAACCAGACATGGTGCTGCCTTTATGGTCACAGTGCATTGCTTTTTGAGCTGCATCTTTTGCTATATGCTTTTATGAAATCAGCTCATAAATTGCTTTAAATGTAAAAGAGTAATGCACAGATAGGCTTAGATTGTCTGCCTGTGCTCACTATTCAATTTTAGGATCTGTAAGTGCACAATATAGTGTAATTATGTAAAGAAGGATGGGTGCTTTTGTTTTTTTTTAAGTGGTTTCAGTCCATATATCTCATTCAGAAATAATCTACTCACATTAAACAGACATTTGAATAGTTATATGGCCCACTACCTACATAAAAGTACCCAAGTTGGGTATTAAATACTAATACTGACCATTCACAAAAATCAAAACATTACTAGGTTTGAATGGGTTCAACCAAGTTTGAGATTTTTGTCTCTGTTTTACTGTGAGAGGGACTGTAATGTAAAAAGTGTCATCACTACTGTTTTTAAAGACTAGATGATGGCACTGCATGAGATCTTCTGTTGGAAAATTCAGATGGGTAATTTCTGTGTTAGTATTTGTCAACACTACTAGTAAAACTACTAAAACACGCCGCTTAACAAATGCAAATGTAAAATGCATGCTGCTTCCTATTTGATTTCTGGGATTCACTCTAACTCACTCATTTTACACTAACTGTAACATAAACTATTATTGATTTTATTCATCCTAAGCCAATCAAACTTTAGAATATGTTTTTCAGGTTTGGATGCATGTGCTCGAGGACATGATTGCCAGCACATTTGTGTAAGCAGCGGCAGCTCATACAGCTGCAAGTGTCGTGCTGGCTTCATCCTGAACCTGGACAAGAAAACATGTTCACGTAAGTATCTTCAGCTTAAACCTAATTGTTTTATTTTACAAAGCTAATACATTATTGGCAAATTCAGTGAAATGTTCTCCTAGCTACTGCATTTCAGTGGCGCTGCTTTTTATAATTTACATGTGGATGGTAAGATTATAAGACTGGGATTGTGTCATTTGTTTGTGTTGAATATTGTCATGTTGCACTGTGCAAAATGGTTTAGACATATCAACTGTCTTTCAGGTTTGGATGTCTGTATCTTGGGACATGAATGTGATCATATCTGTATCGGCAATGATGATTCATACTACTGCCAGTGTCAAGAGGGATATTTGTTAAATGCTGACCAGAGAACATGCACACCTATGAATATGAGTTTGCGTAATAGAAGTAATTTTATTTATAGTTATTTATTAAGAAGCAGGTGTAAAGCATAATTGTTAGTTAGTCGTTAGATAGCACTTACTGAAACACTGATATAAATTATTAAACAATCTTCCAGGTTTGGATACATGTGCTCGGGGACATTGCCAGCACATGTGTATCAATACAGATGAGTCGTACGTTTGCAAGTGTCGAGCAGGATTTGTTTTAAATGCAGATGGGAAAACGTGCTCAAGTAAGAACCCAGTTGTCATCATGAATTATTGCATTTCTTGGTTCTGATTGGTGAATTGCATACCTGTGACGCAAATACAGTATACTTCCATTACTCACAAGCTGAAGTGTTTCCTTTCAGGTGTTGATGCATGTTCCCATGGACATAATTGCCAACATAACTGTGTGAAAGATGGTGATTCTTTCCGCTGCGTATGTCATGAGGGATTTGTGTTGAATAGTGACAAGAAATCGTGCTCACGTAAGAAAGCTTATGAGTGCATGTTAAGTTGTTTAGTCTTTTTGCAATGGTGTAATATTAATGGACTAGCTGAGTGTATGATGTCTAAGAGTTTGTATTGTAGGGGCGACCACATGTGCTCAGTGAGTTTGAGTTAGATTCAGCCAAGTGATCCCGAAATGTAATCATTTTTCTAAAGCTTGGACAGACTGTGTCTCTATACTTTTACTCTTGTACATCAGCTGTTACTTGTTCACAGGTTCTGATCCCTGCAGCCTCGGACACAAATGCCAACACATTTGTCAAAACAATAATGAATCATACATCTGCAAGTGTCAAAAGGGATATGTGTTAAATGCAGACCAGAAAACTTGCTCACGTAAGAATCTAGTTATAATGAGAACTGTGTAGAGGTGGCATGTGCCTCTAACCATATTGACTAGCATTATTAGTACCTGTGTGTTGATTCTAGATGGTGTGTTTGTGCTATTAGCTGTTGTATTATCCATTTCAGGTAACAATGCATGTACTCATGGACATGAGTGCCAGCAGATCTGTGAAAATAAAGAGGAATCTTACATTTGCAAGTGTAAAAGTGGATATGTCATAAATCCAGACCAGAAAACATGCTCTCGTAAGAATCTGCCCACTCTGCATGCCCTGCTGATATGTTATGGAAGATAGACTATGATGATAAAGAAAGTTTTTTTAAATATTTGAGCTGTCCTTTCAGTTGCAGATGCTTGTGCCCAAGGTCATCCCTGCCAGCATATTTGTGTTAGCAATGGTACATCGTACAGTTGCAAATGTCGAGGGGGATATGTGTTGAATGGTGACCAGAAAACATGCTCACGTAAGATAAAGTGGTCTTTAAGAGTGATGTACTAAGTAGGGAGAGGGCAGCTAAACACAGTCATTTTATGTGCCGTGCATGTGTGAAGTGGCCTTGTTCTTCTTCAGGTTTCCACCCATGTGCTCATGGACATGAATGCCAGCACATCTGTGTAAGCACTGATCATTCATACATGTGTAAATGTCATGTGGGATATGTGTTGAATGCAGACAAGAAAACCTGCTCACGTAAGGATTTTTCTAAACATTTGGGGGTGAAACTATAGTCATATTTACATTTTGTTTGACAGGGGACAAGAAAACAAAACTATTACTGGATTAACGTCACAAAAGTAAAATTTCCAGATCTGTTTTTCAGGTTCAGATCCATGTGCCAAGGGACATGAATGTCAACATCTTTGTATTAAAAATGAAGATTCATATAGCTGCAAATGCAAATTAGGATATGTGTTGAATGCGGACCAGAAAACCTGTTCACGTAAGAATGAACCTTTTTCTTGGGCACAGAATATGGCCTGGTTTAGGGAATTTGTAATATTGTGGAAGTGTTTCCTTCCTGATTGGATAAATGTGTCAAGGGGTGGGATTGTCATTGTATTTGTGTCACCACTGATAATACTGAAGTCCTAGTAACAAGCAGGATTTTTTTTTCATGGATCAGAACTTATATTGGACTACTTTTTGGATCCAAACTTTGAGAAACAAAAAAACTTCCAACAAACCCTGTTAGTGAAGACATTTATCACCATTAGCTTATATACACATTACTTTTTGCAGGTTCCTTAGGGGATGCATGTGCCCAAGGACATGACTGCCAGCACATTTGTGTCAACAATGGAAGCTCGTACACCTGCAAGTGTCAACCAGGATATGTGCTGAACATGGATCAGAAAACTTGTTCACGTAAGACTTTGATTTTCATAGAGGTGAAACAGTCTCTTCTGTCATTAAGTTTGTTAGATGTGGAAGTGTCTTCCCAGGTTCAAATATGTGTGAGCAGGGACATGACTGCCAGCATATTTGTATCAACAATGGTCATTCATACAACTGCAAGTGTCAAGTGGGATATGTTTTAAATGTGGACCAAAAAACGTGCTCACGTAAGCGCTGAAAAAATGCTTATTTCTGTCTTTTTGTTTTTATACATACCTAACTCTTTTCTTCCAAGTGGGTACCTCACTACCATGAGCTTCTGTGGCTCATGATCTCAATGAGTTATTAGAAAAACAAAATGCCACACAGAAGGCAAAAAAGAGCAATTCTCAACAAACTCAGACAAAGAACTTTGGGGTAAGACATTAGTTCATATGCATAGCAAATATATTATTATTTTATTAGCAAATCCATGTTGCAAAGGATGTACTTTATGTTTTACCAGACTAATACAATCACAGTAGATTCATGGTTTGGCTATTTCGACTGTGAAACACTGTATTTCTTCAACTGCATCTAGACAACAGTTCTGTTGAGGATAAATGCATCCTTATCGGACAAGATAATTGCCATTGTTGTTTTAGCTGATGATAATGAGAGTACTGCTTCACACTGAGACCTGGTCAAACCAAAATTACTGGCAATGAGTGTCTGCACACATAAACACCGAATACTTATCATGTCTTTTGTGTCTTTTTTGCAGTCCCCATACTCTGGAGTCTAACATAAAACACCATTTCTGCTATTTTGTTTGATAACACATGACGCCGAATGTTGCAGTCTTTGTGTTACTAAAGGGATGAGGACACAGCCATTTTACAATGACTCTTTGTTTAGTTATATATTGTGACGATATGATCTGTATATTTTGTCTTCTATGGTTTCTCTTTAATGACTGCATGTGTCTTAAATTCTGGACCTTGATATTGCAGCTAACTATTTTAGCCATTATCATCATCATATCTAAACCCAATCATTATTCAGTCTATAATTTGTTTATTCAATTTCATTGATCACATCCTACACAGGTTTGAGATTCTGAAGTTTAAAAAGATGCAAAACATAATATGGCCTGTGTGACATGATGCACAATGAGAAACGGTGAACACTAAAAGCTTTGACATACCTTTTTCTTTTATACTTTCAGAGGAAATGAGAAGTGAAATAACCCAAGATGCCTGCATGTGTGAAGCTCAGATTGTTTTTCAGAAAAAAGTGCAGTCTACCATTCAAGAGCTGACTCAGAAAAATATCCTTTTTACTTTTCAGTGGTCATAAAGTTAAGGTTTAAAGCTCCAACTAATGTTCCTATTATTGATGCATGACGATTTTTTTTTCCTTGACCCACAGCTCACTTGATGAACTTTCCAGTAAAGTGAACCTAATTGAAGACATGCCACAATATTAAGAGTGGAGGATGCAACGCTATCAGTTGTTTAAACATTACAAAACTTTATTGGGTGATCAGGTCCAAACACTGGAATATATTTGTATGAATGTGACAGAAATGCTTCTGCCATAGTTGCAATGTCTGATGTTAAGATTTTTTTTTACACATTTTACAAACAAGTATATTATATTTGGTGTTAAATTGTTAATTTGAGACTTGTGAACCACAAGGCTAGTGTACAATAAGGGTATTATGTCTAATCCAGTTAGACCATCGTAGTACTATGTCATAATCAATAATCATGGTATATACTTTCTTTAAATTTGATGAAAATACCTTAGTTAGTTTATAGAGGTACAGAGGAACAGTTTTATATTTTACTGGATTTCAGCTGGCAGACATAACATTGTTTTTGTAAGTTTAAGTTTGTTTTTATGTATTATTTGTATTAATAGTATTTGCATTTGTAAGTCAAAACATTATAATTTGCTGATAAATAAAATAAATAATATAACTGTATATCCAATTTGTATCCTCTTTTTGCTTAAGGTGTGTTGAATGTATAGCATTGTGACTATAATAATTACATAGTGGGTATAAATTCCTTTAAGGAAATTTCCTCAAAAAGAAGAAGACTACAACTCCCAGAAACCCCTGATACCAGGTTTCCGGTTACGGTTACCACGGGAGACCAAAGGAAGCTAACGCCAAAATACGCCATCATTTATACACAACTACAAAAACTAAAACTGGACGCATGGGTTTAAATGATTGCTACTTGGTATTTTGTTATTTGATTAACAATATAGCAGTATACGTTATTCAATTCTAAAGCACGGTACTTTAAGACCGTAACCAAAGACTGCTAAGCTAACGGCACAAGCTAACGTTATGTACACGTTTAACCTGACGTTATTACACGAAGATAAGATAGGTTGCAACTTAGCTGGTCAGTTAATCCTCATGTTATAAGTGTTCAGGAGAAAAATCAATTTTGATTCACAGTGTACAATGTTTATCTACCTCAGCAAGAAGGTGAGTACCATCGCACTTCTGAAGCCACAGTTGTTATGAGCAGGTATCGCCTAATCGAGGAAGAAATCTGTTTGTTTGTTTGTTTCGTTGTAGATTGCTATACCCAACCACATTAATCTAAAATGCGTATCTTGGAACAAAGACCAAGGCTTCATTGCCTGTGGAGGAGATGATGGTCTCCTGAGAGTCCTCAAGTTAGACAGTCAAACAGGTAAGAGAGAGGACCAGAGGTTCACACATGTCTCAGTTTTCAAGATAAGTTATAAACTGTACTGTAAATAGGTTAAATAGTATTTAATGGTGTTTTTAATTACACAAATAGAATTAATATATTCGTTTTATGTAACAACCCTGTTCACACTTATTAATTCACACTTAATCAGTTATCCATGTGACTGAGATTTGAGGGTTATTTAAACAATGCCTCTCAGCATGTAACAAATCTTTTAAAACTTGTATAAGCCTTTTGGCTTTGTTCTGGTGCCTTGCTACCCAGTCACTGTAAGATTAAATGGTACCACCTTGTCCACTCCATCAATGGAAGGACCAATTGTTAATATTACCAAGATTAAACTTAAAAAAATGTTAAACAGCTCATAAACAAAACAAAAGTTCTGTTAATGACAGGTTTCTTTCTTTGTTACATTTTGACAGATGACGCCAAACTCAAAGGTCTTGCTGCACCAAGCAATCTGTCAATGAACCAAGCTTTAGAAGGACACAGTGGTGAGTTGTATGAAACCTTTCCATGTTTACTGATGGCACAGCCTGGGAAATCTGTAATCTGACAAATTTAAATTCTGCATCTCCAGGTGCTGTACAAGTAGTCACATGGAATGAACAATATGAAAAACTGACCACAAGTGACCAAAATGGCCTCATCATTGTGTGGATGCTATATAAAGGTGACTGCTAATAAAATACTGATAGCTTAAGAAATATGAGCTTTTATAAATATTATGTGTCTCCTGAAGGCGCTTGGTATGAAGAGATGATCAACAACAGAAACAAGTCAGTGGTGAGGAGTATGAGTTGGAACGCTGATGGTCAAAAGATCTGCATTGTGTATGAAGATGGAGCAGTGATAGTAGGATCTGTAGATGGTAACAAGTTTAACAGAAATTAACCAAATGTATTTTGCACTCACAATATGTTCCATATATAATGAGGAGATATACTTCTTCTATTTTTTTAATAGGTAATCGTATTTGGGGAAAGGAACTGAAGGGAAATCAACTTGCACATGTAGCTTGGTCTCCTGACAGCAAGATTCTTTTGTTTGGCATGGCCAATGGAGAAGTTCAAATTTATGACAATCAGGGGAACTTCATTGTGAGTTTATGAGAAACTGTTTAGAATCCTGAGCTTAGATTTTCATATGATTGTGTTTTTCTTCTCAGATGAAAATGAGTATTTCCTGTCTGACAAATACCGCCGGGGCTGTAAGCATAGCAGGTATCCACTGGTATGCAGGGACTGGGGGTTATGTTGAGCCAGACTGTCCATGTCTTGCCATCTGTTTTGACAATGGAAGATGTCAGATTATGCGCTATGAGAATGATGAAAGTAAGAGAGTATCAGCCGCTACAACAGCCTGTATACTCTATCCTACATACTGACGCCACTTTCCATCTTTGCAGATCCAGTGTGCATTGACACTTTAATGAATGTGGTTAGTATCCAGTGGAACCATTGTGGCAGTGTACTGGCTGTTGCAGGTTGCCTCAGAACATTAAATATGGAGAAAGAATTAAATGTGGTTCAATTTTATACACCATTTGGAGAGGTATGTTTTTCATACATTTAGTGTTGTCAGTCTGTCCAGATCAGAAACAATAACAAAAACAAAGCAATATTCTGTTTCTTAATTGAACTTTGTTGCTTGAACAGCACCTACGAACTCTGAAGGTCCCTGGGAAGCAGATGTCAGGAGTTGCCTGGGAAGGAGGGGGCCTGCGTATAGCCTTGGCTGTAGACTCCTACATTTATTTTGCCAACATAAGGCCAGATTATAAGGTAAATTATATGGACATTTTAGTCTTCCAGATCATAAAAAGTTCATATCAACATTAACCTTAACTTGAAGGCAAGTTGTACCAACAATATTTAAAATTACATTATTTCTATGACAGTTGGTATGAACATTGTACATATAACCATTGGTCCTGTAGAAATAAATGATTTATTGAAATGAAATACAAGTAAATATATTAGTTTTGATGAGAAACTGCACATTTTTCATATCCTAATGCAATATGATGTTGGAAGTGAGAAGCCATAATGAGCCTACTGAATAATGAGTAAGATAATACATCCCACAAACTTGTCTCTGACCCATTCTTTTCCTGTGTCCTAATAGTGGGGCTACTGTTGCAGTACAGTGGTGTATGCCTACACCAAACCAGAAAGGCAAGAGTACTGTGTGGTATTTTGGGACACAAAAAATAATGAGAAGTTTGTCAAATACGTCAAGAGTCTGATGTCCATTACAACATCTGGAGACTTCTGTATTCTGGCCAGTAAAGCGGATGACACCCAACCTCAGGTAGAAATGCAAAAAAGGAGAAAACAATTGATATTGATGTAGTGTCACGCACAAAATATATTTCACATGTTCTGCTTTTGTGCAGGAAGATGGAGAAACAGAATCTGGGAGTCATTCAAGGGTAATTACAATACAGATGTATAAAAATATTACACATTTAAGATTAAAGTTGTGTAGTGCAGGACCAGGGGTATATCTACTAAGGCAATTATATTTGCAGCAGATGGTAAGCGTTATTCTCAGAAGATTTAAGGCCTGGGCAGGTTTAGGTACAAGATTTTTGATCAGGCCACCACTGAAGGACCAGTGAAGTTGTACTATGGAAAAACAGCAATAACATTATGAAGAATTCAAACTGAATTATTGACTTATATTAAATGTTGAATCTTTTCCAGTACGTCTTGATTCTTTGCAACTCAATCGGAACGCCGCTGGACTCAAAATACATTGACATTGGTGAGTTTTGGTGGACTTTATATTCATCAAATTGTCTGTCTGTCTATCTGGATTAACTATGCATCAAATAGTAGCCTGCTCCAACATAAATGGCCAGACATAAATGACCCTGAGAGTGCTATATTTCATGTCAATATGAGATTTCACACTGTCTGTATAGTGGTATGTAATGGTGGTTGGCATGCCTCTGTTTCCCACCCTAATGCATGGGCTTACAGCATCGTATGGCAAATAGAAGGTAAGCATCAGGTGGCTTTGCACAGTATGTCACAGATATGCAATATTCTGGCCTAAAGAGTCTAGTGTTTGAAGCACAACTGAGGCCAAGACACATCAAAGTCTGGAGATATGGAAAAGAAAATAGGTGGCAAATGAGTGTGAGGTCAAATGTATGTCTCTCTGGACGTTTGTCCTTATGCGCTCTTTTATTATGGCTTTGTTTTTGACATATTTGCTGAAGAAACAATTGAAATGCATTTAAACTTACTTCTTGCTCAGATCCACTTTTTGTCACAATGACCAAAACACATGTGATCGCTGCATCCAAGGAGGCCTTCTACTTGTGGCAGTACAGAGTGGCAAAGAAACTAACCGCTCTGGAAATCAATCAAGTTACCCGGACAAAGAAGGAGGGAAGAGAGAGGTGGGTCTTTTTGGGGAGACTGATAACACAATTACAGTGATGTGGCGCCCCAGTGGACATGTTATAATTTAGTGCATGTATTAAAAAACGGAGTAGCCCATGTAGTGAACAGATAAATCCTTGGCTCAGTGTAGTGGCGTGTTGGTACGCACAGCCATGAAAAGAATTATTCATCTGAGTAAAATAAATGCCACTGAGGTTCCAGACAGGCGGGGGCGTGACCTGATGTACTGCCAGAGCTCTCTTCGCACCTGAACCAAAATCACCCCACTGGAAAGAATAAGCGTTTGTCTGTCTCTTCCACTCTTTCCCATTCAACGCCATTTCCTGCCTCCTCAGGGTTTATCACATTGACAGTAACCCATCTGGAACATCTGATGGTGGGCCAGATTTTACAAAAGCTTTTGCTGTAAGTATTTTATCTTATAACAATACCCAATATTTACATAAAAAATTTAACAATAGTTATTACTGTGTATCATGGAAATAATAAAATGCCTTCCATATTTTCATATAGTCAACACAAGATCCCATCTGTGCTGTTACAGCCTCAGATAAAACACTTATTGTGGTATGTCAGTATAATTTCTGTTTATCTAAACTGTAAAGCAAAATAATTTGATTGATTTGATTAATATTTTGTGTTATTCACAGGGCCGTGAATCTGGAAGTATCCATCGATATAGCCTACCAGTTGTGGGTCTTATCCAAAAGTACACTTTGAACAACAGAGCCTACTATCTCTCCATGAATTGCAACTCCAGGCAAGTTATAGTGAGATTACAATTAACAGTAGTGTTTTAATTGCATTGTCAAATACAATATTGTTGTCTTTAGCCGTCTGGCCATCATTGACATCTCGGGTGTGCTGACTCTACTGGACTTGGAAGTTCGAAACTCAATTGATGACTCCGGGAACCAAGCTTCTGCAGGAGATCCGTCCAAATTTGAGCGAAAGGACGTGTGGGACATGAAGTGGGCCAAGGACAACCCTGATCTTTTTGCCATGATGGAGAAGACCAGGATGTATGTATTCAGGAACCTTGATCCAGAGGTGAGTGCTTCATTTTTTGTAATATGGTTAAAATTACTGCTCTAGTTATTATGGTTTATTGCATCAAGGAACCCATCCAAACATCTGGATACATCTGCAACTTTGAGGACCTTGAAATCAAGTCTGTGCTCCTTGATGAAATCATGAAGGTAAAATAAAAAAAAAACACTGAAGTGTGTTTCTAAATGCATATATCATTACAGTGTATGTTTACAGGATCCAGAGAGGCCCAACAAAGATAATCTGATCAACTTTGAAATTCGCTCTTTGAGAGACAGCCGTGCTCTGATTGAAAAAGTGGGGATTGAAGATGCCTCACAGTTTATTGAAGACAACCCTCACCCACGACTTTGGTAAACAGAACTGCTTTTTATTTTACATTGGATTGCAGATATAGGATATTTTAATTTAGCATTCTATATGCATAAAAGAAGAAGTAATGTATATTTGGGGTGGCATCTGTTCCTGATGCCTCCTGGACGTCTCCCTGGGGAGGTGTTCTGGCCATGTCCCACCAGGAGGAGGCCCCGGGGAAGACCTAGGACACGCTGGAGGGACTACGTCTCTCGGCTGGCCTGGGAACACCTTGGGGTCCCCCTAGTACAGCTGGAGGAAGTGTCTATGGAGAGGGAAGTCTGGGCATCTTTGCTTAGACTGCTGCCTCCGCGACCCGATCCCGGATAAAGCGGAAGAAGATGGATGGATGGCATCTCTTCCATGAATAAAAACCGTATCTGTTTGTGTTTTGAACCTCTCAGGCGTCTGCTTGCTGAGGCAGCTCTTCAGAAACTGGATCTGAAGACAGCTGAGCAGGCCTTTGTCCGTTGCAAGGACTACCAGGGCATTGAATTTGTCAAGCGTCTTGGTAATCTGAAGAGCGAGCCCATGAAACAAGCAGAGGTAGCAGCGTACTTCAGCAGATTTGAGGAAGCTGAGCGCATGTACCTGGACATGGATCGACGGTAAATGCTCTGGTTATAAAGGTCGCATTTAGGATTTAATTCCAGCTTTTGTGTTTATTTAGTATATAATTGGTTGTATATTTCCTATAGGGATCTTGCCATCAGCCTCAGGATCAAACTGGGAGATTGGTTCAGAGTTCTTCAGCTGCTCAAAAGTGGCTCTGGTGACAGTGATGACGCTCTGCTCGAACAGGCTTACAATGCAATTGGAGACTACTTTGCTGACCGACAGAAATGGTACAACTATTTGATCACTTGATTCCAGTAATGATCAGAAAGGCGATGTACTAAGTGTTGTGTCTCTGGCTCCAGGTTAAATGCAGTCCAATACTACCTGCAGGGCCGTAACCAGGAGCGGCTGGCAGAGTGCTACTACATGTTAGAGGATTATGACGGTCTTGAGAGGCTAAGCAACCAGCTGCCAGACAATCATAAACTTTTGCTTGTAAGTTCAGTTTGAATGTAAATTCTTGTGTGACTTAAAAATCTATATGAATCATGGCTGTACATTATATTGCATATTTATTGCAATATCAGCAAGAATAATTAACATATTGCCAAAAAAAACTATATGCATGACAGATAGGTGTCTGGGACCTTTCACTCCTAAATTTACAATTGCTTAGGTTTTGATTCAGCCCCAGTTTGACCAATCCAGAGCCTTGATTCTCTTCATGAATTGAAATTGAATTTAACTTTTACATTTGTCTATGGTTATTAAGCTCTAACAAGGCAACCCAAATATTGACAATCATATAATTGTTGTGATGGTCAGCCCTAATATGAATACAAATGTGTTGTATTCATTTGTATTGTAGGAAATTGGGCAGATGTTTGCTACAGTGGGGATGTGTGAACAAGCAGTGAATGCTTATTTGAAGTGCAACCAGCCCAAAGCTGCGGTGGACACCTGTGTGCATCTGAACCAGGTTAGACACATCTAGAAAGTCAAAGGCACCAGAGCTTTTCAGTGACTTACACATACTGTTCCCTAAGTGATCTTCACATCTGACTGCAGCAGTCACTGTGGCACCTACTGTCCTCCCACTGCTGCCCATCTCTTGACTGATAATTTTGCCCTGGGGTGTTAACTCCAATGTATTTTCCCATGTAAATTCTAACATTTGCTGCAGAAAAAAAGGTTGTGTTGTTTGTCATTCATGTCGGTGTAAACCCACCATGAACTACTAACAAAGAGATGATTATACCAACAAGTTTTTTCCCCTGAAGCTGGCTTTAATGTGTAATTCCCCTTATGAAAGGAGAAGTTATTTGGAAAATACAGTTCCTCATTAAAATTGTTTTTCCTGTTAATCTTTTAATAGATGGCATACAATTACAAGCAAGGAACAAATTAAAACTGTAAAGTATACATCTCTTGCTTGTTTTGTGATCAAAAAGGCTTTTAAGTGACTTCACATGTCCTGGACCTTATAACTGTATAACTGTACTGATCATTGTTCTTTTGTCACAGTGGAACAAGGCAGTGGACCTCGCTCGAACCCACAACATGAAAGAAATAAAATCCCTTCTTTCCAAATACACTTCACATCTTCTGGAGAAGAATAAAACTCTTGAGGCGGTAGAACTCTATCGAAAAGCTCACCATTTTCTAGAAGCAGCTAAACTCATGTTTAAGGTAGGCTTACATTTTTCTGCTCATTAGCAATTTGAAAAGTCAGTTTAAATGTATTGTGTTTACAGATAGCAGATGAAGAGGCTAAGAAAAGGGCTCGTCCCTTGAGAGTGAAGAAGCTTTATGTACTGGCAGCTTGTCTTGTGGAAGATTACCACGAGCAAGTGAAGACGACACAACAGGGCAAAGCCAAGGGGAAGAAATCTGAGGTGTTCTTTGTTTTTACTTTTTACTCTTTATTAGTTTGATCTAAAACAGATACATTGATATAAACCTCAAGCATGTTACATGTTTACTCAAACTAGGCAACATTTGCCCTTGCTGGGCTGCTCGAAGAAGATGCATCCACTTCAGATAACCGTGTTGTGGACAGCGCTTGGCGCGGTGCAGAGGCGTATCACTTCTTCCTGCTCGCTCAAAGGCAGCTTTATGATGGCTATACAGAAAACGCTATGCGTACAGGTATCACCACAGCAGACAGCACTATGTAAATTAAATTGTAATTTATTTACATGATAAAATACTATTACTCTTATTATTTATTTATTATTTTTTACCTAAAACCATGTGTAAGAGTGTATTTCTCTTAAAAACAGAGGTGCATTAGTTTCAGGGTTAGTATTTTTAATGCAGAGTTATACTGTCATGCCTTGTTTGCATACATGAGTAGTAAAATGATCTGTTTAATCCATCACCAATATTTTACTTCCTTTTTCCTTTACTTAATAGCTTTAGTAAGTCTTCATATGTAACACCTCACCAAACGTAATGAAAATCACTGATAATCTCTCCTTAATAAAGCACTCCACCTGCGAGAATACGAGGATATCATCCCAACTGTGGAGATATACTCTCTCCTCGCTATCTGTGCCTCTGCAAACCGGGCCTTCGGCACATGCTCCCAGGCCTTCGTCAAACTGGAGTCTTTGGAAAGTCTGAGTGTTGAGCACAGACAGGCCTATGAAGATCTGGCCCTAGAGATCTTCACCAAACACACTCCCAAAGACAACCGCCCGCTCGACATGGTGGACATGGGCAAAATGCCAGAGGGGTAAGGGCACTAACTTGTTCATGCTGACTTTCTCGAATTGAATTGAATATTTTGGATAAATACTGTAAACCCCTGTATTTCTCCTTCCAGTGGCGAGGGCAAGTTACCCACATGCATTGTGACGGGACAAACCATCCAGGAGCATCTCTTCTGGATGTGCAGTGTCTGCAAACACTGTGCTTTAGAGCAAGAGATCAGCAAATACAACTGCTGCCCACTGTGCCACACCCGTATAGCATAGACTTCATGCAGAAGTACTGTATTATTTATATTTTACAACATATTATATCAACACATTACATCAGTTCATTGTAAAATTGGTTTCAGTGTGATTTTTATACATGATGTTTAATGCTTTACATTTGAGCAGCGGCTTATTTTATAGTAAGATGTGAATAAACGCCTTATTGTTCATGAGTTTTTATTTCGCTGTCACCCTTCTCCAATCTAGTTCTCTTCTGCCATCTACTGTTTATAACCGGCATTACGAGTCATTATTTCTACAACGCTAACCTGACCCCTGAAAGAAAGAACATAATTGGTTAATTAACCTATTTGTCATATTTGGTTTATTGTGGCATACATTATATTATTATGATTACTGCTCATTCATTCACAAGTTCATAAATTCTGCTGTTCTGATTTAAAACTTTTTAAAACATTTTGGCGGCTCGATGCATTTTGTGAGTTAAAAGTGTTGCTATTAAGTTATTCCTATGTAGTAATAGTAAATAGGAGTATAGATTTAGAAAAGCAGTGTGGTTAAGTGCGTGCCACAAGAACAGTTAACCCTTACCTGACTGACCTGCACACACTGTAAACCGAGCGCTCACGAACGCACCACAACTTGTTTTCCAACCGTGGGCCATTCGCGCTCTCAGCTGTCCGGTCAGGAGCTGTCTTTTGTCCTGCGCCAAACGGTACCGACATGGGAGTTGCAGACTGAGCACTGAGACACCGCAGCATCAAGTAATCTCTGGGCATTTGGGAAAGGCGGATTCTCCATGCAGCTTTTGCGTCTTTGAGGAGTTTTCTCAACTAGATAAGTGTTTAATACAAGGTAAAGTGTATGGTTTAACATGTTTTGTTTTATTTTGTTTTTTAACAAGTTATTTTGTAGGAATATGTCAAATCTTACTTTGGACTTCCATCCATCGCAGTTTGAAACGCTATAGCTTATTTACTGTGCGTAATACTAAACCGGTAACGCGCCTTTTAGTGTTACAAGCACGAGGTACAGCCAGGTATTGATGACACCTCACCAACTGTGTTTGTGTGTCATGGATGTGCTTAGTTTTCCTCTTTATGTGGTTTCCACGTGTTCTTGACACCATATTTTTTTTAGCAACATGGCTATAGATGCCTTTTAAGTGTGGTCCAAAAGTTATTTACATTTTTTAAACCCTATTTGACTCCTTCAGCGACCTCAACTGCCTACATTTAAGTCCGCAGAGGTATAGGTTTGAGATTTCATCCTATTGCCCTATTTCTTGTCTGCTATAATAAAACATGCACAGTCAGTGATACCACTGCATCTATTACATTCCATTACAAAGTGGCACAGAAACCTCAATGTAACGCGACACTGTGCTGAGGAGACATACATACAGTAAACAGCATGTTCAGTGTGTACTAATCACTGTCTTGTTGTGTCCAGGAAACCTCCTCTCACTGATGCATCCATCATGGTGTACGGACAGATGGCTCATAGCTGTGATGACTGCTATATTAATGTCAATGTTGGAGGTTTTAAACAGAGAATGGACCCTGATGTTTTAAAAAAGTTCCCTCAGACACGTCTTGGACGTCTTCTGTGCTGCAGTTCCCAAGAAGCTATCCTCGAGCTTTGTGATGACTTCAGCCCCTCAGAAATGGAGTACTACTTTGACCGAAACCCACTGTTTTTTTGCTATGTTTTAAACTTTTATCTCACAGGTAAAATCCACCTTATGGATGGCTTGTGTGTGGTTTCCTTTGTTCAGGAGATTGAGTACTGGGGAATCAAGGAGCGTCATCTGGACTGCTGCTGCAGTGACAAATTCGTGGAGCTGCTGGAGGGAGCTGAGGATAAAGGCTGGGGCAGCGAGGAGCAGCAGCTGAGCTGTTCTGAGTCTCTCAGTGAGCAACTCTCAGCTTCAGATGAAGACATTGAGATGTTTGAGGGTTCCTGGTGTGGAGACACCCGCAGAAACATCTGGATACATTTGGAGGACCCTGGTCATTCCACTCTAGCCAAATCAGTGGCAGTAGCATCTCTCAGTCTGGTGCTTGTGTCCATAATAGCCATGTGTGTGAACAGCATGCCTGACTTTCACGAGGTGGATGAAAATGACAAAGAGATTGAAAACCCAGTGCTGACTCTTATTGAGAACCTCTGTGTTCTGTTCTTCTCTGCTGAGTTTGTTCTTCGTTTGGCCGTTGCACCATCGGCCAAAAAGTTTCTGTGCAGCCCTCTCAATATGATTGACCTGATGTCAGTTTTGCCCTTCTATTTCACAATAGTTTTTGACATAATGGAAGAAGGTGAAAGCACAGAGCTGGAGAACCTTGGCAAAGTGGTTCAGATCCTGAGGTTAATGCGAGTATTTCGTATCCTGAAACTCGCACGGCACTCAGCGGGCCTTCGCTCTCTTGGTGCCACACTTAGACACAGCTCCCGTGAAGTGGGTTTGCTGATACTCTTCTTATCTGTAGGTATCTCAATGTTCTCTGCACTTGTTTACTTTGTAGAAAATGAAACGGAGGAGTCCACTCTGCAGACGATGCCTATTGGCTGGTGGTGGGCCACTATTAGCATGACCACTGTGGGCTATGGAGACACCTTCCCTGTCACCTTTCCAGGAAAGGTGATAGGAACTCTTTGTATTATCTGTGGACTGTTAATTGTGGCCCTTCCCATAACTAACATCTTCAACAAGTTTTCAAAATTTTATGAAAAGCAAAAGCAGATTGATCTTATTCGGCGACAAAATGAACACTCAAAATGATTTTAGACAGAATGAGGAAATTGCCCCTGGAACTGAAAGACTAATGTTATAGAGGCCGTTTAAGTATTGATTTGTAAACTAGATGCATGATAGAGAGTCAGTCTGCATGTTGGTTACAAGTACTGCATGGACAGTTTCTGAATGTGCCCTTGTACATTAAAACATATTCACTGTATGACATTTGTCCTCCGTTGCCCGTTCCTCACATATGACTGTCTTTAATAGCTCTTTGTCTGAGACTGCTCCTGTTGCTCCCAGTGCTGCAGTGTGTTCTGACATTGACCCGCATGTCCTACTGTAACATATCTGTTGTATTTTGTATCTGACAGCTTATAATTGCTCTGTCCAATAGGAAGGCGTCCTGCTGGTTGCTGGATCATCAGTGTAATGACTTCTTAATCAATGTGCCACTTAGAGTCAATAAAGGATTCTTATAAGGTGCTGAATTCAGTGTTCTGTCACAGCGAGTACCAAGGACAGTCTTTAAACTGAGAAACCACACACTCACTCGATTGACTTTCCTAATGAGAATTATCAAGATTTACTCTTCATTTTCTTGCTTTATCCGCCTCCATATTTCATTTTTGCAGTCTATGTGCATTGCTGTGCTTGAATGCCTTTGCAAGTATTTCATGCAGTCACCTTCATCAACACTATCTCTGTGTTTTGTTATCTCGTGCACAGATAAGACTGCGTCGATCAATAGCAGGCTCATATCAGGACTGCCCTCCAATGCATAACAGTACATCATGCTTTCCTCTACATAATAGTACAGTGTGAGCTTTAGTTTTAGAGTTGCTGAGTTTTTGCAAGTGTCAGGAAATTAATAAGTAGCTTTAGGACTCCAATATGAGTCCACATCAGCAGGACTCGGTGGTCCTGTGCCCTATGTCCTTTCTCCTTGCTCAAAGACATGCACTGTTCAATGATTTAGTTCATTGCTACAACGGAAAGTCACCATCAGCAAAATGGTCATCTCCAAACTGAAGGGCAGCCAGGCTCCTTTCCACACACAGCTCAGAGCTACTTTCTGCCTAATCAAACTACCACTGACCACCTACTTTATAACACATCACCACACATAAAATGATGTGTTAGAAGCAGGAAAAATGGGCAAGCAAAGGGTTGACAGGCGATGCACGTGGGGAGTGAAGACTGCCCTATGTGGGCGGATCCAACAGACGAGCTGCTGTAGCGCAAATTAATGAAGAATATGCTGGTCAGTACATTGCAATTTGTTGAGTATGGGGCTGCATATTAGGCGGGTGGTCATAATATTATGGCTGATTGGTGTATAGTGTTCTGTAGTGTCTTCACTGGGCTTTAGAGCAGTGGTTCTCAACGAGGGTGGCTTCAGGGCCCACCATTTCTCTGTAATGACGAGCAGTAACCCGGATAAAAGAGACTTTTCAACTTCAGATTTAATTCAAATGTATTAAATAAACACTGTGCAGTTTGAACCTGAGACAGTACACATTTAAACATGAACACATTTAAAGATGAAGCAAGTGGCGATGCTACAGAGGGAACTATAACCTCCTATATTTAGTTAAAATCACAACTTCAGCCTTTTAACAGACTGAGCTGAGCTTTTTTGCACAAACACTAAAGAAAGTCCCCATGTCCATATCCAAAGGCATGAAATAAAAAAGTGGATCCAATACAACATGAACTTTTCTGCTGAATCTTCAACCTCAGGTGTAAAAGTAACATTATAGAACTGGATTTTTTACTCTTTTATTATTTATTTTATATTAAACTCTTTTTTTTTTTTTCATGCAACCAACTGAAAGCAGTTCTGTGACCCACTTTTGGGTCCTGATGCACCAGTTGAAAACCATTGCTTTAGAATACAGTGCTGACCAATCACAATAGACAGGTTTCCTATAAAAAGCCACACTTGTACCTATCAGATGTAACTGTATATGCTTATAAAGGTATCACATTGGGACAAGAATATTTCTTGCAATCTCACAGTGATCTTTGGTTTTACTCCAGTCGCCAAGAGAAACGCAGAGGTATGCACATCTCAGTGCAGGGAAATGTAATGTTTATTGGCCTTGCTGTTACCATCTAAAGTATTATGTGTGTCTGTGGCTTCCAGTGATAAGAAATCAATTAGTGTTTTAATTACCCCATGTGGTCCTCTTGTCAGCTTGTGCAGCCTATTCCAGGCATGCCACCTCAATGCACTTCAACAAGAGCCTATAGCAGTGTTTCTTAAAGATGTAGAGCTACAATAAACACAAAAATACAGTTAGAGGTACCACCGATAACCAGAACATTATGACCACGGACAGATGAACTGAATAACAGATTATCTCTTCATCATGGCAACTGTTAGGGGGTGGGATATATTTGTCAGCAAGTGAACATTTTGTTGATGTGTAAGAAGCAGGAAAACTGGGCAAATGTAAAAATTTGAGCGACTTTGACAAGGGCTAAACTCTGATCCTGGTCTGCAGCGGTCAGTGTCTATCAAAAGTGGTCCAAGGGAAGAACAGGGGTCAATCAGTGACAGGTGATGCACGTGGAGAGCAAAGGCTGGCCCGTGTGGTCCAATCCAACAGACATGCTGCTGCAGCCCAACTTGCTGTACGATTATATGTCGGTTGTGATAACAAAAGTTGTGTATGGAGCTGCATATTAGGCAGATGGTTAGTGGTTATATTACAACAAATGTTAAGCTAGAGACACAACTGCAATTATTTTTCCACCACCTAATTAGAAAACACAAGGCAGAGAGTGGTCAATGAGGTGCACACACGTACAGATAAAGCTATGGAAACACTGAACACAAATACAGGTGGGCCATAGCGAATACATTTTGTGATAGAAGCTGTGGGCCATATAAAATACTGACCTGTGCCATGCTTTGGACAGATCTGGTGTAACACAATGCAATGCCAGTGTGTGTTTTGTTTCAGTCTGCTGCAGTCTGAGGTCACACTCCGAAGTCATGGGACGGTCACATTTCAAGATGATTGTAACTTGTCATTTGTAAACTATTATATTTCCGACTGTCTCTGTTGCATTTCCCGACTCAGCTGGAGCAGGTTTAACACCAGGTTTCATTTCAGAAAAAGTGCCTACAATGCAATTTCAAACTATTGATATCTTACTAATGTCATCATCCAACACTTTTCTACACCAGAAAATGAATTTGCATTGTCAGGACAAGGATGTCAGCGTCTGTGCACAAAGGAGTCCATGGCTCAGGAGCTGGATCAGGTTTTCTGATTGATTTCTGTGGAAAGGATGAACCAGATGAAACCAGATAAGCTACAGTTATCTAAATGTTCATATGTTTGAACTGAGGGAAGGTCAAAGTGATGGAGGCAACAACGACCAGGCTAAGTCAGCAGAAAATACATAAGTGTAACCTAAAATGATATAGGTTTCTGTTCAAGCTAAATCCATTGAATCGTGCTAATTTGACTTTTAAAGCCCCATTGTTTGTTTATTTCTCCAAAGCATTATCTTTTTATAAAGCTATGGCCCAATTCATTAGCTTATACTGCCATCTAGTGGCATGTATAGTATAATATTCAAGAGTCAAGAGCTCAAACAGTACATTTAAGAGATAAAATGTGAATATAAACAAAGGGCTATAACTAAGATAATAAAAGCCAGCTGACACAAAGATAGAAATGTATAATCATCAAAACTACCTGTATTACAATGAATCAATTGCCTAAATTAAATAATTATTAAAATGATCGTCTTTAAAGACTGAGTACCAGCCTAGAGGAATTCATTAATGTATCTACTCATACGGAAGTCAGCGTGCAGAGTTGTAGTAATTATAGTCACGGCTGGGGGGCAGTGACAGACCATAATAGGCCTATTTATGTACAGCATTCACAGCCCACTGTAGGTGAAGTTAAAAAAGCGGCAGAGTAGAAGTAAAAGTAGTTCACAATATTAGCATATTTTTTGAGTAAAGGTAAAAATGTACTATACTTAAGTGAAAGTTTTTACTATTGCACAGTAAAATCTAGGTTACTACTTGCCAACTGATCAGTGAGCTTTCCCCGTGTGTGTGTGTGTGTGTGTGTGTGTGTGTGTGTGTGTGTGCGTGCGTGCGTTTTCACCTTATGTTGTTTATCTGTATTAAGAGCTGCCTTAACAAGTGATTTTCTCTGCCTGTGAGATTATTACAGTTCAATTTTAATCTATATTTTATGAGCTCAAGAAAAAGTATGTTTTAAAAAACTAGCCCTGAAAATAGTACTTAACTAAATCCCTTCAGTAAAGTATCTCGTTACTTTACTCGTAATGTGTTTTAGTCGTGTGTCTATCTCTACCACCCTCTCCAACAAAAGTGGCTCTCAGCAGTTATCATATGACCTACACTGCCTCCAAGTAGCCCATGGTCTGGTCTTTACTGCAGTCAGTCCAACACTGAAATATTTTATGCAGAAATATTACTTATCACTTTGTATTTGGAATAAAGTGAAAATCCAGGGTAAACAGACACACAATTCCAAGATGAAAATGATTTATTATTATTATCATTATTATTCATTTAAATTAACAAACACTGCTATACATATTGCTGTTTTTATCCATTTTGAATCATTTTAAACAGTTAAAGCATTTGGAAATCAGTAAGAGTTGAAAACAGGCGACAGACAGTAGATTACGAGTACAGTAGAAGATCTACAGTCAATGGCTTTCCTATGTGTTTCTATCAGGGGCGTCTCAGAGACTTGCACACACAAACACACACACAAACACACACAGTACACGCATCCACATCATCACCGTTTTTGGTTTTCATCCATCAGAAAAATCACCCCAGCGTTGTCTCAAAATGGCCGACGTGTCTTTTCCAAAACAGCAGCAGCAGCAGTTTGTGTTGTGTCGATTTGCAAAGTCACTTTCCTGCTTCCAGCGCAACAAGAGACTTCCAGTCATGACGAGCAGAGATGACGACCCCCTGACATGATTGTATTTATTAGGAATGTTCGAAGTAAACAATAAAAAATATCACTGTCGTCCTTATCAGTGCACTGTATTGAAAACCCCTTTTATCCCTTCACACACACATAAAAGGATTGAGCAAGAAGTGTTTTGTAGAACTTCAGAACTTCAATCTCAGGCCTGCTGCAGAGAGAGTCCTTCTCACCTTTGTCATCGTGAGAAAAAAAATAAAATACTTGTCTGGCCTATGGCTTTTCCAAACATTTCTACCAAGTACCTCAATGTTGGCATACACACCCCACAATCAACGCATCTGTGCTGAAATTTAACATCATTTTCTACTAAAAGTGACAGATTTACAAACACACTATAAACAAGGTTGACATCATTGGCAGCTGGCGACAGTCTAGACCACAGTGGCTTTTTTCATATTCCAGAAAAAAAAAGAGAAAATCCCTCTTTTGTAGACAAAAACTGACAAATTACAGGATTACTTGTGTCATACAAAGCGTTTTTTGGCTTTTGAAACCTGACCTGCTGTTGAAAAAGGTAAGACAAACAAAATCTTTGAGGGTTTTGTTCAAAAAGTTGTTGATGATGATGATGTACCGCAACACTCCGACTAGACCATCCTTCAGCATCTCGGTCCTGCTGTGGGAGCCGACTACACGTGTGTGAGAAAATCCCTGACGTCAATGTAAAAAAATAAAAAATAAAATAAAAAAAGAAAGGAAACACATCAACAGGTACAGAATCACCGAAGGAAAAGTACAACTATACTACTGTAAAGACAAGCCACTGCGACGAAGAGGGTAGTCTGTGATTGAGAGTTGGCTCGTATCCTTCACGACACTGAGGATCGCTTGGGAGGGGGCTGCCACGTGGATGGCCATTTCCTACAGGCGGATAAAGGAGAGGACAGTGTCTCAACAAAAAAACACACCATAAAATATATCAACACGGGCCATAAATACAATTAAAGATGTCAGAAATGTTCGATCGGTTCCTGAATCAAAAGGAAACTGAGAAGTCTTTGTGTATTGTCTCTATTTCCACTAAAATGCTGACCTCGTTGTTGATTTGTCTTGGCGGAGTGCAAGTGTCGGCCACATGGCTTTTTTTTTATAAAGTGTTAAAAATATAAATTCAGAGTCCATATTTTAGGCATACAGTATGTTTCTGCCCAGTAAACAACATGACACTCTTGTTTGAAATGGCAAAAAAGAGGTTGACACTGTATAGGACTGTTGCACACACGGTTACAAAGAAAAAAACACTGAAGAAACTCGGCGGAGTAGCCCTTGTGGGTCTCACACAGCTCGGTCAGCTTGGACTGGACTCGTTATGTGCTCTTGGGTCTTGTTTTAAAGACACTGAAAAAAAGGGGGGCGGATCACAGTGTTTGGGACCGCTCAGAGGGCCAACAGGGTGGGCGAGTTGAGGGAGTCCGAAGACTGGTCCCCGCTGCTGCTGCTCCGGCGGTGGGCCTTGGAGCAGGACTCGGAGGAGGGCGAGGGACTGTCGGGCTCCATCATGCTGGGGTAGGTAAAGATGAGGTTGGGCGCGTTGGGGGTGGCGGCTGGAGTGGACGCGGCCACCACAGGAGTGTTCAGGCTGTCCCCGTCGGAGCAGTACATGCCCCCGCCCACCCCCAGGCAGATGGGCTTGATGACGGAGCGCTGCGGCTTGTCCACGTCATCGTCGGGCTCCTGTTTGACCACCACCTGGTTGATGGTGGCGCGGCCCGTCATGGAGGGGCGCATGGTGAGCGGCAGGGGGGCGCACTGCTGCTGCTGCTGGGGCTGGTGCTGCTGCTGGTGCTGGTGGTGCCCGGATGTCTGGTGGCGCTCCTCGATGGGAAGCTTGCACACGGGATTGTGGGCGACCAGCATGAACTCCAGCTTGTCCTTCTCTTTCTGCAAAGTCTCGATCTCCTTTTGAAGGTCGGCTTTCTCCTCCTCAAGTTTTTCAGTCTCCTGTTCACAAAGCACAAAACATTAACACTAAATATCCTTTAGGCAGATGTTCTACATGCATATATACTGTACTTGTAGCTTTAAGCCTGACAGGTATCACCTAATTATATCCTAAATAATTTTTTTATCTAAACAATTTACAATTACAGATTATCACCAATGAATGTTAAAACATGAATCCAAAGGCAGTTATTTTCTTATGTTTTATTTAACAGTTATACATGTCTAAAGTGGTACATCTCCGAGAAATATAGTAGCACAAACTAACCACATGAGGGCAGTATTTGTTTGCAAAAAAAAAAAAAAAAAAATCACACTACATAAAACTGAAGAATAAAATCTGCATTTGATCACATAGCAGTGCATTAAGCAATGGCTTAATTTAAAGTGGACTACCTTTATTGGTTGTGTAGAAAGTAACTTTCGTTGTGTGACATAGCAGACAAAGGCCTGCTCTGTAAAAGCCGTTTTGTAGCCCGGCTGGGCAGATAAGGACACACTGAGTTGCTGTCTGAGAACTTTGACTTGTGGGCAAAGGTATGAGGAAGTTGTTTTGAAGGAGCCAGAAGGGAAAAAGCTTCAAGACGTATACGACTCTGCAGGCCTAATAAGGACACATCCTATTTCCTTTTTGGGAATTTTATTTAGAGGAGGCTTGTTTTTGATTAGATAATTCATTTTCGCATGTTTGTAAATGTCATGTGGGATTGTGAGACGAGCAATTAGCCCCTTTTCCAAACCGTCACAGTCTCGTAGACAGCTGCCTACAGCAAATTCCATTCCCGAGTTTCTTTTTTTTTCTTCTTTTTTTTTTTTTTTGTAGTTCTGACAAGCTCAAGCTCACTGTAATTCGACTAATTAGTCCATTTAGATGCCGTTAGTGTCTGCCAGGCAGGGCCAGCGAGACAGCCCTACCTCTGTCTACAGCGGCTCTAGACAAAAAGCTTTTCACTGGCTGTCATCGCTTCACTCAGACCTTCAACTCGGAGACGGCAAGAGCCAAACCAGTAAAGCAAGCTTGTAGGTTTAAGGTGTGGAGTTCAGTCACTCAACAGGAAATCTGGACTGGTGCCTAAACTACCTTACTGCCTCTTTGCTCTTCATCTACACGGTTTTCTTTACTGTTCACTTTGGCTCATTTGCATAAACAATATTACTACTTTATGCGGTGTAGGTATTGTAGATATTTCTGTGACGTGTCTCTACACACCCCTTGGAGCATTTCAGTGAGTTCTCGTCTGCGGTTGCGGCATTTGGCGGCGGCTAACTTGTTCCTCTCACGCCTCACCCGCCTTTTCTCCTCTTCTTCAGGGGTGAGCTGAGGGCGACAAAGACAAAATGTGGAAATTAAATAAACTATCTGGCAGAACCTGTATGATGCACAGAACATAAACAGCAGCTGAGTGTTTCAGGCTTCTACTTGTGCAAATCTATAGGTGTTGAATGTTTACCACTATTAAACTGACAGGCAAGTAGTCATTTTCTATATATTTAAACTAGTTTGAAAGTCACCTGCTCATCTCTCTTGCGTCTCCTGGCATCCCCAATGGATCGAATGACCCCGGGCCGAGCCAAAGTGTTGTGCCCCAACAGTCCCGGCCCATTGGTCAGATGATGGCTATAGGGGTGTGAGCGCGAGTATGGGTTGGACATGGAGGTGATCACTGTGGGCTGCACCATCCACTGCAGGTCTTGGCTGGTAGTGATTGCATTAATGGTGGGGATGAAGGCACTGTTGGAGCCGGGCATGTCGACCCGATACTTCTGCAAATGACACAAGAAGTCAGACCATGCAATTGAATTTAACAAGCGGCGTATAATTAGACATATTCTGGATTTGAGAGCTTGTAGTAATGATTCAGTGGTGGATGTAACCCCTGGAGTGGAGCGGTGACACATGCTGTGATTCATGTGGGAAAGCCCAAGGTGTCCTGTGCATCTCATTTTACTACAAAAACCATGACAATGAATTCGGTACTACATTTCTATTACTTCTTTCAATGATGCCACAACACTTTTGACTTGTTAAAATACTGCACCTGATCATAAGACATTTTACAGCAGGCAGGGGACTGTCGGGTTATGTATTTAGTTATAAACACACTTTCTAGAGTTATGCGTCCTATGATATCAAATGTAAGGTTTTCTCTCTCTTGGAGTCATGCCTACTGAACCCGCAAACCGTCTCCCCTGTGCGTAATTTACGCATGTGCATATCCCCCAATATTCCCGACTTTCCGTCGGATATCCCGGCAGTCCTTTTTGGAACTTTGTTTATCTGGTGAGTCATTGTGTATGGGATTTGTTAAGCACATGCGAAACGCGGTCAGTTCCAGTAAGAGGGGAAGCAGCCAGCTGGAACAAGCCAGACAGTTCGCCGAATTATACGAGAGGAATGTTTGCTAGCCTCACCTTTATAATAGAGGCATTCTGCATCAAAATACAAAGTATAAACATGTTGTTTTGAGTAATGAAAAGTAGGTCTATACCCCTTACATTAGCGTTCGCTTATCACCAATAATAAAGCAGTGCGGGTACATAAACACTGCGCCAATAAAAGCAAACGCGTGCGCCTAAAGGGGGCAAACAGAATGCTTGTTGTGATATGTGTGTAAAACTTAACGAAGAGGTCATGTTCCAACCCGCTGTAATGGGAAACAGGCTGCCAGTGTGTGATTACAGGCAACCAGAGCAATAATAGATACGGGCCAAAAGTCGTTTACCGTCATGTTGCGTGAGTCTGACGAGGTCTTTCCGCAGAAGCACTTCACAGGGGAGACTTTATTGCGGTACACATCCTAAATGATCTTGATTTTCTTAAGAAATTTACAAACGTCCCTTATCTTTACGCGCGTCTTTCCGCAAAAGGAAATGCGAGGGGCGAACCTGTTGCCCACATGAAAACATATTTTAACGCAACTGTGAGCACGCTTCATTTTAAAAGCTGCAGCAGGTTACTAGAAAGATTACATCTGAGAACCTAAGTGAACTTAATACGCAGATGCACACGCGTAAGATAATGGTATATGTCACCACCGGTGGCCCATCATCCACTAACCCTTCAACAGATGATGCCTGTACCATCAGTACATCTATCGTCACGTCACTATCTTGTACTGGATCAAAATAAAATCTGCCTCTCAGAATAAACCAGATCAAGACAATTACATGAAGACTCGGAAATACTCACAAGGCACCACACATATTTGACATGGAGGAAAATAAATTTGGACATTTTAGTGACAGTTATAAATCTAAACACTGGGGAAGCAATTCTATTCTGATTGGGAGACTTATATGTTGTACTATGGACCAGGACATTTCCTAATGGCGTGCGTCAAAAGAGCGCGGAATTGCTTTAGTGCCGGTGCGTAAAAACACTTGAAGACCCAGCTACATGCACGTCTCAGCAGCCAGTGACTCATTTATTAACAGGCAATATCTATAAATTGAGTCATTAGTGTGTGTAGTGTGATCGGGTTCATTGGTCATGTTCCCATGCAGGTGACTACAATAATTCAATTAAAGTGTAAAAAAGGAATGTAAATAATAAATAATAAATAGTGAGACATACTATATTTCCCAACAGGCGTCATGTAAAATTGTGCTGCGCGGTGTGGGTTTACCTGGTAGTTGGAGGTAGAGATCGGACTGCCGATCGTACTGCTGCCGCTTGTGAAAGACTCAGGCTGGGCCGGAGATGTGCTGCTGCCGCGGGACGACGTGTCGTAATTCCCGGAGTAGTCCTGGTACATGATCCAGGAAAGAGAAAGATTTCAGTTGGAACTCTGAAATCTTTTTCCTAAATCCTTGCAGTTAAAAGGCACCAGGAATACAAGAAAATCCTCTGACTTGAGTTTTTTTGTTTTTGTTTTGGGGTATCCAGAGAAGTTACGAGTTGAGAAAAGTGCAAATCTTCGCCTCTAAACGCACCTAAACATCTACAGATATTGCCAGTGCAAGTGCGTTGGCTTTTCGCTGCTTGGTGTGCTTTAATGCGCTATTCTACACTAAATGTCCTCTCAGGTGCGCTCTTCAGCCTTGTCTACAGCACACCTTTCTGCTGCAGATCCAGTGGAGATAAGTGCCGTGAGTCACAAAGGTAAACACTCGCTATAAAACCTATTGCCCTCTAATGTGCTCACTATTTTCCGTCTAACTGCCTGATCTCAGCGCTCGGAACACCTCGAACTTTTTTCTTTTCCTTTTCACCACACTTCCTAGAGATGACTCACTTCAATGGCACTATGAACAAAATGCATCGGCTTTTCAACACCAACGACACGGCTGACGTCACGTCTGGGCGTTGCAACGCGCGGCCGGGGAGGGGTTCAGAGCGGTTCAGGCGGTGAAAAAGAAAGGCTCCGCAGTGAGCGGCGTTGTGCGAGCGGACATTAGAGACTTATCTGGAGAACAGGGAGACGGGAAAGTGGCTGTAAGACCATTTGAGAGAGGTGTTTGAGCCGCGGACGTCAGCGCTCGCTGTGAACTTCACTATTTTTCTCACTTGCTTCAGTCCATTGACGCATGTTTCCTAAAATGGGCAGTTGCGTCAGAGAGCGCGTGTGGGTTTCCTTGGTAAAGGAAGCGTCAGACACTGGAGGGATTCCCTCCCCTCGCGATTTGCTCTCCGGACTCTCGGCTCCCAAAACCTCGGTCCAGGTTCTGATGCCATGGGCTGGAGTTTTGGAAGACGAGAGAGAGAGAGAAAGAGAGAGAGGGAGAGACGGAGAGAGAAAGAGGGGGAGAGAGAGAGAGAGAGAGAGAGCCTCTGAGCTCGGAGACAGAACCATTCAGCTACATCTTTGTGCCTGGACGTGTTTGTGAGCGAGCGCAACTGGTGTCTAGGGTGGACTCTGGCTGATACGCCCCAACAACAAACAGAAACATATTTCTATTGTTCTGTGAACCTCACCTGGAATGTTCCCCGTCTGCTCTGTCTTAATTAGTCACGCTGTTATTGGCTGCGTTTTAATCCCATCTGGCTGTCACAATAAAAGTCTGGCTTATTTCTGGACTTTTAGCCTGTAAAGACAACAGGAAGTGAACGTCGCTGCGCTTCACACAGAAGAGTGTTGGGCTTAAGTCTGAATAGGCCTACTGATAACCTGATGGTTCAGATACTTATCCTACTTATTTCACAGACTTATTAGTTGTCATTAATAAACCAGTGATTGGACATGCAGCTTTTTTTTCTGCACAATTGAGTCTTTGTCTAATTCCTAACCCATGTCTTTTTGAAGTGGCAACAAGCGCGAAGATGTCACAAAACCCGCGCATTTGCCTGTGCAGTGATTCGATTAATGTGTGGCTCACTCCATTAACACTTAGCCCCTGCTTCAAAGGGAATCTAAGAAAAATGTGGGCTAATTGAGATTCGGACACACCTCATAAACAGGGGCAGAGCGCCCAGAATATGACACGATCTGAAACAGCGTATTAAGTCTAATCCAATCCGCTATGGTTTCTATTTTAATCTGGAGGCTATCACCATAACGGGCTGTGCTGCTTAGTAACTCTTCAAGAGCTGTGTGGCCCGGGTGTGTTTGCCAGAAAGTCAGAGTCCCTGTACTGAAAGAAGCTCGCAGCGCAGTCAAGAGGAAAGTTATGAGGACAGGTTGTGTGAAAACTTAACTGCAGGGGGTTTTCTGAGGTGACCAGTATCCAGCGAGGGACCAGTCTGCAGGGAGGGAGGTTTCTGTTTGCTCATAACAGGAACACCTCCACCACACTGGCACTCGGCTGGTAGTGGCCTTTGGTGGCGTATTTTGACGTGATCTTACATTTATTTATTAGACAATGCCTTGGTTAAAAGTGACATTTAGAAGGAGAAAAAGAAGGAAAAAATATGGTTCTTGCTACTTTAAGTTAGGCTATTTTATAGTGAAGACTTGGTTTACAGTTATGTTCTAAAACTGGGTCAAAGATTGTTTGGTTTAAGGTTTGTTAATGTCTTCTGTGGATCTACAAATGACATGTACCATAGAGACGGTTTAGCAGGTCAGACAGGTTTTCTTCAATAAAATTAAAAAAATAATAATATAAAGACATGTTTTGAAGTAAACTACTTTTGGCCTAAAAGTGGAGACACATACATTACACATAGAGCATATTTGGACACTGGGGCCATATCATTATGACAGCCTGCAGAGTTATAAATAATCTTTATTCTATGCACCTGTATGTATGTTAGCTGCTGAAGTGTCATTGGTTCGAGAGATCAGGGGGTTGATTCCCCCACAGGGAGCCAAAAACATCAGCTATAATACAGTATACAGTATGTGGTGGTCCCAAGACCAGATAAATGGACAGGTTGTATACGGTGTAAAAACCCACCACAGTGATATGAGAATGTTTGGCTGTGGTGACCTGAAAGGAACTCTACAGTGTCAGCAGTAACATTTCACCCACCTTGCCTATGTGTCAGTGTGAGTGTGTGTGTGGTGGTAGTTGGAGGGGCTGTAGGTGCAGAATGGCAGCCACATCTCGGTCAGTCTGCCCCAGGGCAGCTGTGGCTACAGAAGTAGCTCACCACCACCAAGTGTGATGGAATAATGCAAATGTAAAGCAATGTTGAGTGTTCTATACAAGATCAATGCATTATTATTAATATTTATAGTTTGTACATGGTTTGTTTCTCAGTCCAAACACTGTAGAGTTAAAACTCCAGAAAGTGCACAGATGTTCAGTAATTCCTTATTTGAATGATATTAATTAATGATTAATGTTTATCATTTGGCAGCAGCTTTTGAACAGTGATGGTGTTGCTAAGTGACACACTTTCTGCTAAATTGCTCAGGGGGGATTTAATCTGCCATAGTCCTATAATTAATGCCATAATATCATTTCAGCTGCACCCATCGGCATCAATCTGGGGGAAGAAAGGTATGGCAATGTGACAGGACCTGTTCTTATACCAGTCCAAATCGGATCTTTAAGTACATAATGAGATATTAGGAGAAATTTGGAAAACACAACAAATAGTGATGTGATGCCTGTCAGTCAAATATTACTGCTCTAATTTGTTATGGATTATGATAGGAAATAATATATCCAGACTTTAGGCAATGTATTCGCACTGACTTTAACCGAGGCAGCAGAAGTTTGAGAGGTCAAAGGACAAGGTCAGGCCAGCGGTCAGACATGACCGACCATTCAGTAGATGGACTGAGCATTATTTTGGCAGAGTACATCTCATCCTCTCTGCTGTTTGCATGAGGAGCTTACCTGGCCACAGCAACGCACTTCCCTGGCTTGTGACGTACATAGATGAACGAGAGGATCTTTGCGTTTAAGTCCAGCTCTGAGCCCTTATCTTTGCCTTGGCAGAAGTCTATGTTCTCAGAGTTTAGATTTTCCTTTGTAATTTTGTGTACTTATGCAGTTTGATACATCATTGTTTATTCACAGCCTTCCTAAAAACCCAAGGCTTTGCACAGTACTGTTCATACATTACACATTTTTAAATTAATGTATTGCTTGGTTGCATGAAGTTTACTAAGACACAATTCCTTGGCACTGCAAACAAAATCTGGTATTTTATTACTCTGCACTCTGGCTAGTTTTCATTATTCATTTGGTATGATATTTGAATATGGGCAACAATAGCAATCCTTATCCGCAAATCACATTAAATATTAAAATTGTGCTGGAGAAGATTTTTGTGTGAAAACAACATTGGTGCTTACAAATTCTAACACATCACGGTGTTAGGTTGGATTCGAGTACATTTTCATGATGGTGAGATATCCATTTGTGGCACTTAAGGACAAATCAAAATTGCATCCACACCAGACTTACTGTACTGGAGCAGGGTAAAAAGTGTGTTTTTTTTTTTTTTAAGGAGGTTTGTAGTTGTCATGTAGTCCACTGTTTTCTTGCCTCTCACGTCACTCATCAGTCAAGTTGTAATACCTAGCTCTGGATAATAGTTTGATCACCGGAGCTAATCTCATGGTTTAGTGGCTGGCAGTAGGACACACATAGACACCGAAGTGCTGACTAGACTGATATCCAAGCCTGCTATTGTGCTAAAGGCCTACAACACACATGCAGCAAAACAGGGATACTAGATTGAGGCATAATGGTACCTGGACGATCTGATTTCTTTTTTGGTCATGTTCCAGAAACACCTATCCTGTTGTTGTTCCAGGCATAGATATGAATACGTACACGCCACGTTGGTTGCTTTGGTCTGTTGCCACAGTATGGTCAGGATCACCGCCCGGGCTCAAGTAAAGGTACTCCCACACTGTACCTGCAGTTTCCTGATAAGATCATTTTGCCCATTCATCATAATAAGGTGATGGTTTTATTTTGTTGGAACAACAGGTAGCAAGAAGTCAGCAACAAAGGGAAAACAGATCGCTCAACAAGGACTCTGCTATGTGATTTTACACAGCAAAACAGGCATACATCATAACATGAGATGTATTGAGTTACCCTTGCTTACGTGTGCCACCTTCCCTTACGGCCTTGTCAAGTGAATCCTGCATGATAGTGGCTGTAAAACTGCTCCTTGGACTTCATATACAGAAATCAAATCATCAGTTTAGTTTGGATGCCCACTGTGCGCTTTACAAAGAAAGCCACAGTTTCTGTGAATTTAAGTCCCCATCCTTCGGAGGTTTCATTCAGCCGTTGCCGTGGTGACTCATGTAAAGCAGCCCGACACAACAGCAGCACACGGGGATAATTTGATCGCTCTTGACCTCCCGAGTGTGGGATTGTGGAGAGAAGAATATGAATTCATTGGTCACATATCCTTTAATAAGGCCAGTCACACTCAGGTATGCAAACAGCAAAGTGTCTGCAAAACATGGTGATATTGGACTAATGGAGTCTGTCTGGACGCCTGTTAGAGGGAAGGACAATAACACTGTTCTTCACCCTGACACATTTATTTAGGGGACATTTAAACAGTGGAGAGTGAGTGGTGGAAGACATGAAAACTTTAGCCAAACAGACATCTGCTGAAGCATTGGCCAGACCCTTTTAATACTAAACATATAGTCCCCAGATCTAGACTCAAACATGGTATCTTCTAGTTTAGGGGGAAATGGGCTGTCCATTTAGCAACAAAGCCCTATATCTCATATATTTCTTTCACTAGCCCTTTCTGACCCCATCTCACTAGCCTGGCAAGCCACACTCTGATACTTTCTTTCTGAAAGCAGGAGAGTCTGGTTCCTCAGCCATAGGGAGCCATTTACAATCAATTTGCTTGATACCAGCCATTTATCTGCTGCGCGTCATACAAAAGTGGCAGATAATCTCCTATCAAAAATAGCCAAGATGGCGCTGGCTCATACAGAGCAAATGTTATCACTTCTTTCTCCTAATTAACACAGTCGATTCTGCTAAAGTCTGTGTTGTTGTTTAGTCCTCTGTGTGATTTTTTTCCCTTTGTCTTGTTGCCATTTTAACAACAGTAAAGTCTTGTTGAGGTGCGGTGTAACAACCACATTCAAACTGTCTTTGTACAACTGGCTTTTGCTGCTGTCCCTGTTTAGAAATAAGTACAGAGTTGCTAATAACACAGCGTATACTGGTGTTTTATAGCAACAATTCTTCATAAGTGCCATGTTTGTTTTGGATATGGGTCAGCAGTGCTGCTTATGTCCTGCCCTTCGTTTCTCTGATTGGTTACTCCGCCTGTGATTGTTCCCCTCATAGAAATTAAACTCAAACCGTGAGGTACCAGACTAACTTCGTTGAACAGGAAAAGAGTTAGTCTGGCTGGTCAGGCAACCCTCTCACAATGGTACATGTTTAAAAAATGTATGAATCCAGACCAAAGAACAACTACTGGTGTTTTCTGAATATTCCATCAAAATCAAAATTACTTTCTGATTGCTCTTGAGCAGAGTAAGTTATGAAAGCTTTATTACATTTTAAACATATTACAATATAAGGGCATAACAGTTTTAAGATTTGGCCTATCACATGTTTGCGTGTTTAAATAAGGGATGCTCTTATTGGCTGCTTTTCTAGGCAAGGCAAGGCATGTTTACTTGTATAGGACAATTCATACACACAGTAATTTTAAGTGCTTTACAGAAAAATGACAAGTGAAAAGTACATAGACAAGAATTACTATTAAAACAACAAAATCAAATTATAATTAAAAAATTATAATTAAGAATCAATTCAAAAGTAAATTAAAAGAGAAGAGTGCAGATAAAACACTTTCAGTGGTCATATGCATGTTGAAAAGAACAGTTTTAAGTCTGGACTTGAACATCGTCAGGAAGACTGTTCCAGAGTTTAGCTGCATAAAACTGAAACCCCGCTTCAGTTTAGTCCTGACTCTGGGACCAGCTGAGACCTGTCCCTGAGGTCCTCAGAGTCCCAGCAGAGACCTGTCCCTGAGGTCCTCAGAGTCCCAGCAGAGACCTGTCCCTGAGGTCCTCAGAGACCCAGCAGAGACCTGTCCCTGAGGTCCTCAGAGTCCCAGCAGAGACCTGTCCCTGAGGTCCTCAGAGTCCCAGCAGAGACCTGTCCCTGAGGTCCTCAGAGTCCCAGCAGAGACCTGTCCCTGAGGTTCTCAGAGTCCCAGCAGAGACCTGTCCCTGAGGTCCTCAGAGTCCCAGCAGAGACCTGTCCCTGAGGTCCTCAGAGACCCAGCAGAGACCTGTCCCTGAGGTCCTCAGATTCCCAGCAGAGACCTGTCCCTGAGGTTCTCAGAGTCCCAGCAGAGACCTGTCCCTGAGGTCCTCAGAGTCCCAGCAGAGACCTGTCCCTGAGGTCCTCAGAGTCCGAGAACCAAACTCTCAGCCAACTGGGCAGAGACCATTGTTGGATGGCACTGGTGTGATACAGAGCTACATATTGTTATGCAGTGTGCTCTAAAATGAACTTTGATGTGATTAGTATTTTTCACTAGTGAAAAGGTCAAATATTACCTTTCTATCACTGCATATTTATTTAGGAAATACTGCTAGCATACCTTTCCATTTCATAAAAACAATGAATGATAAATCTGTTGACATACTTTTGCCATGATGTTTCCTATGTACAACCTGAATCAAACATGGAATATAATACAACATTTCTCTGTGCAGCATAATGCAACCCACATGTCATGCCTTGGCTTTAAATGGCAGATATAGCCATTACTGGGACAGCAGCACCTCACAGTCTAAAGAAGAGCAGCAGTCAGATTGCAGGGAGGTGGGAAATCATCTTATTAAATGCAATCACGTAGCAACCAACTGTTTACTGCAGAGTGGAAATAAACCAACTGACCTCATCCAACACAGTTACGACTTGTTCCCATGTCACAGGTCCACTGGCCAGCTAATCTAAAATGCAGTCTGTCACTCAAAATTGTAGAGAGAAGATGTTTAAATCTGTAATTTATGAATGTTGTGTGTCTGGACTGACCGGAGGTGAAGAGTCAAGGGGAGAAACGCTCAATTACCTGCTGTTGTGAACTGTAACCTACTGTATACTGTGCCTACCAATCAACAGGCTCTGACAGTAACCTCACCAACATTAAGGTATCAGTTCCTGCTACAATGGAAGGAAGTGCGTCACAGACACAGCGCACCTCGAAACAAAGAGTGGAACGCAGCAGAGAGAAAGAGCAGGGGAAGTGTTGGAGAGAGAGGTGGAAGAAGTGAACAAATACCAGCCCAAAAAAACAGAGTGGTCGGGGGACTTCTGAGCAGGCACGTAATGGTCAGCCCAGCCACCTGCAGCGCACAAATAAACAGTTACAAGACCCTTCCTTCCACATTTACTGGATGTCCACACGGTGTTTTCAGTGCAGAACAAAACCGAGGAAAAGGAAAAAGTTGGCCGTATGATAAAACGCTCGCTCTGTGAACAAGTTATTGTTTTGACGTGTTGTTTTCTTCACCGTTTGGCCCACAACAGTCAAATCAAATGTGTTTCTGAGTGACGCTTCTCAGGGCAGCACACAATGAGCAAGTTTTTCTCAGTCTGTCAACAAGGTCGTCTGTGTAATTTATGAGTATGCAGGTCTGAAGGGGGAGGCTGTGGCCGCGCTCAGGAATGTTAATGGAAGAACGCTGTTGTCCTTTTGTTGTTTGACCTGAACTTAACCTGAAAAACAGCACCTTGCATCAGCAGCTGGTCTCCAGATTATAGTTTGAATTACTGTAATCTCAGAAAACATTCATATGTGTAGGTGTGTTACTGACTTGGATGAGAACTTTGTCAATCAGCTGACTAACCAGTTTTCTGAAAACACTAAGCATGTCATTCACAAACTGTTCTCTGGAAGTGGTTAAAATACGTTTTGATCAACAAAATGTTTTTTTATGTAGTAATAAGTGAATCATGATTCTTACAGTAACCAGGCTGGCCTCCGGAGCTTAGATTCAGACTAAAGACCGTTTTACAGAAGCTCAACTCAAACTTTGCTGGCAAAGCTTAGAGCCAGAGATGGAAGAAATACTCAAAATCTGTACTTAAGCAAAATAATATTACCCAAGTAAAAATAAAAGTCCTCAAGAAATTTAAAAAAGTATTTAAAGTTTACCTAAGGAAAAAGTCCTGCTATTGCAATTACTCACCATTACTACTGCTACTTCTACTATTACTACAACTATTAAGTACTACTACTAAAACCCCTAATACTACTACTATAACCATTACTGCTACTGTTAGTATTACTCCCTCTCATGCTACTATTTCTAATCATACAACTACACTTCTATAAGTCCTTCAACTGCTCATACCACCCATGTTAAAAATAATACTTTTACAAATTTAGAGATTTCATCAAAAAAACGTTTTCTTCCAAAAATATACTTGTAAAGTGATTTCCCACTGAGAGATGGATTAGTGATATTGGCATGTTTTTAGATTCAGCCTTGTGTTTCATACACAATTGTTTGTATTGAGCTGTATGTGTGCCAAAGACATGCATATGAGGCTTATCTCTGCTGTACACTGATCGACTTTGTTTTAACTCCATTTTCAGCACAAATCTGTTGAGGAATCAGCCTTCGAACTGATGACACTTCCTCTGTCATGTCTTAATTTGCAATTTATTCGTCCACAAGTGCCGAGTGCAAGTCCAAGTTATCAGTTTAAACGTCCGAGTTAAGTCAAAAGTCCAGGATTCAGGCGCGGTTCAAGTCTGAGCCTTCAAAACAATGACTCAACTCCAACTCCACTACTCCATCGGCGGAATAACGGTCAGCTGAGAGATCAAGATGTCAGTTTGTGTCGGTCAAAATGAGATTGCGCTCCTTAAGCCATTACATCTTCACTAATGTAACAACAGATTTACAAAGTCTTCAAGCACACAGACGTACAAGAGCCGTTGATGGAGATGAAATGGCAGATTGGTCTTGAGAATTGGTGGACGCGGGGGCGGCGCTTTGATCGTCTTCCTGGGGTCGACTCCTCCGGTGCGTCCATTCCTTCTGGCTCGATGCGGGCTTAATGTGAGTGTGGAAAAGTGGAAAATTTAATTAGGCTGCCAAGGGGGGTTTGTGTCACTTTGCACGAGCCATCCCCCACCCACTCCCACCATCAGGCCCTATTCCCTCCTCCTCCTTTTCCATATACAGCCTTTGCTCTTATCCCATTTGCTGTAACAACCTCAGTGTTTGCTCCCTGTTATGTATTTTTACCCATAGTCCTTTGGTGGTGTAACTTGCTGGGGCAAAGGTCACTCCGAGGTCGACAGTTTAAAGCATTGGGAGGTAGTGGAGTGCACCCGGGTGAATCCCTGACATGATGGAGCAGCTGCTGTGCGCTGTGTTACTGTAGAGACAAGAGCAAACATGCCTGGTGATGTTTTTATCTAGCTGCTTGTCAAAATTTCAGTAGGGCTCCATTGTTGTAAAAGCCTGAAAACAAAAAAACAATCTAAAAATGCAGATTTTGTACAGTTAAATCTGTCGTAGTGAATGACTGTCCATTTGTTTTTCTACAATGAGAAAAAAAGCAGATGGTAAACACGTTATAAGACTGGTTATTTTTAAATATGTTACAATATTACTTATATGTGGCTAAAGGATAGTATTATGTTCATGATTAAGACATTTACTCTGGTTGGCAAAATTGACTCTTGAACTTTTAACCATGTCATAATGTTGTTCCATCATCAGAAACATACCTGGAGTTGTGTTTAAGTAATCCTGTAGTCTCTGGCGCTGCGATTCTGAGGCTTCAAAACTCTCAAGCCCACAAACCTCTGCCTTTCCCCTGAAACCCCGCCCACTCTAGGAAGCACTGACCAATCAACAAGCCCTCTCCACTCAGTCTGCACTCATAGCTTTATCAAAAAGAAAGAAAAAGAATACGGCATACAACTCTGTTTTCACTGATTTCTCACAGCTATTTTTTATTTTGTAGTAAATCATAGAAAAAATTTTAAAAAGTGAAGTGCTCTTCCTTAATTATATGTTCAAAAGACCACAACACTCTGCTGCCCTCTTCACCTGTCGCTTTATGGCACCAGCAGAGTATTAATTAAAAACCTTTTGCACAATGTTTTTAAAGCATGTGAATTTTTTGTTTTTCAATCGTGTGACCACTTCCCATCTTCTCAGGCTCAAAAGAAAACTTCTACCCGCTGCTCGTACACTGTATGTATTTTTGGGAAGGGGAGGTGGGGGGAGGGTGGTTGGTGGCAGTAGTCTTGTCGCATTTCATGTACCTGTCTGTGTGTGTCTCCACCTGTCATCCTTCCTGACAGCTCTATCAGTGTCCGGAGCAGATCAGAGCGTTTCCTCTCTGTGACAGGCCGAACTGACAGAGCCACAATCCAGACTGACAACTGCTCAGGTACGAGAGAAGGGGGAAGGGGGAAAGGGAGAGGGAGCTATGGGCAAGTTTAAAAATACAGCACAACAACACAAGTGTCTGTAAACTGTTGAAAAAGTATGAGTTCCATCTGAGGTTTAAGACCACAGTAGAAAATATTTAGTGCCAAGATCTGGATTCCCTGTGTAACTCATGAGGTTTCCTCAGGCACAGCGCGCCTTCGGCTAACATATGAAGCTCTCTGGCATTGCATTTTCAGAACCAAGTCCATGGCAATGCTAAAAAAAAAAAAAAAAAAAAGCAGTGAGGCTTTTGAGTAATCTTGCATGTCACTGTTATACTTTTCTGGAGAGTGGGAAGTACGCTGTCTTCGCTCTACGTAGATATATGACACAAGGAAGTGCTCCTGCATGTTTCCAAAGTCCATACACTGCATTTGTTCTGATCATTTCAGCGTTTAAATTGCCATCACTACAAAGCAGTCAGCTCATTTATGTATCCGTTAGCTTCATGTTGCTAAAAGCCATGCTAATTACCCATTTTATGCTCTATCCAGTCTGCACCTTTGCCAGCAGGGGGCGACAGACACCTAATCCAAGCGTTCTCTACAAAGTCAAAATAACAGTTCCCCAAAAGAAGACGTTTTCCATACATATCCAATATCCTAAGTTATAAAACGTTAAATACTAATGCAGAATGGTCTGTGCTCTCCTAGTGCCTCTAGTTAGATCATGTTTTCTAAATGCCTGATTGTTTAAACACTATTTTAACATCTCAATTAAATCTGTGAATCTGCTGCGTACTAATTTGAGTTTCATTTCTGGCAAATTTACTCTCATCTGTTATGACAATCAGACATGTTGAACTGGGGCCAGAGTGTTTGCCTAATGCAGCTGAACTAAGAGCTGTATTCCAGAAAAAGGCACCTGCGGGACGTGCTTAGTTAACCCGTGAAAGCTTTAAGTCATGATCCTCATGGGCCCTGAGGGGAACGCGCCCCCTTCCTCTCCACTTCCTCAGAATCAGTCTTTATCTTGTCTTGAGCTATCGAAACATGCACGACAACAAGGACGCAAAATGGGGAAGATACTACAAGCTCCAGAGTTAATATTCTTTTGATCAGCTTAGCAACGCTCTCCTGGATTCTCATGTACTGGGAGTAATTAGCATTTAACAATCAGGGCTTTTACTAGATCCTGTTATTATCCGTAAGCAGCAAGGGAAGTGGTGTACAGTCAGTGAATTAGAATATGGGAGAAAAGTGAAATTACAGCACTGGAAAAAAATGAAGATCACTGCAAAATGATCAGGTTTTCAGGTGTTGGGTAACTTTGCCTGGCCACCCAGCCTCTCCTACTGTCCTGTCCTGTTCCTCAGCAACAGGGGGCTCACTTGAATCCGTCCTATCACAGCTGTTTATCTGCAGAGTGTTTTGCAAAAGTGGAAGATAATCTCAATCAAATCTCCCACCCCTCTTTTCTCTGATTGGTTACTCTGCCTGTGACTGCTCCGCCCATAGAAATGAAAGTCAAGAAAAGGGATACCAGACTAACTTCTTTGTATAGAACAGGAAAAGGATTAATCTGGTTAACGCCGAGAGAAGAAGAAATTGCAGTGGACTCTTATTTTTTTCCAGGTCTTTACGTACTCAATCTTTATAATACTGTATATGTTTTTTACTGAACTAATAAAACAAATGGACTTTTTAAATGTTTTGACTGTACAGGAAAAAATTGTGGGTGCTTTGAGTTCCATCATCATTCTTGTAGGTTTGATAAAACAGAAAATCAAGGGACGCAAGTCATAATTCTCTCAATTTCACGACATCTCTGGGCCATTTTCTTCTAAATTCCCAGATCAAACAGGCTGTAACAAAGGCCTCAAATCCCCCCTCCGCTCTCCTCCTTCTCTCTCTCTCTCTTTCCAAAATTAGTTAAGCCTCTCAGCTCCATCATCCTCAACATGGCTCGCATCAACAACCCTATACGCTGATTCGCAAATGCCGCATAGCCCTTCGAAATACCCCCCCACCCCCACACAACTCCTCTCCGTCTCTTCCTCTCCTCACTCCTCCTCTCCAACCACGCCGCCAGACGACACCCAGGCAAAACTCTCCATATGTCATCGTCAATTTGTCCCACGAAGCACCCCACAGTCAGAAAGTTAGTGATTTCTAACCACTTTCATTCAAATGCATGACAAACTTTTAAGTTCAGGAGTAAATTCTCTGTCCATTGAGTCACAAAGCCCTTATACTGTATCACACAATGGACCATTTGAAGCGGTAGTGTCTTTGGCCTAATGTTGCGATGTTAGAAAACTCCAAGATCCAGAAGGTGTTCCAGATTTACACCAAAAACAAACTCACAAACCAACAAAAAACAGCCTCCTTGCCAGTTATTGGTAACAAACGATATACAGTAGTAACGGTAAACAATATGCTGTAGTCCAGTGGTTTTCAAACTGTGGTATGCGCTCCTGAGTCTGAGTCATTCATAGCTGGTCCAACAAAGACTTTCCCTGGAAGTGCACTAGTGCGAACACACCCTTGTATCTAGTCCTGGTGTATTTGTAGTCTAGTCCTGGTTTAGTTTTAGTTTAGTCCTGGAATGGTTCTCATTTAGTCCTAGATTTTCCCTGGTTTACCTCATTAAAAATGGTAAGGAAAATACTTTTTTCTGAGGTGGTACTTGAGGTGAAAAGCTTGAGAATGACTGCTAAAGTCTCTTCTGACACAGCGCTCAAAGTTTGAGATTTCTACTCACATTTTAATATTTTTTTTTCTATAACAAATCAAAAGTGGAGAAGGCCAAGTTGACAGATTGGGCTTTTTGAACAAGAGAATAAATAATCTCAAATAAGACGTCCCGCCTGTTCCGCTCTGTGACATATCCAGGCCTTTCGGGCGCTCCGTGTGTCCCTTTGATTACTTCACCATTCGGCCACTGCTACATCTCCACTCTTAGGTACACACTCCTTTTTCTCCATGGAAGTTTGTCAGCCATTAAAAGTTTTGGACTAGAGTGACTCTGTAGGTGATTTGGGGTAAGGAGAAGTTGTTAACTCCGGGTTATTGCCCAGAGAAAGGTGCTTGTTGCGGAGCTTGAAGTGATCCTGTTTCACACACTTGTCACTCCCGGTGGCTGGCAGGTCCTTACTGCCTCAGAGCCGGCTTCTTACAGCGCTGTCACCAGAGCAGTTAATGTTAATCGCATGCTAATATTCCTGTTTGCCTTATACTGTATGAAAAACAGACAGTGACAAAAATTATGTGAGGGCATCCACTAATCAGGCATAACATTATGACCACTGACAGATCAATAGGTGGGATGTATTAGGCAGCATGTGAACAATTTGTCCTCAAAGTTGATGTGCCAGAAACAGGAAAAATGGACAAGGATTAGGATTTGAGTGATGGATGTAAATAAATCCAAGTGGTAAAGGAAGCAAAAGCTGACCACTTGCATGGACAAGCACCAAGGGAAAAGTTTGTTCTCAGTCCTGCCAAGTGTGAACTCACTCGGACTACAATAAATAAAATCTTTCATCAGTTTAATAATCCCCAGTTTGGAGTTTCAAGCTAATTATTCCAGTCTTTAATTATTCCATCCGTCGGCCGTTGCGATCTCTTAAAGACGTCTGGATTAGTGGATTTGGAGCATTAGCTGGGAGGGTTGGCAGACCTCTGCACTGTGATTCAGGGGGCTGAGTATCTCATCTTCAAAAGGTGCCTCGAACAGCACCTTCACAGGATCATTACACTGGATAAATCCATGCTAAGTTGCTTAAAAGCGTATAAAGGTAAGCCATGTTTGGGAGCAGACACGTTTGAGCGGAGGCTAACGCTACGCGACTGTAGCAGTGCAACAGGGACACTGTTTAAGCCACTTGTTTACAGGTTACTTAAAGCGCTTATGTCAACTGAGGTTTGAGTCTTGGGAAAACTTTAGAAAATGTGCTGCTCCCACACAGATAATCTCAGTGGCCACACCTCTCTGTCCACATGAAGTGATCAAGTCTTGGGTTATTCCAGAGCCGTTTAGTGAAAGAGTTACACAAACGGAGGTCCAGAAAAAGAATATAGATGTTTCATGTGATTTAAATAGCTACTAATGTCCTTTTTTTGGGTATGTACATTTTATTTATTCTTTTTTTTTTTAAAGGACATATTTGCATTAGCATTTCACATTTATAAGTCAAAATGATGTATGTACTGATGCTGCAGTGAAGGACTGCAGGACTGAGGCCTTTCTCTGACAAAAGCCCTCTACAGACATTGCCTCTTCTCCTTTTTAGTTCACACTTGAATAAAGTTGGGAGGACTTGAGTTCAGACATGAGAAGAGACTGCTGGCACTAAAAGGTGGGGAATAGACAAAGCATAATAAAATGTCTAATTAGTATGGCTATTTGCAAAATAATGCTATAGATAGATAAATGAGCTTACTGCCTTGTAGTGGCCATGATTTAAGTAAAAAGATCAGAATGATAATATCTGATGACGGTGTGTGTTTTAGAAACACAGGAGCACTTCCTGGAGAAAGCAGGCTGTCTCAGTAAACATGATTATTACTCAAACATGCATGAATTAAACAAAAAAAATGAGAGTTATAATTTTGAGGTGGAAACAAGATTATAACATGGCAAAAGGCTCAAAAAGTAATTTATCAGAATCCTGTTGCACGGTCACTCTGTACAACTGTACAGTGCTGCGAGTCTGAACAGCTAACTTCCAGGAACTATTTGTACTGTTTATAGTTTAGACACATGAAATATCCATACAATAATTTGTGTTAACAGAGTTGACTTTGAGCCAGTTTTTGTTTCATTATTGATAGAACCAGTAATTGCATAGATATTAACCATAAACTATACCACATCTGCATATACTTCAGTAGCAAATTCATTGTCCATCTCAATCTCACACTACAATGTTATGATATAAAACATTATTTTCTCTCCAAGTCTTAGACTCAAATTTGTTGGGGTTCACATTGGGGCTACAGTCCATTTTCCCATCCATGAGTACTGAAAATCAATTGTACTTTTGGAGTAGTCATTACATCTCGAGCCGACTGTCAAGTGAAACTATTCTTGTGCTCGTTAGAGATGCTCCCCTCATCTTCCTCTCCCGCAGCCCCCCAGCTCTCCAAAAGAGGAGCGGCTCATCTCCCTGGCACGGGAAATGTTTTGAAAGCAGGTCGGCAAAGGTTATCCTAAGAAACATGGAGCGAGGCAGTGAAAAAGACAAAAAACATCTTGCCTTTTAATTATTTTATTAAAAGCCTTGATGCTATTAAATGCCCCAGATACATTCAGCCTATACTTCTCGATTAGACTTGACAGTTGCTGCATTACCAACAATAAATATAGTAAAGGGCGGTGCCTAGGGCTAGAAAGGACCCCTAACTCTGACCCTCATATTTAATGATGAAAACAAGCACACACTCCTCCTCGCTCCAGCAGATGCACACACACAGACCAGGGCTCCTCATTACTTTAAACACTCGTGCACGGTTTCAAATAGCCTACCTCTGATGCACATGGCCTTTTTTTGCTACAGATGCAAGAACACATTTTTTTGTAAATAATGTAACAAGTGTACCACATGTAAAGGTGATTGTAGAAGACAAAATGAAAGCAAGTAAAAAAAAAAAAGAGCTCTCCTTGCACATTTTCTGTTTTTCTATTTTTTCTGTCATTGTGGTGAAAGCTATAGTAACTGGCTAAAACTAGAATTGCTATCTTTCCAGTGGGACTTTATTCCAGTGTAAAAAGCTTGTACTTAACCAATGAAAGTGTCCCTGATTTGAATGGGACTGTCCCTCTTTGTTCTGAGCACATGATTGGTAAAAAAAAAATAAAAAAAAATCAGTCCCTGCTCTAGTTCCCCTCTGCTTAAAACCTTTATAATAAAGCCCAGTTTGTTCATGATGACTTCTATTATGATGTGCTATTGACTGAATAATTAGTTTTCCTCGAATACAAGGGGAAAAAATCTGGTATTGCATCTTTAAATGAACAGTTGTGACACTGTTGGACAAAAAACACAGACACCTCATAATGGAAAACACATGTTTACTGGACTGAAATAGTGATGTAACATTGTTCTTTAACTTACAGTACGGTTACAACATCAGTAAAAGTTTCACAGGGATTTCAATTGTCAAATAAAACACAGCATTTTAATAGTGAGCTGTTTTATGATACCTCAATCACACCAATGACAAACAATCAATAAACAAAGACAGCTCCAGCATTCCTACATTCCTCCTTACGGTGACTGCTTAAATGTTGTTTACACATGGAAAATACCACTGACAGAACAGCACCTGAGCAGGGAGTGTCCCACTAACAAAACCTGATCTCACTGGAACAACATGTTAAATAATAAAATATACACCGATCATGCAACATTACCATAACCATTACTACCAATAATAGGCATGTCATAATGTTATGCCTGATCGCTGTATACGAACGTCAGTGCCAGACTCCTCAGTCATGTGTCTGGCCATCAAGTCACCAAGGTGATTCTGCAGTTTTTGGTTCTGACACCTGAAGTGGCTTTCTCACTATGTCTACTACTAGCAGTGAAGGTATTTATTTAAGAGTTATCAGTTTCATGGAAAAAGAAGTGTTTTTTTTTTTCACAGAGTCTGTGCAGTAAGCACACTGTCATTCCTGCTGTACTAGTACAGTACATTTCAGAAGTCAAGTCTGTGCATAGTCTTACCCAGGTACACAACGACATGCACAAACACACTCCCACAGGCCACTCTGCTGGCACGTCATTAAGTTAGAGAGCACTAGAGTTTCCCGTTGGCAAAGGCTCCCTCCTGGAACTGAGGGATGAAGCTCTTGAAGTACGCTCTGAGAGAGACACAAGAGACAACAATAAAACTAAACATCAAAATGTGACAATAAGTGTTATTCAGCGGCTTCAAAGCAAAGAACAAATTCACTGGGTCAGTCCCAGCCTCAGCGTGTGGTAAAAAGCAGATGAAAGCAAATCTGTTTACTACAATAGAACGAGCAATGCCTCCTCTGCACGAGCTAAAGCTATGGAGGAATTGGTGAGAGATTTCTCTATAGCTATATCTAAAAGTAAAAATAAATACAAAAGATAATACAGAAATCAAAGGAGAATTTGCTGCATTGTGCTGAGAAAAAGACAAAGACACAAAGCAGATGTCAGACGGATCATTTTGAGCTGCAATTATAAATGTTTCTTTTGGCAAGAACAAACAGTTGCCTATAGATTTCATAGGGTCAAGTTAGTTTATGTTCTAAGGGTGTGTACAGACTGAGGGCAAGAAGCCTACTACTGTACTGCACTCAAAGACACTAAAGCCTATCATAAATCACATAGATTATTAGGAACAAGTGGAAACTTTTCTGTACTATAAAATACATGGTCTAGGTTAAAAGTCCTTTGCCATTTCCTTCTTTCATGGGAGAAGTTTGATGCATATATTGAGAGCTGAGAATCAAAAGGGCTTAAAGTCATATTCCGCTAACTTTACAGAAAGAAAAAACTTTACAGAAAAAATGACACGCACTTTTTAATTTCAATTTTTCCATTTTTTAAAGTGTAACTATGCAAAGTTTTAACCTTAATTAAATAGTTTCAGTCAGTGTTATGTGTGATTAAGTTGTAATTGTAGGGTGAATAAAGCCCCTTGCACCTCCACATGGTGTATCTTGGCGCAAAACCAGCCTTGCAAGAATGGGAGAACCAAACCACAGTCCCTAAAGTCTTGAGTCTCGTGAGAAAGCAACATGTTCTGGTTAGTTATAGGCCAGCAATTGATTTATGTCTTCAGTGTTTTTGAGGAGAAAACCAGAATCAAGCTGAACAAGTCAACCAGATGTGTGAGTTTTTTACAATAGTGCTTTACTCTGGAATGTAAAGAGGAACGCTGTAAAGAAAAATGACACAAAAACAGCAAAGAATCAAGCAAAGTTGTATAATCCCTCTTTAGAATTTTAAAACAGTTACGCCCTTTCATCACTCACTAAATCATATGTTCAGAAAGACTACGTAGGCTTTTGGTCAATAACTCTAATTTGATTGTAAAGGGAGCTCATCATAAGCTTCCATTTGTTTTTCTCAATTTCACCCCCAAAAAAGTCACTTACACCCTTTACACCAAATTTCTAAAAAAAAAATCTGAAGTATTAGGTCTAGTTGTACTAACTTTGCTCTTTTGGCCATCTCGTTGCCGTCCCACCGGGGGCTATATGGGTACGACTTCTGCACCTGAGAGTACAGCTGGCCGCTGTTGGTGAAGTGGTACACAGACTGGAAGGTGAGGGTGGGCTGGTCTCGGGGGAAGTACAATGGCAGATCCACTACAAAGAAAAGAACATGGAAATGACAGACAGGACAAAATATGTGGGCTGTATGTGTTTAGATACGTCACCCTTACCATGCACAAGAAAGCAGAAGTCCTTCCACATAAGCAGCAAAGTGAGCTTTGTAAATCCCTCAGCGTCATACTCCACCACACCACTGCAAAAAAAAAAAAAAAAAAAAATCCCTGTTGTTTTTTTTTACTCATGAATGTATCTGAAATAATTAGTACGGTTCATACTTACGTTCCAAAATGGCTTAAGAAGGCAGCAATGTACTCTCTGCGCTTGTGGTAGCCTTGGATGACATACTGCACCTGCACATAATACATGAGCCAAACAACTTTTAAAAGTACTTCACGGTATGTTCCACAAAATGATGGAAAATGTCTGTTAATAGTATAAACAGCTTTGTCAGCAGTCCTACGTACTTCCTCAATACAGATTTAAGCCACTGAAGCTTTGGAGGAACAAACAGGAGCATAGTAATAAAAGCTAGACACTTGCTTTTATTTGGGAGTAACACTAATTGTTGTTGGACCAGATTTCTGGTACAGCATGTACTTAATTTATGAAACAACATGACGCAGTGAAATGAAAACATTTTACAGCCATTATTTTTTTCTAAAATTTATTGTCATTTTTCATTATTTCACATTTGCAATATTACAGCAATACTATGATGATTTCCACATCATTTTATAACTTAAAATAATGTGAAAATAGAAAACGTCCTCTACTGGGGACTTGTTACTTTAACTTTGCAGAGAATGCTTGGATTACGTGTATGTCGCCCCCTGATGGCAACGGAGGAGAATGGACAGAGCATCAAATGGCCAATTAGCACTGCAATTTGACATGAACAGATACATAAATGGGCTGCCTGCTTAGTAGTGACAGCAATTTAAGCACTGAAATTATTGGAACAAGTCTGGTAATGGAGAAACGCACAGGAGCACTTCCTGGTTTTAAGTGTCTATGTAGTGCGGTGAGACTGAGCGTTTTCAGCTCTTGCATCAGGACACAGAATTTCTCAACCATGTGTGAATGAAACAAAATACTACTCCAGGTTTATGAGGAAACAACATGGCTATAACATGGCTGAAAGGTCGATTTAGCATAATAGGTGACCTTTAATGTGCTAAGATGCAATACATTTGTTTTGCTCACTATTCTAAATTTAAGTAACCATATAAGGAAAACTGAATAATCAATCCCTCTACTTTTAAAATATGCGACTCAAAAATATGAATGTGATACAGGTCTTGTACCCCTTTCTCATTTTCACCTCTCTGTGCTCATGTATTTTTACAATAGAACATATTCCTGTATATACAAAGAGGATATTTACACTGTACTTATAATAACTATACTACAGAGCTGTCCTACACTTTCCTCAGTAGCAGTTCTAATCCATTTTATCTCCTAAAAGAAATTAACTATGAAACACAGATATGAATGGCAGTACAGCAGAATTACATTATACAGATCGTTTCTAATGAATATATTCAGTTAGTTATATTCAATCACATCACTGCATTTCTTTATCCCCTTAAGCACCTGTCTCAACTCTATTGTTTCAGGGTTTTTCTTGCTCTGCACTTTGTCTCCGTGGGACTGCTCTCTCCCGAGCTGCAGGCAGGCTAAAAGCCAATGCTGTGAGAGCGCTAATGCTTGGAGACGCTTTCACTGTGGATCTGCCCACAATGTAAACAAGGCCATACAAAAGCAATATTGAGATTTATAGACCTTTTAAAAGTTGATTTGCGGTTATCTACATTGAGTTCTTTTCTCTGCATATTATGATCTATAAACAACTCCTTTGATAACCAGTGTGTTTAGTGCATGTTGCCAAGGGAGACTAGTGATTATTTGTAAGCACAACCAGGGAAGTGAAGGCTTGTTTGCATGTTGACCATCGTGGGCAGGTGAGAAGGTCTGAGGTCAGCCATGAAAGTGACCAACTCACCTGACCAGAGGACCAACAATTAGCTTCTCTGTCAAATAGATAATGCCTTGCCAACAGAGCTTTCAATAGGTATGTGGACAATGTTTTATATTGAATCATATTATTAATGGCTGTGCTAATAAGACTTTGTTATCAAAAATGAAAAAGAACTTAGAGTATGATTTAACATTTATATCTAAAGTACTTTCAGAAAGTACAGTTGATGGCTGGTTTCCCTCCTATTATCTGCACTTTTATCTGATTGGCCACCTTCTAGTCCAGTGCCTATCTCTGCCAGGTGTCTGTCACAGCAGTGAGTGAGCAACACGTCAGAGTTTGCCTTATGAGTTTAACATGAAATGAAAGTAACTCAAATCTAATGAGTTGATTTTACAGAGCAGTACATTTCTTCAGATGAACTCATTTTTACTGCTACTACTAAGCCAGATGATAGATAAATCATAACTTTGTTAACTATACATGAACTATCTCAAACATGCCTCTTGTAAGTGAAGAAATGATCTTTCTACCAACAGATATCAACGTTAGATGAATGAGGACAGTAAGATGTATTGTGGTGAGAGGATGTTGTGTGAGGAACACAGCTGAAGACAGTATTGCTCGAGCCACTGCTGGTGCATGGTAGTGCTTACTCATGGAGCATGGATGAATGATGGCGATTGTAGAAAAGCAGTAATCTGTGCTACACACAGTGAGTGTGACGGGTTTCATCGCAGCGAGAGCTCTTAAACACACACACACTGTGACTCAGCTCCTGTTCAATTATGTTTACATGGGACAGTGGAGGCGGCCATTTAGTTTTCTGAAAAGCTGCAAGGCCACTACTCAATGCGCTGTTTATTTAGTTCTGTTGAGCGTTTGTGTGTGTTTCAGGGGAACTGCAGATCACTGAACTCTCACACCCATGCTGAGAAATGATTTCCCGCCCCCACTGTCCCTGAGAGCAGCTCTGAGCACTCTGATTGGCTGCCTGGAGGTTACTGTGATGCAACACAGGTGATGTTACCCTGCAGGTATTTGGAGGTGCCCACACCCATGCCTCCCTCGCCTGTGCATCCATTGTCTGTACATGTGTCAGCAGGGCAGTGATGCAATAACGCCGGAAGTACTTCCTGTAGTGTGGTTAAGAAATGTCACCTACGCATTCATACCAAGCCACAGAGCCTGCCTCTTCTTATACAGAACACATTTTAACCAAGGTGAGCTTCTTTATTCCTTTTTTTTTTAACCAAATTTTGACAGTTGTCAGCATGGTGCCATCCTCAAAGCCACTAACTGTTATTGATCCACACATCATCACATAACTTACTCCTTTACTGCAGGAGTGTGTAGAAGCAATCAGATACCTACAAAGTGTTACGGCATTGTTTGGAACACACATTATCTTTCTATATAAGGTTAAAAGTACAAGCACTTTAGATGCTAATATGTGCTGAGATTGAGGCACATTTTCTTCATGGTTTTCATTTCTTGCAGAAATTGAACCGGCAGCTATATCACACAAGCCTAGAATCACATTTTGTACTCGTTAGTCTGTATTCTTTAGAGAAATACTCTGGTCGAACACCAGGAAATCAGTATGGCCTTGACAACTGCTGAAAGGATGTAAGGCTGTTAATAATTTCTTTCACTCTAATTGTACGATACACTGAGTTGTAGTTACCAGTGGGTTGGCTTCAAAACACACTTCACTTCACTAGATTGTTGAATGACTAATGTGTTGATGACTCCTGGTGTTTTTCTTATTTACCTAAGACCCCTTTTAACAATATGGCTTTCAGACTGTGGTGCAGGTACCACTGTGGTGCGCGAGCTTCTTCTGGTGGTACTCAGGAGTCTTTTGCAGTTGGAGACAAGTCATGATTTAGAGCCAGTTTTATTCCTGTTTTAGCCCTATTTTAATCCTGGCTTAGTTCTGTTTTAGACTTCTCTTAGAGCTGGTTTAGAGCTAGTTTAGCCCTGGATTAGACCTTCTTTAGTGCTAGTTTAGACCTGGTTTAGTGCTAGTTTAGACCTGGTTTAGTGCTAGTTTAGACCTGGTTTAGTCCTGATCAGTGCTCTACCCACACTAGACAACCGGCCAACTGTGAGCAGATTTCCATTCTAGCTGGTAGCACATTGATTTCCACTAGCAACTCTGACTGGCTGAATTTTATCTATAATTTTTGTGAAAAAATTAGGCCTGAATTTCTGTGGATAGGATTAAGTGTTTCCATAATTTAATATAGGTCCATGGTAATTCATCATAACAGAAAAAGACGCCTTAAGCAACAATATAAATAGGAAATGAATTATAACATACCGGTATGTCTCACCACATGTATTTAACTTAACTAGTCGACAGTAAAAGATTTTGAAACTAAACTTTACATTTCTCTTCACTTGTCAAAAGCCTAATATACAATAAACACATCAACATTTCAACTAACTAAACTGTGGTCAGTGAAAATCAAAACCGGATAGTAACGTTTGATAATGACTGGTCACGGTGGCCAGTGGGTGAAAAAGTTAAAGTCAAGCAGCTCATTTTAGCTGGTATTTGTAAAGCCAAATGTTTTCTGGGGTGGTACTTGATGTGACACAAGTTTGAGAGCTTCTCACACCAAGATTTAGACCTAGATTAGTCCCGGTTTAGTCTTGGTTTAGACCTGGTTTAGGCTCATTTTAACTGGTACTTTAACTGGTAAAGCCAAATATTTTCTGAGTTGATACTTGGTGTGAGAAGTTTGAGAGCCACTGGTCTGTGGTATATATCACACACAGAGAAGACCGAAGACGACTGTGTTTGATACAGACGCCAGGTGCACCGTCAGTCTCTCTCACAGCTGAGCTATGTGCTGCTTTACGTTGTGTCACTTCACCCGGAGCATCTGGAATAAGTGGGTGGAAGAAGAAGAAGGTGCGAACAGAACAAAGTGACTGCACAGGCTGCTGTCTGGGAAATGACATGGATATTATTGCTGTTTAGATGAGCAACAACACTTGGCTATAGGTATAGCTTGTGAGGAAGGTCGAAAAAAGTCGATTTTTATTTCGAAAAAAAAAAAAAATTAGTGCTGAACTGTTTCATACACGTCCCATAATTATAGATTAGTCATGTGGCCGTCATAAACAACTTCTAATATTTTCCAGTGAGGACGACATATGTTGCAATGGAACAACAAACACTTTGGGACACTTAGAGGTATCATTATCTATTAGCCATAGAGGAAGTGCGTTGGGTTTGCTACTATTTTTGAAGAAATCTATTTTTGGACTGGTTCCTGCTTATCTGTGGGCATAATCTACATGTTGTGTGAGAAGCCTGCATGAGAAGAAAAAATCTCCTCCCTAAATTTAAACACAAGTGTCCCCATAAACTTGTGGAATGAAGTCCAAAGTCCGACAGATTAAGTCATAAAACGACATTTTGTTTGCCTGTCTATTTCTACTAATCTTTTTTTTTTTTAGCTTTTTCCTTCCGGGGTCACCACAGCAGGTCATCTCCCTCCTAGTGTGTAGTGGTTTGCATATTGATTTGGCACAGGTTTTTATGCCGGATGCCCTTCCTGATACAGCAATCTCCATTTATCTGGGCTTGGGACTGGCACAAAGATCCACTTGCTTTTGAACCTTTGTAGCTGTCTCGTTGAGCCTAACTAAGTTGAATTTTCAGGTGAAGCCAAAGCTAATTTAATCAAATTTCTTTAGCAATCATTAAAAAGAGCAGGCTGTACTCAAAACATGTGGGTGGCCACATTGTCTGGAGCCAGTAGGAGCCTGAAGGCCATTTCAGGACAAACATGTTGCGGACACTGTGAGCGCGCTGGTCAGAGTCCAGGTGAGCGAGGAGAGACAGAGGCGATCAGTGTGCATTATGTGTGGGTGAGGAGAGTGTGAGGAGGGGTCCAGCCGCGTGGGGGATGGGCATCTCCCCAGAGCGAAAGGCCATTGCATCGTGTCTCACTACACTGCATATCTACCTGTCAACCTGTGGATGCCAGGGAGCGTCAGACAGATTATGGAGGTCAGCCAGGACGCCCACGTTGGCAGATGCCAGACATACGTGCATCAGTACACACGTTAACAAACAGCCATTCTATTCAGAGCAACCTTAAAGCGCCAACCTTTGAGATGGGTTAGATATTATTCAAAAACTATTTCTAAAACAAGAGATAAAACAACAACATAAAAGGCCAGACTAAGGACAAACCATTATCAGTGGTACCTTATTGGTGAGTAACTGGCACACTTGAGGTACATAGTCGATCAGACATCCTCCGCTGGGGAAGGCCGGGATGTGCAGTGCAGAAGATCCTCCAAGCGCACTGATGGAGAAAAAGAAGAAAATACACTTGTTGTCAAGCAAATTTGAAATGTATCACAGTGATACATTTCACTTACAACTGCATTTACTGTGTTTTCAAATGCAGTCAAATATAAATCTTTGGGCACCCCGGATAATTATAATTATTTGAATTTACAAGCTGTTGGGCATTTGAATCAGCAACTTCATTTTGATGTATATAATACCTTAGGGATACAGCAATATTTCATTAGTGAAATTAGGATTATTGGATTAACAGAAAATATGCATCATAATAAAATTAGACAGGTGCAACATTTTTGGCACCCCAACAGAAACATTAGAAACAGAGGCTCCTTTTGCAAAAATAACAGCCTCTGATGACTCCTGAAAGCTCTGACAAGTGTCTGGATTCTGGATGGAGGTATCTTTGATAATTTCTCCTACAAAACATCTCCAGTTGAGTTAGATCAGATCACTTCCGAGCATGGACTGCCCTCTTTAAATCAACCCATAGATGTTCAATGGCATTCAAGTCTGGGGACTGTGATGGCCACTCAGTAACATTATACTTCTTTCTTTGCATGAATGCCTTTGTGGATTTCGAGCTGTGTTTTGGATCATTGTCTTGCTGGAATATCCAGCTCGGGCGTAACTTCAACTTTGTGATTGATGCTTGAACACTGTCTTCAAGAATCTGTTAATATTGGGTGGAATCCATCCAACTCTCAACTTTCCCAAAGGCCCCAGTACCTGAACTAGCCACAGAGCCCCACAGCATGATGGGACCTCCACCAAAGTTGACAGCAGGCAGCAAGTGTTTTTCTTGGAATGCTTTTGTTGTCATGCATAGCACTTCTTGTTATCATAACTCAGTTTTTTGTCTCATCAGTCCACACCACATTATTCCAAAATGAATCTGACCTGTCTAAATGAGCTTTTGCCTACCTCAAGCAAATGTTTGTGGCGTGGCATCACCCTCCCATACAGCTGTTCTTTGCCAAAAGGGCACTGATTTGTTGAACAGTGTACAGAAACACCATGTGCAGCAAGATAGCAAGATAGGTGGACAGTAGTTGCTGTCAAGGGACTACGGATGAAAAATAGCCTTTGGCTAATTCTGGCATATTTACAGAAATGTTGATTAATATACACTGTCCCTGAAATGAATGAATGAATAAGAAAAAGATAATCTTTAGAACACTGGTTTAGGGCCCCATTCATGTTATTCCATAGTCTAACCCCACAGACAGACAAACTCCTCCTGGTTTGTACAACCTGGGTTGGGATTAGTGTTGCAAAATGTCTCATTATGTTTGTTTTTTCACAACATGTTCCCAGCTTGCAATGTTACGCCTAACTATTGAAAGTAAACCACTAAAGAGCATGCCAGTACTCACTACTACCAGAATGCAAAATAAGTTGGTGACTCATGGCTGTGGCATCCTCCTCGTTCTTCAACTCCTCATATATTCGTTTGACGTCCTACTGATTGTGCAGCATGACTCCATTAGTGATTACTTCATGCTTGTTTAATCAGGAAATCTGCTGCTGCAGCTCCCCAATGACTAACCAAGCACAGCACTCACTCCTTCATCTTTTCTGATGTGGGGCAAACAGAGGGAATACCCAGAGGACAGGTTAAAGGTCTTAAGGAACCGCTTACTGTCTCTTAATGCTCATATTTTCAAAGATAACAGTTCACAGATGATTTCTTCTATTAATATCCTCATTTTCATTATGGAACGGCAGTCACAGGGCAATTTGAGAGGCTTTATGTCATATAAGCGCTGGGCTACACTAGTAGCTGCCAGGCGTTTACCAGGTTAAAAAGGAATCATGCATGTACAAAATGCTCATCATGAAACATTATGTCAAATATCCATGTGATAAAACAGCCTATGGGCAAAATAATGTTATTAAAAGGTGAAAAATAACAACAGTGACTCAAAGGGCACACACTTGATACAAGAAACACACCTTTTTCCCATGCTATGTGACAATATAATTCTATATTTTAGCATTTTGTGGTGAGCATTTATTGAGAAAAAATGTTGAAGGGAGTAACTAAAACCGCATGTTTATGGGAAATCGAAGAGGTCACTGCAAGTCCGGTAGAGACTGAACTCTTGGCCTTGGGAGGTGCATTTAAAGATGACTAGTCTGACTGGAAAACTGTTGCAATATCGTCCCACATTGACAATGCTCAGAAGACAAAATTCTTATGGTGGCTAACTTTGAGGACTTACAGAGACAAGCCAAGCAAGCTGTCACAAAGCCATGCCTATTGTCAAAACCCTTTTTTTTTCTCCACCACCAACCCCAAACCCACTATTTACACAGGGCTTTGTGCAAATAATTAGCATTAGCATGTGCATTTCGCCGCTCACCAACAAATGGCTTACTGCATCAAGCACAGAAAGCCTTTGAAAATGAAAATCTAGCTGATGCCCATCTATCCACCCACAGGTCTAAGAATAGCGCCATATCATTCAGATGGAAATGCGTTACAGAGGGACAAAATAGATGGTGCTGTGTTCGTCACTCATTTGTGTCAGTGCGGGCCTCGGAAACAAACAAAAAAATGTTGCGTTTTGTGTGTTCACTGGTTTGCTGCTGGAACACTTAGTGAAAAGAGGAATAAATGTGTTTGTGATGGTCGCTTGTAATGGCATCAAACAATTGCTGGATGTCTGCTAACAAGGAGACAGTGGCTTCAACCTCAACTGAAAAAAGCAACGCTGACAATGAGATATAGAACATTAACAATAGATGCAGCGTGACATTAAAATAAACATAGTCAGATATAGGCAAGACAAAGGTTAGAATAGATCTTGGTACAGCATTTCAGTGACAGTGATATACTGACAGAATGATAGAGATGACTTTTACAAATCCAATTAAAATGAATTATTATAAGTAATATTTATAGATTCATGTTCAGTCACTAGGCTCCATTAGGGGTGACTGGAGCCTCTCAACGACTTTGGGCATGAGGTGGGATACACTGAATAATGGCTTGTAGTCAGGTGGCTGATACTTAGGGTGTGTTCTCACATGAACTGGGACTACTTTGGTCTGAACCCTGATAAATTTTGTGATATTGATACATAGTGTAATTTTTACAAAATGGGCTGGGACTTTAACAAGTTCATTACGATTACTTCATTACATTCTTTTCTATAGCAATGTAGAACCTTTCTCAATTTCCTTATTTCTGGTACACGGTGACCAGGGCCAGACATCAACGGCCAAAAAACATCAAATGTAAGTGAATTTCAGCGTCTTTGACTGCTTAGACATAGCCTTAAGATTGGACTATCAAATCAAAATCACTTAATTTATCTGTTAGGACCTACCTTTGCAAAAACTGTACAGACACAAACAAAAACATATCTATAACAATGGTATCAACAGCGCATTTTAGACAGAAAACATAAACACAAAGTAAACTCACTACAGGATGCAAAACACATCAGTAATGATGCAGCATAATAGTGTATAAAAATTGTTTAAAAGATAAGCATTGTTAGACTGCAGTGTGGGAGTAATCTGTACCTGCGTCCTGACTGGAGTGACTGTAATGTGTATGTGGTGACAATCTGTGACCCTTTTCGACTCTTATTGTAAATGCAAAAAGATGAGTGATTCTTGCTCCTGGCGCAGAGTTTTGCTGCTCATTTTGATGATTGTGTTTAGACTAGGGCTGGGAAAATTATCGCGTTAACACAGTTAATTTATTGATTTAATCGCGTTAATTTCAATTGACGCATCGATTAATTTGATCACAACAAAAATATTACGACGACACTGACAGAGGCAGCAACACGCCACGGGTCTTCCAGCGGGGCAGAAATGCACCGCGCGAGCGTAGAAGACGACACATTTCCGTTTCCTGCCATCAGGCGCGTTCGAGATGAGCCAGACTTGCGCAGTTTCGATCAGTGTCGGTCTGTGCACAGTGCACGCCAGTTAGATTTGTGTCCGACTTGTTCCCGACTTGCTCTGATGCCACAAGTGCGACGGTCACCGTGAGATCCAAACGAGACCAGCGCCTGAGCTGCACGGCTCAGTGCATGATGGGAAAACACACACCTGTCAGCGGTGAACGGACAGGTGATTGGATCTGAGTTTAGAGCTGATCAGAAAAAAAAATAAATAAAAAAATACAGGCTAAAGTTACAGTTTTGACCTGGATAAACCAACACACGCGAGAAGTGGATTTGGGGCGTGATGGTGCGTGATCTGAGCCACAAACTGTCCGACTTCAGTACAGGTGTATTTCCCCTCCTCTCATTGCGGCCGTGCACTCGTTCACAATCCAGGCGAGGCACAGTTCATCTGGAACGAGCCTAATGCAACAAGTGAACGAGCTAAAGCAACATGAGTGACCAAAAAGACACATTGCTAAATGGACAATTCTGCTTCAAATCGTCACCAGACAGCAATATAGACAAAACAAAAGTTATGTGCAGTCTATGCAAGGATGAGTTCAGTTACCACTGGAGTAACACAGTTCATAGTATTTACACTGTTGTGAACCACAACAATTGTTATTAATTGAAGAAATAAAAACTTATTTTTGTTGAAGTTCTAAAATAGATTACACATGCTTTTTAGGCAAGTTTTGTGTATTTGTTGGTTGTACCTTATGTAGGCAAACTTTGTCTGAGTTACAGGTCTCAAAGAGACTTCATTTATTTTCTTTGCAAGTTTTGTTTGCATTGCACAAGTTTACAGTAAAGTATGTGAAGGTTAATTCAAAATAAATGTTCTAAATTTACAATTTTGAGTTTGTACGTGAATTCATAGTACGATTAATCACAATTAATCGCGATTAATAACGGGTAGTTATTAATTAATTAATAATTAATTAATAACTGGTAGTTATTAATCGCGATTAATTTTTTCAGATTTGCGATTAATTAGTTAATTTTTTCAATCGATTCCTGGCCCTAGTTTAGACTATTGAGGTTAGTGAGGGTGAGTCATGTGAATGTGAGGATGGATTCAATTAAACAATTGTAAAAAGCGTAACGAAACAATATCACTCCCTCCTTATAACCTTTACCTATCTGTAGAGTCCCCCACTCTAGGAAGACAACGAGGTGACAAATTACTTGATTAAGTTTACTTGTTTGTGTTTTACAGGAATTTACTTAAGGAAATACAGAAAAAAACAATGAGAAAAGGTCCTTGTGTGTAACAATAAAGATTATTTATTTTACTGAAGCGATGAGATTAATCATTGTACGACATTTAGGGTGAACTCAGAGCTTCCTGTAAGTGGGCTCCACTTTTCAATACAAGAGAATTTCCAAGAGGGCCCCTGAGTCCCCGCCTCTGTCTTGAATGGTGACAGTGCTTTTAACACTACCCACACATAAAAGAGTCATCATGCAGACATGCTACCTAGCACAACCCCTCTGAGCAATGCAAGCCCACTGTATGATATATTTACAGTAGACGGAGCAAACATGTAAACAGGCTCATGCGTACAGTGATGGGGCCGACTGTGACTTCATCAGCCACAGAGATTATCCTGTGACTCAGGTGGAGGAACTGTGTGTGAGACACCGGTGACAGGCAGCGTGAGAGCAGATAAAGACTTACTGGTAAAAGAGGAGAGTTTTTCCCACATAAAAAGAAAGGACCATAGATAGTAAACTACAGAATAAAGGGCCTATCTCGCAATGGTAGATATTGTGCCTAGACCTGGACTTGAAGCAGGGATCTATCTATTGAGTTCTTATATCTGACAATGGTTTTACTGACCTCTTGTGGTTAGAGTTAATGTTTTTGGCCCTATCCTGCAATGAATGGATCCTTAATTTTTCCTTTCTTGCTTGGCCCATTACTGACTTTTTCTAACCATCAAACAATGCCCATGACTTTTTGAGTTATCTTGCTATCTTGCTTGACAGAAAAACATAACCTCCTTGGCAGAAGTAAAAAAATTAGTGAAGCATGGCTCCAAGAAGCATTGTTCCTATTAAAAAAAATCCAAAAACAAATACAAAGTACTAACAGTTACAGTAGTAAAGTGGACACCATTATTTGTATTAAAACACATACTTACTTTAAGATGTTTAAGGAACAAACCAGTGTTGTACCTAGACATGTTTTGACAGCAAACTTCCTGTAGTATTTCTCAGAAAAGCAAAGTGATATTGCTTTATCTGATGGATACACAGGTGTTGTTGTGTTTAAGTTGGTGCTTCCATTCCACAATGCAAAGGTAGAGTAACAACATGCAAAAATACAGTACTATATAGTATGTATAGAGTAGTTTAGGTAAAAATATTGCTGCAAAAAACAACACTACATTAGGACAACTGACTCATTAATACTGGCTTAAGTAGTATAATGAAAGCTTTTTTGATCACATTGTAAAATAGATTTTTGTCAATTTGACAATTTATTGTTTTCCTTTGAGTGAAGGAAAGAATTGGGACATATGGCAGAGCTCTCAATTTCCTATTACTTTAGCCTCAGTTTGCTGTGGGTCATGACCAAAAGGACAAGGTCATGGCAACTGACCAAAATGAATGTCCTTAGAGTGGCCTAGAGATGAGATCACCCGGAAACTTTTTTTTTTTTCTAGTACTCATTTCAACCCTTAATTGCCTTTTGAGCAGTCGAGAACAACTTTGGTACAGTGTGCTATATCTAAAATGTGCAATTTACTGTATCTGTTGTTTAAAATTTTTACATTTTACCACCATTCATCCTTACCCATATGGTGTACCTATACTATACATACATATGCATAGCTTATTTTACTTATTTTGGTTTAGTTTAGTATAGTTCAACTTATTTTTTTTCGAACAAATTTTAATATGGCATAGTTTTTCATTTTAATTTCTGTCTCTCTCAATAATACAATTTCCCCATTGTGGTACAAATAAAGGGCTTCTTATCTTATAGCACAGTATTTGAGTATCACGCAACAGTAATGGCTCTCCATACACACATCATGCTGTATATTCTCAACAATAAGAACAACTAGTTCACACAAGCTAATATAATTATTTTAATGAGCAGCAATGTCTTCTACTTAGTCTGCAAAAAGCATAGTATTTAAAAATGCCGGACTTGGATCAGTTAAGGCAGCTGACCAAATTCGAAAACACTTAGACAGCATTTAGTTGTTCAGGACAATATGAAGCCCTTCTGTTGCTCATATGTAGTAATAATCCAACCACGTGGAAGGGAAGGGCTGAAAGGAAAGAAGACGAACTGTATGTAATGGTGGAAGCTGAATTATGGACATTTTTCAGTCAGGTAGTGACAAGGAGGCCCTTAATACTTAATCGCCCTTGAAGCAGGAGGTATAATAAAGTGTAATGGCTTGACTCACGCGTTTCTTTCCTGATTGTGCAGGAGCATGAGTCAAACCGGCTAAGGGAGTAAATGTTTTTGTTGCAGTTTCATCCTCAATGGTTCAAAGGCAATCCTCGGCATTAATTAGAGTTAAAATGACAGTATAATTACATGCATGAAAGATATTTTACAGATCAAACTTATAAACATAAATTTGTCAGTTGTTGCTAATCTTTGCGAACATTGATCTTGTTTTTTGCAGGTGGAGGAAGTTTTGATCTGACGAGAGAAAGAAGTCTGCGCTTGCATCTTAAGAGAGTGAGTTTATTCAAATGGACTGACAACTTCTGACAGTGACAAGATGCTCAGGAAACCTTGAAAATTACGTGATCATAATGCAAAGATTTCAAAGCCTGTAAAAAACACCTCTACAGACTTCTGGAGAAGGGACACACGCGATCGCCCACACTTACACATCCATAGGCACCTACAGGCAAATGTAGATACGCAAACATTAGTGCAGTGCAGCCTAAAACTGTCTCTATGTGTTGATTTTTCTGGGCTCCTAAATCTGGTTTGGGGGCAGAGACGGTGCCCACTCGATTCTTTTATGCAATGCAGCAGGTTTTTCTGGGGAAGCAAAGATGTATTCAGCTCATCTCATGGGCACATTGCAATCAGGTAAACAACAAGTAGAAAGTATAAAAGATAAGCATGGCGAGTCTGTTTAAAAAATGCTTCAAGATACAAAAAGTATTAGGTGAAAATAATGTGATCGTAAGAAGGTCTGGAGGGAAACAGTATGAGATGCATTAGTACAGCTTCATTACATAATCAACACTGACACTTTGAAAGGTCCTAACCAGTCGAGACAATTAGCATTTTACTGCTAAAACAAAGAGTTGAACAGAATGCGCTACACAGTATTATGATGACTATTTTTCCTGCTTGCCACAAATACACTACTTTGGTCATTTCTCTGTATACATACAATGATACTTATAGAATACTATAAAGCTTTTCTTAAATTTTGAAGTGAGAAAATCTTTGAAGACCCAAGTAAAATCTTTGGCTACCCACTCTGGAGTCCTGACCCAGTGTTTGGGAACCACTGGTCTGACATCCAAAGACACAAATACGTGTAATATCAATGCAGAAATACCAACAGTGTATTAATTTAAATGAATAAAACTTATAATACCACATATAAAACCTATGATAGAGAAAAAAGGTATGATAGAATTTACAATGGTCTTAAAAATGATTATGTTATTATGTTTCAAATTTTATTTAGAGGTAGCTCAACTCTTAATACAACAAACTGCCACTCCACAAACTCCAGAGCATTCCTCTTTCTCGTCCTCTATCACTATGTAACAGCTGGGTCACTCTACGAGCTGCTAAAAAACACAAGCAAAGGCTAATGCTAACCATAATGCCGTTGTTCTTTTTGTCATTACTTCGTTCATTTCTGAAAAGTAAAACTACAACCTATGACATACACTATCTTTGCTGTTCCTATCGTTTTCAAAACTGGGCTTCTGGAGAACCAGAGGACAGACTTTTTAAGCCTAATATGAAGATTAATCTAATTAAAAAAGGCACTTACAATCAATGCAAGCAGGATACACTCAATTTACTTCTAAGTCAGTTAAGTGAACGTATTACCTAAAGGCTGATTTTCTGCATTTGTAAATATATTTTCTTCCAGGCAGACTGTATGTTATTATATAAGATGTGAATCTTAAACAGGTAATTCTTCAAGCCTCCAGAGAAACAGCAGAGTTAGGACTTCTTATAATCAATAACTCCTACAAAAAGTAGTGAATACAAGGTGCAGTCACATCAAATACATGAGCAGATGGAGCGGTCTGTGCTGTACATTATTGGTTAAAATGTGGGTGTTTCAACATATTTTTCTCCCTGTTGCTGCAGAATAAAGTGGAAAAGAAAGATCGCAGTGCCTAAAAGGTAAAAAAGAGTGAATAGAAATCGAGGTATAGCGCTTTAGCTCAGGGGGGAGTTTGCGTTCGAAGCTTTCAGATCTGAAGAGAGTAAAAACGAGAAATCAAACAACTCAGGAGTGATGGGAGACGCGCAGACACAGAGAAAGAGGGAAGGATGGAGACGGGGAGAAAACCATCCTCTCCAGGTTTTTTTTTCTTCCACTGGAGCGAGGGACGACCTTGCTGTGTAGAGCACGCTGCTTCACTGTCTTTTAAGTCCCACTCACTCACTGGCTTCCCTTTGAGGATCAGCCAGAGGGATCAGCGGAGGAAAGGAAGAGAGAGAGGGATAGGAAAGACGAGAGAGGAAGGAGACATGTGGAAATGGAAAGGATAGAGAGCAAGATAAAGGAACAACCAGAGTTCAAAACTTTTAACGGTGTCAAGGCAGGGTTACAAGGAGATGTTTCTGCAGATGGCACACAGACTGGGACAAAATTAAAGGACAAGTCATTAAAGGAAGTGGAGATAAAAGAAGCATGGATAGAAATAGCAGCCCAGTAAACCCCAGTGAACAATTCATAGGCGTTCATCAAATCTACGTTTTATACTGAATCTCTCTATGAATGATGCTGAAAAAGACAAAACACTTAATTTTCCATATTTTCTCATAAATTTCCCGTAAAAAGATCTCTCTAATAGAGGAGCCTGTTTTTGTGTTATAATGATGTACCAGCTACTGACAAAACACACACATTTGTCCACTGATTTTACAATTGGACTTCTGTAAGTCCAATAACAGTTATTTAAATGGTGATGATAAATAAATCATTGTGTGCAACTACCACCAATAATTTCAGTTTGCGCAACCTTCATAATTTATCTGAACACCACAGCTACTTAAAAGTGCTATTTCTATCCATACATGAAGCTGTGTGCAAACCTTCAGAATAATCAAAAGCTCTTTTATGTATGTAGCTGTCAGTCAAATGAAACACTAAAGAAGAGATGCGGCAGCATGCTGAAATAAATGTTTTCCTCTTCACTGGGGCCTATGCAAAAATAATGGGCACCAAAGGCTAACAAGGGTCAGTAAGGACAAATAGAGCTAACAGATCTGCATAAACATGCAGCAAAAGGGTAACACACATCAGCGTGCTAAATTAAGTAGCATCCACAGCGAGTATAAGGAAACACAAATGCACTCATGCATGAACATGTAACACACATGCGATCGTTTGTCTTCAAACAATTGTGAAGCCATACATTTTAGCCCTGGGTCATGAATTAACACACTCCCACACAGCTGACAGAAAGGTGCACAAAAGCATGTACCGCGGCATATTCATTCAGCCTTCATATGCATATGTGCAAATATGGCAAGACAAAGAGGCAACATCAGGCAGAGAATGAGAATAGGACTAAACGGGAGCTGTGTTGCATTTTAAGAGACTTTACAGCGCTTTATAGCCTCAGCTCATTTAGCCCCCCTCTGCTGCCATCGTCACTCTGCCGGCAGTCAGTCCTCTGTAAGCCCTGCGCCTCTCCACTCCACTGCCTTCAGCCTCCTTCTGTCTGTTCTTCTCACACTACTGGCTGAACAGCACAGCCTCTAAGAACCGCAGAAGTCACGGAGTCTGGTGTGGAGCTCCGACAAGGTCACTGTCTCTCATGCAAGCACACACACATATACACACACAATTTGTACACCTTACAATGAAGTATATTACAAGGCACAACAAATCACTGCTATGGAAAAGGAGTTTAAACCAATGAGATTATGCAAAAAACTAATTCACACAATATTCTCTTTCAATATTTAATTATATTCTGTATATTATCTTTTATTTTGTCATCGAGACCAAACAAAAAATATCCATGACCAGCTCAGTAATAGCTAACCTTTGTTTTGTGCTTCTGTTATTAAGAGCATTTTGTTGCTGCTGCTGCACAAGAATAAGCTCCTGATTTGTCAGCAGAGAATAGTGGGAGTGTCCATGTGCACTGAGAGTAAAGAGAACTGTGATCTAAATCATGTCTGAGACGGATGAGCAAAGGAAACACTGGATTACAATGGAAGACCACAGGAGCAGAGTGCATGCCATGAGGAAAACACGGATTGTGGCGAGATGGAGAGAGAGGTGGTGGTGGAGGAGGAATGGGCTGCAGAGGTCTCCTAACCTGGTGCGACGGGGCGTTTGCTTGTAAATAAACATCAGCCTAAGATTATTCCAAGCACGAAAGCCCAGACCGAGGGGCCCTGGGGTCAGAGTGGGCCCATACCTGGCACACACACAGACAATGCTACCAAGACTGCGAGCAAATCTGATTCAAATACTGCTGCATGAACATGAACACATAAAAGTAGACATACATTTGGGATATAAAAACCCAGGACCATGCTTCCTAACACATGCAAGTCTAAATGTAAACAGACACAGACCAAATCAAGTCCAATAGAAAAAGAACATGAGGTAAAATAATAAGTATATCAAGGTTGGTGTAGCCACTAATACGGTGCTGAGTGAAAACATTCCACACAAGCCTCACCTGACAAATGTCTGCAGACATTGAACACGGCCTCATCCAGCATATTTTTTTCTGTTCCCCTTTTTTAAAGGAAAAGACTGAGTGCAGTTTATTTTTTGTATTGTTTTAAAGTCAATGTATATGTTTTTTGGGTAAAGTTTGCATTGTACAAAAGATTAAAACAAGTCTGCATTCTAATGTCTACAATAATTTTGCAGTGAGTCGCATCTGGTCAGTCGTAACCCAAATGGGTGGCAGGGAGGTTTAATATAGTTTCAATGTTCAAGCCTATTTGAAGCCCTTGTATAATTTCAATTAGATGAAACAATAAAAAAACAACTTTAAAATAAATGTGCCATATAAGTCAAATTAAAATAAAAGAGCAATACTATAGCTGCTTAATCTGATCTTACACTTGTTGAGCCTTTGGAGCACAACTCTTCATGATTTGTTGAACCATGTTGATGCAGTAATGTTTATAGTCAGCTTGGTTACTTACTGCTCAATGCTTGGAGAAAGGTAGAGCTTAGGGAAGACCTGTGTGGCTTCTGCGTCTTCAAAGCTCACTGAAAGAAGAGCCACATCCTCACCGGGGTCCAGTGTTGTGTCCTGAGAAAGACAATAAAGTTTGACTGGTCTTGGTCAGGATAGGGACATTACTAATAATCATTACACATAAACACACATCATGCAGTTACATACAGTATTTCTGTTGTGTACAACAAGTGTGTACATTAAAAAAAAGATTGAAGCGATGAAAGGAAGACCGGGAAAGACACCAGAAGAAACATCTGTTGGGTTTCATGCCACATTAGCTTTAACAGCTGCAGTATGAAGCTGAGCTGATGACTGCGAGCACCATCAAATCATGTGCGAGACCAACGCAAAGGCCACCCGGAGCTGCGTGCTGCAAACTTTATCTGTCTCTCCAAGCTCCTAATTTCTCATTCTGTGATGTTTTTCCTAGAGCAAGGCTACTTCCCTGGCACTGTCATTAGTGCACTTCCACATCAAATACCAATCTGGGCTTGTTCCCCCGACAGAGCGTTAATCAAATGTCTTACAGATGGTTTGAACTCACCCGATTGTTATAATCACTGCCCGTGATGGTGAGAGGAAATGTAACTACCAAACATAATGGACAGAGGCAAAAAGCAACCAGTTAGCTGCAATAGCCTCCCACATGAGCAGGCCTATTAACTATTTGCATGTCTGCTCCTCAGAAAACCAAACTGACCACTGGAGACAGAGAAGACTGAGTGGGTGGAAAACTTCACTGAGCATATCTACTCCAAATCAAGTGGAATAATATCTTTTGCATGAAACCAAATGATTACAGTTGGTTAAATTAAAGAATCACAGCTATAATCAAATAAATAAAAATACTAAGGGTTAGTTGTAGTTTTAAATATACAATATGACACTTCATCATGAAAGTCCTCCCTGGGGCATTATCGTGGCTCGTAAGGATGAAATATAGATTATTAACAGTAAGGAGCATTTGCTTGTTGTAGCACATGCAGACATTAACAGTCACAACAAAGGCTGCATCTCTATTGCCTGTCCCAGTATGCCTTGTCACAGCGAATGCATTGGGGTAAAAGCATAAGGAGAAGACAGTGAAAGATGCAGCAAGTGCGGCATCCAAAAGTGTTGCCTGATGCAATCAGCTCACATCAATATAGTGTGCATCAGTAAACAAGAGCTGCCCCATGTCTGAGAGCAGTGCTCAGGGCCTCTGCTGCTGACGATATGGGACAGATTAGAAGTGGGTGAAGATGAGGGGCTCGGCTGGACGTGGGGGTTTGGGAAAGATTGTTTTGCTCCACTTTGTAGCTGTCAAGTCCCGTTCTCATCTTTAAAGGTTATTTAATGGAGGTTTCTTTTGGACTGGGACACAGTAAACAGATGGATGAGAACCAACAGGAAGGTGAGAGGGGCAGAGAGGAACACTGGGGCTGCAGTGGGCCATCCTCAGACTGGGCTCTGGAGAGAGAAGAGCCCTTTTGTGGCGTGATTCAGACTAATCTCGTCCATGTGGACAGCGAGGGGCTGTCACAAATCATACTGCATCAGCACGGCAAGTGAACAAAACTAAAGGCGGACCCTTTAACTTTTAGCTATTGCCATTCTAAATGAATGTGCTGTGCAAGGAAGCAATGTTGCTTGGATAAAAATACATTTGTCTTCTTGAGAAATCGGTATCAGCTCCACAACTTTGTTTAACAAATTCTGAATTTGCGGCCAAGAGATAGTTTTGAAACAACATTCAGTTGCATAGTTTATTAGATTTAAACATCTTTATTTTGGCATTATTTTACAGACCCTGTTAGTGAAGTAGTTAGTTTCCCCACCTTTGGTGCAGGACGTCAGGGGTTCAATTCCCCCGACTGGCCACTGAAAACTGCCAGACAACATATGCAGTGGTCCCAAGCACAGATAAACGGAGAGGAAGGGCATCTGACCTAAAAACCTGCTAAAGTAGGAAAGGTATGCTATACAGATATACAATTCTATAATCCTTTTTTAAAATGTAATGTACATTTGAATGTGTGCATTATTTATTCATCAGCTAGTTTTGATTATAAAATACACAAAATGGGCAATTTGTAGCTATAAATAAAAACAATGTTAACATTTCCATTACGTCCCAAACACTGTAGTCAGAAAGCTTGGGAAAAGACATCCTTATGAGAAGAAACGTGACCTTTCAACCTTTTTGCCTTTATTTAAATTGATACAGAAAATCTTTCCCCGCTGTAATGAAATCAAAGCCCCAAACGGCCATTAAGTGCCACGTACACACTTGTTAAGTCTTTTGAACTAAACAGACTGGAGGGCAATGCTTGCTTATGTAAAGATTAGCAAAGGACTCACATTATAAAAAGCCTTGGCTCCACAGGCTACAGGCAGGGTCTTAATGAAGTACTTCTTCATTGAGTAATGAGCACTGAAATGGCCTCGGTTGGACCGCAGCACTCAGAAGGCTGTCCTGCAGGGGAGGTGCGGATGTTGGGGCAGTATTTACTGGGTACCCCCAGGCCCTGTGATTCAGCTGCTCAAGGACTGGATTTAAGTAAGTGTAACAAGAGTGAGAGTGGACATCAAGGTTAGAGGAAGCCTGGGAGTCCAAGTCTTTCACGTGGCCACCATCCCACATCTTTGATGCTCCTTACTCTTGGAGACACATGGGTGCTCGGACAGCCAGACACACAAGGCCAGGCACTTTTCCTTATGTCCGCCCTTGTGTCTGCTGATGCCCTGGCCTCTGGCAACTCCTCTGTGTGGTATCTGACAGGTTGGAGATGTGACAGCTGTCCTTATGCCAGACCAAGTCTGGCCAAAGTCACAACACACATACAGTGATGGGGCTCTACTGCAGGGTTAGTGGAGGAGGTAAGGGCACGCTGTCCGCCTTCTTCACCCAACTTTAAATGTCATGCCCAGCGTAATGGGGAGGCATGACTGACAGCAGGATTGTTGTGCAGGGACATGTCCAGCTTCTAGGCGAGCTCTGAGTGGCCCTGTGCATATGCTGGACACACAATTGGATGTACCTACTAGTCCAGGCAATAAGGAAGATGTGTGCGTGTGTTTTTTTTTTTGCATGTTTTGGTTAACTCTATAAATAAAGACATTATTTGAACAAACCCAAAGCACTAAAGTATTTAATAATGACACTAATTAATACTGCAGAGTAAAGATTATGACCTGTAACTGCATAACTGGCTAATCAGTGTTTTGCTGCATCACAATAGCATGCTTATGTTCATTATACATACTAAAAATGTTCAATGGTAGTTTGAGGTTTCTGACATAATATATTGAATGGAGAGCTGACATATTGAGCTAATGCTTGTCTTAACTTTGACAAACACTTATGCCATCACAGCCTAAGGCTGAGGATCGCAGGGTCAAGGTGGCGGCTGCCAAAATGTCTCATTTCATGATGTAAGTGTTCTGATGGGGAAAGAGAGTTGAGGATACAGTTCCTAATTATGTACTACTGCGTTGGCTGAGGGGGATGAGTTGTGGCGCACTGTAGGGCTGTGATGAAGAGAGCAATAAGTCTACAAGGTCAGGAAAGAGACCACTTGGGAAGCATTTATGTTGCGAATTCTTTAATTATTTCTCAAGCTAGCCTCTGCTTTGATCTGTGTAGGAGAAAACCAAATAAGACAAAAACATATCAGGGCTTACATCATTGATCCTTATTATTAGTAGTACTAGACAGTGACGTGTTTAACCAACTGTGCACCAAAAACTGCAGTGCTTCAAAATGAGAATGAATCAAACACACAGAGAGTCATCATATTAGTAAAATATGGGTTAGTACAACCAGCTGGCTGATTGTACAACCAGTGCTAGTCATGTGGTAAAAAACAAATGGGTCAGTGGGTTCAACTGGGTCACAGAATGTGTCCATGAATGCTTAAAAGATCTGCAGCAGGTGTAAAACATGAGCATAGTTTGCCCTGTGCATTTGCAGGTAAATACATGCATGCAGTATCTTATATGCTATAATTTCAAATGAAGTCTTCAACTGCTTCCATAAAGAGGCTAGGACTTAAGCCAAATCCTGGCTGTGGTTGTAACAATAACTGGCTGATGACCAATAGATGTGACAATGAGACTGTTAAGCTGATAATATTTCAGCAGGCGAGTCATGTGTGACTGGGGCCAAGAGTCAGTGATAGTGTGCCAGTGGTAGCATGTCACAGCGGCCTGCGCACATCTCATATGTGTAATTGTATGGGCTTGAAGCCACGGGAGTGACTCAAGTATGTGTTTACACATGTGGAGAACAGCATGAATGCCTGTTTCAAGAAATGAATGAACACATAGAATCAAGTATTAAGCGCAAAACAGAGTGACTTTGAGTGACTGTACATCAATTGGCCATCCAGAAGACCATTGTTGACAGAAAATAGACTTTCATATTCTATAGCCCAAAGTTGGACGATAATATTGTGGCATATTTAGAGGATAATTATAATTTATTATTGTTAATTATGATTGAGAGACATTTGACAGTTGTGGGCTGTTTTTCATCCCACTGAACTGATAATGAGACAGTTCTATTATTTTGGAGCTCTGTGAACCCTTGACCCCGTTTGGGGCTATTGGATCTTTAATCTAAACAAGCGTGAAAATTAGATTAACTGAAATTACAGATTACTAATTTGGCTTTTGACAAAAATGTTATTTCCTTTGCAGAAGTCTGGAGAGACTGTGGCAGAAGATGATGTTCATTTAATGCACAAGTCCTCAATCAATCAGTCCTTGTCAGTTTGACCTTGGTGGTGTAGACCGAAGCAGGACATCACAACATACATACATATATTTTAATATAAAAAGTCTGCTGACATGGGCACATTGACCACCAAACTTATTACTTGTGCTTACTCACAAGTGTAAAATGAAAAGCCATTTGGAAGGTCCACAATGTGCGCTAATATACATACAGTAACTTGTACCAGCACTATAAAGATATAGTACAAAATGAGAACAAAAGCGTACTTTCCTAAATCATTATAGAGACTACAATATGTCACTGTTATGTGTCATTATAACATGTCTATGCAGATGGCATACTGTCTTTATTATCCTGTAGAAATTTACATGTAAATCTTTTACACAGATAAAAATAGACTCTAAATTATTATTATTTTCTTCAGACATTGGCAATCCAAGGGTAAGGAAAGGCCACAGCTCACAAATGAGCACGGACAGGCAACATATAGGGACAGAGTTTAGCCTGAAGCCATGACTGTGTTAAACTGCCTATAGGAAGCAGAAGACACGACGAGTGACAAGGAAGTGAGGGTTAAATGAAAGATGAATAACATGATGGTTAAAGTGAGAAAAACAAAAGAGATCAAAAAAGGAACATTTGAAGGTGTAAAAAGGGAAAACAATGTATAGATAGTTGATATGGAGCGCGGGCGGAAAGTAGGCCAGATGGAAGTAATTCCACAGAGGCACAGAGAGGAGGAGCGGGTGGGGGGCTGGGGGGCTCTCTGGAGACTGCAGTACTGGAGAGCTCTGATACTCAGCTGGGGGTATAAGCAGGTAGGTGGGACTCAGAGATGCTGTGTGGGTGGTTACAGGATGGGGCGCTGCAGTGGGTACTTGTGGGTGCCAGAGTCGCAAGGGAGCTATGACCTTTGACATGGGAGGTCACACTGGGTTCACTGGAGCAGAGGGGAGTGGATTCAGGTTCACACTTTGAACTAAGCATTGCAAGCTCATAAAATCCTCTACTGTGATCATTTGGTTTAATATACCAGTGATCTTCAGAAGAGTTTGGGAATTTTTTTTTTTTTTGTTACATCTGTGCCATCATCTCTTTTTTTACATAGTGTGCTCTTTTTTGCTTCTCATTTTTCTATTTTAAATCTTATGTTGTCTGTACACAAAAATATGTCACCTAGAGGTGCTTCTGTCTCTGGCGTCACTTCCTTTACAAAAAAGACTGCTGGGAGATTTCATAACCATATAGCCACATGAAATTAAAGCTTTTTATACTTGAGGTAAATGCAGAGTGCTTTCCTTTTCCTTTCATAGTGTTTTTCTTTACCTTCATCTAGTGGTTATCAGATATTAAGTCTAGCAAAGGATTTTAGGCCAGATGCCCTTCCTTTCCATTTACCAGAGATTGGGACAACAGAAGGCTGACTGTGTGGCTGGACTTTTGGCCACTCTAACAATCAAAACAGTCTCCCACATGATAGGAGGGGGTACTCACCGATTCACCAAAGGGGTCATCTATACCTTTGTGTGATTTGAGCTTAAAACGTGACTTTTAACAGTAGCATTTAACCCTGCACTTTCCTGAGTTGAATGCAGAGGCTGAACAAGAGAAAATAAACCACATGTACTAACATGTAGGTCAATGGACATCCAGATGAGACATACTCCATGAATATGTCTTTATTCCATGTCTGTCATGACAGCATGAGGCAACATTATGACTCAGTTACAGCAAGTAATATGTTGTTTATCATATGCAAACAATTATCAATTCACCCACGTCAGAGGCAGTCTGTGGCATTAGTCACTGCATATGGTTCTCCACCTAACGGGCCAAATGGAGTCATCATCAATGGGATGCTACTGTCTCCGACAAATTCCCACCTCTGAGGAAGATTATTACCAAATAAATCACAGCAGGAAAAAGAGGGGAGAAGATCGAGGCTGTCAACGTCTGCTTTTGCTGCTAACCACCTCATCATGCGAAGCGGTGCTGGTGCCACTAGTCATGTGTCATAACACGGACTGATGGAGGATGCCTGACTCCTGCACCTCAGGCCATGACCTTTCTGACAGCCCGCCTGTCAGTGTGGCACCAGGGGTTGTTCCTGCAAGTGTCAGTTCACTGGATAGGAGCGAGGAGAACTCAACAACAAAAAATAAAGCATTTGCAGCTTCTGACCTCTGTCCACCTATATATTTTAAAATAGAGTGACGAAATTATTATTATTATATTAACATTCCATAATGAAAGTTTTGGGTAAATATTTATTGCTCAAATTAGGTGTGAATAAATACACTGATTCATTCATTTTTTTCTCCTTCTATCCTTTTGGCTTTTCCCTTCCTGGGTTACTCGTGTACATTTATTTGAATCCTGACTTGGCATAGGTTTGATGTCCAATGTTCCTTTCTGACATAGCCCTTTCCATTTATCTGGGATTGGAACCAGCACAAAAAGCATACTGGCTTGTGCTGCCATGTGGCCGGATTCCAAACTAGTAATGTTTTTATTATTAACATAAAACTATAAAAAAAATAATACAAATAAAATAATTTATACTTGTGCATAAATAAAAACACAATCACAGAAATAAAAAAAAAATACTTAAAGTTGAAAATGTGACTTTTTATATTTGTCTCAAAGTCATTGACAGACAGAAAGTAGGGAGCTTTCCATGCCATTCCTCCACCTACCCATGTTCATTATCAACATATGAGTTAGAAAAAAATGCTCACAAAAGTCAAGGGGTCTCTGTATAGCAGTGTCACACAGGCCAAAAACAAGTGTTGGTGACATAGAAAAACTTTTTTTAAATAAAGGAATGCTATTGATAGCAAGGTTAACCAAAAACCCTCTGACAGGCGGTTGCAACCTGGCCACATTATTATGTCAAGTCCTGCCTGCTTTTCCTGCCTGAGCTGCCCTGCCCTGACAGGTGCAACCTAACCACAGAGTGAGGGACGTGTCACACTGAGCCGCCAACATGCCCACGCACACAACTGGGGCTTATGGCATAAACAGTAAGATTGCATTTTTCATGTGATAGGTGGTGCTGGTATAAGATTGGAAACTTAAGTGTGACCTGTGGCACACAATACTTTTTAAACAGTGATATCTCCAGCTGAACTGTCGGCCTTTAGATTTGGCCAACTTCTGGGAATTTAAAACCCTCTGAGGGTGAGTCAGCAGTTGGGTGCTAATGATAATGGTTATGTCATAACCAAAAGGCTAAGCTCAAATATTTACATTTGCCTCTGTGTGTTTAAGGGTGTGGGCATTACCAACCACAAATTCATATTTACAAGAACAAGGATCAAGTACTTTTGGGTTTCTATGGGCTTTCTATTTTTAACATAATGCTGAATCGATCTGCGTGTTCAGACACTTTTGTTCTGAGTAACTTACTGGTAATATCTCAGTTGTTTATGATGACCTAATACTAAGACTAATTTTTGCATCACAGCATTATTGCACAATACTTAGTTTTAATATGAAATTTATTGCTGTATGAAAAATGTACCTTGAAAAATTTAAAGAAAATGTCCAAAACAATAGATTGTGCCCAAACACCACAAATGCCCAGAGCCCGTAGAGATTAAACTCTCTAAAATAGATATTCATAAATTCACTCATTAACATTTGTTGACTTTGGTGTTTCTAGCGCCAATCTCACATCTTATGGGGCAGAAGTATTTGTAAATAATTAAACCAAAACTATACCGACTGAGCAACCATTTGCAGCATTGCTAATGTTTAATCATACATGACTAATTGTATTTAATGAGTAACTCTCTGACCAGTTCTTTCACCAGGAAGCATTTTAACTACAGTGCATTACAAATATGCAAAAGTAGTAATGAAAACATTTAACAGTTGTCTAATAAGGCTCTAATAAGAAGCTCTGAAGGTCACCAGTTGTTCTTGCACGTCATAAAAGTCAGTTAAGCAAGTGTGTTCTGCTTTTGAGTGGCGCAATTATGACTGTGGCCTTAAACATAGGGGTGTACTATGCTGACACACTTGTTTTTCTGAAGCTTATTAATGTTCAATAATATATACCAAACAGGTGCTTCTTAAGGGAGGCCTCAGACATTGGTTGCATGCATGGCTAAAAATATAAATGGTTCTGTCAATTATCCTCAAAGTGAGCTTGTTTACACGGCAGAATACAGCTGTGCTTTGATTTGACCATTATAAAGTACTGCGTGTTGTACTGTTCGTGACAGTCTGAAGCACGGGTAAGATGAAAGCCACGCTACTAATAACAAAAGTAACTTCATCCAGACAGCCTTTTAACTTTCTGCTTATATGATGCTTTCTCAGAAGGTGCTCCAGATGTTGAAACACCTGGCAATAACAACAGCAGGGGTCTCCAATATATTGAGTTTTAAATGCAGAGTTATGGACCTCCAAATGTCAGGCACTAGTACTGATGACCACAAATACACTGATAAGGCATAACATTATGACCACTGACAGGTGTAATGAATGGCACAGATTATCTCTTCATCATGGCAAATGTTAGTGGGTGGGATACAGTATATTATATTACGCAGTGCATCATAGTTTGTTGTGAATGGGGCTGCATATAAGGCATGTGGTCATAAAGTTACGCCTAATGAGTGTATACTAAATTTATTCTCATTTCTTTGCACAATTAGCCCATAGCATTCTGGCTTATGGTGGCACATACTTCTTGTCAATGATCCTCTTGCTTTAACTGCATAAAGAGCAGGAAAGGGGGCCTCTGAAGTCACCCAACAAATGACGAAACAGTTACGTTAGAGAATAACCCACAACGTACAAATCCAACTATTTTGCAACTGCAGTGAGCTTCTTGCAACAGAGGAGTGCCATTTTGCAGCGTCAGCTTGTTGAGTAGTGGACAGCATTTCCTCTGAATGGACACATGGCAATAGCCAGATATATCTATATTTGGTAATACTGGTATGTATGCATCTTAGTAAATTAAAACATCACATCTTATCTTTTTAATTAATACACATTATTTTTACACATTTTTCTCTCCTGCTTCTCATTTCTGTTTTAGAGCTGTTACTCCTGACATTTAAATTCGTCTTCAAGAGCATACCGACTTATAATGCATCCACCATTTAAAAGCCACATAATTGTTTATCTGCGTGGAAGCATTGGCTGGCCTTTTCAGATTTCAGCCGTACACTGCATTAGTGAAGCCCAAACTGGCAATTACTTGACAATGTCTTTTGGGCAACTTGCTTTCCCACTAAATGCCATGTCTTAGTGCCATATGGATATTTCATCAACTGAGAAGAGGAAATCAAAGAATCTCAATATGCTTTTATTAATTCTATATTGTTCTATATAGACGGTAGAAGTAATTTATTCTCACTTATTGTCTGTTTGTTGTTGTCTCTATTTTATATGGACAAATTTTGAGTCTGCAATAATGATTGATTGATTTATTATAAGAAAAAATAGTGATCGACTCATGGTGTTTGATTCATTAAATTTCAAATGCGTAATGTAAAAAAAGTATAATATTTATTTTATTTTATATGAAATTATGGCCTCTGAAATGTTTGATAACATTTTAACCACACACTATAAATCATTAGTTGAGTATTAATAGTATTAGTTAAGGGTTTAATTAACAGTTTATTGAGCATTTACAAAGCAACATTTTGACAGGAATAAACATCGCTGTGTTATAAGCCATGTTATTAATATTTAATTCATGTCAATCAACACCAAATAAATTCAAAATAATCTGCTTAAACATTGTATTAATTACATATTTATTTATTTTTATGACTGCTTAATAGAAGGGAACTATTCTGAAGTGTTAGCCAATATTTGACCTATAGAAAAGATTTGGAAAACCAAGATGAGGCAGAAAGGCCAAAGGCAAGCCAAGGATCAGCACACTCTGAGCATTATGGGCGGAACCTGCAATTATTTTATAGCTCTTAAGATTCCTGAGCTCTTAGTCAGTGTTTACCATGCAAGGGCATGGCAAGGCCACAAATTACCTCCACTCACTTTGGCACCAAATGCTCAGTGGTCATGCACAAGCTAGCAGCTTTTGTCAAGCAAAATAATACAAAAAAGTAACACAGAATACCAATTTCATAAATGAAGACTAATGAAGACTATTTCTACTAATAGGTACTTTATGATGCCTGCTTTAGTCATACATACTGTTGCATCTTCGTCACATTCACATGTTTGTATGGTCATTCAGGCCTGGCACATCCGTGTGTGCTCATGCATTTATGCCCGCATGTAATGGCCACAGTGTTATTTTCCAGGTCTGTGCAGAGAATTACGAAAGGCTCATCATGTGACACACTGAGCTATCTTCAGTCACTTCTCCAAAAGTTCAACTGCTGCACACAGAGTACCAGGCCTCAGGAGCAGTTAAGGGATGTGCAACAATTATGTGGCAACAGAAAATAGTATTGTAAAGTAACCACAACTGTTGCAAACTGACCGGGTCTAGGAATAATCTTTAAGAAGCGAGAGCCACCAATGTCAGAACAAGTATACAGAAAAATTCAACCTGTGCAAACTGATGAACAAGCATGAATATTAGGTTGGCATTAGCAGAAAGGTGCTGTGTTGCCTGGGGTGATTCAAATGTGTAGGCTGTCACATAAGTGGCTTTGTGTCACACTCAAGCTGCCTTAATCTGGGGTCTGTACGGAGGGGGTGTTGTCTTTGAGAGTCGTCAGGTGCTGAAATTGAACTAGTTTTGGATCTGCGTCTGAAACTTTACACCAGATAGGCTTATGTTCATTAAAATGTCCTGCTTTGCGTCACATAAAATTAATTTCATAAACACAGAAACGTGAATAGAGTCAAATCGATATTACCCAATAAAGAAGCAAAGAGAGGTGAGGAGTGGGTTGAAGAAATCAATAGAGCTGTATACACAACACCCACTTAATTAGCACCAGAATAAAAAAGTGCTGACCTCATGCTATTTATATCCTGACTTAACCTTTTACCAGTGAAAATTTAATTCAGGTCACATGGAGCTGTTTTTTTTAAATCAAAATTAGACAACATTAGAGTAGAGGTTAATTATTCAAATGACATTTTAAAACGTGTACTGTTGCACGCCTCTGGGGTAAAAAGCAGAGTAAATATGATTAGTGTAGAAAGGTGCAAGAAACTAAAAAAACACGGTGAGGCAAAATGAGGGCATTTATCAAACTGTCAGGAATAGATGAGAAAAATGGGTAATGTTTCTGATCTCAAGAGGAAATTGCAATTAAGCGTAGTGTCAGGTAACCAGTAATTTAGGATGCACTATGCAACTGTAGGATTGTGATGGGTATGAATTCGCAATAATCTGTCTTGGTCTCCCGAACTTTGACCTTGTAGGGACAGAGCTTCTGCTAGGTGGAAGTCCATGACATTGTTAAACACTGGCCTGAGGACTGAAGGAAACATTGACAGAATCATTAAGGAAAATTTCTTGTTTACTGCCCATTTGTAGACTGTTTATGCAGAGTTGTAGCACATTTCAATTTATTATTAAAATAGGCAAGCCAAGACTCACCTGGCCTCCACCTTACTAGGGTTACATTTAACTACTTGCATTTATTTACGTAGTCTGCAAACTGCTGCCCGAGGCAAATTCTCGTTTCAAAATTTGTATACTAGAATAAAGCCGTGACAGGAAATGAAGGGGAAGTGCAGAAGTCCACGACACTGGCACATCAAATGAAAAGCCAGAGTGAGCGCCCAAGGCTGCGTTTCACCCTGACCCTGCCTCATCTGTAGCTGCTCGCAGAGCCTCGAAGGTTAAAGTGCGTGTGTAAAAAGAGGAGTGGGAGTGGGATGAGACCAAAAATAATTAGAGTAAAAATAATTAGACGCTAAATGGTCTTGTTGAAGCATGCACAGCAAGAAGACACGAAATGAGAATACAGCACTGCCTAGGGCTCAAGACAACCTGGCCCTCGGTGAGCTGCAGAGGAAGCCACACTGACCTGGGGCACAAACTAAATGACACAAAATATACAAAATACAACTTAAAATAGATTTAAGTGGCAGTGCTTTCTGGCATTAGCTAAGACAGTAACTGCCCAGTGAGGTGAAATTCAAAAAATGAAATCAACAGTTTGATCACCTGAAATATCCTTTGGGATCAATAACGCTTCTAAATGTACACACAAACAGACAAACACTACTGAAGAGCTGGTGACATGGGTCAATGCCTGCGAAGGGAACAAAGCACAAGTGAAGCGAAAGCAGAGGGTTCAGTCACGAATGTGGTGTCACTCTACGCTGATAACTGTGGACGTTTGGAGGGAAGCTGCTGCTGCGCTGCATATTGAAGCACTACAGTGTCAAGGAAGGATGGACAAGCAGACAAACTGAGAAGGATACAAATCCAAAGGGGATATGTTCACAAAAAATAAGAAATGTGTGGTAGGTATGGAGCTATATTTGTCTCAATAAAATTAATTGATCCAAAAATAAAATGAATTGAGGCAACAATAAATGTATTGCTGCGCATATGATTTATTCAAAATCCCTAAACTGTGACTTGCATGTAGCAATTTTTGCAAATAAATTCTAATTTGCAAATATATTATTTGTAATTATTTCACAAATATATCATGTTTGTCATTTATAAATCTGCAGTTTTGCAGGTGAATAGTCCATTCTGCATTTGTGGATCTATAAAAATAATTGTGAATAATAAATTTACAAATTAGAATGTATTTGCAAAAATCGCTGCATGCACATCACTTTTTGAGACAAATATAGCTCCATAGGTAAGCTCTAATGGTAATCACCAAATCTTCTATTTATCCTTACTCTCATTATCCTTCTAACTCTTCAGACTGTGGCAAACTGCCCCCTTTAAAATAAATAAAGAAGTTAATGAACTCAAATTCCTGGCTCCTCCTCGAGGCCAGCCGGTCCACAGAGGAAGGTAAACATGTCCATGCGGTGATCTCAGAGTACGAGGATGCTGTGCTGCAGGTAACAGTCGTCCTCTACAGCTCTGCACCCACCAGCAACATCTCACCGTTCACCAGCAGTGTGGGGTAGCCTACGTCTGAACACATTTCCACTCCACTGCAAAATCTCCCCATAATACAAGGACATCCATGAGTTTGATGGCAAGGTTGATTCAAATCAGGGTCAGCAGTCTGACCTCTACCTGGCTGTGGGCCTACCTTGTGTGTGCAGAAAAACACATTTTTCTGAGGCTTGCCTTTTGTTGTAGAGACAGGAGTGCTGATAACATGTTGTAAACTCTTATTCTGTTTTCTACCAGGGGAAAAAATTGCTACCTGTTATGCAAATGAGTGTAAAGGTTGTCTGATATTTTCACAAACAATCACAAAATGCGTCTGCAATGACCAGTCAAGTATAGTAGTGTCAAACTCAAGTTTAAAGAGGGCCATAGAAGGAGCAAAAAACAGCATATGTTATTTGAGCCTTTTTTGGCTTTATCTGATAGGACAACTGAGTAATTATAGGAAATCATGGGGGATAGAACAGGGAGAGACATTTGGCAAATTGTTGGAGTCCGGGCTCAAACCCACAACGCCGAGGCAGGCTGTAGTTGCCCTTTATATGCACCACAGCTACTGTGCTATACCCCAGCGCATGTGTATTGACTTTTAATTCAGTAACAATAATGAACTCGAATTGTCTTCATGAGTGAGGTAAGGATGGAGTGGAGGCTGAAACGATGCAGCATCCAGAGTAATACAGTTAATGTATCCGGTCTATTGTGGTGAAGAAGAAGCTGAACAAAATGGCAAAGCTCTCCTGTTATCGTTATGTTTCAACTGTCACCTATGGTCATAAGCTTTAGGTGATGAACGAACAGACAGGAACTCATATACAAGCAGCCAAAAATAAGTTTTCTTCTGCAGGGTGGCTCAGTGTAAGAGTCTATCAGCTGGGAGGGGCTTGGAGAAGAGCTACTGTACCACCACATAAAAGGAGCCAACTGAGATGGCTATAGTATATGTTTCAGATGCCAACTGGTTGTCTACCTAGGGAGGTGTTCCAGTGAGGAGGCCCAGCGAGGACCAAGGATAAGCTAGGAAACCTCAGTGTTTTTTTTTTTTCTTCAGATGAACAACGGAAAGTGTCTGGAGAGGGGGGAAACCAAGGCAACTCAGCTTAAAGTACTACAAAAAAAAAACTGAACCCCACAGCTGATGGAAAAACGTACAAGCGCTGGAGGACATTTCATCCCACCCTGAAAGTTGGCAAAGTAATCAAATTTAATGTTTACTTACATTGACCTATAATTCCAGAAAAACTGCTGAGCGTTGAGACAATGCACAATTTATAAAATGCTACTTGAAATCCATTAAAACGATTGTGCACCCATGTTCGTAAATAATTCTCTATTAAACTAACTTCATTCTCATATTTCTTATTTATAAGTGAATATACAACTTGTGTTTCCCTGTGTCCAAACTGATGCACTGTAGTCTGATGTAACTTGTACTGCTCCAGTGAATGTATAGGGATACTAGCAGCAGCGAAGAGATGCGGAACACAATACAAAAACTTACTGACTGGAAACGGCATTCACACTGACACAACTAATTACATGACAACTGTCGAAGTGAAAATCCGGGTCATTGGTTTGGCATACAGTACACTGTTGTAAGAGTCCGGCCTATATGCTGCATAATCTTGTTCCTCCATAATGCGGAGGTGGACAAGGTGTAGGCTGATGTTCATTACTTTCTTCTATCTGAGCCAACTGTCTTCCTCAGTCCTCAGCGCTCCCATGGAGATACTATGTATAACCTGGCTGCCAAATGCAGCATAATACTGTGAGGTTTTGTGTGTGTATGGGCATCTGAGGCTCAGCGTATGATATGATCAGTATGACAGGAATGTACGTCCAATTCCCAGATTTCTTCTCTTATAAAATCACTAAATATTACATGCGCGACACTGTGTCACTGGCTGTACAGCTACCACCAACCCTAGTTAAGGGTGTCAGTGTGTCTGCCCCAATTTTGCATAGAATCTCCCAGGACTCCAACAAGTGACATGGCTGTTTGGGGGGAAAAAATCCACCAATAAAGCTTTCTTTAAGACTGAGTCAAGAAACTTTCTTGCTTTGAGACGTGCAAAAGAAAATCTCCTCACTACATGGCTCTGAAATGTGAGTTTGACATTGTCCGGCGGAGAGTGGAGTGTGTGTGCTCCACGTCTAGGAGATATGAGGACAAAGGCTGATTTGAGACTGATGATGGCTGCTGTTTCCCTTATGTTTACCATCATTTCTCTTTCCCAAACAGACCGGGGCTGCAAAAGGCCAGAGAGCTAAGGCCCGCAGCACGCTGAGAGGGGGCCGAGCGACACAGTGAAACGAGGACCGGGGAGAATGAGAGAGTGGCGAAGGCAATTACTAATGCGACAGAGAGACGCAGACGGAGAGGGAGCGCGGGCGAGTTAAGCTGCCTGCAGACACCACGCGGCTCAGAGCAGATCGAGAGTGACGGCTCGCTGATTAGTCAACTCGCAGCCCCCAAGACTGTGGCCTGCACATTAAAAAAAAGTCTTCTAATATCAACTGCACACAGGCCAAAAATCCACTGTACAAATAGCAAATATCAAATCCATAAAAGGGAACACCAAAAATGTATGGTCAGATCAACTACCTTTAGAAGATAGACGGGGATGTTGCTGAAGTCCACAGGAAGTTTTAGGAGAAATCGAGCTGAAAACTCTCCAGTCTAGACAGAAAGAATAAAGATACATCATTTAAAAATGTCAGTGATGTGGGGAAAATGCTTTTGAAATTGAACAGAAGCTGGACAGATTATTATAGGTTGGCAGAGGGCAGTGTTCCCACTTTCGTTCATCTACAATGTAATATACAAAATACATTATACCAAATATTTCACACACTTCAACAGTGGCATTGTGGTGTTGTAAGCAAGTGAAAAAAACACTTCTCAGTTGCAAAATAATACAAAGAAATATCACAACACTTGCCGAAGTGCTGAGCTTTCTTCAACCTCAACATCTTTTTAACCAGTGGCCACTTGTTGCTTAAAAACCACATTGCTCTGCAATATTATTTAGCATTTCCATTATCTCACATTATTACACTTTCAATGATAAAAACTAGTGGTTAATATGTGTAATTAAATCTAATAAATAATATATTATCCTCTTGCTTCATTTTTTTTTCTTTTTTCATATCTGAAATAAAATCTACAGTGAGTGGACAGTAAACTATTTTTTACCAGTTACACATATACTATATTAGGCATTCAGAAATTAAACTTCTTCTGCTTATTATTATTATTATTATTATTATTATTATTATTATTATTATTAGGGGTTTGTGGCTGGAGCCTATTCCAGATTCTATGGGCTGAGGCAGGGTGCACCCTGGGCAATGGCCAGGTAGTTGACTGTGAGACGAAGCCTGGGTTTCAAAGTCACAATCTCCTTGCCGAGAGGCAGTAGTGCTACCCACTCTGCCACCATGCATGGTCCAGTAGTCATAAGTGTAGGTTACCACCTACCCAGCTGTTCTTGCGCCCGGCGTAAATCTCCATGTTGCGGCCATAGCTGGGGTCCTCCAGCAGGCTGTCGTACTCAAAGAGCAGCCGGGAGCTCTCGCGCAGACGCTGGCACTGGTAGTGGTGGTACTGCTGGATCAGCTCCTTCACCAGCTGGAGCAAACATTCTGGGTTTCCAGCATCCCACTGGACCAAGTGCTGTGGAAGACAGCAGACAGAAGGCATAAGGACGGGCATAAGACTGATATTTTTATTAAAATTCAACATGTTGGTACATCATTATCATTAATACTACAGTAAGCAAACTATCCAAGTAAACAAGCTTTAATTTTTATTATTTTTAATATTATATTTGTGGCAGATGGGTAGGGCTTCAAGGAACAATCAGGATTTTCAAAATGGTGCGAGTACTGTAAGGGATCAAATTAACACTTTAGTACTAAACACAAATGAATACAGAGTTGTACCACCTACAGTCCATATGTGTGCTGTTAGCTGCAGTAAAGCCATTAAATGGAGGAACACCACAGGGCTGAAATACACTTGTGATTTTAAAAATGTCACATTAACAGCATAATCCTGACAAATGGAAGTTCCCATGACAATACTAGATCAGAGGGAGAGGCTGAGCTAAAGGATGTCCTGTTTCCATAGAGTGATTTAGCATGTGATGGAAAAGTACTGCAGCTCCCCTGACCCTTGCTGCAAAAGCAGTGGAAATCTTTGTTTAAATTCACCTTATAGCAATGTATGTTCAACTCAATTCATTTATCTGCCGATAGCATAGCAAGCTTCTTTTCTGGCTTCAGAACAGTTACCAATACAGCAAGTCTAACTGCCGCATGGACTCTCCCTCTATTTAATCTCACTCTAAGTATGCCAAATCCCACTCCACCCACTGACCAAGGCCAAGCAAATAAACATGAGGCAATGATACCAAATACAACCTAATGCCAAAAAATCTGACAAAGAAACCTTCCCACTGAAGCAGACAAAAGCAATAGCAATGAGAACTTTAAGATGGGTGCATTATTTAACTAATGAATGATATGAAATATAATTTGAATAGACAATAAAATAGGATAACAAATGGAAGCATCCTGGACAAATGCCAATAGATCACAAAGAAACACTATTGGTGATTCCCTATTCATTCTGAAAGTGAAATTCTCTGTCTCAAACTATGGCTGAATAAACAAGAAGCTATGCAACTTTATGACATAACTGGCATGCCAAGTAAAAGTGCAACTTGTGGTAACTGTTGTTTGACCTTAACTCAATTAAATAAAGCTAAAAGTGAACACTGAGACACACACTGAGAAAACTGAACACTAAGTAGGAGGGCGGTTCAGGGGTTCTTCAACCATTAATACTCATGACATTAAGATTCCAAAAGTAGCATTGGCTTGTTTAATGTCTGTCCCATTCTGAATGTCTCCATTGTTCGAGAGCGACTCACTGCACTCCTGCCATTTCAGAAACACCGTGTGTATGTGGGGAGCATGGATGCCGAGGCTAAACTGAGACGTGACCTCATCAAACTCGTCCACCAGCGGTTACAAACAGCGGCGGGATTCCCGAAACGCGGGCTAATGCAAACAAGTGTGGGCATTGTCCAAAAAGACTGCGGTGGTGGTGCCCTCGGGGGCTTTAGGAGTGAGCCGAAACTGAGCAGAGACAGCGGGAACTGCTGTGTCAGGACTCTGACAGAGAATATCAGTGAAACTCTACTGAGAAAGAGGAGGGGAACTGGCAAGTAGGCCAAAGCCATGGAGAGCACTCTGCCATTTTGATTTCACTGGTAGATAATACTGATGAAGAAATTTGATGCTGTCATATCACCTTTCTAAAATTAGAAAAAAATAATAATCTTCTAAGGTGGAGTGCATCAAAAGCACCCCCATGGTAAACACTCCTTTTTAAGTATCTTTTTGGGCTTTTGTCTTTTATATTTGATGGACTATGACAAAAAATTAGGGAAACATAGAAATTCTCTTGGAGGTAAATACTTGTCGTTCTCAGTCAATGTCCTTTATTCAGCTATTTACATCCAGTAACAGTACAATGTCACAACACATTTATGCCATCAAGGTCATTCAAAATTTGCTTGAACAAATGAAATATGTTGTTTTATCATGAAATAGGTTTCAACATAGTATCACCATCAAACATGACATGTAGGAAAGTTCCTTAATGAATTCGTGTGGCACTGCATTTTTCTTTAGGCACAATGTGGGAAAAAATCTCTTTTATTTCTTTTCTATCTCTCTATTTTCCCTAACATAAATGCACTGTAGTGATAAGTCTGTAGTTTTACAAACAGCTGGGGAAACTTCAAAATATTTAATAAATAGATTTGTTTTTTCTAAATTTAGTTCACATGTTGATCTGCAAACCTCATCCTTTTGTTAAAAAAAAAAAACACAAGATAAAAAGTCAGTGTAAACTTTCCATGCTTAAAATATATATACTTTTTAAACCACAAGATAACTACTATGGGGGAAGTTTACAAAATGCTATTATGTGAAGTAATAAAACGGCTATAGCTAATAACAGCAGAGTGCACTTGTTGTCTTCTCCCGTACTCAATGTTCTGACCATGAGTTAACAAGGTATTGGTCGGACGCTGCAGCGAAGCTTTGGTCAAACATAGACGGAGAGAGAGTGAAAAGCACTGAGCCAAAAAGCAATGTCCATGTGTGTGTATATGTGTCCATGTGCATGTGTGTGTGTGCATCTTCACTGAACTGATTTTACACGCTCTGTTGAAGGCTGTGTGTGCCAAAACAAATCTATGCGTTTCTTCCTGAATAGAACAACCCTGCACAAAATGTACATATATGATACATAAAAAAGAAGGAAAGTCCAAATCTAGGTTATGGTAAAGCTGTGTAGATTTAACTGATGAGATGAATAAGAAATATCAATGGGGGCTTTAGACACAATGTTACAGCTTTCTTAAGGCTTTCTCTATGGGGGGTAAACATCCAACAGACCTCAACAATGCTCCTTGTGTCAATCAGAGGAGCTTCATAATCCAATTATTTGTCACAACATGAGGTTAAACCAGCAAGAAATTATTATCCAGACCTGGCTTGGTTTAAAACCTGGTACCATTAAAAAGCCACCTTTGCTATTTAAAATTAACATGGATTTAATTGGTGCAACTGCAAATCATATTCTCTTAATAGCGTAGGATTTGATATATGAAAATAGATAGGGATAACTATAGAATTTGGGATGAGGAATAGTAAACGGATTTGATTAATTTTATAGTTTAAAATGTATTTGCGCAGATAAACATGAGCATTAAAATAGCTGGTTAAATACTAAAGGAGTTCTCTTTCTTGTTTTGTTTGTTAGGTACATCCTATAATGCACAGCAACAAATACACAAACCAATGGTGACAGTGTAGTAACTGTTTTTAGCTTAAAATGCCCATATTATGTTTTTTTCAGGCTGCGTGGAATAGTTTTCGACACCTTTGCATTCGTATTTCACTTTTTAAAACTTAAAATAGCGTAAAAGTATGGAAAAAGTTTTTTGGGGAGCTGTTACTTTGACTTGGAATAAGAACACTTGGAATAGGTGTCTGTCGCCCCCTGCTGGCAATGGTGAGGACTGGCTAGAGCATAAAATGGCTTTTTAGCACAGCTATTAGCAACATGACAGCAACAGAATGAGTCCAGTGATGGTGTATGGGCTTTAGAAATGAGAAAAGTGCTCAGCATAGAGGATTACTCAAATATGTGTGAATCAAATGAGGAAACAAAATACTACTGCTGGTATGCTTTCTGAGGAGGAAACAACATTATAATATAGTTAAAAGCTTAAAAAAAAAGTCGATTTAACATAAATAACAAGTTCACCACAAAATATCAATACATACATATACATATACATATACAAATACATTTCAACACATTTTAACCAGGGGGCAACCAAAGGCAGAACAACAAACCCCCCATCTTCCTGATCAAAAATATTTACACCAAAAGTTCACCAATTACAAACGCTGAATTGCTACCTGCCAAAATCAACAATACTGTCTGGAAATTAATCAAATCAGCTGAACCCTTCTGTCTTCATTCAATTAACAAAGTGAATGTCTCTCAAGTGAAGCATCTGGTGCTTACCATCTGTGGTTATTATGCTTTAAATATGCTTTCAACAGCCGCACAGTGAGTCGAGTATTTTATTGATTTGGTCCAAAAATAAATGTACTAATAGATGGCACAATGATGCTGACATATTAGCAGACTTTTTGGTAAATGTGCTCAGAAGAAGTGAAGCACTCGAGACGGTGTTTAAGATCCTTTAAGAACAAAATGTACACCTAAATTGGGCATCTTCACAGTGAATAGACCCAAGTTGACAGAATTATGTCTTCCTGTGCCATCCGTCTGTACCATCTTCGATCCAATATTTATCTTAGGCCAGTGAGAGAGGGGCTGGCATCTGAAAACGCAAGATAATTATATAGGCCAAGAGAAGATATTTGTTTTTACGTCTTAAATGTGATTTTTATAGATGCTGGCAACCTGATCCAATAAATCGCTGTAGACTTGAAAGTGTGAGGCATTAAAAAACTCCCAAGTATTAAATTAATCTCTGTTAGTCTCTAATTCAAGTGTGGGCTCACACCCTGTTTCGCCCCCAGAGTGTGCCAAGCCTAAGATCACACTAAATTGCTCTTGTCATGTGTTTAAGACACTTGGCGCTCTCAGCCATACGCTTTTTTCACCATGATCTGTACGGGCTGTGTCCAATGCAGAGCAACTTGTTGACAGAAAAGCACTTTTCCTCACTGTTATTACAATGAATTTGAGGGCTGTTTTAGCAGAGCTGCTTACAAACTCTTGGCATTGTAGAGTCACATGTGAATGTCTTTGTAATTCGTACATACTATTTCTCTGTTGGCTGATGTTATTTGTCAACCCTCATTCTATTAGCCATTTTTGATAACGAACAATAGTGCATCTACTAAAAGCATTCACAGACCTAAGTGAGCACTGCCAATAATAAAGTCTAATAAAAGCTGGAATGCACTAAGGCAGGAAGGAAACAAGAGCAACAGTTGGTACACTATGCTCAGGTTGACACGATTTTGTTTTACGGGACGTCTGAGGTCCATTGTTAAAAACTAACAGGGGACAAGCTGCAGCGGTAAAGATAGGAAGTGCTCACCAAAACTTGGCATTCAGGTTTACCAGTGGGTAAAGTAAAGCTGGGAATGCTTCCTGATCCTTGACGGTAATGGCTTGGATTGACAGTACACTTTTTTATCTCAGTGGGAGTTGTCCTGAAAAGGCCGACAATATTGGATTGTGCATGTCTCAGGAGTAGCGTGAGATTTTAATTATACAATATACTGTAGAGCACATACATTTTAAAATGCATATGTTGCTACAATAACCTAGTAAAAAAGGAAACAAGTTATTACTGAGTATGCCATAAACTACAGAGAGAGAAAAAGCACATGCAAAATCATCCAATTTAAAGTCACCGCTTTCACAAGAATGACAAACACGTTTAAGAACAGGTCTCACAGACATTATGCCCATACCTTCCATCTTCCTCTTGCCTTCCAGAAACATAGCAAATAATAAAAAATGCTAATCCTTCTACAAAAACTGCATGGTGCAAAAGTCTCATACAGGTTTGTAATAAAGAAACAAAGAAAGATTTATCAATGTACATAAATACACAACATTACAACATAAAAGGAAAAAAAAAAATCTAAACTAGAGAGCAAAACCTCAGACAAGGTACTATTCATATCTCGCAATGGTGCAGATGTAGTGCCCAGACCTGGACTCAGGGGTAAATGCTCTTTCCAAAGCGAGAATTAAAGCCACAAAAACGTATATAGTATCTCACAACAGTAAAGAATCTACTAAAACTAATCATAAGTTCTTTTAGTGAGTGAAGTCAATATCTTCAGTCTGTATGTCAAAATGGTAGAGAATCCATTAAAACAATCTAAACAGTGATCTGGGGCCACATTGAAATTTATAATTTTGTCCTTGGGCCATTGCAGACATTTCTTTGCTCAAAGTTTCATTTCAAAAATAAAATTCTATATTTATTAAAGCACTCTTTTTTCACACCACATTGTACTGTATATGATATGCACAGATTAATAAGAAATACATAAATAACTTATTTACTGGGAATGTGCTTTCCTGTTGCTATTTTAGTCTAAGGCCTACCACACTCTCAGTTAATTGAGAAATGCTGCTAACTTTTGGCTGCCTTTGTGGGTGAACTGAGCCAAACAAACAATAAATGCACACCATGTAATAAGGACCAGGGCTGGAATTTCCAGTGTAACTAGACCAAGCCTGTCTCTGAGTGCTAAAGCAGAGATAGTGAGTTGTGTAGGATGGATAACCTTGGAGGAAAAGGTGTATTTGGGAAGGCTATTCGGTCTGAAGCACACATTGTTTGACTGAGGACGCTGCAACACAGGGGAACTCCCAGCAGTTTAGAGCCGCCACGGATCAGTGAACAAGTCTAGACCAGACAAATGATACACTGAGCACAAAGAATAGGACAGAGAAGCAAACAAACAGCAATATTAGGGAAGTAAGAAGAGATTTATAGGCCAGGTCATGCACACAAGGTTTAGTTCAGTACCAACCTCAAAACTTGTCCTCCTACTTTCTGAGAATTATGAATCTGGAATGTGTCCTGGCTTACATTTTCATAAGAAGTTTGCTGTTTATCCAAGTCATTGTCAGTGATGTAAGGTACACATGATTTGTAGTTTGTGTGCTCTGCCAAAACATACAAAACCGCGAGATGGTTGCCTCATAGTGAACTGAATAGCTTAATTAAACACAATTTCCATCCCTATAACTCACTGTTACACATGTGGGTGTGTAGACGCTGCGTACAACAAATCACAGAAAAAAAAAAGAAATCTATCATTACAGAACACCACATCAGGCTTGTAATGACCACAGCAAAAGAAGAAAATGTAGTCTTTATATCCAGACACACTGTATTAATTTAATCACTTATACATTATTTTTTAAGTTTTTTTTATATTAGGTGTTGTCATCACTTACAGAATTAAGGAAGGCAGAAGGGAAGATGATGCAACATGTTCGTTCTGTAGAACTGCTCTCCAGCTTCCCTCCCTTCTTGTGTCATTTCTGGTCAGTTTTCTAAATTGCATGTTTGTGCTGCTATGACACTACCACTATCACAGTTACACAATTACATCTGAAAAGTACTACACACTTACTATAACATTAGTTGTTTGTTTATGGATGAGTTTCATGCCACTAGAACTTCTCACATAGAGTTTAACACCAGGGTTGCAAATTGTGTGCAAACTGATGACATTTGGCCTGCCTTTCACATTGTATTGTAATTTGTAGACAGTTCCTACAAATGCAAAATATGTGAGGCTGTCTCAACTTTAGAACTGCATTTCCCCACTACTTATTCTTTTTGTTTTAATGTTTCTTAATCAGGTTGCTAGAACAAATTAGTCGCATGAAGATTTGACAGGTTTTTGCGTCGGATAACTTTCCCGTTGCAACCAGCCACATACTGTCACTAAAGTAGGCAATGTGAGCGAAGGGTCTTGCTCAGACACAACGACAGTATGTGTTTCGCGTAAGGTTTAAACCGTCAACCCTTCAAATTGTGACCGGACACTTAACCTACTGCCCCACTGCCGCAATAACAAATTTTGTGTTGCAATAAATGGTGGGACGCCGATGAAATAAATGATTGACAGAAGATGCTTTACCAGTTTTAAAATTAAACCTTTGCTATTATTTATTTTGTAGGCTAAGCACATCTGACACTAACCTATATGCTGTCAACTTAGCCCATATTGCTTGAAACCAATCAATATTTATGTTGCAGGAAATGAAGGTAGGCTGTAAATGCCAAGTTGTACAAGTTTTTACCACTTCTGAAACTGTAGATTACTTTTCAGTGTCAATATAGCATCAAGCATCCTAACTATTTTAAATTTGAATTAGTCTTCAATTAAGCAACCTCAGAAAAACATACAACTTACAACATTACTGTCTACGCCCCAATTAAACATTAAGTTTAGACAGCCATAAAAGTGTCAAGAACAATCATTTAAGGTGGCAACGTGTCAACTGTGTGTCAACATGAAAGGAGATAATGCTTTTGTGATTGCATAAATTAATGCTACTGAACTTGACTTCCCACAAGTCCACCTCTATGTGACTCATGCAGTTAAAGATGGGGCAAGCATTTATTACAATTATTATTGCTAAAAAGATATTGCACATAATAAAACTTCATAGCCCGAAAAGGCTACGTGGGACCGCCTTCTCGTAGGCCCACCACCCGCAGGAAGGACCATAAGGGGCCGGTGCTATGTGATTTGGGCGGCAGTCAGAGGCGGGTGCCTCGACGACCCAATCCATGGACACAGAAACTAGCTCTGGGGACATGGAATGTCACCTCGCTGGGGGGGAAGGAGCCTGAGCTTGTGCGGGAGGTTGAGAGATACCGGCTAGATATAGTCGGGCTCACCTCCACGCACAGCTTGGGCTCCGAAACCCAGCTCCTTGAGAGGGGCTAGACTCTCCACCACTCTGGAGTTGCCCGCGGTGAGAGGCGGCGGGCCGGTGTGGGCTTGCTCATAGCCCCCCAGCTCAGCCGCCATGTGTTGGAGTTTACCCCGGTGAACGAGAGGATCGTGTCCCTGCGCCTCCGGGTGGGGGACAGGTCTCTCACTGTGGTTTCGGCCTATGGCCCGAACAGCAGTGCAGAGTACCCGGCCTTCTTGGAGTCCCTGGGAGGGGTGCTGGAAGGTGCTCCGACTGGGCACTCCATTGTTCTACTGGGGGACTTCAATGCCCACGTGGGCGATGACAGTGATACCTGGAGGGGCGTGATTGGGAGGAACTGGCCTCCCCGATCTGAACCCGAGTGGTGTTTTGTTATTGGACTTCTGTGCTAGTCACAGTTTGTCCATAACGAACACCATGTTCAAGCACAAGGGTGTCCATCAGTGCACGTGGCACCAGGACACCCTAGGCCGGAGGTCGATGATCGACTTTGTAGTCGTGTCATCTGACCTTCAGCCGTGTGTTTTGGACACTCGGGTGAAGAGAGGGGCTGAGCTGTCAACCTGATCACCACCTGGTGGTGAGTTGGATCCGCTGGCGGAGGGGGAGGCCGGACAGACTCGGCAGGCCCAAACGTATTGTGAGGGTCTGTTGGGAACGTCTGGCTGAACCTCCTGTCAGAGGGGTCTTCAACTCCCACCTCCGGGAGAGCTTCAACCAGATTCCGGGGGAGGCTGGAGATATTGAGTCCGAGTGGGCCATGTTCTCTACCTCTATTGTCGGTGCGGCTGTTCGGAGCTGTGGCCGTAAGGTCTCTGGTGCCTGTCGTGGCGGCAATCCCCGAACCCGTTGGTGGACACCGGAAGTAAGGGATGCCGTCAGGCTGAAGAAGGAGTCCTACCGAGCTTGGCTGGCTCGTGGGACTCCTGAGGCAGCCGACGGGTACCGGCAGGCCAAGCGTGCTGCTGCCCGGGCAGTTGTGGAGGCAAAAACTCGGGTCTGGGAGGAGTTCGGGGAGGCCATGGAGGAGGACTATCGGTCGGCCTCGAAGAAATTCTGGCAAACTGTCCGGCGCCTCAGGAGGGGGAAGCAGTGCTTCGCTAACACTGTTTACAGTGGAGGTGGGGAGCTGCTGACCTCGACTGGGGATGTTGTCGGGCGGTGGAAGGAATACTTCGAGGATCTCCTCAATCCCACCGACACGTCTTCCGTTGAGGAAGCAGAGGCTGGGGACTCAGAGGTGGACTCTTTCATCACCCAAGCTGAAGTCACCGAGGTGGTTAAAAAGCTCCTCGGTGGCAAGGCACCGGGGGTGGATGAGATCCGCCCTGAGTACCTTAAGTCTCTGGATGTTGTGGGGCTGTCGTGGCTGACACGTCTTTGCAGCATCGCGTGGCGGTCGGGGACAGTACCTCTGGACTGGCAGACCGGGGTGGTGGTTCCTCTTTTTAAGAAGGGGGACCGGAGGGTGTGTTCCAACTATAGGGGGATCACACTTCTCAGCCTCCCCGGGAAAGTCTATTCCAGGGTACTGGAGAGGAGATTTCGGCCGATAGTCGAACCTCGGATTCAGGAGGAACAATGCGGTTTTCGCCCCGGTCGTGGAACAGTGGACCAACTCTATACCCTCCATAGGGTGCTTGAGGGTTCGTGGGAGTTCGCCCAACCTGTCCACATGTGTTTTGTGGATTTGGAGAAGGCATTCGACCGTGTCCCTCGTGGTATCCTGTGGGGGGTGCTCTGGGAGTATGGGGTCCGAGGCCCTCTGCTAAGGGCTGTCCGGTCCCTGTACGAACAGAGCAGGAGTTTGGTTCGCATTGCCGGTTGTAAGTCAGACCTGTTCCCAGTGCATGTTGGACTCCGGCAGGGCTGCCCTTTGTCACCGGTTCTGTTCATAACTTTTATGGACAGAATTTCTAGGCGCAGCCAGGGGCCGGAGGGAGTCTGGTTTGGGAACCACAGGATTTCATCTCTGCTTTTTGCGGATGATGTTGTCCTGTTGGCTTCATCAAGCCAGGACCTTCAGCATGTGCTGGGGCGGTTTGCAGCCGAGTGTGAAGCAGCTGGGATGAGAATCAGCACCTCCAAGTCCGAGGCCATGGTTCTCGACCGGAAAAGGGTGGTTTGCCCTCTCCAGGTTGGGGGGGAGCTCCTGCCTCAAGTGGAGGAGTTCAAGTATCTTGGGGTCTTGTTCACGAGTGAGGGAAGGATGGAGCGTGAGATCGACAGACGGATCGGTGCAGCGTCTGCAGTAATGCGGTTGTTGTATCGGTCTGTTGTGGTGAAGAAGGAGCTGAGCCGAAAGGCGAAGCTCTCGATTTACCGGTCGATCTACGTTCCTACTCTCACCTATGGTCATGAGCTTTGGGTCATGACCGAAAGGACAAGATCCCGGATACAAGCGGCCGAAATGAGTTTCCTCCGCAGGGTGGCTGGGCGCTCCCTTAGAGATAAGGTGAGGAGCTCGGTCACACGGGAGGAGCTCGGAGTAGAGCCGCTGCTCCTCCACATTGAGAGGAGTCAGCTGAGGTGGCTCGGGCATCTGTTTCGGATGCCTCCTGGACGTCTCCCTGGGGAGGTGTTCCGGGCATGTCCCACTGGGAGGAGGCCCCGGGGAAGACCTAGGACACGCTGGAGGGACTACGTCTCTCGGCTGGCTTGGGAACGCCTTGGGGTGCCCCCGGTAGAGCTGGAGGAAGTGTCTGTGGAGAGGGAAGTCTGGGCATCTCTGCTTAGACTGCTGCCTCCGCGACCCGGCCCCGGATAAAGCGGAAGAAGATGGATGGATGGATGGAATGATATAGTTTAAAGGTCTAGGATAAAAATAGAATTCTGAATGCGTGTTTGCCTTTTTTTACTCGATTTGAATATTTCTAATGCACCTTTAAAGGGCTTTAAAGGGATATATTGCACTTTTATTCATATTTTTAAACCAATACTGGTCGTCTCTAGAACAGCATTGCACATTAACAACATTTAAAAACATGATGTGACTAAAACATGTTTTTAATAAGTACTCGACTGGTGCCATGAAGAAACAGGTGAAGCAGTGTTGCCGTCTTTTGAACATAATCAAAGAAAAAAAAAAGCACTTCACTTCCCTAAACTTTTTGTATGATGCCCTTTTACAGCAAACCAGTGAGAAATCAGTGAAAACAGAGCTGTACACCATTTTTTTGGATAAATGAATGAGAGCAGACTGGATGTAGAGAGCTCGTTTATTGGTCATTGCTTCCTGGAGTGGGCGGGGGTTCGTGAAAGAGGTGCAGGTTCATGGAATTGCGTGTTTTGAGGCCTCAGAAACTCAGCGTCAGAGATTACTTGATTACTTTACATTATGTAACATGGTAAAAAGCTCAAAAACTCAATTTTGCATAATGTAGCCGCTTTAAGCAAATGGCTGAGAAACTAAAATAATTTAAAAAAAAATGTATAAGGGTACTGCTTTGGTGGTCAGTTAGCCAATATCTGGATGCTATCTAGCCATATGAAAGCAACAACCAACCTTAATGAATTAGTCGCAGCTTTGAGTGGTTCTAGTAATTGTTTCTTGTGGTGTAACTTATTTTAGTATTACTGTGTTTAAGGCTCTTTTATCTCTAAGGCATTCATTTTTGAAAGGGCCTTAATAAGATATTGGCTTGGCAGAACATGTAAAGGCATTGTACAAATAAGAATTGTAAATAGCAGCGCTGTATGTTGAGTGATAAAACTACACTGCAGCTCTGATGGGAGGGAAAAACACACGGCTAAACAGAGCAGCTAATGATAGCCTTGGTTGGCTGTAAACAAGAGCAATGTGTTGCTGAGACATCAAGAAGTCAACCGAGTTCGCCCAGAGGACCTAAAATTAATTCTAACGCTTACCTCGAAAGGACAGAAAAGACCAAAAACATGAGTAGTGGAGCTCTAATAGGTTACCTGGTTTGATCCTTTTATGAGCAATTCACTTTGTAGTCTACAAAAATGTTACTGGCGGTCTTAGAGTTTGGCAAATACAAGATGCTTCTGCAGATATCTGGTTTGTTTTAAGATGATTCCTTTTAAACTCCCACAGCAAGAACTGATGGTAAAACGTCTATGGGGTAATCTGTGGGAAACTAATGAACTGCTGGGAAGTTTTTTGAGGGATTGAGGGGTTGTACTAACAGAAAATATACTGGAAAGAGGAGCGGGAGGCAGACGAAGGATTATGAAACACAGTGAGAAGAATATAAGCGAGAAAATAAACAAATGCTTGGCTGCCAAGCACTGGCTCAGCAGAGGTACTTCCCCTTATGTGCACAGCTGGATCTCTGAGACGGTGAGCAATACTCCCCTCTCCTCTCCCAGACTCTGACACAAACAGGGGAATTTAGCTCCTCTGTGCTAGGCTGCCTTAAAAATAGATGTGGATAAGTGTAGAGTTGTAGCAGAAACAACAAGCAGAACTCAATAGTGTTGCTCTGTACTCCTCATAATCTCCTCAACCGACCCCATACAGAGAGTAATACTAGGTGCATATAGAGAAAAAATAACCTTCACTCACACTCTGGCAGCACTATCTTTCTTTTAATATTTAAAAACACATATAGAACAAGTCTTTTATATATTAAAAAGCTTCTTGTGTGAGAGCATTTATGCAACATACTGGGTTTTAGACCATTTGTCAACTCATCAGAGGCAGAGTGCTTGCATAGGAAGGTCACGGTGGAAAATGTCTTGCATCTTATGCCAAGATAAATGTTTTTTTGTCACTTTACTGGAAATCTAACTTCCTGGTTTTTCAAAGTGAGCCTTAATAAGTGTTTGGAATGCTGGTTTAGAGCTACACGATTTCCTGGCCATAATTCCAAGATAAAAATGCATACTTGACACATATTTGTCTATGGTGTGACTATACTGACTGAACACTAGAACTCCCCATTTAAAAAGTGAAGCAATCAGGTAATAGTTTAATATCAGCTTTGAAACCGCAGTTAAAGCAATCTATTTTTATCTGTTTTGTTCTCACTACATCACCACACATTCTTTCAAGACAAGTTTTGACAAAAAACAGAACACAATGTTATACTAAGATGAACTTTAGAGCCTGAGGTATATTTTCTGAATGCACATCATGGTCCATTTTAATAACTGCTGTTCATGTCAATCATATGAGGGTGTGGTAATCTATGCTGTAATCCACATTAGTGTAAGATGTGGTATATGTTACCATAAGTGGTACACCCCCCTTTGTCCTGTTTGGACTAATGTTTGAGTGAATCACAGCTTGCCAGATTTGCAGATAAGCAAGTAAAGCCAAAACAAAAAAAGTACACTCTAGTGAAATGGAACTGCCAGTTATTGCAACACATTTAACAAATCCCGTAAATCTAAAGCCCAATCTGACATTTAGGTGAAAAGTGTCAGGACTCACAGGCAATTCTGAAGGTTCGGGAAGAAACTCTGCATCTTCTCCAAAGATAAAATCGGGAGGAAGGTTTGGATATCGTGCATTAAATATAATATCCCCTAGGAAAGAAGAGGCGACAGATTAGAACTGAATTACTTCAATTAATGATTAAAGCATTAAAAGTTATTTGGAAAAAATAAGTAAAAAAACAAAACAGGAAAAAACAGGAAATTTGTTTTTTCCTTTTTTCTGCCCTCTACAATATATACCTCAAAAATGTTTTATATCTTTAATTTTTGACTTTGAAGTTGTGAAGTTAGTTAGAAGATGTAAATTCTGTTGAGATCTTGGGTATTTTAGTGCCTTTTAAAAAATCATTGCAGATACTAATGTGCATAGGTACATATTAACAGAATAGGTAGAGTCATGCAAAAGTTTAGGCACCCCTCAAAAGCTGTATAATAATTTACTCTGTCTTCACAAAAAAAGATCACAGAGGTATGTCATTCATTTGCTAGTGACATCTGAGTTCTAGGGTGTTTTCTTAACAAGTTTTAGTGTAGCAGTATTTAGGTGTATGAAATTAAATGAAATATGAAAAAAGGCCTGTGTAAAAGTTTGGCCACCACTCTAAGTTTGCTAATTTGAATGCATGTAACTTCTCAAAATGGATTACTTGCAACACAAAACTTAGATTAATTAGTTAAGCCTTGAACTTCATAGACAGGTGCATTCAATGATGAGAAAAGGTATTTAAGATGGAAATCAGGAAATGGAAGGACACAGGCAAAGTTGATGTTAAGGCCAGATGTGGCAGGTCAAGAAAAATATCAGAGAGACATAGACAAGGAACGGTGAGAATGGTTAAAGACGACCCACAGATCACCACAGACTACAACATCGTCCTGCTGCAGACGGTGTTTCTGTACATGGGCCAAAAATTCAGAGCACTTTGCACAAAGAACAGCTGGGAGGGTGATGCCACGCCAAGAACGAGTCGCTTGAGGTATGCAAACCCTCATTTAGACAACCAGATTCATTTTGGAATAACGTGGTATGGACTGACATACCTTAAGCGACTCCGTTTGTGGCGTGGCATCACCGTCCCATACAGCTGCTCTTTGTGCAAAGTGCACTGAATTGTTGACCCATGTACAGAAACACCGTCTGCAGCAGGATGATCTTGTAGGTCTTTGGAGGTGATCTGTGGGTCGTCTTTAACCATTCTCACCATTCCTTGCCTGTGTCTCTCTGGTATTTTTCTAGGCCTGCCACATCAGGCCCTAACATCAACTTTGCCTGTGTCCTGCCTTTTCCTGTTTATCATCTTAAATATCTTTTCACATCACTGAATGCACCTGTCTATGAAGTTCAAGGCTTAACTAACTTATCTAACAAGTTTTGTGTTGCAAGTAATCCCTTTTGAGAAGTTACATGCATTCAAATCAGCAAACTTATAAGGGTGCCCAAACTTTTGCACAGACCTTTTTAATATTTCATTTCATACACCTAAATACTGCTTAAAATGTTGTTCAGAAAACACCGTAGAAGTAAGATGCCACTAGAAAATGAATGACATACCTCTATGATCTCTTTTCGTGAAGACAGAGTAAATTATTATGCAACTTTAGAGGGGAGCCTAAACTTTTACATATGACAGTATGTAAATCCACATCACATACAGTAACACACTGCTGGGGTTAGTTGGAAATCTTCAAATAAAATGTTACACAATCCTCCCAAGGAGCAGCAATGTTGTTCTGCTTTTTCATGTTCCTGTGACAACGGCAGATTAATGTTCATATTGTAGGTATTTTTCCACTCGACGTTAGTTAAACACAGCGACTACAGTTAAGCAGACAAAAACAGAGTGGGCTCCTCACTTACAGTATAACAGTCTGATACTGACTGGTTTTCTGAAGTACTTTCCAAAGCCAGTTTTTTAGAAAGATGTTAGATAAGAAATCTTTTATTTTTATTTTTTATCTGTACCGGTCATTGTGACAGGGCAAGTGGATCAGTAGTTGAGAAGTGAACAAAGTGTGCCATGGTTTTGTGTACTATCAGTGGGTAGGGCCATACACTGGCACCAACCTGCGGCTTGCATCCTTCATTGAACAATATGTGCAAAACATCCTTGTCTGCTTTTATGTTTTTTTTTTGCACTTTAGCCATAATGTCTCAAACTTCAAATTCCAGTTTAGGACTTCAGATCATGCTATTGAACAAACATTATAGATTTGGTTTTAGATACTTTTTTGTAATTAAGTTAAGAATAATTCAATACTAGTATTTTGTATTAAAAATTGTTGGATTTACAGACGATGATAAAACTCCAGACACAACAAACATCCTAAAACATGTCAAAAATATTTCTGCCAGAACAAATGGTTTGAGAAAAATGCTACATAAGCAAACTGCTATTACCCACGATAGCCACAGAAATAATGTTATGCTTTAGCTATAACAAGGTGCTGATAAATACAGTTTCCTGCTTGGAACTATCATCTAAAAACAAAAGGACATCTTACATAAACATACAATTTGTCTTTTATTTATGCATATCCCACCATTATTTGTTAACTGTAATACTATTAAACTAGGGATGTAACAATATTGGCAATATTGTGATATCGCAATATCAGAAGTTTCATAATATCATTGTGGAATATTACATTATCAAATGGTAAGCTCCTGGGGCTAATATGCATTGTTTTGTTGCAGTGGAATGGTAAGAAAGCAGAGGGAACTACATAGACCATGATCCTTTGCAGCCAACATGGCAAAATTATTGTTATCAAACACTTATTTAGCTTTTATCTTATGAAATATCACAATAATTAATGCACTAAAGGCTTGTCAGGGAATTTTTGAGAATATCTGAGTTTTGTGTAGGTTACCGTGAGCATTTCCAGAATATCACAGCCATCCTGTAATATTGCAAGAAGCCTTCTCTTCTTGTTTTTTATCAGAGAGTGATGGCAACAGAAAAAACTGTAGTGATAGCAGATGATTACTTGTGGCTCCATTTAGCAGTCATGCACCACTATCACGAGATCTGTCTGAACTAGAGCCTACGTTTGTGTATGTTTTGATTTTAGGATCTTTTTCAAATGTCTAAAACTACAGCATGAGATACACGTTGCATTTTACTCTATCTAAGAAAACTTGCATGTGTGCTTGAAACCATGAATTATTATCTGATAAGAAAATGTTTAAGTATATGTTTGTGCTCACAAGTCTGTCATAGGTACCATGAGTCACTAAACTTCCAGTAACACAGATCTAAAGCCATTTTAAAGCTTGATAACAATCACTTGGCAACATTTAATTACTCAGTGTTGCCTGCAGGAACTCAGCAAAAAAAGATGTTAATCAATTAAGGTTTCGTTGAGAGGCCTGTCATTCAGAAGTGAGACCATCATTATTCCAGTAACAGTGACAAAATATGTTTACTGAAATAGTTTCAGCTGGATGAGGTAAAACATCATTGAGGGTTCTTCTAGCTTGACTTAACATTAAAACAATTGTAAAAAGCTATGAATAAGAAGATGAAGAGACACATTTAAATATTTAAAGAAAATGAGATGATTTTAGTACATACATTTTAATGTTTCTCCAGCATAAGGGATGTGGAGCTTGAAGCGATCACAACATGGTCCAGGAGTCAAAGACGTACATCTGATCACAAAAGTTAAAATAAAAGTCAACATCTAAAAAGCATGCAAACAAGATGATTTATAATAACATTAGAAAAGTGTGATATTGTTACACACTACTCTTGACTCTCCTGCTACTTTCTTATAGATTAGCAAAAATCTGCAAAGAGAGAGTTCAATACAACTACAGTCATATATAACATACTTGAAGGTGCTATGAGTATGTTGTGCACAGATGACTTTTTGTCCTAAAAAGAAAAAACACCAAAGTTTCCCACAACACTCCATCTTGCCATTCTCTATCAGAAGTATAATATAACTAAGGGTGCTCCGATCAGGGTTTTTGAGGCCGATCACCGATCACCGATCAGCCTCTGCTGTGATCGGCAGATACCAATCATGGCCGATACCGATCACGTGGTCTTCAATGTAGTAATGTATTGTATGCAGGCTATTATTAGTTCCATTTGAAAAATACTGTAGCCTTTGTAAATATAAAAGAACAACAAAATTCTACTTATTTTTGTTTTAGAAGAGGTTTTGTTGCATTATTGGCCTTTAATGTGTGCCCAGTGTCTGTGGCTTTGTTTGAATGCTCCGCTGATGTAAAAATCAGCTGTTCTTAATTGGTTCCTTTAATGCGAGTCCGCGTGCAGCGCCTGTGTCTGCGTAACGCGCAGCCAAACCAGGTTGAAACACAGTGGACTAAAGAGCAGACAGCTCCTGCTGCCAGGTCTGACAACGTCTGAACGAAGAAAACGTGCAAAGAGAGCAGAGAAGACAACGATGAAAGGTGCTCCTCTCAGACACACGGACACATGGGCTGCCTTTTTACTTTCTCTTTCCATTAGCAGCCATTTGGTGCAGTTTAAGCCACAAAACGCACAGTTTTCTCCGCGCAACAAGACACAGGCAGACTCTGAACTTTCTTAATCCTTTTAACGTAACTGTTAGCGGGTTAGCTGTAGCTCTATTTACGTTGGTGTTTGCAAATACACGCACTGCTGCGCCTCGGTTCTGTCCCGTGCGCTCCTAGAGCAGGCGGGGACACAGCAGGGACACAAAGCAGCGCCTCCAGGGCAGGTTTGTGTTCGTTATAACCAGGGCTTAACTTAAAAACACTGCTAAAATAACGCTACTGCTGTTTAATCAAACCGGAGTTGCAGGACAGTAAATGTGAGAGCCTCGGGTGTTTATTGTATTTTGATCGGCCCTTCTGATCGGCCCATTTTACTGATCACCGATCACTCTATTTTTAGCCATGATCGGCCGATCATGATCGGCGGCCGATCGATCGGAGCACCCTTAAATATAACCTATGTAAAAATGTAAATTTATTTGCAAAAAAAACTTGCTTGTATCTTTGTGATGTAGAGTTTGTGTTAGGTAAACATTTTGAGGTTTTTAGGGGTTGTAAATGTGGTGTAATAATAATAATAATGCATTAGTCTTATAGCGCTTTTCAGTCACACTGAAGCGTGGCTGCCATTCTGCGCCTACAGCCCCTCTAACCACCACTAAACACACAATCTCACTGACGTATTCACACAGGCAAGGTGGGGGAAGTGTCTTGCCCAAGGACACAATGACCCTAAGAAAAGCCAACAGCAGGGATCAAACCGCCAACCTTTGGGTTAGTGGGCAAACGTCTCTGACTGAGCTACTGCCACCCCAACAAGTGTATAAATGCTAATAATTTGTTGTACACAATTTTGAGGTATGAGCTGCTTACTTCTTTAACTCACTTTCTGCGGGAAAGACTTAAACTTACCGAGTTTTAAGGTGGCCACCCACTTTTGGTTGTACTGCACAGCCATTTAGGCCTCCTATACTACTGATTAAGATAATGTCCCTGTTTTTCATTGGTGCTCAGTGGATCTCATAAAAAGTGAGACTCAAGTTAATAAGAACAAGGTAAGAGTATTCAGTATTCCTTGTTCAAAATGTCTTGATAGGTTGGAATATATGGTTGGTGTGTTGCTGTCCTGTGTTTCAGAAAATGTCTCTCCATGGAGCTGTGAGCTGGCATTGGCCTTGATTGTTTTGAAAAATATACAGACTGAGAGCTTAAATTGTTTTCTTTTCCTATCTTTTTCATTCCAATCAATAGAGTCTCAGTAAAGTAATATATGTTTTGGGGATAAAAATAGCTCATCATATGTTTTATAGGCCCTAAACTGAAGCACCCTGCATCTCAGTAAATTTGTATATCAAGACATATATTTCTGGAACTGTATTTATGGACTTGTCCCACGTTTTATACGTTTTTGGTTTTGAGGTGGTCACCCTACCCAGTTTTGAGGTCCGTGACACGGAGGCAGTTTGTTGAATCCAGTCCTACTCGCCCATTTCGGACCACGCTGCACAGCAAGGGCCGAAGCTCCGGGGTGATCCGGTGCAGCGCGACCTCAGGGGACATATTGTTCATTTTAGCTCCTTTATGGAATCTGCGGAGAAATCAAAGAAAGAGGACACTGAATAATTGAAATCTAGTAAATAATAAAGCAAATGCAAAGCAAATGTATTTAACAAACGCGGACGAGCTTGCGGTGCATCCCTACATCGTTTTGGCAGAAAGATTTATAAGACATGAGTCACATTTCCGTATAGTTTAAAGCAGGTTAAACACCAAGTAAGGTAAAACAACAATCGAGACGCACATGTTTATCAAAGTTAACAGTAATGATAAATATAAAACGCGTCACAACAGTGGCTATCTCATACTTTAATGCGGTGGTGAGCATTCATTTAATTAACTTAATGCTTTAATGCACTTTTCAAAGTTAGCTCTTTTAGCTTATGCAGAAAGGTTCGGTGTGCTGTAGCTGCTTCGAAAAGTAAACAGTTTAGTTTATCATTTGAATTTATAAATCAAATGTGCAGAGAATTACCTGCATACGCTGAAATTATTTAAAATAATACAGCTTAGGACCAATGTTTACTTCTTATTCTCAACATTTCCGGTATTTTGCTATTTTGGTCCTTCAAAGGGCCCAGACTTAGCTGTCTGCTTCTATGCCTGTAAAGAAATTAACAGTTTAGCCTTTGAAAACCATTGGTTATTCATTAATAAACACCGAAATGCAAGGGAAAATAGCATAACTAAACCAGGCGTATGTTTTACTAGAGTTGCGGGTATTTATTTTAAATGTTATTGTTTATTAAAAATTGTGAAAGATTGTGAACAGAGAAAAGTTAGGTCGGTAGTAGTTTACATCACATGCCAACATAGACGCGCCAAATCGCTAAAAACAAAGTAAGCAATCGCAGCTTTCAAAATGCCGAAAAGACGGACAAATTGTCTCTCATTTAGTACAAAAAAACAGTCGCGTTGTGCAGCTAAACAACCCAGAATTGCTGCACATGGTGTTGATACTGCTAGAGCTGTCACTGTGTGTGAGTACCAAGCTAACCTGGCTGTCGGACCTGAGCAGGAGAGCCAGCGAGAAATGCAGGTGAAGGACGAGAGTGATTTCAGCGTAGAGCAAGATTTGGGAGCATCTAACGGGGGATCCCCATTCATCTGGACAGCAGCCCAGTTCAAGGCCAAACAGGCACTCTACCCATGGCTTGTCATTGAAAAATCTGGTTTTGGTTGCTCATCATGCAGGACAGTGGACACTTTAGGACCAGAGAAGACGGGTGGAATAAAACCTGCTACGCCATGGGTATCATGTACAGTAACTTCATTTGCCGCTCACATCTCAAAACGGAAACAAGCAATGAGGAAAAAAGTGTTTGAACATCTACGGACAAAGACCCATTTAGCAGCAGAAAGCATAATTAAAAAGGTTAAAGAAGAGGACGCCCTAATTCAAACTGTTGTGATTGGTCAGTCTGAGCAAATAGACACTAAAGATGACATATTTGACACTGCATGTCAAGAGTCTGAGCACATCATGCCCACACATGAATTTAAATGTGAAAAACAATTGCATATTGCACCTAAACAAACTACAGTCACAACACAGGTTGGCAATGGAGAAACTGAAGTTGTGGAGAGTGTGGGTGAGTGTCAAGCTAACATAGTTCTCGAACTGAAGCAGGAGACCACAGGTAGCTTGGGAGAACTGCCTAAGGAGGCGCAGTGGATGTCTCAGGTGGAGGAGAAGACACAATTCAGGGAGGAAGTGTCTGGAGCATGTAATGAGGGGAGCCCAGTTATCTGGACAGCAGCCCAGTTTAAAGCTAAACAGACCCTTTACCCCTGGCTTATAATGAAAAAAACAGGTTATGGTTGTTCTACATGCAAGGCAGTGGGGACTTTAGGACCAGAGAAAACAGGTGGCATTAAATTTTCTAAGCCATGGGTGACATGTTTAGTAACTGCATATGCTTCTAATATCTCAACGCGAAAAAAAATACTGGGGAAAAAAATATTTCAGCATGTTCGGTCAAAGAGGCATTTAGCAGCAGAAGTCTTAGTTAGAAAAGGCAAAGGACGCAGCTTAAGACAAGCAGTAGTGATCAGTGGTCAGTCTGAACAAATGCAGAAGGAGCAGGACACAACAGCTAGTCCTGAAGAACAGTCTAAGGAGGAGCAATGGATGTCGCAGCTGAAGGATGAGAGCGATTTCAGCGAGGAAGAGTCGGGGCTGTCTAATGAAGGGAGCCCAGTTATCTGGACAGCAGCCCAGTTTAAAGCCAAACAGACCCTGTACCCCTGGCTTATAATGAAAAAAACAGGTTATGGCTGCTCTACATGTAGGGCAGTGGACACTCTAGGACCTGAGAGGACCGGTGGATTAAAACTCGCTAAGCCATGGGTGACATGTTCAATAACTTCATCTGCCTCTAATATCTCAAGACGGAATCAAGCAGTGAAGAAAAAAGTATGTTGTCATCTCCGGACAAAGACTCATTTAGCAGCAGAAAGTATCTTTAAAAAAGCTAAAGAAGACAGCTTAATACAAAGAGTAGCGATTGGTCAGTCTGAGCAAATGCAGTGTAAGGAAGTGCAATGGATGGCACCATTGGATGACAAAGATTTGAGTGATTGCAGTAAGGAAGAATCAGAAGCGTATAATGAGGGATGCCCATTTATCTGGACAGCAGCTCAGTTTAAGGCCAAACAGACCCTCTACCCCTGGCTTCTATTAGAAAAAACAGGTTTGGGTTGCTCTATATGCAGGACAGTGGAGACTTTAGGACTTGAGAAGGCGGGTGGAATAAAACCCCCTAGTCCATGGGCATCCTGTTTAATAACATCATCTGCCACTGATCTCACAAAAAGGAAACGAACAATTAGGAAAAAAATATTTGAACATCTCCGGACAAAGAGTCATTTAGTGGCAGAAAACATCATTGAAAAGGCTAAAGGAGACCCCTTGGAGCAAGCATTGGTAAGTGGACATTGATTTGTAATGACACAAGTGACATTGACTTATACTGGGCAAGTCCACTAGTTTAAATTCAAAGAGGTTGCACAGTAGCAAAGATAGTAGTGATGCTTCTCAGCAAGAAGGTCGCAGGTTCAATTCCCACACCAGTTAGTTAGTTTCTATGTAGAGTTTGCATTCTTGTGCCTGGGTGGGTTTTTCCAGGTACACCAGTTTCATGCCTAAATTTCACCAAACCATGTGTGATGGCGTGTCTGTTATTTTAGGGTGGAGAAGTGGCGTCAGTATACCTCAGGTTGTTTTTTTCCCTCATCATTTAAATGTTTAGCACTGCTCAGTCTATAGACTTGAAATAGGAGATATGGTCAAAGAATTGGGCACAGTCAATCATTTTTATGTATTTATTTCAAGTGCTATTATCTTTAAAACACATTTAACAAAAAACATAGGGACCAGGGAGAGTTTACAGCCTGTCTGGATGATAACTAGGCAAATGTGAAGCGGTCGTGTACGTTCCATGCATCCGTGAACAATGTCTGTACGATATGTGACACACTGCAGGTCAGGGTTTATCCAAACTCTCACTCTAACTACAATATTTTCGGTTCATAAGGCGAAAAAACAAAACCCGCTACTATGAATGCTCAATGCTTTAATGTGACGGGGCACTATTTGATCGACTATATTCTCACTCTTTTGCCATAGTTAGCATAGGTAGCTCAATTAGCTTTTACAGAATGGTGTCGGTACTGCTGTACATTACAAAACAGGTCTGACTGTTTCAGAAAACTACATTACAGTGCAAATGTACAATAACACAGTAAAGGGTGAACATAAACACAAGAATACTTTGAAATCAATACGATGAACAGTTTCGAGCTGATGGTTACTTCAGTGTTGACATTTCCGGTACTTTGGTGTTTGGGTCCTTCAAAGGACCCAGAGTTAGCTATCTGTTTGTATGCCTGAAAAAAGATGAAAGATTTTGTCTTAACAATAGCCGTGTAATAGGTTTGTTTGTTTTATAAAGCATATTTATGATAACACTGTTAATTTTAAAATTTGGGCATTTTACAATTTGTAAAATGTAAAATGCCCATGTGATATTTTAAAACTAAAATGAATCCGGCAGAGCCATGACATAATAGCGCTAACCGTGTGTGCATGCGCTTTGAACCCTCAATTATTATGTAGTAATGTGTGCTGAGTTTTGCAGTTTACGGGAAAACATTTGTGCAAGGTAAACATGGCACTGTAGCGCACATTATTCTGTTGTTGGCAGACCTTTGTGGTCATGTGGATATGACTTAAAACAAGAATTAAAAAATATTATTGGCCATTTGTCGGGCAACAACTTTTATTGACATGTTCATGTAGCTGCAGGTTTTATTGCGGTATGAAGCCTGGTTACAACAGTGTCTCTCACTTATATGAGATAAGACAGCTTTGTTCGGATCCTAAAATGCGTGGGTTTTCCACAGTCTAACACATGGCATAGAACATTGTGTCATTGCTTGTACAAGTAACAGTGGTGATTTTATTTATAAAATAGCAGTGCGGATTTCACAACTGGGAATTTCCATTCTTGTGTGCGCGATTTTGGACTCCTCTTAACCCCATTAATGTTTTTGGTAGTTTTGAAGACATTGTATTTTTGAAATAATGCAAGTCTATCACGATATTATTATGCATTAAATATTGTAATCATAATCAAAAGTGGTCTTACTTACTTTGCTACTTATAGAGTATAGCCTACTTAGTGTGAAATGGCTTTTAACAATCCCAGTAGTGCCACTCAGTTCTTGTAATATTCTTCTGCATTGAGAAAGATTCTAGGTTTTTGACTGCAAAGTGAAGACAATATGCTCTGAGTTGTGGGAGAGAGAATTGAGCCATCCTACAGCCAGCGGCCAGGCTTTCCAAGTCTTCTCCTGCCTAGGAAGAGATTTGAAGAGATTAACTCACTAGCATTAGCTCTGATACAAGCAGAGGATTGAATTAATTACATGCTCCACTAGGCTAACACATCGTACCAATGAAACCTACCCCATTTCAACCCCCAAAACACCTGGAACCTGTCCAACTCAGCCAACTATGAATGCTATATTTATGTGTACTTTTGTTTCAGGCAAGCTCATGCTAATGTGTGAGATAAATAATATCAAGTGTTTTGTGTTTGGAGGATGAGGAGAAACTAGTTTACATATTTTGCCTGGAATGCCCCCAAGGATCTGTCTCTGCTGTAGATTTCATCCTCCTTTTGCTTTAAGATTTATTGGGCAAAAAAACAACAACTTTTAAATCACACACATCTTAATTTAAATAAGTATTTTTTTTTATCTTAATGCATTCAGAAAAGAGCACTATCTGATATATAAATAACTTGTGTGTGTCCCCTACAACAGATAATGGCTGATGGGGGTTTGGATGTGATAGTCGTTGGCTCCTGCATGACTGATTTGGTGAGGTGAGTAAATGAAAAACCTTTCTGTGGTTTTAATTTTTCTCCTGTTTTACTCACTTTATGCAAATTTTGTTCAAAATAATTTTAGGAAATAATGTTAAAATGTTGAGCTAAATCAGAGAATACAGGAAACACCTCTGCTTCCTCAGGTAGGCCCAACAGGAAGCCGTACAAGAATGGTATAATTTTATTGCCAAATAAGGACATTGTAAATAAGTTATTTTTGTTAAAAGAATTCTCCATGTACTTTGATGTCTACAGGCATACTCATATTCTACAAATGCATAGGCAAAAATGAATTTTTGAAGTTAACCTTACTATTACTACTAGTATTTTCCTTAAAGAGTTGTATTTTTACACTTGTGGAAAATGTGCCACAATGGCTTGCAGGGTGTTTTCCATGGACAGTACAGCCCTGTCTGTACTAAATAGAGGAAGTGGCTATTCTTAGATAATAATACTGTTTTCAGGACTGCTACTAAAAACACATACTGATGAAAATGTCTAACTTACAGATCGTTTTAAGTAGAACTGTTTAGCTGTTCTCAAATAAAAGGATCAATCTATCTGTCATTTTTTTGTTGGCATTAAAACAACTCAGGTTTAAAAAATTCAATGCGTGGAGATGATTTGTGATAATTACTGCTGAGTAAAATGTCAGCATTGCATCATCCTTGCATGTGGCAAGCTTAGTTGAGCCAACTAGGATCCTTTCCCACAAATCATTAGTCATCAGCTGTAGCACAAAAGGCTTAGTTGAAAACAATTTGTCACTTGTATTTACCATAACCTTTCTAAAGACCTGACACAACAAAAAGAGATAGATAAAGTACAAATGAAATAGTTTGCCAGGGCTTTAACCTACGAAGTGTCTGCTATTATTAAGTGTTGTGTTAGGGCTTGTTCCATATTTTTCTGTCAACCTCAATTTGTGACACTTGCATGAAAACACAGATGCACTTCTGTTTGACTCAAGTTTTTGTTCCAACTATTACAAAAATTCCCACTTAACAAGCATGTGCCTTTCCCACTGTTTTGGCAAGTATTTGTTTAGCTCATTAGAAACTCAAACAGTAACATGCTGCTTTGAAGGGCAGGAGTTCTCAATTAAGATCCTATTAAGCTAACGGGAAATGGCCTGTTTTTTGGGGTGGTGCGGTGTTGGGGTTTTTTTTTTTTTGGATGGAGGTCAGAATGCAGAGGGGAGGGTAGTTGTTGGAATACATTCACAGCCCTTCAAAGTGATATGCTTGGCTTTGAAGTTCAAAATCCAGTTGTCTTGAGCAGCCAGTGTTTGGGTGGCAATGGACTGACAGTGGAGTCTCATAAACATATCGTCTCTTTTCGCATCTGCCTTGGTGAAGATTTCTGCGATGTGTGGCTATAAATGCCAGTGAATTAGGCTGCAGAACACTCTGTACTGCTCTCTATGGCATGTTGTTTGGTAGTAAAAGGTTATGCCTAATTTTCTACTCCGTGGAATGCACACAGGAGGAGTAAGCTCTAGCTGCTTGTCTGAAACCTATTGTCAAAGCCATACAGTGCCCCCTACTGCCACAGTACACAGCACAGTCACAGCTCTGCAATCTGCAATGTACTGCAAATTATTTTATGAAACTTAGCAAACTTCATTACTTTAACAAATTAATAAGATGAGTGTACTTAAAATTTACACCCAAATATGTCAGCACTCATTTTATTAGTGCTTGTCTTGGTAATATGTGCACTTTTTATATCTGAGGAAGTTTCTAGGTTTTTATTTTATATTTTTTAAATCCAGCCACAAGGGGTCAAAGGCCACTGTACTCCTTGTGGCCAATCCCAAGCCCCCACCCCCACCCCCCACCCCCAAAGAGAAAAAGGAAAAGAAGAAAGGAAAGAAGCTTTTATTTTTAGTGTTTAGTTTTATTGCATGTTCTAAAATACAAAATATAATGAGAAACAGCATTTCCTGCTCATGTAGTGAAAAAACTTAAAAATCTTTGAAATTGATAAAAAAGAAATGCAAGTGGAATAAAATTAAAATGGATATGGTTTTATTAAAGTGCTATAGTTAGGATAAGGGCTGCATTGCTGTTGTTGATCAGTTCTGTACTGAATAGTTAGATTTGAAGGTGTACTTGATTATTTGACAAAACTAGTGACAAAGCATAGTTTGAGATTGCAGTCTGTGTTGCCCCTTCACCTTGTCCATACCGGTCATCTCACACTAACACACTGTATCTGCATGTGTAATGGCCCCAGGACTGGTAGGACCTGTTTTAGTTTAAACTTTGTAATAGGAGTTTGTTTTAGTCTACGTCCCCATCGCTCACTGGCAGCTGCAAACAAACTAACAGTGGCAGAGAGAAATATGAACCAGCCTTTAAGCAAACACATCATATCACTACATACCTGCTTATGCAGTCGGTTTCATGGGAGAAAACTCTGTACTCTGACAACTGTACTATGTTCAAATCAAAAACCTCACCAAATAATAATCTTAATAATCTTATCTTAATATATTTAATTCTTCTTGTCCTCATGTGTTTATTTCTTAATAGAGGAAAACATAATGTCTCTAAACAGATTCATAACTGGAGCATATAACCAGTTTTAAGTCCAGATACGGTAGTTTTATGGAGAAATCCACACACTGCTGATGCAATGAGAAACATTAACTCAGATGGCTATACCAAGAATAGTTACGTGGAGGAGGTGTGTGTGTTTGTTTACATATGTTCAACCTTTGTTCAGTTTCCTTGTCTACAGTGTTCAGGCTCAGTGACCCTGCATCCTGCTATAGCTTTGGGCATTTTAGTGTTTTAACACACAACTTACTGGAAATCCTGGGATTGAGCGAACATACTGTAATGGCACACACCTGCCACATACTCACATTTAAGTATAAACAGCTGACAAAGAGAAGTTCATGACAACATTTTGCCGTCCACAGACCCCCTCGGCTCTGGGCATTTCTGGCCTGGGGCCAGACCACTCAGCTCTGAGTTCAGTGTTAATCAGTCTGTTGCCTTTCCAGCTTCTTACTCATTGCCCACTTCTGTTTTGAGATTGGTTTAATCAGGACACAGACAGCTTATTCTGAGGGCACCCACCTGTACAACCTCCAGGGCAGGGGCGGGGCCTTTCCCAGCCCATGTGAGTCAGGTGATGTTGGTGTGGCTAGTGTCATGTTGAAACATCTGTAGCTTTTGGAGGTTGCATCATTGGCAAATTTGGACAATTGTGGTTTGATTTATGTAGCACAATACTTTGTATTTACTTCACAAATACAAAGAGCGGAAGAGGGGCGAATAATGAGAAAAAACAAACAAGCAAAGAACTTCCTTGTTTCCATTTAATTCCCACAGCGTATAGTGTGTAAACAGTTGACTACTCTCAGTCCACACAACACACTCATGTATACAAGTGAGCAAGTTTATATTTATCATATTGTCATCTCCCACACATTGTTGTCATTCTCATGCACATGTCTGAAGTATTGACAGCTCATATAATATTTCATATATTATTTCCTTACCTGTTATGTATTGTTAGCTTTAATCTGCAGTGATTTGCTTAAGCTAAGTTTTTATACAGACAGTGATAACACAAACCTAACACAAAGTCTTAATTTGAGACCAAATAAAGAAGAGTGTAAGTCAGGCATAGCTCTGAGAAGTTGTGCTAACTTTTAGACTCACTTTTATGCAGAATTAAAAGGCTTTTTTGTAAGTTAAGTGAGCTATTTTTCAGTGTTTGACTGAAATGTTTTCTGTCTTAGACACATTACTGAGAGGTAAAAGCAACATATTCTTTGTTTTAGTATAATTATCCATACTGGTTTAATGAAATAACCTTGATTTCTGTACATTCATTTTCACAATATAAAAAATATGTATTATTGGAACTGTTAAAAACTTATTTTCTGTTTGTCTTAGCCAAGCACCAAGATTACCCAAAGCAGGTGAAACCATTCATGGGCACAAGTTCTTCATCGGATTCGGGGGTAAAGGAGCCAACCAGTGCATACAGGCTGCAAGACTGGGAGCCGAGCTCGCCATGGTCTGCAAGGTGAAAAGCAACAGTCCCACTGAAAGCAGTTCACTGAGGTTTACGTTTAGTACATCTAGTGTTTAGTGCATCCGTGCTATTGTGTTTACCTAAGTGTGAATTTGGCATATCAGATAGAAAAACTCGACCTTTAGCTGATTCATATCTTGCATATAATCAGATGTGAGCTTCCACAGCCGCCAACTAGTTAACAACTCAGAATACCTTGTAGCTTCGTTCATTTCACAACTTCAACTCTCTGCACATCATTTTCTCTTGATCAATATCATACTGCATGCATACACCCACCCACACTTGTGCTCCTTCAAACAGGCCTATTCCCATACCATACAACCCCAAGTCTCCAATCAGTAGGCTGAAAGTGGCCTTATAACCTGAGCGCTAAAGCAACGAAGCCCCACCTCTGTTAGAACAAAGAGGCCTGATCGATAACAGCCCAGTGCGGGAGGAGCTCTCCGGGCATGGGGAGAACCCAAAAATAGACACCCGGGCTTGACAAAAACATCCAAGACGCAAGGCCGTTCTTCAAAGAGAATGGGGCCAAGCAGCCAATACCAGCCCAACCCACTTATCACAGCCAACTACAAGTGCCCGCATTTTGGCACATTTTTTGGAAAGCGTGGGTTCGTTTTAAGCGCCTCGGGGCAAGGTGGGGACCCCTTCAACAACCCAAAGTAGCTACAGATGTGGACATCCCAGTGCGGATCCGGCGAAGAAGGGAAACGAAAGCGAGGTGGGCATGAAGAGGCGTGAAGGCGGGGTTATCTTGTCTTCAAGGCTTGGCGCAGCTGGTTGTGTGTTTGCACATGTGTGCATTTTGTTGGTTATGTGTGTTGATTTCTGCACTTTTTTGTCGGCGGCACCATGCCAGTATGCTGGCAGGGCACACGAAAAACCATCCCAACGGAGGTTTCGGTAGACCACTTTTCAAAAGTTGCCGCTAACCAAGTCTGACCTTGCCTGACACTTTCTTTGTTGTAATCGTTTTGCCTTCTATGTTATGTAGGTTGGAAAAGACTTCTTTGGAGAAAATTATATCCAGAATTTTAAGGACAGTGGAGTACACACAGGTAAAACTAAGCTGCTTTTTGTAGTGCATGCAATGACTCACATAGTTATTGTCTTATGTAGCTGTTAAAACACAAAGAGAAGTTTACACTGTCTGTATTTTATTTTTTTCTGTCCTAAATAATTTACTTCATGTATTTAAATGCATTATGGTTTTACACAATGGCTTTATGAAATTGTTTCAAATATTGTTTGGTTCGGATTTTTGACTAATCCACTCAATGCAACAATAGTTTGTATTCTGATATTTTATCTTGTGAAAAGTTTTCCAGCCTCTCAAAATAGATTTTGTTAAATAATTGTTAAAACAAAAGACAATGGATTCTTTCAGACTTGAAAGAATAACCTTCATGCACCTTTTATCTTCCTTAGACTTTGTACGACAGACCTCTGATGCAGCAACTGGGACAGCCTCCATCATTGTTAATGATGCAGGTAAATGCTTTTTCCTCTCGCTGACACCACCCTGCTGAGATCCTAAAAGCTCTGAGCTTTGCAGTAGTGCTCACACACCTAAACCAAAAACACTTGCTATTTCTTACAGAGGAAGCTGTAGCTGCATTTCCACTCGATAAAGACAAGGACTTTGTACTTTTAAAATGATTGTGGTTGTGGAGGCTTTTTCCATAGAAAATAATCAAGTTGTTGATTACTTTTACACATGAATGACCATGACCTTGTAGTAATTGCTGTTTTCAATCACTCTATCTATTGTTTTTATTGTCTGTGGTCAGGTGAGAATGCCATTATAATTGTTGCGGGGGCTAACATGCTGCTAAACAGTGAAGATCTGAAGGACATGCTCCCATCCCTGAGCCGAGTCAAAGTTATGGTCTGCCAGCTGGAAATCAGTCCACAGATCTCCCTACAGGCACTGTGTATGGCCCGGGACCATGGAGGTGAGTGAAGTGGTTCTGGATTTACAGCACACATGCAGTGTCATTTTTCCCTATTTTGTATGTTTACCTTTTTTGCCATTCAAACTGGTTTCCTTGGTTTTGTTATGACCACATGCATGTAGTAGAACAAAACATGTCAAGATACTTACTTTTTTCTAAATTTTGTCAGAAGTTTTCTCTCTCAAATGCTTGAGATTTGAAAACCAATAGCATGTTCACACTATAGACTTCACAAAATAAGTACTTGCTCTCGTCACATCTTTTACTCTTTATGTAACTGGAAAGGTCCTGCAAATGCCAAAACTTTCATTCTTATATAGGACAGAGCAATGTTCTTTATCTAAAATCACCCTAAAAATATCTCAACTTATCTCAGATAAAGCAAAGACGCAAGTGAGAGTTTTAACTTATTCAATAATTGGTGTAAGTGGACATAATCTCCATACACTGTCCTCTGTTTCTTTGTCACCTTTAGTGATAACCAGGTTACTGAGCTAATCATCTTTAACAGTATCCTATTAATAGAAGCCATGCGCGTCATCCAAGACGTCTAAGGAGCCTCTCGGCCCTGTCATAAGGGCCTGCCGCTGCTAATCGCTCTCTGCAGGCTGCCAGAACCAAAGAGTCGCAGCCATAACCACGTTGCAGATGGGATACCCAGATGGCCTTGTGGAGCGCCGCTCTCTCTCCGGTCCCTGGGCCCCCTCCTCACTTTGTGGAGTGTAGCGGGATTAGGCTCAGCAGGCGAGAGAAGACGCTTGGCAAAAGATGCCACCTCTATGTTGCCGCACCAGATCATTGCGTAAATTGTGTTCTCAGGAGAGAATGGGTGTTAATGGGTTTGGCGGCAAGGATTTAATGACGCGGGGGTGAAGCGCCGCTCAAATTACGCAAATGTCACCATCGAGCCACACATACTGGAGATGCCAGCTCTCAGATACACTTGTAAAGGAAGCATATTAACGAGTTTTTTTAATTATATGTAAAATTATTTATGGCTATAATATGTATGCCAACAAGTACGAGTATTGTCAATTTACAGATTAAATCAGTTCTTAGAAATGAGGATATGTTAGGAGTTATGTAGTTGCACTCTTTTTTTCTTCTTCCGTCCTCTCCCCCTCTTCCTCCTCCACTTCCTTGTCTGTGTAAGAAGCTGCTTTTTATTTCTCACCAGATGCAATTAGAGCCTCTTAAAGCCTTTTCACAAACTCACTGGTGACTCATTTCTTTTGTATGTGTGTCAGTGTAAAAGCATGTGACGATCCATATCTTTCTGGCCTTGTTTTTGGTTCACCTTTTGACCACAGGAAACAAACTGCTGTATTATTTGACTTTATTAGGACTGGCCTTTGTTCACATTGTGCCACCAGACTCTGAACCTTGGAGTTAAAAAGCCCAGAGTCATGACACACACTTCTTTACTAGACATGACTCAGTGCCTAGTGTTACCACATCTGTCCCAGCAGCGTTGAGGAGTGTGTAGACCATGTTTGTGTAGTTACAATGGCACCTGGTGAGCAAAATAAAACAATCTGAAAATGGCACAAGTGAATTTAAATCCTGTCTGATGTAAGCAGCTCAAGTACTGCTTACATCAGACAGGCAATGCATTGGCACACAGATATACTGTATAACCATTAGCTTAAGGCTAGGAAATAGCAATAATATCGGAACTCTCCCTTTATGTGATATTTTAAAACAGTCATAATAAATCATGGCTTGATTTGCCAGAGAAAGAAATAACCTTCATCTTTCTACGTTCATTGTTTTCAAAGCTAATAAACTACATGCTTCTTAAGTGTGTTGTATGCAACAAGTCCTTCTGTTTTCCTGAAAGCACAGCATATAGAAATACACAGTTGTCTAAAATGTTAACAACTTTAAATGCTTAAACATGATATCTGTAGAGGTTTTCCTTGATTTAATGCTATGTCTTTGTAAACAGAAAAAAGTTAGGGAAATGTTTATCAGTATACATACTTCAACACAGTTTACAATACTTCAACTGTTGTCTTAAATTGGACTTTTGACTTTTTATGTGAACTTATATTGACACAAATCATAAGAAGTGCTTGAACCAAGGTAACAAAAAACAAAACAAAAAAACAACTCAATACTGTGATATGCCAGAAGCTGATATTGGTAGGTTTAAAAAGTTCTAAGTATAGTCTGAGAGAAAGCAGTTTGAAACTTACTAACTTTTAGTTTCGGTAGGTCAAAAGAAAGTGCTTGTTTTATTCCAAAACTTTGAGTGTCAGTGATCCATAGCCTTGGTCTTAGAAAGCAGAGCTATGGAAATAGAGGTGCAGCTTGCTTGACAGAAATGTCGAGGAAGATCAGAGCAGATGGAGTGCGGCTGGTGTTACAGAGCGCGTGTGTCATGGCCTCAGCTCATTTGGGTATACATGCAGTACAGTCTGAGTGTGTGTCGAAAAGAGAGAGGGAGCACATTATTTCCACGTTCACTCACAAGCCGCCCAGCATCCACCTCAAAGCGCCAGGTGGCCAAAGCCCTGTGCTAACCCACGCAGCTGCGCTCCAACGTGCCCACGCAAACACACACACTTTTGCACAACAGACTTTGATGTCACCAACACCGAACATATATTTCCCTCGCAGACGCACATACACTGGCACAAGGCTTTATTTTGTACACAGAGATATCGGAATTAATCGCCTCGTCGAGCTGGGCTTATCCTTGCACATACACAGAAAGCATGGTATTAGATGCATTAACGCTGTGTGCTCATGAATATACATAAGACAGTTGATGTGCTACACGTACAGCGGATTACTTCTGACAAACAGGGCTGCTCTCTCACGTTCGCTCCCTCTCTCGTGCTCCTTAACACATAGAAGGGGTCATCTCACCCACTCACTGACACAGTACATAGTGTAGGGGTTATATACATTGTGGAGATTTTTTTTCACAGAATTGAAGAACTGCTGGGATTCAACTCTACACAAAAAGCCCAACATGATGTGGAAGCTGTATTCTGGCACCCAGCTTCCTATTGCAGCGCTCTTTTCCGGGGGAATGCTAATTTAATCGTTTAAAAGGTATCTTTATATAGAAGCTTATGCACTTGCCCTAGAGAGCAATCCCGAGAGGAGGCCCACTTGCTTTTGTTCCTATTGCAAGTTTAATTAAGGTAATGCCAGACCTTGACAGTAAGTCCGCATCCAGAGGGAAAAATTACAACACAGTTGTACACAGTGTCTCAGAGGAGCACTGTCAAAAGCATTTAACAACTCTCACATATTCAGTTTGCAGTTTTAAATGACTGTTTATTCCCAGAGTGACCCTAAAATGAGTAGTTTTGACACCGTGGCCAATAAAATGCTTTTGCGCTGGTTTTCTTGCAGTGAAGACGATATTCAACCCAGCGCCAGCCATTTCTGACTTGGATCCAGATTTCTACAGAGTCTCTGATGTGTTTTGCTGTAATGAGTCTGAGGTGATGAGTCACACACTCACACACACACACACAAATAACAGCATCTTCATTCCTGCAATAATTGTCACACATGCCAACACACATTTACAACTAACTGTAGAGGAAACTGAACCAGTCATACGCAGAGGAACTGACTAGTCTGTTTCTAAAATGTCCTTCAGTCTTACTTTAAAATGCTTCTTTTGTTTTGGATGCAGGTGAGAACACTTTTTGTCCATCTTCTTGAGAAATGTAAAGTGTAAAAAATAGAGGTTTCAGCTTCAGCTCAAAGGTTATGACCTCTGTCTAACAGAGGCCTAGTCTTATTGTAGAATCCAGCGGTTCATGCAAAGCCGATGGTACGACCAGACATGTTAGGTCAAACTTCTTTACGGTAAAAAACAGTGACATTTCACTTGGCTGTAAGGCGATGACAGATGAGTGTCTAGGGGCAGGGATAGATGGGAAACGTAGTAAAAACAACAGGGCAGATGTGCTGAGGGGTTGAGTCAGCCTAACCTCCGGGGATAAGGTGTAGGTGACTGGGAGCCTGTATTTGATGTGGGGCTGCTGTATCCAGGTGTGGGACATGAAAGGGAGAGTTGACGAAAGAGCAACATGTCTTCACTTTATTAAAAAGGTGTTGATAAAAGTGTAGATATATAGTTTTGCTATACATTATGCACCGTGCAGAGGTGGAAAGGGCATGAAAATTCGCCACCACCTCTGGTGCATGTATAGTGCTGACAGTTGCACAGCAAGCATTTTCTGACAGTTTTAGACATTAAACACATTCTTTCTTTGATTGATTTATTATGTCAGTAAAAAAGGGTAAGATTTTACACTGTGATCTATTTTCACTTGTATATACAACTATATTACTGCTTTTTTTTTTTTAATTTAGTAAATTCGAAGATTGTGTGGGACTACAAATTGCTGCAATTTGAATCAATAAGCACAAATAAATTTGACATTTGTAGCTGGAAAGTTTTTTTATCTTTTATGTTTTTTATAATGATAAAACCCCTGTTTGTGTATTTCCTCCACTTCCTTTTCAAACTTCATTTTTGTTCATAAATCAGAAGCTTATGATTCAATATGTACAAAAGACACAAGACACCAGCATGTGGTTTTATGATTTACTTCTTCCAGTCGCAACAGTGCAACATAAACAAGAGTCTACATCCTGTAGTCATCCTGTAGTAAACAGACACATCATCATCAGATCATTTATAATGTATCATTAATGTATTATTAACAATCTAATGTATTATTAAAATTTATGGGCGATATTCTTAAATATGCACAAAGGTGGAACCCACCTTCCTTGTTAAAAAGAATGCATTCTCTGAATAGCAGAACATAATTCACCTCTCTCATATCCTCGTACACAGAGGGAGGTAGATTGATTCTCTGCCCTGGTGGGAAGCCTGATGACTAACAAAACGTCTCTGTTTCTCCGCTGGCATCCGAGTGCAGTGAGGTGGCTGCGGGCTCTAAAGCTCTGATACACTCTACACACTTTATTTTTGAACTGTCCAAGGTCATTGTTGGCTCTGACAGATCACAAAGAGCGGATAGATCAGATCCTCAGATCCACCATTCAGCTCCGTGTCAGTGGTGTAGAGACCCTCCCAGTGTGCTAATCTGGCTCATGTACAGGTGTGTGTGTGGTCTGACTCTAGCGTGCTGCAGATAATGGCGTAGGGGGGACAGAGGGGGCTTTAGGTTGACAAAGTGCAGGTACTCTTTGATCCTTGGCCCACATACTATGCCACAATGCTTTATTCTGAGCGCAATTGTCTTTTGATGTTCACCTGAGGACATTATGTGCCAAAATGGATCCACATTTATATCATCCACAAAATCTCTGCAAGAATCCCACACTTTTTAACAAGGAGCGAAGAATGCATCATAGTTTTTTATGTGCCTCTGTATGGCTGACATTTGTAAAAGAGCCTGATGTTTCATCTGTAATTGTGGCAGAAAATTAAAGGGGAAGTCCGCCCATAAAAAGCAGTTCACATGACAGTATGTTTAATCTTATTTAGATCACAAGAAACACACAAGAAATCACTCAGATTTATAAACATCTGAACATTTTACTCAAATATCTCCCTCCAAATGTTCATTGCATTACTTAGTGCTTTCTGGATATTTTCTTATGTTTTTTTTTAAATATACATATAAATATATATATATTTAAGCTTTTTGCAAAAGAGGAGAAAAAAATGTAGAGCAAGCAAAAGTCAGGCAGGTCAATGCATTTTTAATGAAATGCATTTTACAAATAAAGAGGGAACAAAATGATACAAATTAAACAAATTAAAAGTGCAAAAGAAAGACAAACTGAAAATATAATATTGAGCACAAATAAGTAATATAATAAGTAATAATAATAACAGAAAGAATAATCTTTCTGTGGACAGTGAAAATAATTATTTTATAATTTTAGTTTGTTATATTTGTGTGTTTCCCTGACGTTTACTAAGCTCAGCTCCAGCAGGCTGTCGGCTTTGTCACAGTTTAGTCATACTGGCGTCCTCTTTGTGGATCTCTCGTCTGTAGAGCGCTGTTGAATCCGGCAAATCCTTCACAGACTGTATGTGTTTTATGAGTCTGCTTTAGCATGGTCACTGTGTAATTAAGAGCTGACTCATGCCACCACTACTAATACAAAACAGTCAATCCCAAGTAGGCAAGGAATAAGTCATAAAACTAATTAGGGATCTTAACAGTAGTGATAGACTTTGTACATTGTAGCGGCAAAACAAGTATTTACTGTGCAAAAGTATTAGGCAATTTTTAAAGAAGGCTATACCAAAGAAAGGTGTATCATTGTACAACAATATGCAAAATAACTCAATTCTGCTCTAGTCATATCTTTCAATAGTACAGATATAGATCTGGACTTAAAGATCTTCTAGTTTAAGGGTAAATGCTTCGTCCATTGAGCCACAAAACCCCTATGTTTCCCAATGGTCCCAATACTGAAACTAATCATTTGTTCTTAGTGACTGAAGTTAATATCTACGGTCGGTATCTCAAAATGGTATTGAAACATTCCTGGATCTAAATTAATAATTTTGCCCTTGACCTTGGCTCATTACTCCTTCTACAAATTTTCACAACAAAAATAAAAAATACAATTAGTATTTATTAAAGCACACTTCATTTTCACATGTATAAAACCTTTGCTGCTTGTCTTTCTAAAATGCAAAACTATTACTTCTTCTTTGAGTCTCTCTCTGTGTTTTTGCAATGGGGAATTTCCAAAAGGCGTATCTTAATTTATCCCACACCAGTGTTGGTTTTGCTGTATCTTTAATTTGGACCTCTGATTAAATTGGCTCCCTGGCTGTAGATAACCTGTCATTAAAAATCCTACTACATGTTTTCCTAAATAATTTCCCTGTTGTTTAATATCCCCATTCAGGCCGAGCTGCTAACAGGCCTCTCAGTATCCAGTGTGGACGAAGCAGATCGGGCTGGACAGCAGCTGCTAAGTCGAGGCTGTGGGTCGGTTATTGTCACTTTAGGACCCCAAGGTTGTGTGGTGCTCCAGACACAAGGGTCCACCTCCAAACACATCCCGACAGAGGCAGTAACAGCGGTGGACACTACAGTAAGGACCACTCATTACAGCATATCACTACATGTTTATAGTCGATGAGCTAAAATATCATATTCCTTATATATATTTTTAGAATAATTTTTATGGTTTGTGTATACTCATGACTATGTGCATACTGTATGTATATACTATAAATAGAAAAAAGTTTTGATAGTTGCTGCTGCTTGTAATATTAAAATCAATACACAATATAATTTAATATATATAACATAATAAATATAAATAAAAAATATTTTAGATTTCGCAGATTTGCAGTTTTAATATACCAGGCACAAGTCAGCAAATTAGAATTTTGTAAAAAAGTACATTTATTTCAGTCGTTAATTTCAAATTCATTCATATCAAAATAAATCAGAATAAAATATTTTAAGCATTTATTAAATTTTATAGTGATGATTATGGCTTACAGTTAATGGCAACCAACATAAAATTAAAAAAAACTAAATCATAAAATTAAATTTTGGCATAATATTACATATAATCATCACAAATAAAATAAATGCTTGGAATATTTTACTCTGTTTGTTTTGCATCTATATAATTAATGTTTTTTAAAATTAAACTACTGAAATAATTTCACTTATTTATTTCCTAATTTATTGATGAGCCTGTGTATATTTTAGGTTTCTTTTTTTTACAAGTATATTGATTTTTCCTTGTATCTTTCTCTGTTACTACCAGGATTTTAAAATTCATGTATTATTTTTAGTATTTAGTCAAGTGACTGATTGTAATAGGAGCCTATTGAACAATTCTGTGTATTTTTAGTTCCTTGGAGAAATCTTACTCACTGTAAAAGGAAAAAAAAACCCACTTTCACTGAGGCAACAAATGCTATGCTTTCCATCCTGGTGCCCACTATTGACTTATTTACATCTAGAATAATAAATTCCTGCGCAGTAGTTATTCCAAGGTGTGTTACTCAAGTGGAACCGGGGCAGAACTGACCAGCCTCCCTGATTGTAAGCTGTAAAAGAGGCCAGCAATGCTTGACTCATTTCACAGCGGGCCCTGAAGAGTGTTGTCGTCACGTAGATGTTTGCATTTCCTGTGTCTGAGGCTTTTGTGGGCTTTGCGTTTTAACCAAGCGAACACGTCACTGCACAGAGGTGATTACAGTATCACTGAGCTGCGCCAAGGTCTTTAATTGTGTGTGTAATGGAGTATTGCTAAATAGTTCCCCTATAGGGACTTTTATTATGTTGCAATTCCCAAATGCTGTTGATCACGGCTTATTGTAAACCATGACTTAAGTCTTCCAACACCCACAGCAGACCTTGTGAAAACAAAAATTAATAGCCAATAAAAGTTTGTGTGTGGTGAAAACCCAACTTCTTTTTCTTCCAGGTCACTTTGGCATTACAAGAACAAAAGACACACTTTTCTGAACGCTATCTGATCTAATCCACATTGTGAAAAAGATGCACATAGCTGCCCTAACTGTCTCTCTTCTTCCTAAAAGCCCCCAGGAGAAGTGAACCCGTGCACACCTCTTGTTGTGCCGTGAGTCACTGGTTTGGTGCATCAGTCAGCAGAAAGCAGAGCAGAGTTTCTGTGGTCGGGCCGGCTGCATGTCCCTGCTGCTCCGATAAACACACACACATCTCCCCACCCCTGCTCTTCTTTGATGGACTCATAAATCTCAGTCTGTTTAACTTTTTGGACATCATAATCCCTCTTCCAGTAAGGCCCCTCTTTTTTTTTAAAGCAGAGAGGAGAAAAACGGGCTGTTATCAAGATCATTACTCACCTCTGTGAGAATGTTTCTCTTTATGATTACCTTACTTGCTATTTGCACCAAGTTCAACCAACATAAGAACACATCACACCTCTGTCAAGTTATGTTTTGTCAGCGATGGTTTGTCGGTTGTTTTGCTGTTAATCAAGAAAACTCAAAAGTTTATGTCAATAATTTTACATTTAACTTGTGACATTATTTACATTTTTAGTGTGGATCTGGCTTACTGTCTGGATCCAAGATTTTTTATGCATGATACTTTGCTATTGCAAGATGGGGCCAATTTTGTTTTTTAGCAACACAACTAACTAAAAATATTATGTTGTTGAATGTAACAAAGTAAAAGTGCAAATTTAAATTTTTATTAAGCAAATTTTACTAGGGATACTTTTACTTTGCTACATTTTAGAGCAAGTATCTGTACTTTTTACTCCACTATATTTTGTATATGGTTTGAAGTACAAAGTATTTTGAGCTTTAGTTTGAAACCATTTGTTTTTGCTGTGCCCCATATACACAGTACCTAAATACTGTGTAAAAGATGCCGTAAAGCAGTACTCCCGAGAAACATCAAAATAATAAAGACAGGAAACAACAATGACCAATTCAGCCTCTTCTGTGGCACTGGTTTGTTAATTTAATTAGTTTTCACCAAAATTTCAGCAAAATCCCTCGAATTTAGCACATTAATGAGTTGTTGAGTCTGTGTGGAATACTTTTTTTACTTACAAGTACATTTGAAAGTTGTGCTTAAGTAGAAATTATATTGCAATACTTTTACTTCCTTCACCATTGAATATTGCAGGCAAACTATAAACTTTTGGGTGTGGATCTGGATCACTGTCTGGAGCCGTATGCCAATGTGAAATAGCATTTTGTATTTTAGCAACACCTGTTACAGGTGGGTTTTTATGAAACTTTCAGGAAAGGTCACAAATAGGGAAAAAACATAAAATAAAAACTTATACTTAAGAAAAATGATTAGTTATTGGTGTTGATTAGGGTTATTGTCAGAATCAGTCAAGAGGCAATAAAGATAAAATAGTATGGTAAGCTGTAAAATAAGCCATAAAACAAATGTTTGTTATATTACAAAATCTACAGAGTTGATTATAGGATGTTACTGTAATGCCTTTGTGTGTGCCTGTCCTCTGCGACTGTATCTAGTTTTACTTTTATACTGTACCTCTTCAGTAGCTGCACTGTGAGTCACTTGCGGTTTCTCGCTTTGCAGCTTTCATTGAGCCATGTGCCAGGGATGACCCGCTGCTGAAATTAACACAATCAGACTCAGTAAAAAGCATTTGGTCACTTTGTTCCAGTGTTCACAGATGGCCTATTTCTTTTGAGATTGCTCTATCTGCTGATAATAACTACTGATGGCTAAATCATGTAGCTTCCTTTTGTCAACAACTCTTTTGCTGCTAAAACTGTTTGTATAACACTTTTTACTTTGGCATGAGATGTTATGTGCTGAGTCAGGCTTGTGAGTCTAGGGAGAAGCACATTCACTACTCATCTACCGTGTGTCTCCCTCATTCCTCCTTTGCTTTCGTCTTTCTTTTGGCCTAAATTGACTACAGCCGTCCCAAGTGAAGATCAAAAGCTTTTCAGAACAGTTTGTGTGGACAGATAGACAAAGCTTCAATACTCACAAATACACACACATGTTTTAGCCTCAGCAGGACTTGGGTGGCCTTGCTTTCCACTGTTCCGGGAGGTCTATAGTCTAGGGTGAAAGGTAGACATTACAGCACTACACGGTGGGCCCTGGACAGTCAAATTGTTCTCACATGACTAGACACTTAGAAGAACCCAATTGCTTTGTTCCTTCCTGGAAGCCCAAGGTAAAAGACGACATCCATCCAAAGCATTGTGAATGGTTATGGTTAGATGTAAATGAAATAAATGTAATTCTTTTAAAGGGGCTATATTATGTAAAATCTTTATTTGAGCTTTCTACCATGTTATAAAGTGGTCCCCTCATCAAAAGCATACCTGGAGTTGTGTTTTGTTTCATTTACGCCCGTTTGAGTAATCCTGTTTTCTCTGAGGCCTCAGAACGCTCAGTTCCATGAACTTCTGTCCACTCCAGGAACCAATGCACTGACAAACCCTCTACATCTGCACTTATTCATTTATCCTGTTTCTTTATGGCAGTAGTAAAGTAATTTTTGAAAACATTTTCTTTTAGTCAGATAATGTTTTTAAGGTTGTAAAATGTTGCAATGATGCAGATCAAAACAAAAAACGTATAATTTGTCCTTTTCCCTATTTGTGGCCTTTCCTAAAAGTTTCATAAAAATCCGCAAGTAACACGTTGCTCAAAGACAAAGTTGGCAAAATCTTGCAGTGGCAAAGAATTATGTGGGAAAATTCTGGATCCAGACAGTGACCAAGATCCGCCATCATTTGTTACTTAGCCTCTTCTGACCTTTCCTGAAGACTTCAGAATCTGATCATAATTGTATTATCTTGTTAACAGACCAACAAACCAGTGATGACAAATATAATCTCCTTGGCAGGGTTAAAAATGCGTTCTTTTTCTGGTCAAACTGGTGAATATAATTGGTGTCTTGTCAAGGAAATAGCAAGGTAATCATAAAGCACCATTGTCACATTCTTAGATTATTGCATGAAATAACACTATTCAAGTACATAGTTATTTTGAGATTGATTCCACATTTTAGTATAGGAAGCGTATTACTCTGTCTAGACAGACTAAGCCCCGACCAGTTATTTTTGATCTGCTTTTACTCTGACTGGGATAAACTCAGCCAAGTCAGAAGTAAGATGATAAGACCATTTTTAAAACTGCAGCACACACAATCAGTTTGAAATCCCTCAGAGCACAAAACAAGCACAAAGGATGAACAAAATGTACATTTTACATACAGTTATTCAAGTTAATGTAACAGTAAAAATGTGTTTACTACCCAGTTTATTGGTTAGGTTAGTGTCCAGTAAGAAAACTGCCACATCACCACTTTTAATGGTTTTCATATGTTGCATTTTGGCCAGATGTGCTTTGCTCTGTGCAGCGTGACTTGCATCATCATCATCACCAGTGATCACTGTTAAATGCTTAAAGAGGAAAAGCATTGGGGATGGTGATGCAAGACTCAAATTGGTCTAATTAAATGTTTTTTTGATCTCTTACTCTCCGGCTTTGTTGCCTCTGAACTGTGGTCCCCGGCTGCTAGCGAGTCTTACTGGAAGCTTCCGGATGTGGAAGCCACTGTGAGTCACGGCTGGCCCTTCAGTCGGCCTTTGCTCTCCCCGGGGTGTCTTTCATTGACAAAAGCTGTAGGCTTCAGGAACTAACGGCATGCAGCTCCATCTGTCATTGCGGAGAGAGATTCAAATGCTCTCCGGGCTGCTTGGTGAGAAATAAAATACAGTCACAGGTTCTTGAAAGGCTTTGTGGGTGCAGCCAGTTCAGCAGCAGTGAAGATGTGCGGTCTGAAAAATCGTGCTGTGATCAAAACTGTCAGCTCGGGGTTTACACTATATTTAGTTTTATTAGCCCTGCCATTTACAGCTCCGCACTTACAAATATCACTTGTCACTCAAAGCTTGTGGGTGCCACTGTTGTCTTTGTTGTTGGAAATTTTTCTGTTCATAGAGTAAGCTTCTGTCAGCCTTACTTTGTCTGGTATTGTCTGGTCTGGTAGTACTGTAAAGCTTGTGGTTCTCAAACTATGGCATTTGTACCACTGATGCTCTGGAGTCTTTTGCAGTACAGGTCCTGATTTAGTTTCATTTTAGTCTCAGTTTAATTCTGTCCAATTCCTGCTCTGGTTTGGATTTAAATTTGACGATCACAGCTTAGTCCTGCTTAAGTCCTTGATTTGTCCTGGTTTAGACATGTATTAGTCTTGGTTTAGTCCTGGTTTTGGTCCTAGACCAAGGATAGTTAAAATTTAGTCTCATTTTAGTCAGTTGTAGATGGTACTTGGAGCCAAACAGTTTCTAAAGTATTACGTGGTTTGAAAAATTTGAGAAGCACTAATGTAAACTGCTGCAAAGAAGGACTCACCTCAGAGTGTGTTCATCAAGGTACCATAAACGTTATTACTGACATTTATATGACAATAGTTTGACCAATGCAGCATGGCATACAGTTAAAATAGTGATAAAGTAATGAAATGTATAGTCGGCTGTTGTCCTACACACTTGACCCGCTGTCACACTGCACAGAACTTCTGGAACCCTTACTTAGTTTATTTGGCGAGCTTCTCAAATGCCATCCCAATTCTTATCATCAGCTTGAGTTTCAGCAGAGAGCAGGCAGAGGAACAGCGCAGGGGTCAAGACACAGCGAACAGGGCCAAGCAGCGAGAGCATCACAGCTCATCCGCAGCAAGCACTTATGTCGTTTGATTGACAGGCCTCCAGATCTAACCTTCATCGAAGTGTGTCGAGGGCAGCGGCGGAGCGGCTGAAGGGGGTAGCGCTTGTCAGCCTCACTGAGCTTCAGCGTCCATTCAGGAGCGTCACATGCCAGTCTCAAGTCAAACACACAATAGTAGCTTGTACAATCAAAGGACAACATTTTACACTGTGTGTAAATGGCACATAACTTGCTTGTCAATGAATTTTTAACTTTTAAGTACAGAAAACTACCTTATCTATTTTTTTTATTTTTTATGTATTGGTACACAAGTTTTAAGTTTTAAGCAGTTTTGTGATCATTTTAAACAATATACAGTATAAATACAGAAGTTATGCCTTGATTTGTAAGATGTACCATATTATTACTTAATATGTATTGAATGCAGTGTTATTTCTTGTAGTTGCAGCCCTGTTATTGTAATTTAGAAAATCTCTGACCTTGTAGAAAAATAGTACTGAATTGACTCATGATCTAAAATGAATAGATTAGATACACTGCTCATAAATGTATAATGGCATAAAACATGTCAATGAATTTTTTACTTTTGAGCAAATTTTTTTCTATATAAATTTTTGTGCTTTTATAATATATCCTAGTTCATGCAAGTGTTTTTAAGCTGTTTGAGACATTTTTAGCTACTAAGGCGCCTTTTAGCTGATGATTTCAAACATAGTTATGTCTTGAGTTGTAAGATGTACCATATTATAGTCCTGTTTTTTATAATTTAATTTAATTATCTTAATATATAGTATACTACCAGAATGACTTCTGATCTAAAAGTTTTAGATTTATTTATATGTATATATGAACAATATGTTGGTTGGATGAGAAGAGTTTGACATGTTGCAAATATTTGTATTTTTAGCTTCCAAACTGACCTTGTTATTCACGAGTTGTGGAGACATATTTTTAGCTTTCAAACTGTACTTGTTATTGTGCTATAAGTGTGTGGTTTGGTCATCACTTCAACACTAAATCACACTGAAGTGGTGGTGTCATCATTTTAACCACAGTGAGAACATATGAGATGTGCAGTGACCAAAATAGCTGGACAGCTTCACTACAGCTGTATTTTCAGATTCTCAGACAAGAGACATAAACGCACCTTGGACTGTGGTATGGAAATGCAGCAGGCCTGTAAAATGGTTCAGCACTGATCTCACTTTTTCCAGCTTCTTCCCAGTATGAGAGCCACACCAGTGAGTGGGGGTGGGGTGGAAAAATCCTCCTCATAAATGTCACATCAGAAGAGGTTATACAGTATATTGCTGGTGTCTGTCATAGAGTGTAAAAATCAATGTAAAATACAATTTCACATTCTACTTTGTATACTGCAGTGTTGTACAAAAGTGTTACACAGGTTTTCAAGATGGCTATGAACAAAGCTCGGTGTCAATCTACAAAAAATACACACATTTTCAAAACAAAAATGAAAAATCTAAACTAAAAGCACAGAGAGGGAAATAACCTTTGCTAAGCCACTGGTCCTGGTGTCCAGAACTACACTCAAACTTCAACATCTTCTAATTCAGGGGTAAATGCTCTTTCCATTGACTCACCAGCCTTTATAGCTCACAAGGTAAAAAATCCATTAAAAATTATAATATAATTTTTTTAGGGTGCTGTATCTTCGGTTCGTTTCTCAAAATAGTACAAAATCCCCCAAAACACTCCTGGATCAGAACAGTTCTTTGGACCATTACTGACTGTCCCTGAAATATTCTTATAAAAATAAAAAAAAATTTAATTCTGTATTTGTTAAAGCGCATTTATCTAACAGCATATTTTCACACTTCACTAAAACTTTTGCGCAGTACTGTATGTAATAAATTGTTCTCTGTTCTCGAGACATGCCCCTCCAATGCCCCGCCAGGGTCAGGGTTAGGGTCTGTTTTTTGCCTCACGTTCCTGAATCATCCGCTTAGCTGTCAGCTCCCTGATTGGCAAAAACCTGACAAAGGGGTTACTTTGAGGTTGTAGGGGGATGCTCGCAGAAGTGCTCCGAGCCAGAGAGAGAGAGTGAGTGCAATGAACTCTTCTTTTGAGATCCAAAGTGATGAGTAATGGTGCGGGCTTGTGAGAACCAGCGTCGGGGGCCATTTGTGGTTAAACATGAGCGTGTCGCCACATACCACTGTGCCTTTTCCCATCAGTGGACACCCCCCCACTCCACTCCACGTCCTGTCTGAGCCAACCCCCCAGGGCCCAGACACACATTCCTTTTGTATCAATAGATGAAGAGACAAAGGGATGATATTTCTGCATACATCACCAAAACCAGAACTACTGACAGTTATTAACTCATTTGCTGCACAGCTGACTAAGATGAACCACTGTTTGAATGAGGAAATTTCATCATCACTTCACTCTTGCTTCACTATACAATAACTATATATTTTTCCTAATATGTATATAGAGGAAAAACTTGCATATTGTGAACTTATCTCTGCAATAATGCAGTTTTTTTTCTTCTAATAATTCTACTACTGTACCAACACGTAGGATTGAGGCAGCAGTGATGTTTGAAATGCCTACTCACTAATGTCATAGCACCCCCTACTGTATGGTGATTTATTTTTTTGATTTTCTCTATGAAGACATTTATGGAAGCTTTTTTAAGAGGTCATCCTGTGTCATGTCAGATACTGTGCATTTGTTTTTGCAGAATATGCACATTTTTCTCTATTTCTTTCCAGGGTGCTGGTGACAGTTTCATTGGAGCACTGGCGTTTTACATGGCTTATTATCCCAAAATGCCTTTGGAGGAGATGGCAAGGAGGGCCAATCAAGTTGCAGCAGTGAGTGTGCAGGCCATGGGCACGCAGACATCTTTCCCCTTTAAAAAAGACCTGCCTGCTGGACTGTTTTGAAACCACAAATTCAAGGCGATAATCAAAAAAACTCAACAAAATCAAAGTACTGTAATAGTAGTTGTTTTTTTTTTAAAATCTTACTACAAAATAAAGTAATGTAATAATTGTAATAAGCGTTGTTATAAAACATTTTATTTTTAACAATTAATGTACTACAATGTGATGTAATAATTAAACTGAATATAAGCAATACTGTACACATTTGTTAACAACCGTTTAAGGTGTTTTGACGGAAGACCCATAAAAATTTATGTAATGGATCCATAAATACCATAATACACAAGAAGATGTTTAAGGTTGATGGTAACCATTTACTGTTCGAGTATCCTGAAGACAGACCATTGGACTCCCCGTGACAGCCGAGACAAACTGTTTGATGAAAATCAGCGAACAATCTATAATTTTTTTTCTATAGTCCAGTGAATGTCCATGTATTTTTCAGTGCAGCATCAGATTGACCGAATCTTCCTCTTCTCAAAGAATAAGACATGCTTGTTGACTAAAACAAAAATAAATCTCACATTACAGATATAAAATACAAAAAGAAGAGCAGTATTTAGCAGTTCAATACTCTCAACATACAATGTTACTGTGTTTTTTTGTTTTCAAATCAACACTATGCTCATTCTCACTGAAATATATAACAGCAACCACACAATGCTTAACTTACTGACAAAGGTTAGGTAGGACATTTCAAAAGTCTTACCAAATGGGTCGTGTTTACGCAGGACCAGTTTATCTTTGAGACGGTTTCTCTTTGTGTTGAAGAAGTATCCCGTTCCTGCAGCGCTCACCATCTGCACCAGGATGGTCCTGACAGAAGTTCATACAGTAAACATTCAGTCAAAAGTTTAGGGACATTGTTATAATAGGGTTTTTGTTAGAAAGAAAAGAATACTTACTTTGATTTTGCCTTGGCCACTAGGGATAAAAAAAGAGCAAAGGACACTATTTAGAAATTAAGCTACAAGCAACAACGATACTCCTTTTACTAATCAATTAGGTGAATTGTGGCTAAAATGATTACACAAAAACAGCTACTATATTGAGACACAGACCTCTCAAAATTGAATTGAACTGAAGAAATATTTTAACCTTTCTAACTCCAGTTAAAAGTCATGTTGGAGGTAAAGGGATAGCAAGCTAGCAGCCTACTAGCCTTGGTGAGCTCACCATACATCGTATGAAGCTTTACATAAATATAGGAGGCGACAAACATTAATTGTCATGCTTGTATTTAACGTACTTACAATTAACTGTGGTAAGGAACATAGCGCACAAATAAAGCACGTTTTATTAGACAATGCTATAAAGTTGCGTTTTAGCAACTACGAAGAGAAGTCACATTGAAAACAGCGGCGCTTCCGTTTTGAGGAACACTTCCGGGTGCTCTTAAAGAGACAGTTCTTAACAAATACTCGACCTGAAAAGAGACTGGAAAAAATACATTTTATATGTACTTAATGTGCGGTTGAGTTTACTGATAAAAAATAAAGCTTTTTTTCTGGAAGTTAAATAGCTAAACTCAGTAAAATGTTCCGGTTGATGTTAAGTATAAAAGTGACTAGAGAAATGTTGCATGTGAAGGTAAATGGAACATTTACTGCAATATGCAACCATACAGGCTATATAATGAATAATAACTTCTAATTTTTCTGTAGTCAATTACATTTTTACTGAAACTATTGTACTATTCTTATTTCTAAGTATAATACATGGTACAGTTGATTTTCTTCCCTTAGACGCTTTGGCTTTTTTAACCAACCCCCCATTGTGCTTAATGAACCTCTTGGTCTAAATCCATTTATCATATCATATAAACCTCATGTTGTGAGTTATTCACAGTAACTGACAAGTCAGCTTTTTATGAAAAAGATGGACCCCTACTATGAGTAGATAATTGCCTTTGTCAGAAGGCATGGGCAAATTTGTCAGTGGAGATTTGTGTTACTGCTTTTCACTGGTATCGCATGCAGAGTGAGGACTATGTAACCATTTCCAATTCTCTATTCTATTCTGTGTAATCTTGCAAATAAAGCTGTCTCTCTGATCGCAATAGAGCACTAAAAATAAACAAAATGTTCTTCATGGTGAAATGGGTTGCTGAAAGCCCTTTTGAATAGGAACTGATAAGAAAAGGCTGACAAGCTCTAAAGACAGGAAGAGGCTTATTATTTGAGCATCTCCATTTTAAACTACTCTCAGCCTCTTAAAGCATATGCAACTCTGTTTGTGGAGGGCACTGAGGTCTTCCTGAGCATATTTCTGATGCTTTTAGTTTTGTTCCTGGTAAATGAGCTTCTGCTAAGAACTGAACCCTATAATTGAGTTTTTCCAACTGAACTGCCATGGAAGTAACGTGGGCTGCACCAATTCCATCCAAAACTCATGACCTTTTCTATCTCATATCTTGTTAATCTCACAAGTCATCTCATCAGATCATCATTTATAATTTTATTATTTCAGTTTTGTGCACAGGGTGTTTTCTTATTAACTAAAATACTGAGAATAGACCATCATCAGAGAGGTGACATTGTAGTGGCTTGGTCTCTCTGGCCTAAGGCAACAGACTGATGATGAATTCATGCCTCTGTGGAATGTCCCAAAACCCGACTGAGAGCTGGGCTGAATGGATGTGATACTTACAAGGTTGCCATGGAAATCCCCCAGCTCGTCTCATCCTAAAAGTCGTAATTGGATATCTTTTGTGTAGTGATGGGAGAACACTGGATAGATGAAGTTTTAGGCTTTGTATTACTGAGTGATTTTTTTTAAATTTAGAAACCTCTTATGTGGTTTCACTCTCATGACGTTTACACCAGTGGATCGTTTACAGTTTCAGGTCCTTTCAGGTCATTCCAGGTAATTTTGTGAGGGCTAAATATAACTTGGCAGCAACAAATGTGTGTGATGTATGCAGGGGCGTAGCCAGGATTTTTTTACTAAGGGGGGGCCAGCCGGGTCCTGTCATTTTATTGTGGTGGCACATGGCAGATTATTATTATTATAGGACTAATACAAAAAATGTGAATTATCTTCTGTTCTGTTCTGAAGCCAGTTATTGAGGAAGTTATGAGATGAGCCCTGATGTGTGCAGCTCACAGAAGAGCTAGCTGTGATTCACAGAGGTTAAGTATGTAATAAACTTACAGGGGGGTCTGGGGGTCCTCCCCCAGGGAAAAAAAAAAACAATATAACAGACAATATTTGCTGTATCCTGGTGCATTTTAAAGTGTTTTAGCTGACTATAGAGTGAGTAAAACAATCGCTTGATTTTGCATTAATAGTTGTGATCACAACATCGCAAAATCCTGGAGGGACTGAACAATGCATGTAGTCTGTGTCCTGAAGCATGTTGTTGTTGTTAATAGGGATGGGAATTGATAAGATTTTATCAATGTTGATGATGTTTCGATTCTGCCAGAGAGACAGACAGGTGAGAGACAGACAGGTGAGAGTCAGACAGGTGAGAGACAGACAGGTGAGAGACAGACAGGTGAGAGTCAGACAAGTGAGGGTCAGACAGGCGAGAGTCAGACAGGTGAGAGTCAGACAGGTGAGAGACAGACAGGTGAGGGTCAGACAGGTGAGAGTCAGACAGGTGAGAGTCAGACAGGTGAGAGTCAGACAGGTGAGAGACAGACAGGTGAGAGTCAGACAGGTGAGAGACAGACAGGTGAGAGTCAGACAGGTGAGAGTCAGACAGGTGAGAGACAGACAGGTGAGAGTCAGACAGGTGAGGATCAGACAGGTGAGAGTCAGACAGGTGAGAGTCAGACAGGTGAGAGTCAGACAGGTGAGAGACAGACAGGTGAGAGTCAGACAGGTGAGAGTCAGACAGGTGAGAGTCAGACAGGTGAGGGTCAGACAGGTGAGAGTCAGACAGGTGAGAGTCAGACAGGTGAGGGTCAGACAGGTGAGAGTCAGACAGGTGAGAGACAGACAGGTGAGAGTCAGACAGGTGAGAGTCAGACAAGTGAGGGTCAGACAGGTGAGAGTCAGACAGGTGAGAGTCAGACAGGTGAGGGTCAGACAGGTGAGAGTCAGACAGGTGAGAGACAGACAGGTGAGAGTCAGACAGGTGAGGGTCAGACAGGTGAGAGTCAGACAGGTGAGAGTCAGACAGGTGAGAGTCAGACAGGTGAGAGTCAGACAAGTGAGGGTCAGACAGGTGAGAGTCAGACAGGTGAGAGTCAGACAGGTGAGGGTCAGACAGGTGAGAGTCAGACAGGTGAGAGTCAGACAGGTGAGAGACAGACAGGTGAGAGTCAGACAGGTGAGAGTCAGACAGGTGAGAGTCAGACAAGTGAGGGTCAGACAGGTGAGAGTCAGACAGGTGAGAGTCAGACAGGTGAGGGTCAGACAGGTGAGAGTCAGACAGGTGAGAGTCAGACAGGTGAGAGACAGACAGGTGAGGGTCAGACAGGTGAGAGTCAGACAAGTGAGAGTCAGACAGGTGAGGGTCAGACAGGTGAGAGTCAGACAGGTGAGAGTCAGACAAGTGAGGGTCAGACAGGTGAGAGTCAGACAGGTGAGAGACAGACAGGTGAGGGTCAGACAGGTGAGGGTCAGACAGGTGAGAGTCAGACAAGTGAGGGTCAGACAGGTGAGAGTCAGACAGGTGAGAGACAGACAGGTGAGGGTCAGACAGGTGAGGGTCAGACAGGTGAGAGTCAGACAGGTGAGAGTCAGACAGGTGAGAGTCAGACAGGTGAGAGTCAGACAAGTGAGGGTCAGACAGGTGAGAGTCAGACAGGTGAGAGTCAGACAGGTGAGGGTCAGACAGGTGAGAGTCAGACAGGTGAGAGTCAGACAGGTGAGAGACAGACAGGTGAGAGTCAGACAGGTGAGAGTCAGACAGGTGAGGGTCAGACAGGTGAGAGTCAGACAGGTGAGAGTCAGACAGGTGAGAGTCAGACAGGTGAGAGTCAGACAAGTGAGGGTCAGACAGGTGAGAGTCAGACAGGTGAGAGTCAGACAGGTGAGGGTCAGACAGGTGAGAGTCAGACAGGTGAGAGTCAGACAGGTGAGAGACAGACAGGTGAGAGTCAGACAGGTGAGAGTCAGACAGGTGAGAGTCAGACAAGTGAGGGTCAGACAGGTGAGAGTCAGACAGGTGAGAGTCAGACAGGTGAGGGTCAGACAGGTGAGAGTCAGACAGGTGAGAGTCAGACAGGTGAGAGACAGACAGGTGAGGGTCAGACAGGTGAGAGTCAGACAAGTGAGAGTCAGACAGGTGAGGGTCAGACAGGTGAGAGTCAGACAGGTGAGAGTCAGACAAGTGAGGGTCAGACAGGTGAGAGTCAGACAGGTGAGAGACAGACAGGTGAGGGTCAGACAGGTGAGGGTCAGACAGGTGAGAGTCAGACAAGTGAGGGTCAGACAGGTGAGAGTCAGACAGGTGAGAGTCAGACAGGTGAGAGACAGACAGGTGAGGGTCAGACAGGTGAGGGTCAGACAGGTGAGAGTCAGACAAGTGAGGGTCAGACAGGTGAGAGTCAGACAGGTGAGAGACAGACAGGTGAGGGTCAGACAGGTGAGGGTCAGACAGGTGAGAGTCAGACAAGTGAGGGTCAGACAGGTGAGGGTCAGACAGGTGAGAGACAGACAGGTGAGGGTCAGACAGGTGAGGGTCAGACAGGTGAGAGTCAGACAAGTGAGGGTCAGACAGGTGAGAGTCAGACAGGTGAGAGACAGACAGGTGAGGGTCAGACAGGTGAGGGTCAGACAGGTGAGAGTCAGACAGGTGAGAGTCAGACAGGTGAGAGTCAGACAGGTGAGAGTCAGACAAGTGAGGGTCAGACAGGTGAGAGTCAGACAGGTGAGAGTCAGACAGGTGAGGGTCAGACAGGTGAGAGTCAGACAGGTGAGAGTCAGACAGGTGAGAGACAGACAGGTGAGAGTCAGACAGGTGAGAGTCAGACAGGTGAGAGTCAGACAAGTGAGGGTCAGACAGGTGAGAGTCAGACAGGTGAGAGTCAGACAGGTGAGGGTCAGACAGGTGAGAGTCAGACAGGTGAGAGTCAGACAGGTGAGAGACAGACAGGTGAGGGTCAGACAGGTGAGAGTCAGACAAGTGAGAGTCAGACAGGTGAGGGTCAGACAGGTGAGAGTCAGACAGGTGAGAGTCAGACAAGTGAGGGTCAGACAGGTGAGAGTCAGACAGGTGAGAGACAGACAGGTGAGGGTCAGACAGGTGAGGGTCAGACAGGTGAGAGTCAGACAAGTGAGGGTCAGACAGGTGAGAGTCAGACAGGTGAGAGACAGACAGGTGAGGGTCAGACAGGTGAGGGTCAGACAGGTGAGACAGGATTCAGCGTTTTCTATGGAGATTTCTCTTTTTCTATCCCTCGCTCTCTTCCATACTGTATTTCTTATGCAGGGGAATGAGCTCCTGCTGTCACAGTGCGCGGCTCTGGCTTCACTCTGCTGTGTCCATGCAGTGGGACGTGAGCGCGCCAGGCTCCGTGCGTCTCCCCCTCTGCGCTGCCGTGTCCCGTGAGCGCATGTTCATTAATTAGAGAGAGGAGAACGACATGCACTGCACGATGAGCGCCGCGCTCTGTAGGCTGCTCATGGAAGACGACTTTTGCAGCGAAGTTAAAGTAAAAAAAGTTAGAGGCGCTACTCGGGAGCAGGGGCAGGTCTCGGAGCAAAACCTGCTCACACAAACACAGCTGCACAAAGCCGCATCTTATCGTTAACGGCGGAGGCAAACAATTCCGATGGATTGGAAAAATTAGAAATGGTTCTCAGGTAGAACCGGGTTTCTATGCCCATCCCCAGTTGTTTATTAGTGCAATGTGTTCGATATTTTTGCTTTAACAATTTTACAATAACTTACTAACAACTTTGTCTACATCAAAACTTTTCATGACAGTCCAAGACTTTCACAGTCTGTACTTTCAGCTCCTGTCAGTTCCTCGTGCAGCGCTAATGCCTTTCCTTTCACCACAATAAAGTTGTTTCAGCTGATGGAAAAGGATGAAGTTTTATTTTGAAGGGCCACAAGAGGTGGTCGATTTCTCTTAACAAAAACTTTACAGTGCGTCCCCATCCAACTGTAGTTTCTCTGCTCTTCTCCATCTCTCCTCTTACTTTTGATCATAATTAAAAACAAAGTTATGGGAAATAATTATCTCTTTTGTAATAGTTTTTGAGTAAAAGAGAGACTGGACCTAAAAAAAACAAAAAAAAACAAAAAACAAAAAAAACAAAACACCGTGGCTGTTAGCAGAGAGGTAATAAACCAGGCGTCTTGTAATGAAGCCTAAATGCTTTTACAAACTTTAACGGTGCATATCTCTGTGATTCCTGAACCTATCAACGTGAAATAAAAACTGACACAAAGCTTGAGCTCTTATCTGTCAGGAGGATTTAGCTGCAGGTCTCTGTGTCAAACCGTTTGTTTTACAACAGCTGCACAAAGACGTAACGTCAATCAGTCAGGCCAGCCTCATTATGGACCTGCGTAGCCCGTTGTGCAGGACCTCTCAGGGGGGGCCGATGGGGTGGCCAAGGTCTGACCAACAGGGGCCGTGGCCACCCCAGGCCCCCACGTGGCTACGCCTCTGGATGTATGTATGTAGCAAACCTGGTTTTAAGGTCCCTCAGTCTCCTAAATCAACTTTTCTGAGCTTTTAACCACTTTATAATGTTTGCACCTCAGAAACATACCTGAAGTAGTATTTTGTTTCATTGATGTTTGAGTAATCCTGTTTGCTGAGGCAGTCCCATTCTAAAGAGCTGAAAACGTTCAGTCTCATTGCTCTCTGTAGACATGTGAAACTAGGAAGTGCTCCTGTGCCTTTCTAAAGCCCATGCACTGTCCCCGGGCTCATTCTGATCATTTCAATGCTTGCCATTGGAGCAGCAAGCTAATTTAATTATCTGTTAGCGCCACGTTAATTAGCCATTTTATGCTCTTTCCATTCCCCTCCATTGCCCGTAGAGGCATCAGGCACCTAATCCAAGCAACACCCCCCCCCCAAACAGCAGGTGTTAGGTGAATTGGTGAATCTAAATTGCCCCTAGTGAATGGTTGTCTGTCTGTCTGTGTGTCTCTGTGTCAGCCCTGAGACTCACTGGCCACTGTCAAGGGTAAACCCCACCTAAGGCCCATAGTTACTGGGATAGGCTCCCGCACCCCTAACAACTTGATTTCATGACCTTTCATTTCAAGTAATGCCTCTGTTAATTACTATAACTGACTTTGCCATTGACCATGTTACCATAGTAAAAAAAAACAAAAACTGTCATGTTAAATATATATTTGTTAGCATTCTTTTTTTACTTTGATCTTAATGACAGTCGGTGACCATAACATTATCTATCCCCCATCCAGAGAAAGAAAGTGTTGCATTAGGCCTTAATGGCTCTGTATAGTTCAAAGCCTACAGGAAAAAGACTGGCATTATGGCCCTTGACAGTCAGGAAATGTATACGCTATTGGACAGGGAAGAAAGCGCTGTAACCAGGCAGGGAGCAGCTGTCAGGATGTGTGTGGAGCAGCCTGCGTCATTGAGGATCATTTTGAGAAAGGAGGCTGAGACCAGTAGCCTTAGCCGCTCTCCTCCTCCTCCCCCTCTTCCTCCACCAGCCAGCCCACTCAGCACTCATCAGCCACTCCGGACGTTAGCTACTCTTTCCTTCTCCCACTTCATCACACTTAAACTCTCTAATCCATTTCACATGGCGCTCTTAGCTTTCTCCATACAGGACATGTTGTTTTCCTGCTTCAACACTGGTTTGTATGTAGACACTTACACTGGAGGTCATTATCCAGATGAGTGGGTTTCACAGGTCGTCTGCTCTGACAGTTTATCAGTATTCTTTGATCTTATTTAAGCAAAGGATCATTTAGCGACACTTCATGTAAACGTTTAATATTTTCTATATTACCCTCCAGGCTATCATCTATTTAGCACTAGCATTTGAATGATTTAGTGCTTGGTTAAAACTTATCATTCTCAGATTTTTAAAGCCTTTTTGGAATATTATAAACTTTGTGTGTGGAATAGATAACAAAGGTATTCGGCATTTTAATCATTATACAAAATAAATCCACTTATTCCCACAGATGACTGAAGCCTATCCCAGCAACCAGCTATTCCCAAAGTCAAGAGAAGTGTGGACCCCCTTAAATTTCTTAAAATCCCATGTGGACCCCCCACTATACAATTTCCCTCTATTCAAAAGATTATGTCATATTTTTCTCTATATATTTCTATAAAAACACTGACTGTTGGTTTAAAAAAAAGTAATTTTAAAGTAATATTTTTGAACAAGTATATAACTGTAATTCATTTCAAACTCAATTTCTTTTTATATACTTAAAAGAGACAGCCTTTGAAGCAGAAATAGAAGCTTATTTTCATTTTCATGTATATGAGCCTATTTTAAACTGGGCTCACTAAACAGAAGTAACATGTATTGAATGTACAGCTGTTAAATTACTGGAAATGTATGCTTTTTAAATAAACAGGATTGGGGCAACATATGCATGACTTTGTCCCCTGTCTCGAGCATCAAACCCATAACCTTCTTTCTGGGAGACAGGAGTGCTAACCACTCTGCCACTGTGCACACCTATATGTAATGTGCCTATGTTTAATGCTTTTGAACTGTGCACAATTTTCAAATTCAACTTGTATTTTGTTACAGTCAAGCTCCCTTTCGATTTACCAGCTGATCTTAGACCTAGGACACGTTGGAGGGACTCTGTCTCTCGTCTGGCCTGGAAACGCCTTGGGATTCCCACAGTAGAGCTGGAGGGGGTGTCTGGGGTGAGGGCCATGACCCAGCCCCGGATAAGCGCTAGAAATGGATTTTGTTACTGTTCTAATCCCTCTAAAATGAAATAACCTCCTAAATCTTGCTGAATGTTTAGCCGAGCTGCAGTATGATAATTCCTGTAGCTAAAACAATTAGCGTCTAATTAAATCTCACTAAAATATAACTCACATGCTTTGGTTAAAGAGAATGACTACAACACATCATTTCTTCTACTGCCTGACCATTCATATTTTTTATCAAAGGCACATGTACACAAACAAGTACACTAGCCTCCCCACTGAACACGCCCTCACTTGTATTATTATTAGCCGTCACAACACCAGTTTGCCTTTTCTTTGACCAACCAGCCCAATCGCAGTAGGAGACAGGATGACTCACAAACACAAACAGTGGATCACAACTCCCCAGCCTGCGTCAGCACACGTCTTATTAACTATTATATAAAGGCAACTAAATAAGGTCTTACTAAGTGTTGTTATTTTTCATGAGAATATAACAAGATGCTTCTGATAGTCAACTGTGTAAAGCATTTGGTAATCTGAAGTCCTTGCAACATGAGTGGATATAAATGCATTATATTACAAAGGTGGTAATAGATGACTTGTACTTTGTTTTTCGGTACTTCCTTTAGCTTTTCGGCAGCTTTGACCCAGACTTATTTTTCATTGCATATTGCTGCTGTTATTTATTGAAATTTCCAAATACAGTAAATATCATAACTGTTTATCTATTTGCGTGTTGCTAAAATGTATTATAAATTGATGTTCTCCTAATGACACAGAAATTAAAAAAAAACATCAATTTGTGTTTCTGTAAGTGTTGCAGAACTAAAGTTAATTTTTCTAAATGGCTGCTACTACTACTACTACTACTACTACTACTACTACTACTACCATGACAACTACCTTTATGGCATATTTTAAAGTCAATTTCACAATTGTAATTATTACTTTATTTAGGCTTCAAATAAGCAGACCAACAACTATATTTAACCTATGCTATGACCCACTTTTGGGTTTGGTCCCACGATTTAGGAAACACTAGCTCTAGCCTCCTATATGTGAGGTTAAAGCTGTACTTCAAGTTATATTTTAACCAGTAGAGACTTAAAACAAACACAGACAAGTAAATAAAGTGTAAGGGGTGATTTAGTGAAGGAATAAACTTTGGCGCTTAGACCCAGCAGGTAGAGACCTCAGTCAGTTTGAATATAAATTGTAAACATATCTCTGCTCTAAGTGTGTGACCCAGATTTGTGCATCTTGAGTACATCCTCTGTGTCAACGTATGTCTGTCAAAATGCAAATCTAGCAAACTAAATTGGCAAAGAAACATGTCAGTACAAGCCAAAAATGCACTGAATTGTCTTTCCATTTGCGTAAACGGGAACAATCAGGCCTGTAATGATGTCATTCACTGATGTGCATCACGTCTCCATGGTTACACCAATCTAGTGACTGTGAAGCTCATGGCTTTTTTTTTTTTTTTATAGAGGCAACAGGTCTCTGACAGTGAGCTTAAGTCAGGTCTAGACGTAGCAGAATATGATTAAAATTGCTTGGATCTTCTTAGATAATGTTGCAAAATTTTCCAATAACATTTCCTAATTGCACCAAAAAGGTCACTTCCTCCTTCTATAATGGGTCCATGGCTATATTTAGGCAAGTTGACAATAGGGTGCTATACTGTCATCCTGATGACCACAGCGTTGTTAGGAGTAATGTTATAAAACGGGCAGCCAGTGTGTCCTCCTCCCATCTGTTCTTTCTCTGCTCTGTCTCTATTTCGCGGTGTTCCATGACGCAAAGCCTGAGTGGGAGTGGACAAACCTTCTGCTCCCCGAGAGGACTGAGTGGGCCATCGCCATCCGCTGCAAGCTCACAATACACCCAGAGAGGAAGAGGAGGGACAAGAAGAAGGGAACCGGTCCACAAAAATGAACCTAAAAGAGGGATGAGACAAAGAGAACAACGGATATTTATAGTATATTGTCAATTTAAAACATTTTTTTTACATTTTACATACTGTCCCAGCTTTTTCAGAAATTCAGTTTGTTATTATTATTATTATTATTATTATTATTATTATTATTATTATTATTATTATTATTATTATTATTATTATTATTATATGCATGTGGTAGGAGTAGGGTAACCACCTCAAAAATTCCAAAAAGTGGGTTTTTGTGCAGTTTGGTGGGACAAGGTGGGATGGACTGAGGATGTCCAAATCTCATTTAGATACAATTTGCTAAATTTTAGGGCCTATTAAACATTGATGCGCTGTTTTCATCCCAAAAACACCCACATTTTGCAAAGTAATGTCTGCATTTTCATACAACTACACAACTATATTCCAACCCAGCAAAATAGGACACCACCCACAAATATTTAGTCTACGTTTTACACAAGGAATACTTATCTTACCTTGTTGTTCTACAGCTTTCTTCATAACTAAACTCATAGAATCTCAGTTTTCATAGCCTAAGATTCACAAAGTAAGCGCTAAATAAAAAAGTGGGACATCATTTTAATAAGTGGGATGGAGGGACAAATGCCTGAATGGCTGTGCAGTACAACCAGAAGTGGGACAGGTGGTCACTCTGGTTAGGAGAACTGCTCAAAATAAACTGACCCATGTGGATGTCTGGCTGTCAACTTGCAGCTGGCAAAGGTGTACCCTGCTTAATAATAATAATAATAATAATGTATATATAGACATTGCAACTTTGGCTAACGTCATTCAGAGTCAGTCAAACGCTTATACCATGCAGCTGAGCTACTGCTCCCCTCCTAGGCCCATTGTACTTGGGATAGGCTCCAGCCACAAGTTTCCACTTAAATTGGAAATAAGCAAAAAGATATGAATAATTATTATTATTACAAGCATGTGGTAGTTAGGGGAATGGTTTAAACTAAACTGACCCTTGTGAGTCATTTGGATCATTTCAAGCCTTTCCTGGGATAAGCTGCAGCCACCCATGTCCCTGAAGCAACGCAAAAGAAGATTATTATTATTATTATTATTATTATTATTATTATTATTATTATTATTATTATTATTATTATTACATGCCATGTGTTAGGAGAACTGCTTAAACTAAATTGACACTTGTAAATGAAAGTCAGGTGTTTAAGTGTGCACCCTGACGTAGGCCCATAGTTGCTGGGATAGACTCCAGTTACTCACAACTCCTAATGAGATAAAGCAGAATAAGATGCTTTTTTAAAAATGATTATTATTTTTAAATTATTATTATTATTACAAATATTATAAAGGATGTTGCTTACTGGTCTAACCTCAGTACTCATAAACATCTGTAGTTAGGCCTCAAGAATTCTTTCCAAGAAATTCAGGTCAACAGTGAGTCTATTTGCATTCTCATTTGCATTTCTGCATTCTTATTATGTGTTAACTGACCTTAAAGCATTAGTTTCCCAATGCTCTAATTTGAAATGGTAAAATAGCCTACATTCACATTATAATAGGCTAATCTTATGCAACAGTAAAATGGAAAAACTCGGCATAATGCTGAAACGTTTTTAGTCCTTCCATGTCAACTCTATAAACCCAAAAGCAAACGGTGTTGTAGCACTACTTTAAAAATGGAGTGATAATCAGTTTTTGATACAGCTTTTGGTCACAACACCATTCCATTTTCCCAAAAAGCCTGGTCATTTTCTTTTTAGACATTTTTTGTTTTCTAATTTGACAGTACATAGAATTGTCAGCAACAGAATGCACTAAAGGCGTTTGATTTGTTATAAGGTTTCCATTCATCACGGCTATTGCGTAACTTTCTTTTACGCATGCAGCTTTTTCTATTAAAAAGTGTAAACCCTAAGATTAAAGGGCTCCCCATGAGACCTACTGCCTATTTTCTGCCGCTTCCTGGTCCTCCTGCCTTATGTCGCTTATCTTTAGTAACTCCACCCCCCATTCTATCCATCAGTGGCTATTTTACAATTTGGCTAAATCCAGCTCTGAGGTAACAAGTGACACCTTCTGTTTCTATGCTTCCGGTCGCTATAGCAACCTCAGCAATTATGGCAGCAGCGAGAGAGTGTGCGGGAAGAGAGGAAGTGGCGCCCCGAAGGCACCCCGCCTGTGTTCGGCCCGGGCTTCATGCTCGGTCCTCAAGCGCGTCAGGCCGGAGCGCGCAGCCTATCCAACGGATCTCATTGCATCAGCTCACCTCCCGATGTTATGGAGACAGGATTATGTGGTGAGGAAAGTACTGATGGCGAGAGGACGTGTCCAAGGGTGTAGCGAAAGACTCTGCTGCCCTCTGTTGGCCGTAGATTGTGGTCAGTCTTGCTTCAGTATAAAAAGGCGCACAAGTTGGTAGGACAATGCACTGTGAAATTAACGAGGCCGATTAAACAGTAGCTATTATTTATGATCAGCCTAAAACATCCACTGTAGACTGATCCTCCAGCTAGGTACTAGATCTGGAGAGGGGCCCCTGGGCACTGCATCGCTTACCCACTGCTCCTGACAGGTTGCCTTCAGCATTGAAGGATGGGTCTTTTTTTTTTACCTGTGGAAAAACAAACAAAACAAAACAAACAAACAAAAACAAGCAAAACACAGCTCACTCAATAAGGAATCAGTTTAGTACCTGAGGAGCAACTGCACACGATTAAATAAAATCATATAAAGTAATGTAGACTATGCTTTAAAGGGGGGTAAATGTTTTGAATATTGTTGTAAATGTATAATCCTACTACTAATACTACAAATACTACTACAAAGTACCACTACTACTCTTCTACTAATACTGCTAGTATAGCCTATTACACTTTGCAGTGTTCTACCCTCCTTGCCACACAAAATACTTACACACAAAAAAAGTTTACTCATTTAGAGACTTAACATTTGACTTAGTAGAGTAAAAATGTTTCCCTGACAAATTATGTGAAAGTATACTTTAGAAATGTATTCTGAAAGACACATTTGCTTCTACATGTGTACTTAAGAAATGACTTGGCTAAAAGTTCACAGTCAGGTGACATTGTGTCATTGGTTTGACTTTCAAAATAGTAATCATGTATGTAGAAGGCATCAAGGGGAAAAACATTCTAATAAGTATTACCACACTTCCTCTTATCATAACATATGCATACAACTTTTGCTAAAAAGTGGTTCAGACTTCTTCAGAAAGATTAGATTTGGGTAATTCACATTTCCTGAAAATTTGCATCAGTTTTTACACTGAATCACTAAAAACATTTCCTGTCTTACGTCATGTAGAAAACATTTCATCTGAGGCTGGGCAGGACACAGAACTAACACAGGCGCTATTTTTACTCCTATCATTAAGCATTACCACAAACCACCTCACCTCACTCCTATTCTTTTCCCTTAAGTCAATAATTATCTCGAGCACATAATAGTGTGCCAGTTAATAACACACTGTTAAAGCTAAAATTACACACATTCAGAATGCTTTGATGGTGTTGTATCATTTTTCAATTTTCATACCTTTTTCTTTTATAAAGAGGCGCGAGTTTACATTGAAACACACAAGTCTATATAAAGAATAATGGTTTACATACACGCATAAGCAATACAGGGTTAAAAGTATTGACTAACTTAGTGGTTAGCGGTCCGGTCTCTCCGGGTACTCCATCTTCCCCCCACCATTCAAAGACATGCAGGTGTTAGGTGAACTGGTCACCAAACTGGCCCTAGTGACTATTGACCAAGGTCTACCCTAAGACCCATAGTTGCTGAGAAAGGCTCCAGCTGCTCCCAACCCCTATGGGAATAAGCAGAAGATGGATGAATGACAAAGTATGGAATAATATACTTTATACCTATATATGGTATAATAGTCAGCCATTACTTTGGTGCATGTGCTTAGAATTTAGATTTTTACAAATTTCATGTGTTTCAGATGAAGTCACAATAACCAACACTTGCCTGTATCAGTGTTCATTTGGATTTCTACCTGTAACCTTGCTCTGCCATGGGCCATGTTGAGTAAACAAGGCCTCTGAAGAAAAGACACGCAGTGTGAGGCTAAAAATCGGAAGTATTTCTGTACCATGTGGGTGTTTATTTTAAAACAATGAAGAGAAAATAGAAGCAGAGACTAAAAGTAGCCTCTCCAGCACAGATGGGCCCCCGCTTCCCGCCAGTGGGTCATTGGGTGAGGAGAGAGTGGAGGGAAGAGTGGAGGGCAGCGGAGGCGAGAGGAGAGGCTGTGGCCATATTCTGTTATCCAGGGGAGAGTGTGGGCGATGCAGGCAGGAGGAAGAGAAAGACAAGGACTTCCAAGGCCAAGTGGGCCGAGGTTTGGTACACACTGCTAAAAACAGACCTGATGACGCTCAGAGGTCAGCCCGCTGGTTTGTCATCAGCTATTTCAGCAATGTAAAACAAGTGATGAAGGAGGGAGGAAATGTTGACATCACAGCACTGGCCCCCTCATTCTTCTGATTGCGCAATCGCCCAGATAGAGAAATCCATTTCCTGTATTTAGGACTGCGCCTTATTTGGTAACTCAGATCAGAATAGAGCTGTATGCCTGAGACTAGCACCTTTTCTCCTTTTGGACCTGTACATTCATATCTGTTATAGTGTCTTATGATATATTTAATGTATAGATAATACAATAAACTCTGTAAAAAAACCTTTTTTACAACCAAACATACTGATCAAATATCAGATATCAATGATGATATCAAGAGTAATGAAATATCTCTAACCAATACTGACACCCATACTCACTGGTTAGAAGATAAAAATATATGGGGAAATATGATATAAGATATTAATTCTAAATGAGGAATTATGATTTTGATTAGAAGAAGACACACTGTATTTGGGCTGCCCAGTAATCCCGTGTATGCGCATGTATTGACCTGCTCATTATTTCACCAGAAGGAAATGTCATCATGTAAATCCTCGTGATCGCTGTAATGAGACCAAACTGCCAGGAGAGGGCAAACGACACCAGTAGAGATTATTTTACTTCTACAACGCCTCTACTTTTATGACGTGGTGAAAACCTACAAAGATATAAAAATGCTTTATGAACTGTATTTTATATTTTTTGTCATTGATAATATAATTTAGAGATTATTCGACTTGAACTTCATCTTGTTTACCGCTGAGATTTCAAGGATGATATTTATGGGAGAAGAGCATTTTAACTTTACACACGCACACACACACACGCACGCACGCACGCACGCACGCACACACACACACACACACACACACGCACGCACGCACGCACGCACGCACGCACGCACACACGCACGCACGCACACACACACACACACACACACACCGTCTGTGCAGCTGAAGATCACTTGTTTAAAAATCTCGCCTCTAAAAGAATGCAGGTGCTGCCCTCATGTGGCCAAAGTGTTAAATACTGCATATCTTTTTTTTTATTATCGCTCTCTGAGGCTGTTCACCGTATACTGAGCAAATAAATAACTGTCCGTATTTCCCCCTCTTTATTTACTTCCTTTGCAGTGACTACTAAAGCGTCCTGGGGTTGTTCACCGGTGGTGGGCTAATTTCAGAACTAAATTGGATTTGCATTGAGTTTGACCTGGAGCAAAGCCACAGGTTCCTTGGAAAGTTCACCAGGTCAGTGACTAGAGGTGTTATGTGAGAAAGCCTCTAACGCACTAAAGGACTGCTCTGAACACATAGCAGGCTATTTGTGTGCACAGAGAGGCCAACTTCCTAATATTACTGCATAAAATAAATTAAAAACCTATTGCTGTTACAGTCTCTGACATAAATGCATGACTAATCAGTTTTAACTTAGTAATCAAAGTATGCTGGAGGCAAGTTATGTCACAGCACAAGGTGTGTCATGTCATATGGTGAGAATGCTTGGCCGACAAACCTCTGTAGCATTAGTGCGTCTCCAGTACGTTACAGCAGACAGTGGTTGCAGAGAATGACATCATTGAAACTGGATGCCCCACTTACACCAATTATACCTGACATGCTCTCAGCTCTCAGCTTTCTCTCTCTATCACTGCCTCTACAGCTCTGCAACAGTGTTTTAAACAGGCTGCTTGATCACGAAGAACACAGAGAAAAAGTCATGTAATTACATGATAATAACACAAACCAAGCACCTGTTCATGCGTTCTGAAATAACAACTTTTTTGTCAAAGTGACTTAGTTGTTTTACCAAATTGGTAACTCAACATTGAAAAAAAAAAAAAAAAACTTAAGGATGAAAATAGACAAATCCAATCAAAAGAGCATCCTAGTAGCATAAAGTTAAAGTGACTATATTATGTTTTTATTTATCTTTTTGAACCAATCTTGGTCACCTCTAGAACAAAATATTATAAAACATTATCTGACTAAAAGAAAACGTTTCCAATAACTACTCTATACTCTAAGTACTACTCTACTCTACTGAAAAAGAACTGTTCACTTCCTTAAAGGGGCTATATTATGCAAAATTAACTTCTTGAGCTTTCTACTATTCTGCTCTCATTCATTTACACAAAAATCAATGTATTGCTATGTTTCCACTTATGCCTCACAGCTATTTTTCATTTTCTTGTAAAATGGCATCATACAAAAAGTTTAAGGAAGCGAAGTGGTCTATTTCTTTGATTATGTTCACCGAGCGCTTTGAGGCCTCAGAAACTCAGCGCCAGAGAATACAAACAGACTTGAATGAAACACAAAACACAACTTCAGGTAAGTTTTTGATAAGGGAATAACATTATAACACGGTTAAAAGCTCAGAAAAGTCTATTTTGCATAATAAAGCCCCTTTTAGTCACAGTTAGTAGTAAGGCCCAAAGTTACAGGCTCCAGCACCACAACCCCTAACCTGAAGAAGATGAATGAATGAATGAATGAATGAATGAATGATTAGGTTAAAAGGTGTATTTTTGATATGCGTAAATTTCAACACAAGCAAGGTTATGTGAAAACAAAAGATGCACTGTGTTCCCCGTTATAATTAACTATTACTACTTGTACTACTACTACTTATTAACTGTGTAGCTGTATATTAAAGTACTATTAAATAAAGTTGTATCCCATTATAGTAAAAAAACAAGTATATTATTTAGGTACACGTATTGCCTTTATGATGACATGCTGTGGGACATCCTAATATGAGAAATGGGGAAGTAAACAGAGCAGTGAGTGTGGCTTTAACCCGGGGCCCTCCTTCTCTCTCGTGAAACGCATGACATCAGCGCGCGCCTCGGCCAATCAGCGCGCGGCTCGCTCAGGCTGGAGGATCACTCGGTGTGTTCGTGCCGTTCAGTGTGCATCTGCTTGTGTGCATGTGTGTGAGTGTGCGTGTGTGAATGCGAACAAGTTCATGTTATTTTGGATTTTTTTTTTTTTTAACTAAAAACATCTCTCAGTTTGTTAGGCCGCGGACGCAGCTGAGTCGGGGCCTTTAGGGTGAGTTAGCCAGGAACGGAAAGAGAAAGAGACATGTTTTTTTCCACAATTACGCAGATACCAATGAAGTCGATATACTAACTTTCTTACGTTCAGTCTCCAGTCAAAACGCAGGATTTCGCTTGCCTGTAACATTCATTTTTGGTGTGTTTTTTTGTGGCATCCTGCAATTAGCCCGTGCCTTGTTTTTTTAAATGTAGTCTACAAGTCGTTCATGCCTGCAAATGAACTTGTAGTTTCTGAAACATTACCAGTAATAAACGCGTTATAGAACGGGATAAGCCATAAAGCTGAGAGACAATGCTAAAGACTTTGACGAAGAAGCTAAGAAGACACTCACTCAATGAAATACATCCCTTTCAGCTGAAGGTAAGTCCAAACTATTCACCTACTTTATCTATAGTAGTCCTCCTGTAGTAGTTTTCAGCATGACGTTACTACAGCCTTACTACGAGTGGCACTGGTGAGGAGTGAAAAAAAAGAAAAGGGTTGTGAGGTTGTTTGTGAACAGCGTGGCTTTACTTTTGTCTTGTGACTTGAGCATTTGTAGGCCAGTTGACGCAGCTAAAACAGTTGAGCCTATAACCTTGCTCCCATGGGGGTTATACTGAGTTCATTAAGAATCTCATACTTTCTCTTTCACACACCATGGCGCACTTTTGCATGGCACAAAAGCTTTTCCCAGTTGTACTGTGTTTGCCCTCACTCCTGACATTCAAGAAGTATGCGTTGTTTAGGGATATTTTCTGCTTCCAAGCACTTCCAACCATTCATTACAGTGTTGCAGGAGGGAATTTAAGTCCTCATGCTTCTAGGAGGTTGCCAGATGTTTGCAGGAAGAAACCTGAGAGCCACACTGCTACATAAAGAAAAAAAACACACCAGCAAACATGTGGCAGTGGCAACAAACTCTCCCACTCACTCACTCACTCACTCATCTACTTGTAAACGGCTTGGAGCGGCCCGCTAGAGCTGCAATAATGTGTCATCAAAATATAAACTAGGCTTGGGTTGTGCGTGGAGGTTCTGGCATCGGGAGGCCATCAGTCTGAAACTTTTGCGTTACTTCCAGCATCTACATCTTCCCCCTGGTTTTCCTTCTGTCCACACAAGTGCTCCTCAGTTGTTATGGCCTGCTCTATTCACATAATGCCCCTTTTTTGGTGAGAAGAGAGGTGAATTGTATCCGGCATGGGTCACTAACTTGCACCATCCACAACACTATTGTGCGTCAACCAACTGTATAGTCGCATGGCAGCCATTTTGTGCCAAGTGCCCCCCCTCCCGCAAAAGCCTGGCTGAAGATACAGGGGGAAAGTGTGCCATCCCTATTGTCTGCTGGTGTTTGTGTATACTGCTGTGTTCAGTGGTAGGGTCCCTTCTGCTCAAAGCTGCTGTGTGATTGTGGATGAAGTGTGTGGGCCCGCTGCCTCGTCCTCAGGTTGCTGATCAGGATCTGGTGGAGTTACACCCACTCCTGCTGATGCACAAACAGTTTCACACACAAAAGTAAATGATCATTAATGTTATCACAGAATCAGAAGGAATGGCGTCTTGCAGGCTCTTCAACTCTTCAACAGTCACGATAGTAAGGCAGATCAATAGAAGTTTAAACGGCAAAAGGTGGAGCATATTGTTATTAGAAAAACACATCCTCCGTTGAGCAAATGATATTTCTATTAGGTCACACAGGGTCACAACACACTTTAATTGAAGTCAAAGCAGCAAATTCCCTTGACCATAAAGTTACTGATATTGTTATTTGTGCTACAAATATTGCATGTTGAGATAACAGTAAATTTGTTATATTTTTGTGCTGTTCTACTGTAGATGTCCTTAAAACCATTATTACGCAATTATTATTTGTGTAGTTGATAACATTTACATGGCATTGATTGAAAATATCACACTATTGCAGCATCAACATGCAAGGAAAGTACAAACATTACGATCTTTTTACACACAGAGCAACTATGCTCATTCCCTGTATGTACTCTAAATTTCTCCAAAGAACTTTTACTTTGCTAAATAAACCTTTAAAAAGTTCCTCACATGGAAAACTTGTCTTACACAGCCCCATAAACTTTCATCTAAACTAAGGCACAGCAGTCAAGCGTTCACTTGTAAACACGATGGAACAAAACAGGTAAACACAAGTGGACAAGTGTCTTGCTTGGTCAAAACATTAGTGAGTGTGTCTCTTAACACTGAAGATGTTCTGTCTAATGTTCTGAGTGTTTAGTACTGATGCAGTTGAACAGCTCTTCTACCTTAATTAGAGTACGGTGCACGTGTAGCAGTAGTTTGACAATAAACCACATTATTCAGTTTGGTTTTCTACACCTGCTTGTAAACAGTGAGTGACCAAGATTCATTAGACACAGCACAATATATTGCAAATGTATTGTTATTGTGATAATGACAAATGCAATGACAAAAAATAAGTATTGCAATGTTATAATTGCTCTGTCTAACAGAAATGTACACAGTCAAAATTTCTCTTAATAAATAAAAACATAAGTAAATACACATTGTTTCAGTTTATATACAGTGCCAAATTTAGAGCTGGTTTAGTCTTTAGTAAGTGTCCATGTAGCCCCAGTTTTGACCAATGAGGCCTTGTACTTGTCCTTATACAATAAAATTGAACAGAACTTTTTCCATGTCTAACCTGTGACTTTATTAAGAGTGTAACAAATACTTCCATGTCTATATTATCATGATATTCTCTTATGTTGATGATTTTAGCAGTTATTGGACTTGATTGTAGAGGTTATTGTTACTAAAATCATGACCATAAATGTCAGATGTACAGGGAACGTATAGAGAAATCAAACTAAAATGTCTTTTAAGGATCATTGTGACTAAATTTGACCATTTACTGGGTTACAAAATGAGTATCTAAATGAAAGCTGGAGCAGGACTGGGCTGTGACAGTGTCCATGTCAGTGTGTGGAGGGCAGAGACACAGTGTATGTGACTGAACTGGCTGCTGTGCAAGAGTGTGCACGGTGACATTGCCATTGATCCAGCTTAGCGAGCTGCTCAGCGATGCAGTGGACTGACAAGGATTTCATTCAGCTGTTCTTGACACACAAACACACCAGTCTTTGTCTGTCTTTGCCTACAACACAGTTTTATGGCTTTAATGATGTAGCATTGCATCATGTGGCCTTTATCACACACTTTGTGCTTGTGTTTTGAGACATGATCCATGGGCACATCATGAGATTTAATTTGCGTAGTGGGTCTACTCTTCCATGCTTTTGGACACTGTCACTTATCACCCAAACAGCTTGATGCTAATTTAAAAGCGAGATGTAAAAAGGAAGTTACGCACAGTTCAGAAAATAAAAATGTCACACTTTATTAATGGCCACAGAGTATGTTTCCTTGGGAATGCCACATGACAAATAAATAAATAAACGTCTCAGTGGTGATGTGTGAATGTGGCCAGTGCTGGATGTGCATTCATTGTTTATTCATTACAATTAATTACTGGAGAATTTTGGAAATCTGTTTACTGTGCTTTAGACATAATGAAGGGTATAGAGGCATTCAAAATATGTGGGGTGCATGGAGTTATCCTGAAAAGTATGAATTATTTAGGGAATCATTTTAGACTTTAACATTTTAGACTTTTTAGACTTTCATGTTGTTCTAATGCAAAAGTAACACTGGGAAGGAAAATATCATTGTTAATAGATGGTAGGGATTAAAAGTCCTATATTATGCTTTTTGAACCAGTTTTGGACACCTTTGCCTTAGTATTTCACGTTTAATAACTTAAAATAATGTATATGTATGGAAAACTTCTTTTGGGGAGTTGTTACTTTCAATTTGCAGAGAACACTGATTAGGTGTTTGTCGAATGGCTATTTAGCACAGCTAATAGCAACATGACACCGACAGATAGATAAATGAGCTTAGTGCTTTGTAGTGACGGCATTTTCAGTGCTGTAATTATCAGGATGAGTCAGGTGACAGTGCATGGGCTTTAGAAACACACAGGAGCACTTCCTGGTTTCAAGTGTCTAGTAGTAAATAGTAAAAGTAGTAGTTATAGTAGCACTCGCAGCAGTAGTAGTAATGGTAGTAGCAGTTTAAGTATTTTTGTAAAGGCATGAATAGTATTATAATAGTGTTAGTAGCAGTGAATACTTTCTACTTAAGTCAACTTTACTTCTACTTGAGTAATGGTATTTTGAACTTGCAGTACTTTGAGTATGTCACCTCTGCAAGGGAACATCATGATGCCCATAATCCAACAATGTGTAAGTTGTTATTTTTCTTTGCTGTTAATCAGTTTAAACATGCTTTAGTTTTGAGGGAACAGCAAGAAGTTGAAACTTGGCCCAAAGTCAAAGTTTAGGCCGAGGACATAAAAAGTGGAGATGTTTTCCTGCACTCTTATGTATTCTGACATCAAAGTACAAGGGCCCTCTACAAACTGTTCTTCTAGTAGAGCATGGTTATAATAATACCATATATTTAGATGTAAAACACTGGCGTCCCACCTACCCATACTCCAACCAATACTTGTAGTAATGTGTGGAGCGTAGGAGTGTTGTGGCTGTTTAAAAGCTGCAGATGTGGTTGACTGGAGAACAATTGCGAAGTTCCTTATCTGTGCCTCATAAAGTCACGGCATATCAAGTGCAGCGGCGTACATGCCACTGCCAGGAGAGATTCCTTACATTCTGCTATAATGTATGTGCCATAAATCACAGTGACATCTCAGAGTCTTGAGTGTCTCTTGTGTTTCCTCGAAAATGTCTGCTGAATTACGACCTCAGTCTGTCCTCGATCTTCTCTAATAATCCCATTTTTATTTGTACAACCCCATTTCAAAAGAAGTTGGGACAGGTAAATGTAACGCAATGATTTATGAATCTCATAAAACCATAATAGACCACAAAAAAACCTTTCAGATGTTAAAACTGAGATATTTTGTCAGTTTCTGAAAAAATAAGAAATGTGATGGCAGCAACACATCTCAAAAAAGTTGGGACATGGGGACAACAAAAGGCTGCAAATGTTGTCCTAATAAAAACAGCTGGAGGAGTGTTTTGCAACTAATTAAGTAAACTGGCAACACTTCAGTAAGATGGGTGTGTATATAAGGAGCATGTAATGACAATGATATGTTGTTGTGCAAATTACGTTTTTATTTATTTTGTCTGAACTTTTTTGCAATTGGGTTTGTGCAGCTTACAATTTAATTGTTTACATGGATCTTGCATAAGACTGAATTGTCATTTTAGTCAAGAATTATGTGTTAAAACATTTCTGGTTTCTAACTTCACTGTGTGGATACCCATAGCCTAATTACAGAGGGTTGTTACAGACTCACTAAAGACTCCAGCAGCCCATATCCTCCCGGAGAACTACACATGTTTTGCATTTGTCTTGTTCTCCAATTCATCAGCAGCAACCTTTGGGTCGGCCCGAGGGGAAGGAGAGGCCAGATCATTACTGTCAGGCCCAGTGTGATTGGAGGAGCAGTTGACACTCTAAAGCTATGTGAAGTCAAATATGTTATGTTTTTGCATGCGTTGGTTGGTTTGTTAGTCTGGTAGCGTGCTAGCTCAAAAAGGATTGGTTGGATTGTTATGGACTTTTCAGGAAATAAAAAGTATTTTGTGGTATTTTGGATGGATTATTGGGATCAGAGTAACAACATAATAACTTCTGGCAAACCTTTGTTGAGTAGTGTGATTTATAAGAGCTTTAACTGAGTCACAAGTAGCCAGAAGCCAGTGTACTTTTGGTGCCAGTCTCCAGCTTGGATAAATAGAGGGGGCACCTTGTGTAAAATTTGTGCACATCACTGCACACAAGGAGGTAGATGATTTGCTGTGGCGACCCTGAAAGGGAAAAGCCAAAATGAAAGAAGCAGTGACACATAAGGGCTTTGTGGATACAGCATATACCCCTGAACCAGAGGAGTACGATTTTCTATCCCATCCAATATAAAAATACAGTGGTGTTTTACTCTTTATGATATGATCTGTGCATCCTTTATTGTAATTTGGAAGATGTTTTTTTTCAAAGTGGTGAACTTTAGTCCTTGTAATGTAGTAAAAACAAACTTTCTGCTCATGTAGCACCTTTTCAATCTTAGCAGTAACTTTTACCAGGCCTGTAAATGTTTTGTGGATGTGGCCCAAGTATAATCCACTGGAGTAGTGTGTAGTGTAACTCAAATCCCAAGCCGGTCTATTGCCAAGATACATTTCCTTCCCACAGTGCAATTTTCCTATGGCCTTTATTGGGTGACACTGCTTATTTTCTTGTCTGTACACTGGCTCTGGGCCTGTTTATTAAGAATCCCTCCCACCACTTGCACTATTATGAAAGAAACAAAAGCATTATACACTACTCACAAATGTATTGTTATGTGTATCACAAGAAACTAAATGTATCGTAAGTGTCTGAAGCTGCAGCTCTAATTATGCTAGATGTTTTGTTTTAAGTCCTAATTTAGCACTCAATTTAGTCCTGATTTAGACCTGGTTTACTCTTGATTTAGAACTGGGTTAGACCTTGTTTAGTACTGGTTTACTCCAGATTTACACCTGGTTAACGCTGTTTTAGACCTGGTTAAGTCCTGTATTAGTTTTTCTAATATTTTGGAGAAAATATGGAGCTGTATCCGGTTCTGTACTATTACACAGCAGTGTTCACACTCAAAATGAAATGAATGGCTGCAATTGGGCTTAGAGGCCACAGGCTCCTTTCTCGCTTTTTCTTGTCTTTTTGAAGAGCTCCAGAATAAAAAAGGAGAAGAAGGAGGTGTGTGTGTGTAGATGGGAGGACAGTGTCTGCTTGTGTGGACGCATACACCAGCACATGCACAGATGGCAGCTGCTCAGCGAGGCCTCACAGTGGTAATTACCCACACGAGGGGCATTACTTAACTCTTAGCGTTGCAGTCTGCAGGGTAGCTGTATTGTTGCGGCGGCTGCAGACAAGGAATTGATTTTAATGAGAGAGCGGGAGGAAGATTGTGGGAACAGAGAGTTGTCAATAAAATGAATGAAAGTATCGCAATATATTATGTCATGTAGGTCTGGGGTAGAACATTTGGGTAAAAATAAAACAAGAAATCTTTTTGTTTCTTTTTTGGTTCTTTTGAAAGATGCTTTGTTGGAAGCAAAATTAGACTCAAAGACTTGTGTGCACTTTTGAAAGAAGTGGATCTTTGAAGTCAGAAATGTTACTCTGGAAAGTGATTTATTAAGTGATATTTTATTAAATGTTCATATGAGCTACTTCAGTGTGGCCTGTTAAAAGTTTTAAAGCACTTTTATAAATTTGGAATTTCAAATATTGCATAAAAAAATTGCACAAAAAATTGCATATTACACATGACATGTTTTCTCAGTGTTATGCAACTTTAGTTATTAGAATCCTCAAATTACGAATGAATTTGTCAAACACTGTTCTGCATTGACTTAAAGATGAATTACTTGTAAGTTTGTAGGACTGGTGTGTTTCCTTACAGCCTGCTGTACTGTAAGGGTTAGTCTGCTGGTGACAAGATATGGCATATTTGACCTACAATATGTTCTCTCTCCTGCAGATTTCTTACCATGGCAGCGGCGATGGCGGAGAGAGCGATGACTCAGAAGGGGAGAATCAGGAGCTTGCACAAATTGACAGAGGTAAATGCCCTCCGCTGAACTAATAATTCAGCACATAGTACAGTACAGCATGATTTTGTTATACTTTGCGTGTAGAAGATTGGATGTATAGCTTTGCAATAGAAAATATTAGACTATTTTCAGTTGTTTCTTAATTTTTAAGTTTTATCTTTTTTAGGAACTCACTCTTAATAAAATAATTTTAGAAATGATCCACACTGCCAATGCAGTGGTTTCAATTCTCAAAAACGTATCTCAAAGGGGAAACAGCCCATGAGTACACAGCCTTGTTTCAACATTTAAAGTGCAGCCTTTTATGCCTTTGTGTCATAAGACTAGTTGTCGGTACAACAGACACATTTCCTTTTGAAAGGTGTTGATGTTTTGTGTAGGAGTGATTACTTTGTCAGTTAGGCAACAGACTACAAAATATTTAGCTGCACCCTTTATTTCAAGTTTCATTGTTTAAAACCAAGAAAAGGGCACATCATTTGGATGTTGTGCCACAAATGAAACACATCTATAGGTTAATTAACTGTACCTCTTGGTTAAAATGTCACTTTAACTATTGATGTTTACACCACGTCTTCACCTTCTCCTTTTACTCCACAGAGAGACGGCGAAATTGTGCCCTCACTCCTTTGGCCACAAGCCAACAGCACAACCAGGGTCCCCTGTCTCCAGCGCGGTTACGACGCCTGCGCCTCCTCTTAGATGCCAATCTGGATCGCCACTCCTCAGAAGAAGAGCTAGAGCGGATCAGCTGTGGCGACAACAGGAAGTGGGTGTCTGCTTTTCCCCAGTGCCACGGCGAACACCATAGCAGCACATCGAGTGACGAGGAAGTGCGGGACCTGTGCGGGTGCGGGTCACCGGCTGCCAACCGGCCACTGGAGCCTGGGGCCTGCCTGGCTACGTCCCCCAGTCCCGTCCTGTTCAGCTCCAGCCCTCCACGAAGTCTCAAACCGCCCTCCATGAGGTTTCAGCTGCAGGTGGTGCAGCCCGTCACACGGCCCATCATTCTAACCCACTTTGACCAGGCAGCGCCATACAGGAAGTATCGGCACAGTTATGGTGGAGAACCGAGGAGGCCTAGCCTAGACTTGGAGAAAATGCAACAGGTTAGTGTCCAGTGCAAAACCCACTAACTAAAAAAATATAATTTGTAGATTTTAAAGAGACTTTCATCATTCATGATCATTATATTATGGCCCACTTTTTACAGAAAGTTATTTTTTCAAATTATTTTACTAACACCTTTATGGCACGTGTTTTAAAATCTGCTTTATGTAAATAAGACACTGCTTAGTCTTTATATTAGTAGAAAATTTAACATCAGCCATGTCAGCCAGGTCCCAACCCACCAGTTTAGAACCGCTGCTCTAAGAAAAGGAGTAAAATACTAATCAAATATATTTTGTGGCTTCTTAAAGTTTCAAAATTTCAAACAGTCACACATCACTAGTCGTCATATTAAGAAAACCTTGCATTCACTTTATACATACTTTTTAGTATATGTTAGTAATGAACATATTTCCAGAACAGTCTTTTAGCTTGCTTTGACTGAAACCTAATAATCTGCAGCATATTTCTGCTGCTCTGGGGCATTTATTAGCTCATATATTAGCCTCAGCCAGTGTTTGTACTGAAAACATTAAAGCACCAAACAGCAGATGAACCTTATGCTACCCGCTGAACAAGGCAAACAGTTATGTTGGTCTGAGGATTTGTTCCAAAAATACAATGATGTCCCAGCAGTCTATCCGGCTACCCTCCGCACACGCACATGGCCACACAAATGTGCACGCTCTCACAGGCAAACAAAGTCATCCCTTTCCATAGCTGGGCGCTCAGGCCTCCACGGTGGTCTGGCTGGAGAGGGATGAAGGAGCGGGAGGACGGCAGATGTCCGGCCTGGTTTCTCACAAAGACTCGTGAGTGTGGGACAACGTTAAAGGGGTGGAGGCACAAGGAGAGGATTAAATACACATTCAAAATGACGGCCAATAACGAGTGTTAGAGAAGCTGTACCTAGTATTAATTATAAAAGCTAAACACTCTGGCCCACAGTGTTTTGGTAAAGGCTGTGTGCAGAGGGAAACTGCAGGTTTGGGGGGTCCATATGTCCATGGGCTTTTAGGGGGAAAGAGCAGATGATAGGAGACAGCATTGAGAGGGGCGATATGAAAAAAGAGGAAGAGTTGGAGAGGGTCTGGGGTCCGCGTCAATCATCCTGAGCCTTTTTGTGTGTGCGTGGGCACATCCTCATGTCTGCTCATTTGTTGCTGTATCAGTCTGTGAGTAACTCAGTCAAGTGGAATGGGAGGTGCTGTGGGGAATACAATAGGGGGCCTACAGAGGTAGCCAGCAGACTCTGCTCTAGTCTCCCATTAACCCTTAAACGGAGGACTTCCAGCTTCCCTTTAAAACTCCTCGACAGTGCTCAGCATGAGCTGCAGCCAGCGGCATACGTTTATTTATCTCATAATTTCCTTAAAGGCAGGGTTAAAGGGTCAGCGGGTTGTTTTCTCTTAGTCTTCAATAATCCCTCATGCATGCTAATCCATGTCCAATTGCTCAGATGTGGCAGTGTCATTGTTTGTTAGCCTGATAATAATTGAAGAACAACAGTTTGTATGGCAGATGTCTGCTTAGCCAAGCATTTGGGAAATATGTAAAACCGCTTACTGAGTAATGGTAAGTATTTTAAAACATTATTCATTTCATTATTGGAGTATTTTTAATTGTTTATCCTTATTCATAATCTAATTAATCCATCTATAATGTTTTCATTCTTTATAGCCCTAAAATCCACACACTGAGATTCAATAAGAGTCTAGAGGAAATAATTTATTCCTTGATTGATTCCTTGAAATGATTTATTCCTAAGCAAAAGCCAAAGTTAAACAGTTCACTGGCGGGCAAGTCACAACTTGAAACACATCACTAGCGTGTGAGAATTGTGCTTCTGTGTTACCCAGCACCAGTGTAACATATGATCATGATATCATATCACATGTACGTCAGAACATTATCGGTGGTCTGAGCTCATTTAAAAACTAAATGTACCCACTTACTGTGACTCCTGTCTTAGACATGCAAAAGCATCTGTGCAGTGTGTGTATCTGTGTTTTTATAATCAGCAACTAAATAGTGGTCCATCATGGTGCAAGCTGATACAAAGTCAAACTCACTGAAACCAAGGGTTAAAGTAGATTATAACTTTCAAATGACATTTTGATGATGCCTTTGAAAACTTAGCTTTAGTGATATGTTAGTGACCCTAAACCTGGTTACATACACCAGTAAAGTTTGCTGCTGCGTCTCAGCCCACTGGATTGCAAAGATAAAAGAGATATCGGGCTGGCAGGAGGTGAGCAAGAAAGCAAGTGCACACCAGCTCACTGCCACATCATAATAGTGGGAGAGTTGTGTTTCCATTCTTTCCTTTTCTCCCTTCCCCCTTAGAAGCTAGCCACCCAACCCAAGACAATTCGATGATTGTGTGATCCCTCCACCCCCACTGTTTTTTTGAGAATAGTTGAACTGCGTCAACATGGTGGGGAGTGGGAGACAGGATATTGCATAAGTTTTATTGACTGGCTGTTTAGGTTCCTGACGCAGCTGGATTTGCCTCACTTCCTGAACAATCCTAAAGTAATCCTAAAGTAGTGTAAATTAGCTGAAAGTGTGAAGTCGAAATTTTCTTCATATAGAAATGAGAAAATGTAAGGTCTGACAATAACAACAGCCTCAGGTAGAGTCAACACCCACCTTTAGCTTGGGATTATTGACACCTGTAACATATACTTTGTACATTTTTGTTCCCCACAGAAAATGCTCATGAAGAAAAACTGCGGAGGCAAATCGAGGACAATAAAGATTCGAGTGAGTCTTAAGTTTTTCTTCTTACAGTATTTGATTGAAACTCACATGCACTGTTCGTCCTGAAGGTAAGCTTATACCTTTGATTTGAGTGGTGTTAATTTAATGCACACGCAGCCTTTCCTTTTATGCACAACTATAATAGGCACCCGGGTCCAGGGTTTCCATTGACAGCAGTGATAAGGTTGCAAGGTTGCTCAGCCCCCACGAACAGCTCAACCTGTCTTGTCACCAGCACCTTGATGTCTGTCCAAGTGCACACTGGGACAGTATGTGACTTTTAGAGCTTGGTCCTTACTGCAAGAGTCAAACAGTGATACTTAAAGGTCCTATATTATGCTTTTTTCAGGCTTTTTGTTGGAACTGTTTTGGACCCCTTTACATTAATATATTATGTTTTATAACTTCCTCTTTTGTAGTTCAGATTAAATGCTGAAGGTATCAGGATGAGTGACAAATGTATGGGCTTTAGGACACAGGAGTACTGCCTGGTTTCACGTGTTTACGTAGCGCGGTGAGATCCTAGTGTTTCTAGATCGTTAGATGTGGACGGGCTCAGCACACAGGATTACTCAAACAAGCCTAAATGAAACCAAAAAATACTCTGTGTATGTTTTAGGTGCATAATAGGGTAAAGAAAAGTTGCCTTTCTATCCAAGAACGAATTCTTAGTTTTAGTAAAAAGATCCCTAACTGTAGAGTTAGATGGGGATATCTGAAGTAAAGCAGTACCTGGAGTTTGTGAATGGTGTTCATGCTGTTTGATGGTTGCCCGCTGGTGAGAAACAGTGTATTGCCTAACCTGAAAGAAAAAATATCAATGAATCTATGTATTAATAGTTTTATTCATTCACCTTCCACTTATTCGTGTTAGGATTTGCTGTTGGCTGAGCCTCTCTCAGGGCGGGTAGTCGCAGGTCTGACGCAGAGGAACACACTGCCAGAGACATCAGTCCCACATTCATTGACTAGTCACCAATTTACATGATTGAACTTATAACCTCTTTGCTAAATTGCTTTGTACAATAGGCTAAATGCTATTTTGTTTACTGGCTGTAAGTAAGAGGTACTAGATCCATTGTGTCCCTTTGCTGGCTAATAATGAGTAAGTTCACATATGATGCATGGGACTTGTCACTAAAGACTAAAACACCTCTAATAACTTACTTTTAAACAACACCAATCTACAATTTCCATTTAAGAAGAGTACATTCTTATTCTGGCTAAATAGCTGTGTAAAGAGAGGAGTGTTTTCATAAGATTGTGTCTCGGCTGAGGTCTGTGAAGGGGTTTTCAAACACCACATCCAGTTATCATCTTTGTACACAGGGTTTGGTTGTGTTTTGTTAGTGGGTTATGGGAGGATTGGAGAGTGCAGTGGAACAAGCCTGGGCATCTTGGCACCGAGCGGGGCACTCCAGACGGACGCACAGTGTGGTGAGAAAAGTGACGTTATTATCACGTTGTGTGGGCTACTGTCAGTGCAACCTTATCACACACTTGTTTATGTAGACACATCCACCAACTCTAATGCTCCAGCCTTCTCTGTGGCCCTAACCGAGCAGAACAAATGTGTAAAAAACTTTAAAGGAAGCACAAGTGATGAGTGATGATGAGGAGGAAGAAGAGGAGGTGGAGTGATGTGCGGTTGGTTCCCTCGTGGTGTATTTCCAAGGATGAAGTCATTTTCCATTAATAGACTGGCCGGCTGTCTGTTGAGCTGGCCTGATACATAGAGATATCGCTCATATTCTTGTGTTCTCGCTGTTGTAGCTGCTAGTGTTGTTGTCCTCGTCAGTGACGTCTTTGTGCTTTGGGTATGTTCCAGTTCATAGATTTTTTTAAAGAGAATAGACACACGGCCACTATTTGGATTGATGTTCCCCCCTACAAGTCTCTTTCTCTCTTACTTTGGCCTCTCTATCCCCTGCCTGGCTCCATCTTTTACCCCTTTTATCTGTCAGCCCTCAGTTTCTTGGCCTGAGTCCAAAAGAGACACTGAATCCTGACCCAGGACTCTTGCTTTGAGGCTTGATTCAAGCATTCAAAGATGGGAGTTGTTATGGGGTTGTGGAGGTCGGTGGCTTCAGTTTAAGGGGGGCTAGTAAGGAAAAGCAGTAGGAAAACACAGCTTTGGCTTCCCCTCCAGGGGTTGGAGGTGAATAGCGGAGTGGTGTGATGAGAGCTTCCCAGGCTGTGGGCAGAGCAAGACTGATGGCGTCTGGTTTCAGTCACCGTAAAGAATGGGCGGAGAGGAGGGCGAAGATTGATTGAGATGAGGGAAATGGTGCAGATATGGAGGGAGTGGAAGGAAAACTAAATGAAGGGAAAACTGGCATGCCTCTTTTTTGATTTTAGATTAGGGTCAAGTTCATGCAGTGGATGTAATGCAGAGAAATGGTTAGCTCAAAGATCACGGCACACTAGCTCGGTGAAACAGCTCAGAGGCGTTGCTGTTAGCTTAAAAAGAAATATTAATGTTTTATATATATATGTTGAAAGATTAGGGTTAGGGTTAGGATTAGCTGATATCAATTTGAAAGTATGGCATGTTATTTGTGTTAGCCCTGTGACTAACTGGCCATTGTCCAGGGTGTACCCCGTCTAAGGCCCATTGTTGCTGGGATAGGCTCTAGCCACCCACAGCCCTTAACGGGAATAACCATGAGGAAAAAAGACAGCCAAAATGTAACCTAATTTGATTGTAGTATTAACAAGTAAACTCATGCCCGCACTGAACCTGGAACATCATCCTCAGAAATTGAGACCATCCAGAATAGCTCATAAATTTACCCTCACTATATTTCCAATTTGTTCCTTAAACCTTTCCAAACCCTTCAAAGCAGAAGCGATCCAGCTGTAGCCTGTTATGCTACTGCGTCTGCCTTTAGAGTGTCTTAAAGGACTTCTTCTTTGGGGATTTGCACTTTGCGTGACCTTTTTGGGCTCTGGATATGTGTTATCCTGCAGATGTGACAACAGGACTGTGAATGTGCTGGGGGAAAGCATCCTGATCTATGACTCCTCTCCCTCTGTTGGACCGGCCTGCTGATCCCATGTGGAGAACAGTTAACAGCAACATAAATCATAGTTACTGTAACATGTTCTTGGGGTGCAACTTGATTTTCTATGTCCTGGTTTGTGTCTGTTTTTGTTATCAATGGCAAATAATGCCTATGTAGTAGTGGGAATTGTTGCTGTGTTACTGCTGCTCAGTAGTCGGAGATGGATCCCTAAAGATATAGCATAGCAACACATCACGTGCCCAGTGTAAAGTAATGATGTCACCAGGTTGCTTTCCAATAATGTTGTTTGTTTTGTGCCATGGCATGGAGGTGAAAAACACTGGACATTCAGAGCTACAACCTAAAAAAAAAACAAACAAACAACAACACTGGGATCAAACTGGAGCTCCACAGACTTCTTTCCCCCTGAACAGGCTCTGGAGAAAGTGCTGCCTCACTGCCAAATCCAACAAAGTCATTTCCTGTCGTTTCCTGTAGGGAGGAAAATGACCAGGGCTAATTTTAGACACAGAGCTTGTAGAGCAACGAGAGGCCTGGTCGTGCTCAGCAGGGGTCGGGTTTGTGTGTGTGGAAAAGTGTAAACCTGAATGAAAAAGTAGAAGTGTTTTGACTTGTTTTAATGAGGGCCAGGCGTTTTTCCACCAGTGTTTCTCACGGTCTCAGGTACATTGATTAAAATCATCTTAATGCAGAAAAATAGCATTGCTAAATTGAGACAAAGCAGCTAACCTTTGTCTATTTGGTTAACTCAAATCTACTGTGCTGTGCCAAGATCAAAGAAAAACACAAAAGCTATAAATAAATCCTAGTCCATGACCATTTTCCTTTTCTCTGTTTTTCAGAACTTGACAGGCAGCCGTCCTCCTCCCAGGTACACCTACGACCCGTCCATCTTTGCGTTTCGGTCCCTAAGCACAGTGCCCCCCTGCAGCCCCCTAAACTCCAGTGAGGATCCTCCCTGCTCATAAGGAAATCCACTCAGTACTGCCAGATAATCCAGCACCCAGAGCCCATTCTGCATTCCCAGACAGACAGCCGCTTTTATGTGGCTTCTGCTCCGAGACCAACAAGTGACTGTTAAGAGACTGACGGCTTTAGAAGCACACTTAAAAACGTCCGCTGGTCAAACTCTTGCACACTCAGGTAATCCTCCTCCTAATGCTGAAACCTGCAGGGTACAACATGCTAAACAACACACTAATGTCCAGGGGTATTTCAGGTATTGCATGTCTATAAATATCCAGTTTTTATGGTAAAGAAATCAACTGTGGACTATTAGTTGTACAAAAGGATGGGGCAACTAATTTGAAAGAGAAGGTCTAACTCGGACCATTTTCAAGGAATATAATGCATGTAAGACAATCATTGGTACCAAGGGTTCTTCCTTTGAATGGTTACTATAAGATTCTTGGTAATTCCACATACTAGACACAGTGAGACAAGTAATCTTAATGTTGAAATAAAAAAGGCAGTGGTAACATTTGTCTGATAATGACTTCTTTGGCTATGAATATGCAGGTCATGAGATATAACCAACTGTATGACTGTAGTTGAATAGTCCATTTTTGATGATGTACTGTATATTTCTTGATGACTGTCACTTTTAGTCAAAGTTGAGTACATGTATCCTCTTTCCTTGCATGGAATTCATTGGTTTGCAGAAGGAGAGGTATGTCAGTATCAGAAAGGATCACAGTAGTTTGCTGCACATTTGGCAAAGTGTAACCTGTGCTGTGTATCTGCATAGCCTACTTATATAGCGTGCCATTATTTTACAATACTACTGTACATGTCATTACTTTGAGGTAGAAGAGGACCCGGTGTATAGACGTCTCACTGTCTTTATAAGTCCCTTAATGCCTCAGAATGACATGACTGTTGTATGAAATGCAAGCTAGTACTCGGTTCAGTACAGTCAGTTATTAATGAACTTTTTGATGGATGAAACACCACTGAAAACAAGGACTTTGCTGAAGAGAACGTAACATTGTGACTGCTGTCCTTTGTTGCACAAAATGAACCAATAAACGCCCTGTGGCCTCTTGTTTGGGCAAACGTGTACTGTTTTTTATACTTTTGATTTTATCATTTTGAATAGCTATTATTCATATCTTTGGTTTTTGTGTAAAAGATGGTCTGAAAAGTAATTTGGAGTTTTAAATGTATGATTATACCTTCTAATGTATTAATCTCAATTCAATTTTAAAGTCACTAAGGCCCCACAATACAGGACTTAACCAGGAAATTTAACAAAGGAAGTAGTAGTAGTGGCAGTATTAGATAGTAGTCATAGTAGTGGTTGCTGTGGTAGATTTCGCTGTGTGACAGCAAAAAGTACTTTTTACTGAAGTAACATTTAATACTTTTTAGTCAATACATTTGTCGAAAAACTTTTACTTCTACTTGAATAAAAATAGTTGAAGTACCACCTACTCTACACCTCTGAAATTGAAACTTAAATTTGGAAAAGCTAGAGGTGTGACACACAAAAGGCACACTGGATCAATTTGGGATCTAAAATAGGACTCAATACCCAGACTCAAGTGGTCTCTCTGTTGTGTTGTTCACATTTCTGACTTAGCCCTAGTGCTATAAAAGCAAAAAAAAAGGTCATTTGATACATACAAGAACATCTTTAAAACAGATCTTTCATGCTAAATTATCATCTCAAGACAGTCCAGGTGAAGAAACAGAGGATGTGTGTTTTCCATCACTCATTAGTAGGTCACACACACAAAACTTCAGTGCAAAGCGCTACAGCCAAGACCACAAGCCTCTTTATGCCAGATCATACTCTGAGAAGAGCTCTTTGTGTGAGAGGCAGCTTGAAAGAGAGAGAAAGGACCTCTGACGTCAAAACTGGTTTGGGTGTGAACAAGGTCTACTAGTGAACATCAGACCAACTGCCTGAAAATCTGTAAAGTGTAGTACAAATGGGTCAGTAACAAACATTCAGATTTAGTTTAATTACATTTATATAACAAAATACAATCCTTTGACATTTTTGACAACATGAAAAAGAGCACGAAGTATTTGAGAATACAGAAGCAGGAGGATTTACAGAGTGAGGAATCCTGCTTTAGGCAAACAGTCCAAGTGCTGACTGGCTCACAGAGGCAATCCTGTTAAAGGGAGAACTTTCAGAAGGTTGGGCCACGTTTGCATGCGTGTCATTGTAGACACAGACACACACACTTCACTTAGCTTGAGTCATTATCAGCTTGCATTTTATCCAGTAAGCCATCCAAGTGTCCAGATGGTCAGAAAAGCTGCTTCAATGCTCTGCCTCTTTCTCTCTCCCTGCTACGCATTCTCCTTTGGAAAAAAAAAGGTTATGCCAGCAATTGACTAGAGCCAAATAAGAGTGGGATACAGATTGGATGTCAGGTGAATTTAACTGCAAAAGACGTCGAGCAGAGGGCTGAATTCAGATCAGTTAAAAGTTCCCTCTCTGTCCTTTTCTATTTTCCACTTGGTTGATATATTGAAGGCAGCTAATTCAAATAAAAAGGACAAAATTCAAGTGCTACCCATCTTTATGTACAAAAGTGCCAGCAGGCCGACTGCCCAGTGTCTGCTCGGCGGGACGGGCAATTCTCCAGCTTTCTCAATTTAAGTGAATTGGGATGGTGTGGTTTTTGTTTATCAGTCTGTAAATAGTCCCAAAAGCTGAAAAGGGTGCATTATTATCACAACGAGTGGGTTTGGGACAGTTTTATTGGTCTGCCTCTTTTATTTCTCAGAATGACCAATAGCTGAGAGTTAGCTCTAGAGCGAAGCCCAGTAGAGTGGAGGCTTTGTATTGTGCGTATTCTCCGAAGTATAAAAGCTGGGGAACTTGAGACAGAGTGCTCTCTCAGTAGCCATACTTCTCATTTAGATGTGTGCGGCCATCTCCAGTCTGACCTATAGGGAATAAAAGAAGAAACATATCAAAAGTGTAAAAATACATCATTGCCTAAAATCATTACAAAATCTGGTTTGGTAGCTATTTCAAAATGTACTTCATTCAAGCTTCTCACTTGAAATAACTTTGATCTGCATTGGAGAATACAAAAAAATGTGAAAGCATGCAAAGTATAACATCCATAACTTTTTTCCACATTTCACTTACCTACAGGAGGCACCCACACACAATAATCAGGATCATCATCTGGATACTGCCCACCAGAGAGCGGCACTGGTGGCTAAAGACACACAGTAAATGCATTAAAAAGTACAGTACAAGCTCTGCTGTATTATACTAGCTGCTGTATGCTGCAGCCTCTTACCCTGCTTGGGCCCATGACTTTCTTTTTCTTTTTGGGAACGGACTCAGCTGCTTCCTCCCCGTTGCCTTCAGATTTAGACTCTATTATATATTTAAAGATAAATGGGTACAAAGTGGTCAGCTACTACTTTATGGTAAAAGGAAACAAACGTGTGATTGGATTTAAATAAGCACCTGAGCAAGTTGGAGCTGAGGCAGTTTTTTTGTTGATGGCGCTTTTATGAAGCTTTTTCACTGTTTCTGAGGGCTCCTCGTCCTTCTGTGGTTTGTGGCTTTGCTCTGATTGTTACAAAAATAAAAAACATATATAATTTATAGAAAACAAATTCACAACTCTTATGTTAACTGTAATCTTTAGAAGGACTTTGTTGTGAAGATCTGCTACCCTCTAGTGGAACTTAATGGCATTGTACAGGAAAATTTGCAAAATAAAAATATGCCTTTAAAACTCATACCTAAATTAATTTGTGTGGATGAGCTCGCACCCTTCGGTCTGGGCTTTTGTGTTAGTTCCTCTCTCTGTGCTTGTACTGTTTCCTGGGATACTGATGCCCTGGGGTCCTCTGCTTCTGTATCAGGCTCAGCCATATTTACACAGTCTTTAGTATCACCATCATCATCATCCTCCATTTTGTGCTCCTTTTCCTCCTCTTCTTCTTCCTCCTCCTCTTCTTCCCCACCTGGAGGCAGTTCTTTCATATTGAAGAGCTCAGCAGGCAAATTGGGCCGCTTTGGGGGCAACTTCTACAAAATGTATAAAAAAAAAAAAAAAAAAGTAGTGAGTATAAAGAAAAAAAAAATATGGCTTTTTATTTTTTTAAAGTAATAAAACTTGGTAAATTTTAGATCAAATAATTAAGGCATACCCCAATGGTACCAGTCTTGAGTTTGAATTTACTGCCACCCTTCATGGCTCCAAAAAGGGGTAAGGTTTTTTTAGGCTTTTCTGTCTCAGAACTGCTACTGCCACTGATAAAATAAAACACCAGCATCATGTTTAAACATTAGTACTTAGATACTATAAAATTTTGTAATGCATTGTAATGCATACCTAGGCAAAAGTGAGGGCATCTGTGCAGGCCTTGTAAGTTCAACCAGTTTGCGGAGCCTCTGGGCTTCTTTCCGCAAGTCGGCAACATGAACATGGAGTTTCCTGCGCTCTATACCATCCATTGCAGCCTCGCTCCGGACTGCAGTCATGAAAGCATCCAGAGGGTCTTCAGTCGACAAACTAGAAGAGTCTAAGAGACGTGGTAAGAAAATAGTTTATTGGACACACACACACACACACAAAACACTTAGGCCGAACAGCAGGTCAAGACTAACCTTTACTGCCAGCATCAAGCTTTTTCTGAGTCTCTGCCAGCTCCTTTTCCACCCCTGCCAGTTTGGCCACCTACAGAAACATAATACATAAACATTATTTTTGATAAGAAGAGGGCATTGTTTTACTTTTAGCTGCAGGCACTGCTAAATGAATTTATTTAAATTACTACATTAACATTTTCATAATTTGCCCTTTCAGTCTTTGATGATCTTCCAGCACACTAGGTTTTCTCTCTGTTGTATGTTAATCATTTTAAGGCAATCATAAGTTGTGTTGCTATCGCTAAGCATACATGTGTTTAAAACATTTGTATAGCACAGCAAGACAAACCCACCAGTGATTCATAGGTCTCAGGCCGCTCTTCAATCTTTCCTGCTTTTTTCATGCGCTCCTGTCTCTTCCGTTCCACTGTGCCGGTTCTATCCAGGAAGGTATCGTCATCACTGTCATAGTAGTCTTCGTCTTCCCAGTTCTTCTTCTTGCGCTTACGAGACACTGGACATCACACATAAAAAGGGTCCCATTACAACCTGTAAAATGGCAAATGGTAATGTCAAGTGTTGCCCCTGAGCTTTTGCGCCTACCTGCCTCCTGACGCAGCAGCCCTCGAGCCTCCAGCATCCGACATGCCTCCAGGCAACACTGAATGGTCGCGTCTTTCTTCTTCCCTGTGTGGGTTAGCTCGGCCACCAACTGCCTCCCCAGGGCATCATCCACAGGTAATCTGCCAGGGAACAATAATAGAATCATTCACACACACCTAATGTGGTCAAAATGTTACAGTATGCGTTAATACCACCTGGCTAATATGCAGACCCATATGCAACAAAATGCAATACTCTTACTATGTAATCCTGACCAGCATTAACGTTGTAGCACTTCTGTTAGATTGGACCAGCATTCAGGTGAATCACCTGTCACTTGCTGCCTAACATATCCCACTCACTAACAAGTGTCAGGATGAAGAGGCAATCTGTGTTTTTCAATTCACCTGCCAGTGCATAATGTCATGCTTGTTTGGTGTATGTTTTAACCAAATGTGTCTTACTTAATTCTGCAAAGCCATGTTCCCGAGCCTTTTTCTTCATACTCAAACTCTAGCTCCTCTCCTGTGATAGATACAGAAATAATTAGAGTTAGCGGTGCATAAAAGAACTGCTACTTTTAGATGATAAAGAAAACTGTCAAACCTTCTCTGTCATAAAATCCCTGGAGTGCTTTTTTTGGGTCTTTTAGGTAAGCTGCTTCCTGGTCCTCTTGAAATTCAGTTGAGAATGGGTTTTCCTCATTTTCATCCTCAGCAATTGCATCATCGGCTGGACCAGAAATGTATGAGAACAAAGAGAAAAAAATACTGCCATTAGGGGGTCATGATGTCATGAGAGTATATTTGTACTAGCACTGTAACAGGCTACTCACCGATTCCCCATGAGCAGCCTGAATCCTCATTTGATGTTTTGCTCTGGTTCATCTTGCCTTCACCGTTTTCTTCCTCCTCTTCCTCATTGTCAGAACCACCTCCCATCATCCTCTTCTCCAGCTCTTCTCTCTGCTTGTGGGCCCGTTCCCTCAGCTCAGTGACAGTAAATTCAGACTCTTCTTCCTCATCAAACTCTGGACCCTGCAAACAGTATGGCCTTTTGATTATACATTAGGAATACCAATGAATGACATTTAAATTAACACAATTGTGTGGCTATAGAAATCTAGTGTAGGTATGTCATTCTTGATCTAGTTGAATTCAATTAACTGAATTTTATTTTGACTTTAATATACACTTTTTACAATAACATAAATACCAAAAATCATTGGTTTCCAAACTGTGGCACGGGTACCACTGGTGGTACACAGACTTCTTCTGGCGGTACTCAGGAGTAGGGCCTGGTACCATTAAAGGATACCTTTGTGGTATTGAAAGAAAAGTTACGATACTACCAGTATTGGGAGAAAAAAAATAATAAAAAATTGTATTGTGTGTATATATATATAAGTTTCAGTATTTAGTCGGACCTTTAATGGTTCTTTGCATGTATAAATCAAGTAAATATCACAGAATACAAATTACTGGTTTTAACTTACAGCTGAGAAATTTTATTCAATACTATTATGTTTTATGAATGCAGAAGATGACTTAGCACACCATAGGTATTGGAAAAAGCATTGCTCAGGTATCGTTTCTGAACTGTACCCAGCCCTACTTGCGAGTCTTTTGCAGTTCAAATTCTGATTTAGCTCAGGATTCCATTCCAAAATTAAAACCCAATATATAATGTAAACAGACACTGTACCTGTAAAATAAAAAGCCTTGTACTCCCACCGAACTTCAAAACATGTCCCACTTTGAGCCTGATGTAGGTCTTCGGAGGGATCTTGTTCTTGTTGACCACTGTCCCGTGTGTGCTGCCCAGGTCGTGGATGTAAAAGCCCCTCTCCTCGCCCACAGACTCCGTGTCCCCGGACTCTCCTCGGTACTGAATAATGGCGTGGTACCTGGAGATGGACGGGTGCTCCAGAGAAACATCACACACGGGCAAACGTCCAACAACGAAGAAGCTCCTGTCTTTAAGAGGTACTGTGTTTACTATCGCCCCGTTTTTGAGAATTTCTATAGAGTATGGGATTTCCGGAGCCTTACCGCCCCAGCTCGGCTCTGTGTATGGGAGAGGGGGAGATTTCCCAGGTGGGGGACCCTTTGGAGGGAGCACTTTGGATTTAGCTTCTGGTTTTGTTCTGACAGAATCCGTCTGCTTCTGAGAATCACCCGCCTCCTTTTTAATTTCTTTCGGTGTCTCTGAACAGGCTTTACTTTTCTCCTCTGTGTTCTCAGCGTTCTTGTCCTCTTTGGCACCGCCTGCTTCAGCTGCTGGGGTCTTGGATGGAGCAGTGACAGTGCGCCTGTTTGACAGAGAAGGCGCTGCGAAAACAGCTGGCTTTTTAAAAGGCTCGTCTGCCTCTACCTCCACTTTAGGCACGTTTTCCGTTTCGGGTTTTTCATCCTTGTTTGTAACCGAGGAGTCCGCCGTATCCATTGTGGGGTTTATGTCTTCGAGTGTGTTTTCTCCACGCAGCGCAGACGACGGGGAAGCGGCCATGTTTATTTGGTGCGGCAGTCAATTTGGACCGCGGCATACGCCACTTTAAAACTAATAAAAGCCAGACATTCATTTGTAATCAATTAATGTAAAGTAATTTATTTAAATTTCGGATATATTAAATGTATAGAGGGTCAACATTATTATCGTTTATTAATTATTATATTTGCCTCGGAACAAAACATTACTTTATTGCTTACCGGACACATATTGAACAAGGACAGGAAGTTTTTATTCGTTGAAACTTGCGCCACAGCTAGGTACTAAATAAAAACGGATGCTTTACCCACATCTGTTGTAGGTTTTTTTTAAACTTTGCACTTTATATACATTACTTGTAGTAAATGTTAGCAGTTTTTCACTATCAAGCTTAGCAGCAAAACCATCACATTCTTGTTTACATTTTGGGTTCATGCTGTTTTATCTCACTTATCTATTGGCATAGAATACTTGAATTGTATTTAAACTGGAACGTTTAATGTTGGTTTCTTGACAAAATGTGGCTGGTATAAATGTTCAGATTTGACTGCAGTCCCTTTGTGCTTCACAGACCTGTACAGTTTCACGGCTCATCATGATGCGTTACTGGGGTGAGATCCCGGGGCCTGCAGGTGCTCCTCCCAGCCGCAGCTCCTTTGACCTGCTCCAGCGTGAGTTTCGCTCCGTGGAGATGCAAGATCCTCCGCTGCACCAGCCGTCTGCACAGCGTCCGCGCCCCACCACAATGCTAGACATTCCCTCTGAGCCCTGCAGCCTCACTATCCACACAGTGCAGCTTTGTCAACACACACGACGCCTACGGGGACTCTTAGCTGCAGCCCAGGCTCAGGCACAAGGCCAAACCTCTGCTGCATCTGAAGGAGGGAGGTTAGAAGAAGCAGACACAAACCTGCCACTGCGGGCCCCTACTCCTCCAGCCATGCCAGACGACCTGCTGCCTGTAGACAGCAAAGCCCCACAGCAGCCCTTTAACCTTCGACACAGCGACCCTGAAAGTGACTTCTACAAGTAAGTTATTCTGAGTGTGTATGAAGTAAGGGATGTTGGCCTAATATTTATACTATAACACACTACACATTACCCCATGGCCTACTGTATAGTTCAGATCATTGGTTACAAACAAGTTTAGCTTGTCCATCCTCTCAGTAAAACAGTAAGTTAAAGCCAAACCTTACAGTATTCACAGTAAAAGTAAAGTAAGTAAATGACGAAAAAAGGAAAGTGCAAAATTCAGGCTGAAGTCAATTTCTTTTACGAATTAAATTAATACATTTTCAGCCTTACTTTACTGTGTACGGTTTTAAGCCTGGATAAATGAGGAGGGTTGTGTCAGAAAGGTTATCAAACAGTCATTAATTGGATTTAATTACACATGGTTTAGCTTGAGTTTTATCTATTTAGAAATGTGATTTGTTTTGTGGTACGTCTTAATTGTTTATCTTAATTGGATTGCGCCTTTGCTAAAAACTGCTGTTTTAAGTACTCCTTAAATTTGTCTTTGAAACATAATACTTTTTACTTTTTTTACTTTTTTGCTACCCAGGGGTAAAGGTGAACCTGTTACAGAGCTGAGTTGGCCGTCCTGCAGACAGCTCCTCTATCAGTCAGTGGCCACAGTCCTAGCTCACGCTGGCTTTGAGTCAGCCCAGGAGAGTGTACTGGAGACGCTCACAGACCTGGTTCATGAGCATTACCTGAAACTCACTCGGCTGTTGCGTGTGGCGGTGGACAGAGAGGCACGGCTGGGCGCCACAGCTTTCCCAGATGTGGTGGAGCAAGTTTTTCATGAAGCGGGCATTGGCAGTGTGCTCGCTCTGCAACGTTTCTGGCAAGTGCGCATAAAAGACTATCACAGTTACATGCTACAGGTAAGAAAATGGTGTGAGATTTTTCCTGTCTGACAAATCTTTTAAATTAATTTGTTAACAACTATGACATGCCATGAAGTATTTTAAAGTGTTTAAAATGGCCACTGCTTCAGAAAGAAAAATAATAATGAGCCAGCATGTATCTATAGTTCATGATAAACTGTGTCTGATTCACTGCGCAACATTTTTTTTATTCCAGTTAAGCAAAGACCTGTCAGAGGAATACGAGCGTCTAGTGAACCCAGAGAAAGCCCTGGAGGACTCCAAACCTCCCAGGATCAAGGAGGAGCCCTTGAGTGACATCTCTTTCCCTGTTAGCGAGGAGCCAGAGGCTGACCTGGCATCTGGGGACCAGGCTCTGCCTATGGGTGTGCTGGGACCACATGGTGAAAGGCTCACATCAGGCCTGGACGGTGACCAGTCTCCTCACACCTCAGGTAAGACTGACAGTTCAAATCTGACCTAGACATTATCATAAGTATGTTATTACTAAAATGTGTCAGTCGTAGTGTGTTATGTTAGTAGTATATTGTGTTGCTTCATTAAATGCATGAATGCATTTGGCTTAACACACAACCAGTCAGAAAACTTTAGGCACTAGGGCTGGGCAATATAGTGGATATGCTGTAGTTACCTAATTAACTAAACTAAGCCTAGCAAGACAACTGCAAGACCGCAGTGTGCACTGCTTATTTATCCCTGTGAACATGGAAAAATAAATGAGGCTAATATCTTTTCCATTTCTGTTATGGATCACACTGAGCTCACGTACAGTAAGTCTGCCTCTTCTTTTCCTTACCCCAGTTATATCATTGATTTTCATATTGCAACAAAAATGATACCGGTATTATAATATGATATGGCACAGCCCTAGTAATTGTAAAAACATGAATATATTGTACTGCAACTATAAAGCAATATAAAGCTGTCTGTCTGATTATTAAAACATAGCAATGTATTGCTTTTAACCCTTTTACTTTGTTTCTAATCAGGTGGAGGCGGTGCCAACAATTCCCCGCTTTGGCCTCAGGTAAAAATAGAGCCACATGATGGCGACGATGGCCAGGGATCCAGTCACCACCACCACCACAGTGTCCTGGGGGGAGACGTGTTTGAGGAGGGGGGGCCCATGTCCACGATGAGTGAGTCTGGGGGGGCCATGGCTCCTTCTCCAGGGGTCGCTGCGTCTGACGGGAGCTACGGCTCTCATTCACCGGACTCTCTCATGGGAACATCTCCTGTCTTCAACCAGAGGCCCAAGAAACGCAGGAAGATGTGAGGCTAATCCTAAAAGAAGCCCTTATTTTCAAGGACTAAAGCTGGACTGTGAGCTGTACAGCTGTGAAGTTCAGGACTTGTATGCAGCTGTTGTGAATATTGAAGCACAAAGATGAGGCTTTTGTAGTTTTCTGCTTCCGTGTTAATTAGTGATCAAACCAAAATAAACCATGAATAAGAAGTGTGGCAATTTATATTAATTGCCTTTATTGCTAGAAGAATAAATCTCTTTTCAGGTTTCTAATGGGTTGATTTCAGTCATTGGATTATTTGTAGAAAATTTAGAAGTCTTTCAATTAGCGTAATGAATGGAAGAACAGGGGAATAAAAAGGGTTTAGAAGCAAATTGTTTCGTTAAACAAGCTAATAATTCAGTAAACAGCTTGTTTTCTCAAGCTATTAACTTTCCTTTTCTTCAAACACCAATTAGAGCCTGTGCCATTTATTCATATACAAATATCCAACAACACTAACCCAGTTCATATTATGATGATATATTTCCAGCGGCTCTTTCTTTCCTACTGCGGTTCACATGTATCCGGCTGCACCATAACGGCACACACAAGCTTCACACACACCTGTCGACCTGAAGCCGCGGCGCCAAATCAGCATCTGTTTCAGTAATGAGACAAAGCTGTGAATGCAACACCAGAGGCAATTATAGCCGGGTTGTCTGCATCACCAAGGCGGCATCAATCCAGACTTAATAGCAAATTAATTACGGCATGCATAGTTTTGCATGCAGAATGAGCAGGTCTTTCTTGAATACATGTGATTTTCTTTTGTGTACAACTATTGCATTTCCACAATTAGTCAGGTAATTGGCTGCATACATAAGAAGTGCCAATGGGGTCATGTGTACTGACGCGCAGTTAGCTGCACTGATAGTTGATTTATGCATTTTGCTACACACAGTGAATAGCGTGTCAGGGAAATTTGCATTGCTCATACAGTGTAATCTTTTTCCATACCAAGAACTGAGCAATATCACCTGGTTCCATGTTATTTCCTGCACTGGCACTGGCTCATAAAATTTCACAAAAAATTGCAGCTCAATGTGAGTAAATAAAACAACAGCCCTTGGTCCCTAAACCTCTTATTCATGTCATTAGAACCCTGTTGCATGCTTATAGTCTTTAGGGTTTCTCCTTGAGCTGTATTTTGCCTCCACAAGGCACCTGCTCAGGGGAACCGAGGCCATTTTAAGGTAGTTTGTTAACTTGTCAAAAAAAAGTGCTCAGGGGAAGTTCAAGGTAGAGGTTGGTTCTGCAAAGTTTAATGGCACTGATTGGTGAGATGCAGGTGGTTCTGTAACATTGGCTGGTGTCCTTGTGTAACCAGTTTAAAGGGACTATATTATGCTTTTTTATATATATTTTTAAACCAATATTGGTCCTCTCTAGAACAGCATTGCAAATTTTACAACCTTTGAAATATTATTTGACTAAAAAAAAATGTATGAAGTACTTTGCTGGTGCCATAAAGAAACTTGGGAAGAGACCAGCAGAAGGCAGCAGAGTGTTGCTTCTTTTGAAAATAATCATAGAAAAAGAGCACTTCCTTGAACTTTTAATATGAAGCCATTTTACTACAAAATGAAAAATAGCTGAGCTGGAGTGCGAGAGGCAGAGGTTTGTGGAACTGAGCATTCTTAGGCCTCAGAAACTCAGCACCAGAGACTATACAGGTGTGAAGGAAACAAATCACAATAACAGATCCCCTTTAAATGATATTTTATTAGGATTTGTGAACACTGCCTTGTTGTCAGAGTGCAAATCTTTTTCTTTAGAGGCTTGAAAGATGTAATTTGTGTGATGTGACCAGTACATAACACAATAATTTATACTATATAAATACTGGAATCATTATGTTTAATAGTATCTGGACAAAGGGCTTTTTAACATCCACTTAGTTAGAGGGCTCTTGCCTTGTGGTGTGAACCTGTGCAATGTTTGTTTTGTCATTTACACTGCTGTGTAATGCATTAATATAAAGCCATATTATTACTTTTTTATTTCATTCATGTCACCACCAAACACACAGAATCACACTAACACATTCATGCACCAATGCCACTCACACTGAAGGCAAGGTGGGTAACTTGTCCAAGGACACAAGGCGAGTGTGTAAAATGGGGAGCAGAGTTTAAACAGCCAACCTTTCTCCACCTCCTGAGTTACTGCTGCCACAAATTTGTCAGATTTTATGTTCATCAACACTATTACAGTAGACCTAACTACTATTAAGATCGGCAACTTGGCCACAAAAGCACTGACTTCATCCCTTTTAAACAGCTGTAAAGTGCAAAGCAAATGTTTTATTGATCTTTTTAGCAACTTCAGCAAATTTAATAACCGAAAGCACAGGCCCTATTATATTTGTACTGTGACAATGTGACCTCCTCAGTTTGTCAACAGCTGCTAAGCAGGAATGCACTGGGGAGAATAGGTGTAATTACAAAAATGTCAAGATGTTTTTTGAGCAGGGGTCTAGTATAGGGCCAGAGCACAGGGAGCACTGGAAGAAAAGGACCCAACAAATGATTAATTACCTCTCTACGTGCAGAGCCATTAATTTAGCATGGAATTTAATCTCTTCAGCCAAGTTGTGAGTTTGTGAGCGGAATAAAAATGTGTTTAATTTTTACACAATGGGCCTGGATGGTACTTCAGGGTCATCCAATTCTCTGTTTGTGGAACTTGAAAATGAGACGGCTATCCCAAAGCAATGTCATCTCAGAATTCAATAAGTAATGAATAATAGGACAAGATATGAGCTGAAATAGATAGGCACACATATGATTTATGTCATAAACAAAGTGTCCCTGTCTGCTGCATGCTACAGTTAGAGCCGTCTCACTGCACCGCAGAGAGGAGAACACTGATTGCACAGTGTCTGGATCAATCTGTAGGTATTTTCACTTATTTTGAAAAATGTACAGTAAATTGAAATTACACATTTTCTTTGAAGACAGTAGGCAAACACTAAATTGTGCGCAATTGTACTTAAATTGTCTTTATTCTTATCAGGTTAAAAACCTATAATTTATGACATTATACCTTTTTTACAGGTGCATTTACTTTAGGTACTACTTACATTATTACATTATTTTAGGCGGCACGGTGACAGTGGTTAGCACTCCTATTTCTTTCTGTGTGGAGTTTGCAGGTTTTTCCTACCACCAAAAACATGTACAACACATGTACAACACATGTACAACACATGTACAACACATGTACAATAGGTCCCCCATGGGGCCAGGACTCCCCTGCAAGAAAGATTCTGAATCTCAGTGGGACTCCTGGCTAAATAAAGGTCATGCAGAAGTTTTTTCTCAGATTTGGACTTCTCTTCTTACAGACCATTTAGACTTGGACTTGTGAACATGAACTCACTTGCGAGTCTTGCTCTGTGTAGTTTGCTTTTAACACAGAAAGCAGAGACAGCACTAAAGCGCTGAGGACTTGAGAAGCTGGTAATTAAACTACTACTCTACCCCAGTCATTTAAACACGCAGATGAGTGGAAGTTACATGTACAAATACATGCAGTATTGCTCTGAAGCTGTTCTTTTACATTTATTTTAATTTGGTAGCCAGAACTTTTAAATAATAGTTCACTCAACCCAACATTCATAACATGATCAAATGTATACATATTATTTCCAATGTCCAGGGGTACTTTCTTTTCTCAAGCCATTTATTTCTTGTTCCACTGGAGGGCAGTGTTGTGCCACTCCATAAACCGTACCTTTCTTTTCAGGTGGAGGAGGATTAAGTATTCTGTGCTTACCAAAGGGACCTGGGCACTCCCAAGTCTTATGAGCTAGACAAGAGTTTTATGGCATTAAAAAAGCTTCAGCACACTGCAGTGATACCAGATGAATACCTCTCCAAACTCATGTGTCGATGTAGTGTGCTAATTTTCTGCTAATTTGCTAATATCCCCATCCCACTGAGACACCAAGCATTTTTTTTTCTTTGCAGCAAGAAGCACAGTCAGATGACGTGATATGCCCTTTATCAAAATAGTAAACATTTCCACAGGCCTGCCATTAGTTAAGATTGGGATGTTGAGGTGTGTTTGTTTTGCTCAAATGTGCACCCACACATCATTTTATCCTGATATCTTAATTGCTTGTCGGTGGCAGCAGCCAGTTGTTGAGGTAAGTGGTTTCTCACATCTGCCTTTTTGCGGGCGCGGAGGATAGAATAACCAATTAGGCATTCTGCATGTAGCCAGCAGCCAATGTACAAAAATAGCATGACCATTTTCTCATTCCATTCCGCCACAATTGATACGGCTGTGGGTGATGTATTCACGTCAGGCGCTCAAAGCACTTTAGATGATGGTATTGATATCGTAAAAGAGGCCCTCGGTCCCTGTGCGCCTCATCTACTGTACTGTGAGAGTGTTCATACTCGTTAAATGGATCAGATTTAAACGTGCCTTTTGACTGACTGCAAAATGTCTGTCCGTGCCTGGTATGCACAAAAAAGGCAAAATATGGTCCCTGTATCGGCGCATAGCAGACCCATGTATCCACTAAAATCAGGTAGCTAGGCTATGTTTGTGAAACTGCATTTGTTATAGTTAGAAGCTAAACTTTTCCCATCAGACTAGACAAGAGATTTATTTTTATATTGCCCTACATCAGAACAACAGTCGTCTCAAAGGGCTTCACAGACTGTAAAGGCAACATCCTCTGTCCATAGTCCCTCATCAGGGTAAAAAAAAAACAACAACAAGAAAACGCTGTTAGCATTTCTTTTTGGGACTATCTGCAGCAATAGAGTACAATGAAATACAAATACTAATTCAAAATCTGTACGGACATAACTTATAAAATACCCAAAGTGGGCCCTGAAAAATTTTCTTTAGCCACTCATCACTTTGAGGGGCTATATTATGCATTATTCTGAGCTTTCTACCATGTTATAATGTTGTTCCCTCATCAAAAACATAACAAAACAAAAACACACACAGTAGTGTTCAAAAGTTTCTTTTAGTCAGACAGGAGTGTTTGTTTACCTGCTTTACTAGTTTTGGCTACTTCCTCTAGCCTTCGTCAGAAGCGTCACGTGTGACTAAAAGAAACTTTTGAACAGTAGTTTACTTAAGAAGACAGTATGAATTTCCACAAAAGCACACACAGTAGTGTTTTGCTTCATTCACTCCTGTTTGAGTAATTCTCTATTCTTTGGCACGGCCTTTCTGCGGCCTCAAAACGCTTGGTCCCTGCCCATTCCAGGAAGCACTGACCAATCAACAAGCCCTCTACATCCAGTCTATTCTCATTCATTTATCTAAAAAAAACTGTGTACAGCTTTTTTCCCACTGATTCCTCAGAGCTAATTTTCATTTAGTAGTAAAACAACATCATACGAGTTTAAGGAAAATAAAAAGCTCTTTTTATATGGTTCTGTTCAAAAGAGCATAACAGCACTACACTTTGCTGCCCTCTGCTGTTGTCTTAACCTGTTTCTTTATGACAGTAATAAAGTAATGTGTGGATTACAAGGTTTTTAAGGATTTTAAGGGTTGTAAAATGTGCCGTGCTGTTCCGGAGGTGACCAAGATTGTTTAACAAAATAAGAGCATAATATAATCTTTTTTTAATTGATTGTTTTTGCTAATACTTAAATATACACTGCTCAAAAAAATATAGGGAACACTTAAACAACACAATGTAACTCCAAGTCAGTCACACTTCTGTGAAATCAAACTGTGTCCACTTAGGAAGCAACACTGAGTGACATCAGTTTCACTGCTGTTGTGTAAATGGAACAGACAACAGGTGGGAATTATAGGCAATTAGCAAGACTCCCCCAATAAAGGAGTGGTTCTGCAGGAGGTGACCACAGACCACTTCTCAGTTCCTATGCTTTCTGGCTGATGTTTGGTCACTTTTGAAGCTGGCGGTGCTTTCACTCTGTGGTAGCATGAGACGGAGTCTACAACCCACACAAGTGGCTCAGGTAGTGCAGCTCATCCAGGATGGACATCAATGCGAGCTGTGGCAAGAAGGTTTGCTGTGTCTGTCAGCGTAGTGTCCAGAGCATGGAGGCGCTACCAGGAGACAGGCCAGTACATCAGGAGACGTGGAGGAGGCCGTAGGAGGGCAACAACCCAGCAGCAGGACCTGCTACCTCCTCCTTTGTGCAAGGAGGAACAGGAGGAGCACTGCCAGAGCCCTGCAAAATGACCTCCAGCAGGCCACAAATGTGCATGTGTCGGCTCAAACGGTCAGAAACAGACTCCATGAGGGCCCGACGTCCACAGGTGGGGGTTGTGCTTACAGCCCAATATCGTGCAGGCATTTGCCAGAGAACACCAATTTTGGCAAATTGGCCACTGGCGCCCTGTGCTCTTCACAGATGAAAGCAGGTTCACACTGAGCACATGTGACAGACGTGACAGAGTCTGGAGACACAGTGGAGAACGTTCTGCTGCTGCAACATCCTCCAGCATGACCGGTTTGGCAGTGGCTCAGTAATGGTGTGAGGTGACATTTCTTTGGGGGGCGCACAGCCCTCCATGTGCTCACCAGAGGTAGCCTGACTGCCATTAGGTACCGAGATGAGATCCTGAGACCCCTTGTGAGACCAGATGCTGGTGCGATTGGCCCTGGGTTCCTCCTAATGCAAGACAATACTAGAGCTCATGTGGCTGGAGTCAGCAGTTCCTGCAAGACCAAGGCATTGATGCTATGGACTGGCCCTCGCCCGTTCCCCAGACCTGAATCCAACTGAGCACATCTGGGACATCATGTCTCGCTGCATCCACCAGCGCGACTTTGCACCACAGACTGTCCAGGAGTTGGCGGATGCTTTAGTCCAGGTCTGGGAGGAGATCCCTCAGGAGATCATCCTCCACCTCATCAGGAGCATGCCCAGGCGTTGTAGGGAGGTCATACAGGCGAGGAGGCCACACACTACTGAGCCTCATTTTGACTTGTTTTAAGGACATTACATCAAAGTTGGATCAGCCTGTAGTGGGGTTTTCCACTTTAATTTTGAGTATGACTCCAAATCCAGACCTCCATGGGTTAATACATTTGAATTTGTTGTCAGCACATTCAACTATGCAAAGAACAAAGTATTTAATAAGAATATTTCATTCATTCAGATCTAGGATGTGTTATTTTAGTGTTCCCTTTATTTTTTTGAGCAGTGTAGTATCACTGCTTTCAGCAAATTAAACCTATGTACTCAAGCCCAAATTATTGTCCATAAAGGTTGTAGTAGCATCGTTTCGTAAAAAGTGAGTCACAATGAAATGATTACAACTACATTTGCCTGCTGTTTGGAAAATAAAATTGACACCATAAAATGTTCACAGATGGAGTGGGTCACCTGTATCGATGACAGTGAAATTCTTTTGTGTCGTGAACTTGGCCTGCAGTATCCTGACACACTAATACGGAGGTTGCACTGGTTTGTTACATTTGTGGAGCTGTGGCACTGTGATGAGTCCTCTGTGTCAGTTTGTTGATATGGAGAAGATGACACTATTCCATCCCGTCTGGTAACTGTTGGCACTTTCCCCTGAAACTGTCAAAACACTTTTAAAATTGTGGAGAAAACTGCGAGTGCAACTAACCGCGCCAACTGTCGACAGAAAGATGCGACAGGAAGAGCTTATTTGATGTAAGTGACAAGATTCAGTCATGGTGGTTATCGCTGCAAACCTACTGACTTAACCTCTTTGTAAAATCACAGAGCATTCAAGTTATATAATCTGTTTTATATCAAAAAGCAACAAACTTTAGGAGCTATTTCAATATGCCAACTTTACAGTGTACCTGCGAAATGACACTGCTCCTCCTCATAAACAACCTACTTATTATGTTTCTCCCACTCAAACTTAGTCATCAAAAAGAGCTCCGCATTCAAAAAAAGATATACATTTCTTTCCAACTCCACACATAATTCTTGGAACATGTGTTGTTTTCTACTTTTCATGCTTTTCAAAGTTGCATTGCAGCTAATTATTGTTAAAATGGAGGCTGGATGAAGTGAGCGCCTGCTGAGAGCACAGAGAATCTCTTTTGTCAGGTGAAATGAGGTTTGTGCGGTTGCTTCATAGGCCTCAGTAGTTTTTTGTACTTCAGATAAAGATGAGCTCTTCTCGTTTGCAGTTCTTGTCCTCTTGATGTGAGCTCACACAGGTTTCTGATTGATTAGACAGAGCTGAAAAGTACTACAAATATTCCATGGTTTGTTATGGTGTCCTTGCTGTCTCCTCATTGAAAAATTATCTTTCAGTTATTTTGCTGAACTTAAACATTACTGGCTTGTTGATATAATATAACTAGGGCTGTCAACGTTAATGCGTTAACGCATGCGATTAATAGAAAAAAAATTAACGCGTTAAAATTTATTAACGCAAATTAATCCCATGATCTGTTTTAGCGGACACCAGCGCTTCTCAAAGCACTTTGGAGGGCGTCAAGCCGTGTCGGGGGCATGTGACCGTCTTGGAAATGCACGGATATCACAACATTGACTTGCTTTCACTGTGAATGACCCACGCGTCCAGGGAAGAGAAAGAACCTGCCTCACACACATTTGCCGTGGTTCGACTTCAGGATGAGTCCACCTCTTTGGCCGCTGCACTACAGCCCTCTCCTTTCCCTCCCCTCAGGAGTCTCATGTAAAACCTTTTACTAATAAATGTTACGTGTGCTTTTTACATCGCTTCCTTTCACTGCCTCTGTCTGTGCGCGTTCCTGGGAGCTGTGCTTTCTGTGCGTCCTGGACCCGTGGTGAGAGCGGGGGGCGATCCATGGCCATCCCTGAACTCATGGAGCCACAAACTCCATTCATTTGCGGTGTTTTGTTTTGTTTTTTCCATAAAGCGAGCGTCAGTTCTCGACTCAGAGCGGCAGCCTCACTGCGGACAGGTGACCGTACCCCACCCCTGACAGGTGACCGTACCTCGCCCCTGACAGGTGACCGTACCTACTCCGCCCCTGACAGGTGACTGTACCCCGTGCCCCGCCCCTGACAGGTGACCGTACCCCGCCCCTGACAGGTGACCGTATCCCGCCCCTGACAGGTGACCGTGCCCCTGACAGGTGACCGTACCCCCGCCCCTGACAGGTGACCGTGCCCCGCCCCTGACAGGTGACCGTATCCCGCCCCTGACAGGTGACCGTGCCCCTGACAGGTGACCGTACCCCCGCCCCTGACAGGTGACCGTGCCCCGCCCCTGACAGGTGACCGTACCTACTCCGCCCCTGACAGGTGACTGTACCCCGTGCCCCGCCCCTGACAGGTGACCGTACCCCGCCCCTGACAGGTGACCGTATCCCGCCCCTGACAGGTGACCGTGCCCCTGACAGGTGACCGTACCCCCGCCCCTGACAGGTGACCGTGCCCCGCCCCTGACAGGTGACCGTATCCCGCCCCTGACAGGTGACCGTGCCCCGCCCCTGACAGGTGACCGTGCCCCGCCCCTGACAGGTGACCGTGCCCCGCCCCTGACAGGTGACCGTACCTTGCCCCTGACAGGTGACCGTACCTACCCCGCCCCTGACAGGTGACCGTACCCCGCCCCTGACAGGTGACCGTGCCCCGCCCCTGACAGGTGACCGTACCCTGTCCCTGCGGCGCTGAGAGGAGCAGAGCAGAAGCTCAGGTGTCTGCAGTAGATTTAATGCAGAGCACAGTTCAGCAGACACTGTTATCTCAGTTACTACACAGACTTATTAAAGGCTCTCTCACAATATTCAGAAGTTACTTCTGAGATGTATTTTTTATCTAAGTTAAAACACACTCCTGAACCTCTCTAAACATTTTTTTTTTTAAACGCTGCATATTGTCATGGAAAATCTACCAAATTATACATTGTGATTATCAGATTAATCACAGCCCAAGAGTGTGATTAATCTGATTAATTTTTTAAATCGATTGACAGCACTAAATATAATATATCAAGACTAAAGTCGGAGTTGCTAAAGACTAGGTCAATGTCATTTTTTTTTTCTCGTCTCTACTTTCAGCATGAAAAACAAACTAGACCCACGTGCCCAAGTTTAAGTCATTGGTTCACAGGTCAGAGCTAAGTCCTGAGTTCTGGCCTGTGAGAAGAGATGAGTAAAAGTCCTAGTCTGAGTCCAGGACTCACGTTCTGTCGCCAAGACCAACTCCTTCCCAGTAACCTTAGACTTTTTGTTTCCAGTGTTGGTTCTTCCTTGGACCTGCCTGCTCAGATATCCACTGTTCATTAGCTGGTGGATGCATTCATTTGGCTCGTGTACCAGGTTTCTCCAGCTTGTGTCCAAGGCTGATGAACTGGCAGCCACCTCAGATGTTCCTGCCAGGGCTAAATCTGAGATCCAACTGTTTCCTGATGTGGATGCTGGAAAGGCCAACCAGTCCCTGGCCACTGATCCTGGAATGACAGTGACTAAACTGAACATGTACCTCTTCCAAGGCTTTTAAGGTTGCTTCCACCTAAATCAGGAGGTCCACCTGGTTTTGTTGTTCTTGGCAGAGGTAGAAGTACTCAAAACCTGTACTCAAGTAGAAGTAAAAGTATTGAACAAAATGATTTATTGTATAGAAATTAAAAAGTGTTAAGTGTAAAGTTTAAAGGGCTACTTCTACAAATAGGCTACAACTACTGTTCCCAAACCTTTATTGAACCTGTGCTTCTGATTGCAAGACAAGAATATTAGCCACTTTGCCAGAGTTCAAAAAATACTTGTACCCCAAAATTTACTCAAGTAAAAGTATAAGTAGAAAATGTATTCAGAAAGTATACTGCAGGACGAGCATGTTATCCACTTTTCTAAGAGTAAAGAACTCAAAAGTTTTCATCCAAATTACATTTTTATCCAAAAGATAGCCTACAAAGTAAATTATTTCAGTAAAAGTATCTTGTTTTGGCTCATGTCCAAACTGGTAGCAAACAAAAGCTGAACATTATTGTTACATTGCTCCTCCATTGTTTTTTTTCCTCCTAGATCACAAAGGACATTTTGAGTCTAGCCTTTAGCATCTTGTATCATTCATTCTTAAAGCATCACACAAGATGGGCATCAAATACAACCGCAGGAAGCTCCTGCATACTGGCTGCAAAAGGCTGATTAAAAGAAAGGTTGCAGTGAATGAAAATCAAGAAGCACTTCTTTGGATTGTGATTAGGCTAGTTTGTGTCAAATCAAGTCTAGCAAAACTCCCTCTGAATGCTATTGATTCTCTCACATAATTCACAGCAAGAAAGTTAAAGTGATAGCAGAAAGAAAGACTTCAAGCCACGTTTCAAATGAGTTGGCAGGGATAAGGTTAGAGAGAGATGGCGAGGCTGACATTTATTATCTGTCGTCACTAAGAGGGCTCCTCCAAAATGACAAGAAGAAGTGAGATAGGAGTGACCTGCCTTGAGCTCCAGGTCCTGACAACTTTGTTTGGTGATCTTTGCCGTGTTCTTTCAGCGCGGGCCGCTCAGATGAATAGGTGACATGATGTTATGATTGCTTTAGCATTCACAGTGACAACAGTGAAACAGCACTTTCTTTGGAAATTGCCTGTTTTTTTGGCCTGCAGCCTGTGAGGTCCTAACAATAGTTTACTTGAGCTCAATTAACTTCTGTCACGCTGTTTAATGAAGCTCATTGAAAGTCTGTGTTTCAGCTGAGTTCATCTCACACTCCCTTTTTTTGGTGGTTTTAAAAGTTGTGGCCTTCAAATGCTCCTTTGGCTACACAAATGATTCAATTACTCCTCCTTTTAAATGTGCGAGCGGAGATAGCAGCTTGGTGACCAGAGCACGAGCGAAGAATAAAATTAACCTCAGCTAACTCCTATGCCCGCTACACTTGTATTATGATTTTCTATTAAAATGCTATCTTGGCTATAATGAATTCAGTCCATTCAGTCCAAAAGAGCCAGTGCTTGCGTAAACTACTTTTTGTTTGTATTCAGGTAAACTCTGAGATGCTGCTGACGGCACCACACTGAATACTAAAGAACATTTTGTTAAACATTAAGAAGGGGAAAAAAAATGCAGGTTTTTAAAGCAATCATGCAAACTGGTGACATGGCAATTACTTCAATTGAAAAGCACTTTGAAAAAGAGTAAACAAGCTGAACAGAGAACGCTGTGTCCAATATGGATAACATAGCATGCATTCATATCTAAAACACTGTCGGTCTGCATTTTACATCCCTGATTTCACAGTGACGGGGACGTGTGCAGGGTGGTTAGTGCTCCTACCTCTCAGCAAGGAGGTTGTGGGTTCAATCCTTGGGCTGGTCAACTATGATCTCTCAAGGCGTCCTCCCCATGTTACTGTTGATTCTCAGGTATTCCAGCTTCCTCCCAACAACCAAAGACATACATGTGTTTGGAGAATTAGTGACTAAAGTGAATGAATGTGAGTGTGCTGTCTGTCAGTGTACAAAAGACATGATTTTAAAGGTCGCCAATTTTGCTAAATCAACTTTTTTTGAGCTTTTAATCATGTTATAATGTTGTTTGCACTTCAAAAACAACCTGGAGTAGTGTTTTGTTTCTTTCACACATTTGAGTAATGCTGAGCCGCTGTCCCATACGCTCATTCTGACAGTTTCAGCTCTTAAATTGCCGTCACTACAAAACAGTCAGACTGGTCCTCTCCTGGTAAAGATATAGTGCCTGGACTTAAACTTGAAGATCTTCTAGTTCAGGGGTAATTGCTCTGTTTATTGAGCCACAAAACATTTAGCTCTCACGATGGGAAAGAATCTGAGGAAAGCAAATCATTTGTTCTTTTAGTGAGTGAAGTTAGCCAGTGATCTGTATCCACACCGAAATTAATCATTAATAATTTTGTCTTTGGCCCATTACTGTCTATGAGCCCTGTGATTAATTGGTCACTGTCTAGAATGTGCCGCGCTTAAAGATCTCAGTCCTAAGCCGTCCTTAAAGCTGAGGATTGACTGAGGCCCGGGACTATCGCCAGTATGCATTAGAGGAGCCATAACACACACTACATAACCAAGTATAACATATGTAAATCTTTCCTCTCATAATCTCCATTGTCATTGGTTTGTCTGGGCTAAAATTAGCTGTTAACCCCATGTAAAAGGTCAAGGTATTGGGATTACACAAATGAGATATTAATGTGCTAATCTAAAGTCATTGGAATATTTTACTGGTTTGCAGCGAGCCTCCCATCCGTCTCTCGTTTTCTCATTGCCATCTGACGCTAATTGCAGTTTGGCTTCAGGAATGACCTTCTTGTATGACTCCTGACAACATGAGATGATAAAAAGCAAAAATATTCATCCACTTCTAATTAAACAGCATATGGCAATGTGACAGTTATATCTGAAATAACAGCCAGTAACCCATTAAAGACATTTTTAGACCCAGGTTGACACTGTTCATAAAAGTGGAGATTTGGTGGTTTGTTAGTTATGTTGTGTTTGGCAAATGTACAGTAAAATAAGCACAACTATAAGATGGATTTATTTGACCTGAAGTATTGCATTCCTAACACCATCTGCATCCATTATTTTTTTAAGGATTCTGGACCAAGATAAGGCCAAAGGTACTACCCCCGGCCTCAAGGGGTCAGTAAAGAAACGAATTATTCATTTTAGTGGATTCTTAACTATTTTAGGATAAAGACTTTGTGGCTAAAATGATTAAACATTTATATTTAAGTACTATAAAACACTAAACACTAAAAGTTGTGTTAAAACATGGGATTAAAAACATGTTTGAAGCTGACTTTTAAAACAAGAAGATGGTGAAGAAAGTGCCAATATCTAATAAAAGAGGAGAGTAAATCCTGTTGTGTGTTGGTGTAAACTATAAATGAAATGTTCTGATTGACGCTAGCTTTATTTTCCAAAAAACTCAGCACAACATTGTCATAGAAATTTTATCTGGTAAAGTTCTGACTTAATACAAACAGACAGAGAATCACTGATGTCAATCAAAACAGAGATTTATTCAATTTCTTGCAGGCGAGGAGACGAGTTCATACAAAGCACAAAGTTGTCTGGAGTGAGAGTCTGTGTTCTAAGCTTTTAAACAACAGTTGACCCTGGTGCTTTTCCACGGCTCATCAGAGCTGCAGCTGTAGCATCTTCATGTGTGAGTGTGAGTGTTTGGGTATACAGACTAAAAACATACCAGTTCTTCTTTTACAGTGTAACATAATATCCACACAAATATCTCTAACAAATACTTAGCTCATCCTCTCTTGGAATACAGCTATTTATCACAAGGACAAGTATGTGTTTAATTTAAAATAACATTTTCCCTTTTATTTCTGTTCTTTGGCTTGTTTTGTTTTTTTGCCCGAATGTGGATTCTCTCTCGTCCAATCAACTCGCAGCAGTGCGTAGCTCCACCTTTTCCAAAGTGGTCCAGAGCAGACCCAGAGCTGAAGCCTCCTGGCCTAAAGTAGCACAGTTTGGTTCACTTTCTGGGACCACTTTAGACTGCTTTGATAAATGGAAACACCCCCAAACTGGCCCAACCCGAGCTGTACCGCTCCAGTGTAAATGTGCTTTTAGTTAATATATTACTACAACTTTATTCTAATGTATACCACTTAGTTTTCTAAGCTTTTCTTTAGAAAACTTTGACAGTACTGGCACTTGGTAATCACATTGTTTAAATAACAATCATAGTTATAGCTCTAAATCATTTTGCAAAGGAAAGCCAGGAGGAGCCAGACTTCTTGGTGCCAGACCACTTTGAGTTTCTTCTTACAAAACAATACCATGAAAAACGAAATGTGAAATTTATATTGTCAACGTATTTTAGTATATCATGCTAGGTCCATTACTTAAAAACACCTGTCAGACAGGTAATAGCGATGTGTTTTTAGTCTGGAGCTAACTTTAGCGCCTGTAGCCGGGGGTGAAGGAGAGAAGGTACCTTGTGTCATGAGGGTTAATGGTGCTTGGCAACATAATTACTCAGTCTGCCCTGAAAGAGCGAACAAAGCCGCTTTATCTGCCTTAACCACAAAGTCAATCTCTAAGAAACTCGAAGGGATAGCCCACACAGCTCGTACCACTGATAGCTGAGTTAACACCTCCACTAGCATCTCCCAGGATTTCTTAAAAAGCCTCATTTTTGACATTTTAGTTCCTTTGGCAGAGCTTGAATCAAGAGGTTGCTTCCACGCTTTTCCTCCAATAAGAAGTGGAGCTCGATAAACAAGATCAGATTGCACAGACAGACTGGGGGCGGCAGACGAGGAGGGGGACTGTTACCATGGAGAAGGCCCATACGCCACAGTCAGGATGCTTGATTTGATGCAAGAGAGTAGGGACTTAAGGGAAGTAACAGACAGAAAGGTTAGGGCAGCTAATGTCCCATGTTTTTGCTGCTTTAGGAATGCTGAAGAACCCGAAAACACAGTGGTTTTGAGAAAAGGAGGGGCAAACATCAGCAGAGGTTATGCAAATGTTATGTATTTGCAAGTGCACTGGAGAACGCGAAGCAAGGCATCGGCGAATAATAGAGCAACAGTACAGGGATCACACTTTTGTTGAGTTTCCATTTCACAGCTTTACAGAGAGCCACAGCCAGTTATAGGCCACTAGCTTAGTAATTGATTTTTGTTCTTTTTAGCTGAGATTTTGTAACCCCGTTGACATTTTTAGCTAAAGAATACAAGCTTGGAATCTCTCCGACTAATGAGATCTTCCAGCTGAATTGGTTGTACCAGCATCATAACTGTTTATGAGGCAGGCTTCATGCAGTGTTTTAGTTTCTCTGATTGGTTATATATTTTTTATATTGCCTTATATTTTCCATGACTGCCTTATGTTTTCTGATTGGTTAATGTCCACCCAGTTGCATTTAATTGGCATCCTTTTGTTATATTACTTTATCAACATTTTAATGGGATAGAGAAAACAATTAGGATAGTAAATAATGGGCCTATGAAGAAATTATTACTTTTTAGTGTGAATGTGAAACACTGTGAGTCTAGGATTTGTATGTAGGATTTCGTACCATTACAAGACATGGCCACAGATGCTAACTCCAGCCACAAGGGGTCAGTAAAGGAGCAAATGGAGCAAATGTTTATCTTCAGTGTCTTCTTTGCTACTGTGCCACCAGAGGCTTGCCTAGTACTAGTTCTGTTCCTGCTCAAACTAAGCATCTATTTAAACTAGCCTGCAGAAACAAAGAAGATAGCATAATGTATATTTTTGATGGCATATTAAAATTATAATTCTAAATATGATGAGAAGGAAGGAAGACCAACATGTCCGCCAAGCCCTCAAAGCCTGTGGATATCCCAGTTGGGCATTTTCCAAATCCAGGACAAGAACAGAAAGGAACTTGAAATAAACAATAGAATGAACAACCTGGTCATGCCATATGTAGCTGGACGTTCTGAAAAACTCAAATGTATTTTGTAATAGTCACAACATTTCAGTACAATTCAAACCTGGTAACACTTTCCAACAGAGACTTGTTCACCCTAAGGACAGAGTCCACTCACAAAGCTTACAGAGCAATGTGGTCTACACTATTCACTGCAGTGAAGGATGCAGTGATCTGAATATTAGAGAAACCAAACAACCCTTGCACCATAGAATGTACCAGAATAGGAGACATAACTCAACTGGACCACAGTCTGCAGTCCACCTCCACCTGAAGGGGACAGGTCACTCCTTTGAGATTTTAGCCAGAGTGACTGGTACAAACGTGGCATGAGGGAAGCTATTTTTGTGAACCTTCTCTGAACAGGGGAGGAGGCCTAAGATTTAATCTTCCTTCAGTCTACGACTCACTCCTGAAATAAAAACACCAACACACCGAATTTCACATCCAAGTTTCACTCTATTAATAAAGCATAAGAGGCACCTTATGCTAATGGCTCACAGGTAAGAACCCTGCCTGGGACTCCAGTCCTGGCTGTTCAGCTGCTGATTGTTGTTTACTGCCCTGAGTCTCATCAGGTTTAACCACTCCCTCTGGGAGGGAACTACTGTGTATAAATCTCCTCTCTAACATCAGTTTTCCTCAGAAATGATTAAGCTCTTCAGAATAAGGGCGAAATGTCTTCCAAAAACAAACCTTGTTTAGATGACTTTCTTGTTCAGCCTTTTTTATGATGAGCCATGTAGTTTTCTTCCTGTCACACATTTCTTGTGGCTGGATTAGATATCTGTAATCACATATTAGACAAGTGCCACAGCTCTCAGCATGAATAACCATCTCCTCAGCAATAATGTTCAATCCTTGTTCATAAAACACATACAACATGAGCCTAATAGAGTTTTCCTCAAAAATTCTTGATTCACTAAGCCAACACAAGAATTGCATTGTTCTCCTCTGTGGTACCATTTAAAATGGTCTTTGCACAGCTTAAGATGCAACAGAGGAGTCATAGAAGTAAGGAGATAGAAAAAAATATATATATTATTGTCAGAGGAGTACATTGTAAACCTCCAATAAACAGGATACGGAGGAAGATTTTATCGACAGATAATAAAGTATGACTCCATAATATTATAACATATTTACTGGATCTTTCCTTTACTCTGCTTGTGCAGTGCTATTGGCTCCAGGGTCACCTAAAATGTGTCTACCTTGGACGTGTGAACAAATAAACAGTGCACCTTCATATTCTCACACTAACTTTAACAGGTTATATAAAATCCTGCCTAGTCTGCCTTGTCTGAGAAAACTTTGTGAAAAATGAACTCTTTCTATTATATGACTTCTTAAATGAATTTTAAAACATTTCTGTAATGCTCTATTCTGTTCTATTCATTCAGGGACATGCTGAGAAGGACTGGACCGGCTCACAAAAGTAGCATGCTGATCTGAAAGAAGGCAGAAGAATAACTGTTCACCATCTTTTGCGTCATCCAGATAATGATGATTGCCAGTATCCCACCATGCTTTGGCATTTAGTAATCTTAAAATAGAAGTTTTGAATGTACTTTTTGGCATCAGGCAATTTAAATAAACTTAAACTATATAAATGAAATACAAGGCACTGATTTGACTGGAGACAATATTGTAAGTAGATAAAAATAGCCCTAAAATAGCCACATTTATTCAGTAATTCAAGTGTGGGTAGTTGGTTGGGTTTGTTAGCAAGATAATGGTAATGTAGCAATGAAGAATAAATAAGATGATGTGGGTCTGCAACACAAAGTGGGTTCAGGATTTTTTTTTCAAGGATGTGACTCAAGCCACAAAGGGTCAGTAACAAAAAACAAATGATTAACTTTATTATTTACTATTTGGAGATATAAGGGGGTTGTGACACAGTAGATAGAGTATTTCCCCACAAACTATGGGGCTGTATAGACTGCAATGCTGGCCAGGAAAACGCAACAGTCATGCCTTTTTCAATTTGTGTCTACATGAAAACCCTTAAGGTGAAATAACAGTGGGTGTGAATATCTGTAGTAAGCCCATGAGGCCAGCAGATGGTGCTGTTTGTGGTGGATGTAATTAATTAAAGGTCTTGAGCCATTGTCTTTGTGGAGATTTTATTATTCTTGCAGGAACTGAAGTTGCAGCAGTCCGACAACCAAGTTCCAGAGTGGGGCGGTCATTGTGACGTCTGTTGGGAAAATCAGTTAAAATATATTTATCCACCACACTGTTCACCCTGCTGACAAAGTCACCAGTGCAGAAAATGCCACAGCCTAATACTTTAACCTTTACATTATGTTGTCCTCTTGAGGAAAACTGAGAAACTCTGGAGCACTTTTAAGGCTTTAGACATGTATTAATGGTTATCAAACTGTATGAAACAGAAAATAACCGTATTTTGAAATCATTCGAGCGGACATGGACGGTGCTATTACGTTATTGTTCTCAGTGAGAACTTGTTTTGAGATTTTATATGAATGCTGTGCGCCCTAAGCTGCTCCCCGCTGTGAGACCAAAACACCTCTCCCAGCTTTTTCAAAAGATTGCGTATTCGGAAAACAGAAACATGAATCGCATTGTCACCTAAATGGCCTTTAGATTATATATTATAAGTTTTAATCCATGTCTGGGCCAATGCGAGACAGGGCCAATACCTGTGAGTGAGTGCTTTAAGTGACACAAATAATCATCTATGACACATGTTGAGTCAGTCCCTCGTTTTACATATTTTTGCTGTTACCCTCATACTATAAAAAATATGTGTTTATCTTGAGCAATAGAACTAATCCAGCTGGCACAGAGTACTCTTTGTGTCAGACCCAAGCCAGGATAAATGTAGAGGCTCACATTGGGAAGGGCATCCGGCATTAAAAATTGATGTCAAATCAATAAGCAAGCACCAAAGGGTTTATTATTTGCTGTGGAGGCCGCAAAAAGTAAAAAACAAGAAAACAAGTTATTGTTTTATTGAAATAAACTGGGTATAAAAGTAAACTGAATGTATTTTAACACGATAATGAACTAAAAAGAGAATGTTTACAAGCTTTGTAGCACCATACAGGAAGAGGACGGTATGCACCTGCAGTCATACAGTTCATCAAAATCATATCTATGTCAAATGCAGCCACAGTGGATCATCCCATAGGTTCAGTAGTATTCGATTAGAAGCCCGCATCCCACTATCAGTCATCGGGACGCTGCTCAAAGGAGGCAGCTGTAAGGCGTTGGAAGCCGGATGGAGCCCCCCCCCCGCTGCTTCGTACAGCTTAGAGCTAAATGGATGTGAGGTCTGGGCCATTTTTACGCCGACGAGACGCTGCGTAGCTCTGGACGGCTCATCAGTCAACCCGCTGGTCCCTCCTACAGCACCGCCATTGCTCTACTTCAAGGGTTTCACTTACAGGGAATGGGATGTGCTCAGGATGCACAAGCAGCGCACAGAGGGGTAGAAGACAAAATAAATGTTGATCCAAGTGGAAAAATGGAAGTAAAAGTGGGCTTTGCTTTAGGATTATTTCACAAAGGGAAAAAGCCTCCAAAAAATTATTTTCAAAGCGAGCTTATGTTTTAGATTACAGTAGTATAGGCTATGAATAAAAAAAGTTTTTCAACGTACAAAATTCACAAAATTGTCAGTAAATAAATAAAAAGAACAAAAAATAACAACTTTATGAATATTGACCTCTGCCAAGGCACTGGTCCTATCTTGCTAAGATATAGTGCCCAGACCTGGACTCAAACTTGAAGATCTTTTAGTTCAGGGGTAAATGCTTTGTCTGTTGCACCCACAAAACCCTAATATCTCACAATGGTAAATAATCTACTAAAACAAATACAAAAATATATTTCTGTATTTATTAAAGCACACGTAGTTAACAACATTTTTCACACCACACAGTACTATAAATGCAGCCAATGTACTTCCTGGGCAAGTCCCAAGCCTGAATAATACTACTACTACTACTAATAATAATAATAATGGATTGGATTTATATTGCGCTTTACAAGCTTCTCAAGATTCTCAAAGAGCTTTTACAGGTTGGTTCATAAAAGAAAAACTAGTTAATATATTAAAATAAAATATTCATAGGCAAAAATCGGTCTTTTTGAGTGGGGTCTGTAGTGACCCTGATAAGGTTCTGTTTATTAAAGTGAAGTAGTAGACAGCAAGTAGCCCGACAAAGTCACAGAAAATCAGTGACAAAATAAAGCATTTCTGAGATGTGACAAAAAAAATATGTCCGGGGTCATGTTTTACCCCACTTGACACTAGGAGGCAGATGATTTGCCGTAGTGACTTCAGAAGGGAAAAGTAGAAAGGAAAGAAAATCTAAATGGTAGAAACAGGACAATATGAAAGTAAAATAGAATAACTGTTGTGAAAAATGATTGTAAAAAGAACCAAACCACCACTATTCAAGATGAAATGTTGAATCTGCGTTTATATTGCCATAAAATATGTATTGCATTCAGGTGGGGAAAGTATTTTAAAAACCTAATGTCTGAAACTGTAAGAAATTGCAGCCTACTTCTTCTTCCTCCTGACATTTGCAATAAAAATAATCACGTCTTGGCATTTGGGAATGTGAATTTGAACTCCTCTACTTGGATGTGTGCTGTGTGAGGAGAGAAACGGTTCTATCCTCTTTGGGCTCTGGCACAGTGACAGACGCAGCCACTACGCCGTGCAGCTTCTGGGAAACACACTGACTTTCACCAGTTTGGAAGAGAAGTTCTGAGCATTGTTTCTGTGTCACTGTGTGTTGGCCTTCAGAGCAGTTAATGTAGACAGACAGTATTGCTTAAAATAAGATACAATAATAGAACTTAGTCTGCCATCTGTTTTGAGGTTTTAAGGAAGCTTGGGTAGAGCAGTTTATGTGAGAAGACAGGGCCTCACTACACAACCACTTTTTAAAGATGCAAAATGTACTTTTTCAGCTTTTAACCGTGCTATAATGTTGTTTCCTTCTCAAAAACATACCTGGAGTAGTATTTTGTTTCCTTCACACATTTGATTAATCCTGTATGCTGGGCCCATTTGTTTCACAAGAGCTGAAAACGCTCGGTGTCACTGCTCTACGTACAGTAGACGTAAAACCAGAAAGTGCTCCAAACACCACCGTGGCTTAAATTGCTGTCACTACAAAGCAGTCAGTTTGTTTATTTATCTGTTAGAGCCATGTTGCTAATAACCAAATAGCCATTTTATGCTCTGTCCAGTCCCCACTGTTGCCAGCAGAGTGCATCAGTCACCTAATCCAAGGGTTCTCTGCAGACTGAAAGTAACAGCTCTCCAAAAGAAGACATTTGCCAACTGAGAAAATTAATTGCAATTTTTGATGAAAAGCACAATAAATTTAGTAATTTAAGTCTGTAATTCCAGTTTTGTGTGCTGGCCCCAAGCCCAGATAAATGAAGAGTGCTGCGTCAGGAAGAACATCTATCGTAAATGAAAAAAAATAAAATAAAAATTGTCAGATAATTTGGTTAAAGATACTGACTCCAGTGTTTGGTACAGGGTCAAATGATTTATTTTTTGGTGGACTTTTTAAAGCATTTATATCTGCATAGAGCCTTTACCCCTGAACTACAAGATCCCTGGTCAAGTACATGCCAGGGTGACTATATCTTTACTCTTGCAAGATAGACCAATAACTTGGCAGAGCTCTGCACTTTCTGATTGCTTCTGGTTTTGAGTTTGTTGCTCTGAGCCACTTACAGCTAAAAGATGTAAAAATATAGTCTAACCACATGGCAGATGGTTAGAAGTCATTCTGAAGCCAAATTTAGATTCACTCATTAATACGAACTAAAAGATAGGATGGGTACAAATCTTGCATATATTAAAACTTTTGAAAAGTGCTGGTGCTTTTTATTGAGAATAATCTTGTTTGTATTTTCCCACTTTGTGCAGCACTTGTAGCATTTGTTTTACACCATTTTAAGCAGGACTTTTCTCTCTCTGTGTAAATTGCATTAAACCGATTCTGAGTGCTTTTGGAGAAGTGCTTGTGAGTGATATCCCATCCATTCCCGCGGTTCTGTTACAAATGTCTAAAAACACAATCGAAGTGAAATACATGGATTGTTTGTGCTCCCTTAAGCGGTGCATCATTTAGCAGCTAGCTCTGATTCTCTGAACTGCTAAGAGGAAGAGTGTGCCTCGCAGCTTGGGGCCTCCACCTGGACTGAACCCACTGGCGGGCGTTTTTTTTTTTTTTTTTTTTTTTTTTTTGAAGTGTGACACGCATTTGCAAACATCCGGCTGGAGCTACTCTCTTCCACTTAGTCCTTACTGTTTGTCCCTGGAGTCACACTTCCTCCATCGTGTTCTGCTGAGGCTTCAGTGTGACACATGCAGTGGCTTTCAGCATAAGACAAGATGTACATCCCTGTATACAATAACAAAGCCACACAAGCTCTGGATGTTCGTTTTTTTTAAGCAACAACTTAAATAGAAAAGAAGTTCCTACGCCTCCCCGATTTCGTTCTCCAAATTTCACACCGAGATTTTTCTCTTCTGTGTCTCAGAGTTAACTTTTCTTTTAGCGCCGTGATATAAAAACTACAAGAGTGACAAGAAGGAAAAGTTCATGCCAATGTCTTCTGCTGCCTGCACATCTCTTATAAAACAGCATGAACTCTTCTCTTAGTGCTGAATCCCTATCTGTGGACTTATAGCGCTACATTAATATGCAAGGGAAATAGCGGCTCCATCATTAGCATGCTTGGACGTTATCTTACTGTAAGTCACTCCGGGGGATTAGCTCTTCAATATGCTAATAAACCATTCACTTATCCACAGGTGAGATACGTTTAAGCAGATAGTTGGCAGATACTGGCAAAATACCAAGGCTGTTTTATACCCATACATTCATGATATCAGAAAATGAGCAATTTCAGTACAGCACTCCAAGATAGGCTATTAAGATTTTTATTTGCATTAATGCTGTACCAATAGTGTACAATGACTATAACTGAGAGTGGAAGTAGAGACAAACAACTACTTTCATGCCATTGTTTCCCATTGTGTCAGATAAAGGCTTTAGATGGCCAATATTGTATCTATTGCCAGCAGCTGAAGAGGGCTGCTGTTGAAAAAATATTTATGTTGAAATACAACAAGGGGCCACTGGAAACACAGCCAAGATAATGAGAGGGTGGACAAGTTTCTTGTTAAAATTGCAGTAATTATGAGCAGGGGTTCTTGTAATTTCTGTTTTGTTTTGGTTGTGCAGTTATGAATGTAGCGAGCCAAAGGTTTCCATATTTGGAAGAAAGTCTACTCTATAAAACATGGGTCTACGTAAGTAACATTGTATGCTATAATTTTTTTTTTGGTTTCCGTGGCAACGACAGCAAATCATCTAGTAGTTAACGTACTTTTTACACCAGAGGCCTTTCCAGAGGCAACCATCTCCATTTATCCAGGCGTGAGAACAACACAAAGGTAACGTTGCTGCTTGAATTTCAACCTTCTAAAATAGAAATAGTTCAACTACTAAAATATCAAAAGTGAAAGTCACAAAACATGTGTCTTTCAATCTTGCACCTAATCCAACAACAAAGTTTTACAAGCTAGATTAAAGCTATGGCAAATCAATATGCTAATAATAATTTAATAATAATGCATTAACCTTTGTTGTATGTGATTTTAACATGATCAAGTTTATAATGAAATGTGAAGAAATGTATCTGAACTAATCATGTGACCAGGATCTGACCCAGACTCAAGACGCCACAACAAGTGCAAAGGAACAATCTGTGCTGGAAATGTGGCCTTCATGGGAGCAGAAATGATAACAGCCCCTCCTTTACAACTCACACTGCTCTGCTAATGATAACAACCCTCCTTTACAACTCGCACTGCTCTGCCCGAGAACTGGTTCAGATCCTGGACTATGCCCATATATGGAGTGGGTGGTATGAAGTTGAGCCTGGGATATATTCAGTGTGATAGGGACGGTCGTTGTTGGACGCCCAGCGTAAGCCCTGAGTAAGACGTAGGCGGTAGGGACAGATCCAACCCAGAGCTCTGTAATATGGCTTATGCCAATAAAAAGAAAAAAAACAAAAGAAACTGATTGGAGTCTTTATTGATTAGAAAAAGAACACGTCACCTTTTATAGAGAGCTTTTTTGTAGTCACTCAAAGTTGCTTTACAATTGCATCACTTTTCTGTCACACTTGGTGGTGATGAGCTACTTCTGTACCCACAGCTGCCCTGGGGCAGACTGATGGAAGTGTGGCTCCCCAGTCTGCGTCTATGACCTCTCTGACCACTGCCAAACATAGTCACACTGACACTGAAGCGCCAACCGTCAGGTTAGTGGGTGAATGAGTCTACCAACTGCCACCCCATTTGTTGTGTGCCCCCAGATGGGAAAAGCTGAAAAGAAAGAAGACCGTACAGTGATGAGTTTGTGTATCTCTAAACATTAGTCCATGCATGTGGACCTGAGACTCTGAACCCCTCCCCTCTCGTCTCTCTGGAGAGATGTCAGTCACAGCTGCTTTACTGGCGTTCACACACCGATGATTATCCACTTGGGGGTCAGGGTGGTCCAGGGCGGCTCGGTGGTCCGTCACCGATGCAGCCCGTCACACACCAGTGACTCAGGCCTCTGCATTGTTGATAAGTGTTCTGCTATCTAGAGGTGAAGGGTATACTTTGGCTTTGAATAGAAAAAAAGATAGTGTGATGAATGTAGTGTGCATTTTCCAATGCGTTTCATGGGTAATGAGCAAAAAAACTGATTTGTGATAAAGTGAGGGTAATAGCTCAAACAGACATTACTGTGAACTGTACATATACATTACAGTCAGTAACATGGGAGCCTCCATCCCTCTGCAGAACTGAGAGCTATGTGTTTACTATACACTGTCAAACTGGAGACATTCGGAGGGCACAGATCTGTCCTGCAATAGTAAAGACAGTTCCAGACCTGAACTAGGACTGTTAATCTTCTAGTTCAGGAGTAAATGCCACAAAGGTTTATAATGGTAAAGAAAGCATTATAAATTAATATTTGAACCTATACTGATCCCTTGTGACTGGAGTTAGTATGTCTGGACATGTCACAATCAGTCCCCAATTCTACGATCCACATAATGCTACCAGGTAACGATGCTTACATAGTGCAATATACCAACTTCCACTAGAGGGCAGGCTCCAATGAAGGAATTGTAATGTAAAACCCGATGACTTTACAAGTGTGAAAAACATGTTTACAGCCTGGCACAAAAGATGGTTCTGGTCTCCAGCAAAGTTTTTATTACGGTAGATTTGTGCATAAATGTAGGTGTGGTGAAGCTTGGGGCTAGCATGTGGCTTAACAGCTAATTAGCACTGCCTTGGCACAGTGGCGTAAGGAGGTAATGAGGGTCCCCATTGCAGGTTTTCAGAATGGGTCTATACACCAACCTTGGACCACGCATCAACAAACACATTCCATCGTAATTTATCTTGTTATAATTTATAGCAAAAAAATAAAAAATCTGTATTTGCTTTACATGCTCCCTGTCATGAAGATAATTAGAAACACCAAAATGCTGCTTAATTATTAGACAAAACTGAAGTCTCCGCCCCCTCCTCCGCCTCATTAGCTTCTGTGATGAGGGGCCTCTTTGTCCTCCTCGGCTGGGCGTGGTGCGGACACCTGCTATGCTAATCACTAAATTGATTTCATTAGCGCTGTAATTGGATGGCTCTGATGGCTCTCTAAAGGAATTCAAATCAACTGAAGGGCCCGCGCTAATGGGTGCCGTATATCTTTCCGCAGGTCCCTGGACAATTACTGTTTCCACTTAATGTAGGCTCGTTTAGGGGGAGGACCGCCACTGTACCAGGTGTAATTAGTGGGTCATATGAGATAATGAGAATTGATGTAGGCCACCTTTGGATTGGCAGTGGGAATAAATTTATAAACACAACACAAAGCAATACTTTACAGTGCATTTTAACCATAATTATGAAAAATTAATAATTGAAATCTGATCATCTCCTGCAATCATGCAAATCTAGCAGCTGACAACAATTACATATGATTACATGGTTTAAGGGTTTTAATAGCTGTTCCTTTTTCCAAATACATGGAATAGTTATTTCCCAAAGATTTAAAAAAATATATATATACAAAGATGTTTCATTGGTGTTTGTGTTAGTCTCTTGGAAAGATAAATCATAAGTAATGTTAGGATTTGGGGCACATTTTTTTTTTGGTAAGTTCAGTTATGGACCAAGGTAGAAATGATTAGTTTTTGGTGGGGGTCTGGCACACTATCTGTGTCAAGGAATTTGTTTGTATTTGTCTGTCAAGAGTTTGTATCATTGTGAGATAGGGCCAAGGATACCATTTGAGAAAAATAAAATAAAATCCTTGTGAGATATAATGGGTTTGTAGCTTGGCTTGAGAAAGCATTTACCTCTGAACTACGATATCCCCATTTTGGGTGCCTGTCTGCAAAGTACTGTATTTTTTCAATGTCTGGGCAGTTTCAAATTGACTTGTGTTCCTTTACTGACACCCTTCAGCCACAAGGGGGCAGTATTAAATAGTTTTAATGTTTTTTTCTTTCATTGTAAGATCCAAGGGCTTTGGGGTACAATTGGTTGAGAATTTACCCCTAAACTACGACACTCTTATTTTGAGGCCCCCTCTGGGAACTACAGTATACACACTATTGCAAGATAGGGTCAATGTCTTGGCAGTTTCAGATGGTTTGCATTCAGCAGAACTTGAAATCACATTAATTTGCACAGAGCTTTCAGATTTCAGATCATTTAACAGTATAGACATTTTGAATTTGGATTATTCAATGTTACTGGGATATTATATACGTTATCATTTAAAACACAATAAATAAATGAAAGAATGTTAAAAAGCTAACTCAGAGTGACTGGCCAGAGAGGATGAGCTGCGACAAGCACAAAGTAACACTGCCACTCTTTCTACAAGTCTATGGTCAAATCCTGTGTGTGTCTTTGAGTTATATAAAGTAGATAGAAGTCATTCAGAAAGAGCAATGATCAGCGTCTGAGTCAGCAGATCCAGATCTTCTGCTTACAGCACATTTCTGAGCTTGATAACATCCATGGAAATTACATGAACATGCTCCCGATTTTGCATGCCATGCTTATCACTTCCATGGTGAAGATATGACTGGAGAATAAAATGTAGCCAGATTGTGTCATTTTCACATGTAATGCTTGTGAGATTGCAGCTAAGAAATTTTAAATGAATTCTGGATTTTGTCATGTAAAAAAAAAAAAAAAAACATGCATAGAAAAAATTCTTCTTTCTCATTTGAAATACAAGGTTGGCGTGGTGGAGATCTGACTGATACTTGAACCTAACAAAGATAAATTATGCTACACTACAAAAAAAAACAAAAAAAAAATCATAGAGGATCTTACTTAAAGAAGTTAGCTGTACATAGTTCTGCAAAATAGTTGGAGATACGTATTCCAAATGCCTTAAATAAACTCAAAACTAAATACAGTAGTAGTAAAAGATCACTCTTTTGTGTGTTTTTCCATTTTGATTCATGTTTTGAAATGTTTTAGTTTTACTCAGATTTTTTTTGTTATGAATAGACAAGGATTAATATTAATATATAATATAACAATATCCCTACTGTCAAACAATTATTCCATTTACAGAAATACCGAAACAAATTTAAGTCACTTAGATAGTAATTTAAAATGTTTTCATAAAGTAATATAAAAAAACAGGAATTAAAAATAAAACAGGAAATTACATTAAGTGTAATAAAATATTAATTACATGAACTTAAATAGTTTGAGATAAAAGACCTAAATCATTTGGGGCAAGTGTTAAATGAACTTGTGGCCCCCGCTCTGCTCAGCCCGACCCGCGACACAGGGACACGCTCCTCTTATGTGTGCGTCATGGGACGGTTCAGAGCCTTGCCTGTTTGTAAAGGGCTTATGCTAACATGCAACATAATCGTCACCAGTGTTTTAGTGTGTTGTTAACAGCACAACAGGAATTATGCAAACCATATGCCAGTCCTGTGTTTTAGAAGCTTCCAGGAAATACTAACAAACTGGAGCTCATTAATCTCCAGTGCAGTGTCACACAGCTGGCACCAACACTTTCCCCGGTGTTAAATTTCAGTATTGAATTTTACATTTATTTTGTGCTAGGAAAAGTTTTACCCAAGTCTGCCTTTTTCTGCATCCTGAGGGCAAAAACTCTTTCTTATTCATACAGAGAGGCTTATTCTGAGAGTGAATGGCACTCATCTCACAGTTCCATTACACTGTGTTACATATACTACCTTTATACATTTCTTGTAGAAGTGACAGTGCATTGCCTATCTTACATAACAGAAGGAAAAACCTCTTAACAAACACGCTTTCCAGATGTCTGCTTTTATGTATCACCTTCTTTTGATTGTTTGAAATTCTTCGTAGCAGCTTCCTCAGTCACAAATCATATTCCTTTGATCCATCCACAACGAGCCCTGTGTTTTTCATATATTCAAGGTGAATGTTTTGAATTTTATTTTTGGAATTAATTATAAAATCAGATCATTATTACCAAGTTATTTTTTAAGATTTGTATTTCCATCTCTAAAAAGTGTGGACTAACTTGGTAGTTAGATTTTGACTCCTACGCCTTTGGTAAAAAACAGTTTGCGTGCCAAGTGTAGATGCGCCGTCATGTTGCTGGCGTGAGAACTGTCATGACTGGATTAAGAATTTATGGTTTTTCAAGGACGCTTTGTGTACTTGTGCTTCTGACTGGTATTGCACATGACAACTGGTACTGTAGTTGTTGTACAAACAGCACCCTCCCTTTCAGGATTACTTACCAAAAAGGAATTAAACACAATATTTTCTTGTCATGCAGATTCTTAGTATATAACACTAATACATGAAGATGAGCACATGTGAGTAATCATTTTACACATGACAGCAAACAAAATGACCAACTAGTCCAACAAACTCATTGGGAAATTTGGAAGAGGTTAGGGAGGGGTGATTCTAGACACAAAAAGTTATTTCATTTCTCACTGGTGAAAAGTACCTAAAATGTATCCACACAGTGATGGATGACCCCTGTCTGTTTGTGGAGGGAAGAGTCCTGGCAGCAGACTGAGCTACATGAAGCAGGGGATCCATAGGTCAGTCCTGTTAGCTCTGGACTGTGTTTCCTGGATCAGCAGGAAGCCCGGGTGGTGCCATAGAGCTGAACTTATTGTGGTTGTGGAGTAGATGATAGGGTTTGGTTTCTCCCTGATGAAACAAAGGGATTTGTGGACACAATTTGGGACACTCTGTCCTTGGTGCTGTTATTTCGCCTGTGTAAAACTGGCAAGTGAAACGCCTCACTAAAACAAATGGCTGACACCTCAGTGACTTGTGTTGGACCACGAGATGAGCAGAGCCAAGGTGGTGATTGAAGGCTTTTGGCAGAGCCAAGGGCAGATGGTGAAGAATGTGACTCCAATTCACTTCATACTGACTACAATCTTACTGAAATAAATGGCGATGAGCTCAGGCTAAGGAACCTGTATCAAACCAGCCTACAACACAATATGTGGACATGTACAGAGCTAACCATTTACGATAAAGGCAATCAATGGAAATTTTACTGATAAATATTACATTTTTTGTTTATTAGCAAAGATTTTTAGGCATGTAATAATGTCCATATCAAGTGAAAAATATTCATTAGTATAAATATTTATCCAGTCACAAGTGTCAGGAACAGCATCAGGTGTAAATCCTATCCAGATTATCATGCGAGTCACTGCTCACTAGATACTGATTTGTTGTGGTGACTCTGGAAGGAAGAAGCTGCAGGAATAAAATTAAAAATATAAATAACATATCTGGGCCATGTCAGTTAGTTATGAACAATGTTTGTTAAATCACTGCTAAATCCACTTCAAACCAAAATGTAAGGAAAGCAAAATATGAACTCACCTCTTAAATAGTTTCACTGAATATAAATAAACAAGTCTTAAAAATGCAGTTTGACACTTTGATAGTTTGAATTCACTTGAGTTAAATATTATTTTGTATTGGACATCAATCCCAAATAAAAAGCTTCAAATGTGTACAAACTACAGTTACTTCAGCCCATTTCTTGTGTGTTTGTCTTTAATGGCTGTGGAGGCTTTGACCTTTTATGTTGGAGACTGGACTCATCTACTTCAGTGACACGTTCTGCTGCAGGGACCTGACCACTGCTGCTTCTACTGTCAGGGTCAGACTGAAAACACTCCCTAGAATATTATTCACTCTAAAGACAATTTATGATTCTGTTACTGTAAAACTGAGCCAAAATAAAAAGACATTTATTACTCTAAAGCCGCAGCTAAAGCCATGTTTCTCCCTTGGCTAATCCCTGGTATAGGCTACTCATTTACACAGATAAAAAGGCAAATGTGGAATAATTAACTTAGCAACAAACTGAAGCACAAAGCTCACAGGAGGCTTGATGAAATGCAGATGCCTTCCTCTCTCTTGAGGAAAATACCTCGCCAGCACAAGAACCAGAACCTTGGATTATGAATATCAGTTTTCCATGTGAACTCTTGTGGCTTTCCAATGCAAGATTTCCTTTGGGGATAGACTGCTATGTGTGTCCTCTGTTGTTGATGAGGACTGTACCACGAGAGAAAATGTAGCTTCCACAGAAAAAGGGTGTCAGAGTTAACAGATCCTACATGCGAGCTATAGGGGACATGTCTTCAGAGAGCAGTGCGCTTTACTGGGCTGTTTATCCTAATAGGTAGAAACCACTGGGGAGACATTACGAGACCATCCTGCAGCAGGTATAGCACTAGTGGGAGAACCCTAGTCATGACACCATAAAGTAGGATAGACATGGCGTTAAAATCAGGTCAACTTACAGTGATTTAAATTTGGGGAGGCTGATACTAAAGATAGACTGTTGATATGTGTGCTCGAGCCAGACAATCACTCATCTCCTCCTCAAACCCTCCTTGTCCTGATTCATCACAGCCAATCTGGATAAAAACAATGAATGGATTTATTTTATCGAGGCTAGTTGTACCTTTTCAGTTCTTTCCTTTCAGTTTTTCCATTCTGGGATTGCTATAGCCTGGCCAGCCAGACCAACTCTTTTCCTATACTATACAAAGATGGTTTAAGTTTCATTTCTATGGGCGGAACAATCACAGGCAGTGTAACCAATCAGAGAAACAAAGCGTGGGAGGTAAGCAGCGTGCCACTGACCCGTATCCAAAACAAACATGGTGCTTATGAAGAATTGAAGGGTTTGCTATAAATCACTAGTATACAATGCAACTTTGTACTTTCAAAATGGGGACAGCAGCAAAAGCTCAACCAGTTGTTGATAGAATTGAGGAAAAAGTTGGTTTGTTTGAATGTGGATGTTGCATTGGACATCAGCGGGACTTCACTTTTGTTTATATGGCAACAAGATGAAGAAAAAACAGAGGACTGAACAACAAAGCAGATTTCAGCAGAATGAAAAGGTGACAAAGAAAGTGCAAACCCCTGTGAACGGATCAATGGCCGATCTCACAATGGGAAAGAATCCGTTAAAAGATTCCGGGATTCTGATAGTGGTGCAGCTCCATCAAATCATTTAAAATTCTTGGCTCATTGCTGACCATTACCTTTTGTCTTATCTTGCTAAAACCAGGTATACACTGCATTATTTTGACTGTCTCGGATGAAAGATTCTTTTTAAACGTGGAAAAAATCTTCAATCGTAGGCAGTGTCAGATATTTGAAAGATTTGTGTGTCTGCCACTACACCAAAAATCTCTGTCAGATGTTTGACCAATAAAAAAACACCAGTGCATCCTCATAGTAACAAAAACAATGCCCAACCACGATGGTGACTACATTTCCCGTTTAAGTTTGTTTACTTTTCCATGCACATAAATGCCAGTTTATGTGGTAATTGCTTCTGGATCACTGATGCAAAAATAACGTAAACACACTGCATCTAGAGCTAGTAGCCACAATTCAACGTTAAAATGGTCACGTGACCAAGCAGTAGTTCACGATTTTGTTTTTGCATATCACGCCATGCAGTGTGCCTTCCATAAATCTAAACAAAAAAAAATCTACTGTGTATGCCCAGCTTAACAGACAAACAAACCAACAATAGTGAAAACATAAAAATATTATGAAGTAATATTCTTTTAAAATATAGACAAAGCAGCAATTCACACTTCCTCTATAACTTGATTTTGGTCATAACTTGAGTTGACAGACAACCAGTTCTAACAAGCACTGGCCTATTGATTAAGAGTCATGGTAAAAAAAAAAAAAAAAAGGACTTGCTGTTTAACTGAAGCTTAGGGAGAGTCAACCTTTCTTTCCTGCCTACCCAATTCTGCCCACACATATATCGTTGTTTCATGCTCCAAAATCCTCCAACTAAAGATAATGCTGAAAAATATACAGCAAGCCAAAAGATGTTTACATTACACATATATGTTTAAAACAGAAAAATGTAAAAGCAGCGGTGATCTGTCGGTGCGTGGGACACGACTGTGGGGATTTCTCCAAAAGTCAATATGATTATGATGATGAAAACACAGTTTGCCCGGGGCTGAAAGCATAGATTAATAAAGGATATATGTCTTACTTCCGACGCTACAGAGAATCAAACAAACAACAGAAGGTCAATAGAAGATTCACAGCCGTTTAAAGTGTGTCGCAGCTGCACTGTGCCTCACGCGTCCATACATCACATAGAGCAGGGAAACATGGCTCCAGGCTGGAAAACATATTAAGACATCATAAATTTCAAATAAAGAGTGATCGCACATTAATGATCCATAGTTTCCCAGAGCGTACGACTGTTTAAAATAGGCTTTGTGAGTTGATGGTTGCCATTTGTTTACTGCCTTCATATCTGGGTATTGAAAAGTTAATGTCAGTGTTTATGTCCAACATATGGGTTAATAATGTGGAAAGTGTTCTTGATTTTTGCATTAGTACAACTATTCTACTTCATGTACAGAAAAAACAAAAACAAAAACATCATAACACTGGGTTAAAAAGGCCTAAGTTAATTTCTAATCTGGTTATACACATCTACTTCTTCCCATTACCACTGCATTCTGAATGGCCAAAGGTATTGCATGTTCCTATGCCTACTGTAGGCTTAAATATCAACATGGTGTATGCCTACATTGGTCTATACAGCTTACATTCTGGTCTACACAGCTTGTCAGCACATAATAAATGGAGGCCAGCTGAAGATGCGTATGCCGTGCGTGTTTTGATGCGCTGCATGTAAATCCTCATGCTCTCTGTAGCAGGTATTGGGCCGGTACAACACTGCCTGCAGTTTAAAATGAATTGTTAGGGGAAGTATATGGTCTGAAAAACACAAAAGGAAGACAGACACCGTTATTTTGCTTGTGTCTTTGAGCTCTGCGTCTGTGGACGGACTTTTAATTGTGTTCAGTAAACAATACACAATTACATTAAGTTGGCAAACTGTACTTTAGATTTTACCATGTTACATTCCATGTTACATTCAAATATCATTTAGTCTCTCAGTATACTGTTACTGTTATTCTCTATAATCAACTTCAACTTAACTCATCAATAGCAAAAATATCATACTTCTTGTTCTCCCACCTTACATTAGCATTTCACTAAGTTCAATGTCACATGCAATTAGCATTACCAGTCTTAGCAGGTTACAGGATGACACTTTTAGACTTTACCAATTTCCAAGAACATATTAAGAGCATTCTAACGACATTACAATAACTTTAGACATCATACAGTGTGACTGGGGACATGCTTAAGAAACATAAACTACAATGTAGCCTGGCAGAAAACAGGTCGCTAAGCTAGCGCGGCAATTAGCATGCTAAGCTAATAGCATAAACAAAACTGTTACCAATACAGAGTGAAAATGGCGTCTACAACTAACAAATTCACATTGCACCAAATGTTATATTGTACTGACTTTATAAGAGTCATGCTTGTGCTTTGGGGTACTATACTAACCAGAAAAACACGAAAGGAAGACAGACACCGTTATTTTGCTTGTGTCCTTGAGGACTGACAGAACAGGGCCTGAGGCACATCCATGTCGTCTCACTGACAGTGCTGCCATCCAGTGGTGAAAGTCGGTATAGCACATTGTCCGTTGCAAATCCTGATTAACTCCACGATATTATTACCTTACCCAAACAACAATATATCCAAAACTATGTGACCACACATTTGTGGGCGTCACATCTCCACCACTTATGTGCTTTATTTTTCGCTCTGTAGTTAAGTTGTGTATTAGATCGAGCAAATGTAAAGATAATATCAACATTTAAACCGCCATCACTGTGAAGGACTCATTATTTTCACTCACATGAGAACTCACTGCAACACTTCCAGTAGTTCTCTTTCAATCATAGATAAAAGTCACCTCAGTGATACTGTACAACTGTGGCCTGGCATTTTTAAAAATGGCCCATTCTGTGTTGTAGAAGTGGAAACCTGTTCATCTGAGAAATTCTCTGCCGCAGATTGAACTGTCTTCAAAGTGCTCATCAAATGACAGGAATTGATCTCTGAGGACGCCTGGATCTCCTCTATCTCCTTCATCTTCTAAACCCAAACAATCTATTACATCTCGCACACCTTCTCTAGCCACATCGGATTTGGAAAGCTTTTATTCCCCTGACTGTCGGTGCATCATGAGTCTGGAGTGGCAGTTTGAGAGAAAAAAAAAAAAAAAAAAATCGACAAGTGCCACAGTATGTTTCGGCAGATTTATTGGGGAAGTGTAAAATGCTGTTGTCCACTGCCAGCGTGAAAAATAGCAAGGTGCAAAAGCATGAAACACTTATTAAAAATTGCTGATGTAGTAAAGGGGAGTAGGTTCGTGACAAGAAGAATGTGTTGCAGCACATGGGAAATGATTAGTGAGCCCAGAATGTGGATTATATGCCTTATGGGAGCGTTCCCTCTGGATACTGTGTCACATTAATGGCCTACTTAGGTTCGGTAAGGGCGATGCATCTTGTGGGCCAGCGAACACTGTGCCACCAACTTCTGGTGGCACAGTGGATATATTTATCTTCTAATCTAAATCGGTAAATGCTTGAACTATGCAGTAAGAGGACATAGGGAAAATGGTTGGAGTTTGCAAACGTGTTATTAGGCTAAGAACTACAGGTGACAGAAAAGACAGCATCTGTAGGGTTCAGTAGAACTCAAGGTGACACTATAAAAGACCTCTTTGGAAAAATGGTCTCAGGAGAGCGATCACGATAAATGGGCACATTAAAACATGGGGTAACTGAAATGTGTAATATACAGTGGTTACAAAAGGATGACCTGTTCTTTTAGGAAACCTTTTAGAGTAGTAGTTGGGCAGAGGCCTACAGCTCCATAGATAAGTTCAGTGTCAGATAAAGGTTTTGACAAAGCTCAGGCATGGTGGAAGTTAGATTTATTGTAAGCAGTTGCAAATGAAATTACATTTTTTAAAACATAAGACTTTTATGTAATTTTAGAGGAAAAGTTCTACATTTACTAATCTTTAAATAAATAAATGCTTGACTTGCAATCAGAAGGTTTGAGGTGGGTTTGGAACAATAGTAGGAGTAGTTGTAGTGGTGGTGAGTAGATTTTCCTGTACAAAAATCTTTACTTTTTTTTGTAAAGTTAACTGCCCATATTTTCTTTTCTTCTTTCAGTAAATTTACTTGGTTATATTATTTCGCAGTAATTGTACTTTTGCCTGAGAACAGACTGTGAGTACTTCTTCCACCCCTGACACAGTGTACACTAGACTGCCTGTACCAGTTTCACTTGCACAATAGTGAAAGAAACTTTAATGAATATTGTAATATTCAGATTAAGAAAAATGTCCATTGCCTCAGCTCATCTATGTAACAAGGTCATTCCTACATTCCTTGCAATGCTTTCTAGCAAAATCTTAGCATGTCTTTTTATGGTTGACGCACATCTGTTCAGGTCAGCTCAAACATTATCTTAGCTACATTGAGCAAACATGAATCAACACCATTCATAGCCTTGAAATGAAAGAGCCACAAGGTTGGTTCCAAAAGCGACTGTCACTTCTAATCACCGCCGTATTGTGTAAGCGCTGAGGAAATTTGAGAGATTTTATGCACAGTCAGTTCCCATGATCATCCGGTTCATTGTTGGTGTCCGTGGCTCTGAGATGGCAGAATCCTCATTGTGTCTGTGACAGCAGTGACATGGCCTCGATCCCTCAGGGATGATGAAGAGGCAGCGAGAAGAAAGAGACGATCTGCTTTGCCTCGAATGATTTCTCTATTGGAATAAAATCACCAAAAACAAACTTCATTGACAGAAAACCAAAGAAAGTTGAAGAAAACAAGGATGATCAGTCACTAAATGAAGATGTCAGAGGATCTGTGAGTCTGAGATAAGAGGACATAGTATGGAGTTCATTCTTTATATTACAGAATATGCTTTCCTATACAGGAATGTTTGTGACAACCAGGAGCGCTTTAAGAGCACAGACCTCCACCAGAGCATTGGCCCTATCACGCAATGGTCCACACCAAAATGTAATCATTTGCTCGCCATGATAAAGAATCTTAAACAATCTTGGATCTAGATAATGTTCTGATTCTCTGAACATTTTTGATACATAATTTCTTCCTTGGCCATGTTCCTGACCTTTCCTGAAAATGTCATCAACGCCTGACCATGAGTTCTCTGGACAGATTGACAAGCCAACAAACAAACAAGATAAAACCTCCACAGCGGAAGCAAACCTTCCTCCAAGCATGGATGCATTTTATGCATGTTTAATAAGTTTGGCATATTGAAGTGCAAACACAAGCCCTAAAACATCTGCTCCTGTGCTAACTACTCCATGTGGTGTTATTTTGTATTGAGCACGTGTCCTGGCTAGCACCCAGTGACTTGTAGTTTGTAGCCTTTAGATGTTGTAGTCACTTTTTTTTTTTTTTTACCCACAACACACATCAGTTGATTGCCAATTGCCAAAATCTAGTAAATATAGTTTATGCAGATATTATTTTGTGGTGCCTTTTTATTAACTGTGTTGTTATGAGAAATATCACATCATTTGAGGTGCATTTAAATTTAGTTGTTAACCATTGTAACCATGTCTAAATTTCCAACTGTAAGTGCAAAAATGTCTACACTGCTGCTACCTCCATCTGACTTTAAAGTAGAAGACTCATCTGCATACACACACAAATCATAGTATGTAATCATTCACAGTCCTACAACTTTCCTTATCGGTGTCAAAGTTCTCCTAAGTGCTAAATATTTAAAACAGCGGGTGTTGCCATGGTTTATTACAGATGCATCGCCAGACGACACTCAGCACTTATCTTAGAGAGCAGTGGCCCACGGAGCAATAGGAATGATTCACTGGCTTCGATATCAAAACAATGTGGGAAGATGAATGCTCTCGGGCCATGACTTGTTCGGCTGTGCGAGAGACTGATAAACCAATTGCTTTTTTTCTTTTGTGGCTTTTTATTTAAAATAGTGAATGCAGTCATGTTTAACTGGTTGCCCTGCAGTTAAAACATGTGTGCAAATGGAATCACCTTTTTCTCTATAGAAACCTAAGGCTGTTATGCAGATAAATCCATTTTAGTATGAGAAGTATTGGAGAAGAAACCATGGTGCAAGTATGACTGCACTGACCTCCTCAAAACCATAGTGGGACGTTAACTACTCCAACAGTTTTAGGGTGAGACATGGCAGAGTTAGCATACCTCACTCCAAGGATTGTGTCTTGCCATAAGTTCTCTCCAGGTCCTGCTGCATGTATGGGCCAATTGGTAGATCTAAACTGGCTTAAAGAATGAATCAGTATGTGTCTGTGTGCTCTTGTATATATATCATTCCGAAGGGCTCTGTGATAGGGAAACCACAAACATTGAGGGGTCTCCTGCCTTTGTGGGGCTCAAAATCCAGGACCCCAAGAGAAAATTATTGAATATTACATCACCTGCATGTTTCAGAGTTGAGATATGGTTTCAGTTAGGTTAGGGTTAGGATAAGTCAAGTGAAGATAATGTAATGTCCCCATTAATGTTGACACTCACTGTTTTCCTGTAATTGAAAGATGAATGGATAAAACATTTAAAACACCCCAAACCTTTTCCCTTTTGCTGTGTAAGTCCCTCTCAGAATTTTCCTTCTAATGTTGGTCTGTCCAAAGGAACTATTATTAGCCATTAGTTTAGCTTAGAAGAACTACCTCAGTCTGTTCAGTTATATAATTGGCTATGTACTGCTAACATTCAAAAGTAATGCTTCCACAAAGGAGACTTCAGACATGATAATGAGATCTATGGGCTATATGCTCTAGTGCCTGCAGTAATAATTGCCTTCACATCAACGCACCATTATTTTCTTTTACTTTTTGCACGCAGGTATGATGAAGGCCACCCACATCCACCTGAAGAGAAACGGAGATCTTCATTAAAATGAGGAGCGGGCCACTGTGCCGTACATGGCTGCCTCCCCTTTTACCTCCTCCTCCTCCTCTTCCTCCCGTCATCACTGGCAACAGGTTTGTGTGAATACATCCATTAAATTGGATTCGTGGCCTGCAGGGAGTGACAAGCGGAAAGAGGCGTTTGAACCGGGGAAAGAAGGATGATGTGCTATTTTTTGGGAGGTAGCAGAAAAACAGTCCCTGTCGTTATAACATGGCTATTTGGTCTGCTTAAGTCCCAATTTCCACAGTCCAAGTCACTGATGTGTTTCAGACACAGTCAATTTGGGGGATGGCTGATCACAATGAAATGGCTGTGAGAGCTGTCCAGTTTGGAGAGGGAAACTGTCCCAAAAGAACCAAGAAAACAATCATCAAATAGAAATGTATTTAGTTCCCTTCTGTTCCTTCCTGTTGTTCTAACTTTTCAGCTCCGTTTTGCGGCTACAGTTGCCTTCTGTCTCTGCTTTTTGCTTCCTGCTTATGCTTATTCACTATGAACCAACAGCTGACTAGAAACCTGGCCAGACCGAGCATTATGGGAGAGAGAAAGTCTGCCCAAATCTGACTTATTTCTCAGCGCACTCCTCTCAGTGCTAGTGTCACAAGCTTTTAAGGCTGCAGGTTTTAGTTAGCGCTCATGTTCCCGTTGTATAATTCAATTCATGCTTCTGTGGACCTGAGCAGCAGAGGTCCCGTCACTCCATTAGCCCCCAATTAATACGGATCACAAAATACTTTCAGTCCTCATTTAATGACCATTTTGGAGGCAAGCCACAGGATTTTGTGAGGAGAAAAATACAAAACCCCATAACAGAATCATCCTAATGTTGGATGTAATAATGAACTGTTTTGTGGAAAATTTGGTATACTCATTTGGATCGTAAAAGCAAACTTAAAGTAATCTTAAGACATTTCTGGGATCAAGAAAATTAACCACATTACATCTCACAGTCTATTATCTTTTCTGTCCCTTCTGATTCAATACTAAGCAGCCAATGGGAGCTTCCCTTATTTGACAGCCTATTGTTTGCAAGCATGCGACTGGCCATAGCTTATACATTGAACATTTTCTTTATTTAAATCCTTCAAAAATAAAGCTAAGACGCTGGCTTAATGAAACAGAGATGGAAGAAATACTCAAATGTCCTTAAGTAAAAGTACCGTTACTTCAAAATAATATTAGGAGTAAAAGAGAACAACAAAATAATTACTTATAAATGTAGATGTTCCATAGCACAAAATATATTTTAAAGTTTTAATTCCATTTTGCACATTTGCGCAGTAAAATTGACTACAGCTACTACTAGTACAAGGCTGCATCTGGCTGAAACTTCTGGTTACTACCCCAGTGGAGTAAAACAGGTTTTCACATTGGGCCCCAAATGTTTGAAGCACATTTGAATAGCTTAATTTTAACAAACTTAATGTTCATAATTTTAAGAAAATTGCGTAAACTTTCTAAAAATATTTTGACAATTTGTGTCTTTAATTTGTTTATCTTAAAAATATTTTGCAGAAAGTTTTACTGTATGTCCTAGTTTCACATTTTTTAGAGTAAAAAAAAATGCAATGAAGTGCTTTTCTTGTTTATTATAGATATAAAATGACCATAAATGGACTCTCAGGGGCCCCCAAACTTCCTGGGCCCCAGTGCAGTTGCCTTGTTTGCACCGCCCAGTCCTATGCTCCTGTTAATACCCACTTTGCCACTGTTGTCAAAAACTACTAATAGACTTTAAAGACTTATGTCCACAGAATGTTCAAAATCTTTAAACACTGTACTTGAGTAAATTTATTCCTAAAAGTATCTAGTTACTTGGCACCACTGTAATAAATCTCATGTCAGATCTGATTGAAACCCTGCCCTTCCTTCTACAATGACAGTAACTCATTTTTCTCGATGTGATGGAGTGACATAGTTAAAGCTCCACTATTGATTTTACTCATCTCGGGGCAGTTCCCATCTTCACTGTGGTCACTGCAAAGCCTCGGGCCACTGTCCACTCTGTTATGTTTATATCTATGACAGAGCTCAGCCCATGTGGGATTTACAGCTGTTATCACACAACTACGGCTGCCTGCTGCAATAACACTGACAGTGACAGGAACTGCTGTGGAGGCTGCCATTTTTACAATCGTCCACCTCTCTGTGATTCAGTGACGGCAGCTCCAATAATATTTACAAAGCCAGTCATATGAGCGTTTACTGTGTGTTATAAATTCTGCCAACAAGGGTACTGTGTGTGAGTAATAATTAGCTTTTACCAGTTTCACCCCTCCTTTCGGTTTTTGCCTTCCAGAGTTGCCATGGCAAATATTGTGCCGCCTGTCATTTGCATTTGACAGGTACACTGAGTACAGACAGAGTACACTGGCTTGTGACCCAGTGTGTGATTTTTCTTTTTTTAAATTGTAGACAAAGAGGCTATATTCTGCAAAATTGTCTTTTCTGAGCTTTCTACCATGTTATAATGTTCCCTCTTAAAAACACACTTGGAGTTGTGTTTTGCTTTATTTATGCCTGTTTAAGTAATCTTCTGTTCTCTGGCCATTTTGAGGCCTCAAAATGCTCGGCCCCACCAAGCCCTGGTCACTCTAGCACTGACCAATCAACAAGTTCTTTACATCGGCTCTCATTCTTTTATCTAAAAGAGAGTTATACAAAAAGTTGAAGCAAGTGAAGTGCTCTTTTTCTTTGATTTTGTACAAAACTCTGCCATCTGCTGGTCTTTTAACCTGTTTCTGTATGGCACCAATAGGATACTTATTAAAGCTTTTTTCGTCAGATATTGTTTTTAAAGGTTGTAAAATGTGCAATGCTTTTCTAGAGGTGAACAAGATTGGTTTAAAGACAATACTATTAATATGACCATTATCAGAGGTAAAAGAAGTACCCAAAATCTGTTCTCAAAACAAACAAACAACAAAAAACAACTTTAATACAATGCATACTGCAAGTACAGTAAAACTACTACTACAACTACACCCAAACCAAGATCAAAGCCAGGAGTCATGAAAAATTAAAAATATCTAATTTTCTTCCAACAAAAGTACTTAACTGAAATTAATAAGATTTATCCCAAGTCTTATACCACCTCCATGGCCTTGTAAATCTGATCGAGCTAACCAGGTTAAGGCAGACACCAGTAAAAAGCCTCAGAGTTGTCGAGGAAAACAGATGCCGTGATTTTATTGCTATGCTAATGCCAGCAGCTTGACTCTGTTATCAGTCCCTTTAGAGGCTCTTAACAGGTGATCCTATGAGAGCACACGTCGTATACTTTATATTGTGATATATCATTGAGTTTACTCTCACAATTATGAGAGCACCCAGAGGTGTCAGTTACAGGCAGGTGGTAAAATGCTTCTCAATGACTGGGAGGTTTCCTTTTGTCACCGTGTTTAAACTGATAAAAATATGTTAGGCACTAATGCACAGGATTTGTTCCCCTTTTAACCATTATGAATATTTTTAGTGAAAGAAGTACAATCTGAGTGGAAGTACTGTTACTTCAAAAGAATATTACTCAATTAGAAGTGCAACAGAGTATCCACAGGGTCTTTAAAAGTATCAAAAGTTGATGAATATATTTTGGGTAAATTAAGGCCCTTAAAAAGTATTAAACAGTCTTAAATGCAAATTTATGAGATATTAAATTTTTGTCCAAAGAGAGTTTGGCTGCAAAAAGGATGCATTAATGGACAAATTTTCCTCCTCACGAATTTAAAAAAACAAAGATGTTCAGGCGTGCTTGGACTGCCAGATTAACCTGCGTACACGTGACGTTATGTACATCTTGCTAGAGATACAAAAGTTACATGATCACAAAGTAAAACTGTTTACAACTGTTTTCTTGCAGAGACGATGAGGTCTTAAAATATTTTGGGAAGGTCTTAAAAAGGTATTGAAATTAACCCCAGGATTCCTGCATATACCCTGTACAAGTATAAAAATAGTAATATTGTTATTACTAGTTTGTGGGGTATGCATGGAAACATCTTTGCCATTCTGAGGTAAAACTTTACTTAAAAGTTATACATTCATTGCTCAAGTAAATGAGAATAAATGTCAAGGGAAATGTGCTATCTTCAAATACTTTAAAATAGCTGAGGAAAATAATCTTGTTACTTTCACCCTTGAATATTATCAGGGTGTTTTCAATGGGCCCATTGTATAATTTGTAATCCTTGTTAACTTGCTCAGTCCATATGGTCAGGTTAAGAGTTAAATAGAAAACACTGTTTGTGCTCTGACACTGCACAGTTTGGTCAAGCCCCAGCCGTTGTACCCCTGACCTCTACTACTCTCTCATGACTTCTCTCTTCCTGAAATGTTGCAGAATGTGATTAAGCCTCATCAGTGTTTGCTCTCAGGGTTTCCGACAGGACGTCAGGCTACTGTTGCTTGCAGTAGAAGGGGACATCCTGACCTATGCAGCAAACACAGGCTGGGACGCTGCCTTCCAGACAGGTCAGTGTTTCTTCTGAGCGAAAGGTGGAAAAATGTAGAAGATGGACAAGAGGATTTTCATTAGGAAAGATCAATACTGGGATATAAGCCCAAGAAAGGCTAAGTGGATACAGCATTTACCCCTGAATGTGAGAGAAGATCCTCTAGTTCTAGCTTTACTCCTGCAAAATCGGGCCACAGCCTTGGCAGGGGTCTGCTTCGCTGCTGTACCTTTTGTTGTGTTTATTTGTGTACAGAGGACACACTGTCAGGAGGAGCAGGGACAGCTAACACATGTAGTGGGCTGGCTATTATACTTTAACAGAACAAGCCTGGGGACAACACTCATGGCTTTATAAGGAAAGGTCAGATTGACGCGGCGGATGTTACTGATACTGAGCCGCTGTCTCCTGGGTTGGCTGCGAACATGTGTTATTTATTTAGCAGGACTTAATTAAAGATGCCCGGCGTACAGTGTTGGTTGTGATTTCTCATAGGAGGTTGTGCATTAATTCATCATCTAATAGCTAATCCTCAGGTGCGCCGCGCTCTTGTTTGCCAGGTTTGTAGCAAATAAAAGCCATCTGGTGTTTTGGTTCAAACTTCACTAAAATGACAGGTTTCTAATGAAAAGATTTAAATTTAACGCTGTGCTTTTTAGGTGACTTTGAGTGTATAGGGGACGTAGAGGTTACAGATGGAAGTATCTCACACACTGCTGAAATCTCAATGGAATAATGGCTTGGGTGATGAATTTTTCCTCCATTGCAAAAGCAGAGTGCCGTGATGTAGCCGCAGACTTGTCTTGAAACGCTGTGGGAGGTCGCACTATGACTCCTTTGTCTTTTTCCTCTTTTGTGTACTTTTCCTTTCACTGTGCCGCACTCAGGCATCCATAATAGACGCTATAGGCATGTGTTAGCAAGCTGGAGCATGCTGCGTTATCCTTCTGGACAAAAACTCTCCCTGTAATGACAATATGGTTTAGATCTGTCATGAATATTTCCAGCTTTAGAGGAATAAAAGCTTTGAATGTTTGAAGCTTCAATCGCTGGGTTTCCATCATCTTATTTTTGTGCAAATTTTGAAGTATCACATCAGAAGCACAGAATTTGGAAAATAAAAACCTAAATTTGCAAAAAAAGTTTTTTTATGCTTGCTTCAAGGGAAAGATGGAAATGCATTTGCCAGATAAAGTCTGACATAGCAAACATAACGTATTTAACTGTGCATAAGCAAAACAAAAATTCTCCTGTAACAGCCAAATGTTGTGAGTAAAACATCTGGCCATTACGACCTCCAAAAAAAGTCCTGCTGGCGTTGTCTTTTCTAAATGTATGGGGCAAGACATCATTGTGCCCTTGCTGCTTGTGCCTCCATCACAAATTCAGCATTTTTTCTATTTATAGCATTTAATTTGGCCATTACAAACCGCATTGCTCGTAGGTTAACGTCACAACCCAATCATAACTAATTGCAGTTTAGTTCTATGCTCCTCTTTGGCTGCTATGTTATCAACTTTTATGAAAATGCATCTGATTCACATTTGCTTTGTTTTTTTCTTTTGCAACATTCACATCAGATGGAAACCCAGGTAATGTCTGCTCAAACTGCGAGTCTGGGTGCACCAACTTCTTGCAGCCAGCTTTCCATGAGGGACCAGTTTCAGAGTAATGCGTGCAGTGTATAATAATGTTTTTTTCATTAAAGGTTTACCGACTCAAGAAAAATATACAGTAATTTTTAAAACTGGGAGGACATTAGCAATTTGTACATATTAGTATGTGGAAACGTGCATGCTCACATAAGCAAAATATCTTGGCTACGGTTTGAAGATAATTAACCACCTCCTGGCTTCCTTTGATATCGGAGAAGGTCAGCTTCAGCAGGCACGCTCTGAGGGTCATTAGGTAAATAGTTTATGATAACTTTTCCTCTTTTCTATACACATATTCAAATGTAATTCTAAATGTAAATGTATAGATCCTTCCATGGGTGAAATTATCTAATAAGCTTGGTACTGAGATTAGCGTCCTGTCCCATTCAGTTTTAGGAGGGACCAAAATGAGAATATCAGCAGGAATGAATGGTTGTTGTTTATATGTTTAAATGTACTTACTATGAATTAATATGATCTAATTGTCAGCTAGTTGTTGCAGTATATTTATTAAAGTAGGATTAGTGATTAACTCTGAGCATTCAATGACCAAATATTGTGGTTCGTCACGTTTCTGTAACTATTTGTCCAGCGTAACATTAAATTAAGAAATATAAACTGCGTAGCTTATATGCTAATTGTTCTGTTTATGCTAATTAAATATGCTAATTGCTATGTTAAATAAAATGGCTAAACATTGATACACTCGCTAATGCTCTTCAACCAGACTCTGATATTACACACATGTGGTCCATTGGTTGTCAGTTTCCAAAGTTTTGTTTTGTTCATTCATAATTGGCAATCCTTGGTGGCTAATGCTAATTGCTCCATCAAAAATGTAATGTATGTTAATTTCCGGTGCCATTCTTTGGAACACAGAGGTTTGGTTTATACAGTATACTTATGTTATATTGGGACATAATGGTTTTTCTAAACAAAACCCAACAAAACAAATTTTCTCATTTAAACTAACTTCTACTCATTGCCAGTAAATACAAAGACAGAAAAGAAAAGAATGGAGTGCACACCCAGCATATGTGTAAAACGTGTCCAAATGAAACAACATGGACAATAGATGTCTAAACATTTTTGTTTGATTTGGAGCTAAAATGCTGTTGTGAAAGCCAAATGAAGCCTAACTAGTTATTTGTTGTGGTTTTTGTGCAAAAAAGCTTCTTCTCCAACTGCATTAGATTTTTCACTAGCACAAATGATCCCTCTGGGTGTCTTTCCAAAAAAAAAAAAAAAAATGTGGTAATGTGTTAACTTGAGTTTAAAAATGACTAACCAAAAACAACAAATTATTAAATGAAAGTGATAATGAAGAGTTTGTGAGTGCATCTCTCTCGGAGCTGGCCCTGAGATTACCTGACTCTGCCAGGATGTGCCCTCCACCTCAGGCCCATAGTTGATGGGATAGGTTCCAGGATAAGCCCAAGAAATTAATGAAATAATTATGAATAATGAAAAAAATAGATTTCTTCAACACTTTTATAGTTGTGTTTTCATGTATTTATTTATTTCCCATAAAGAAACAGGTAGCAGCAGAAGGCAGCAGAGTGCAGCTCTGTTACGCTCTTTTGAACAGAAACATAGAAAAGCTTATTTACTTCCTTAAACACTGCCATTTTCCTACAAAATGAAAAATAGCTGTGAGGAATCAGTGGAAACCGAGCTGTAGACTGTTTTTTTGGATGAATGAATGAGAGCAGACTGGATGTAGAGGGCTTGTTGATTGGTCGGTGCTTCCTGCAGTGAGCCAGGGTTCATGGGTGAGGCGGAGGTTTGTGCAACTGAGTGTTCTGAGACCTCAGAAACTCAGTGCCAGAGATTACAGGATTGCTTAAACAGTCGTGAATGAAACAAAACACAAGTCCAGGTATCTTTTTGATGAGGGAACATTATAACATGGAAGAAAGTCAATTTTGCATAATATAGCCCCTTTTACTTTTTTATTTAATGTCTTCTTTCATTTTTGCCTTCATTTTTCTCTTTTGGGGTCACCAGAGCAAATCTTCTGCCTCCTATAGTGCAGTGACTCATATTTTTTCGATAGTGGATGTTGGAGTACTATGGCCACTGAAAAAGAACTATTAAAGGGAATACCAAGTGAGACCAAATTATTTAACAACTGACTGTATCATAGATGTGTCTTTTAGATTAATAATCCAGCTTGTAAAATCTAAAAACACTGCTGACCACTGAACTATTGAACTTTGAGGGGGAGAAATAAATACTTGCAAACATGGAGCAACAAGTCACTATCAATTTTGAATGAGCGGATGATCTGCCGGTTCAGCGTCTAAACTCTAGAGCCCGAAGTCTAGCAGAGCAACATGTGGAAAAGGTCACGCACTTTTGACATGAACTAAAGGAACAAGCCGCCGTATCGTGGACCATATTTTTGCACTGTTTTGGTACAGGACCATGCAGCCTGCAGTCTGGATCCAGCCATGTAGAAACGATAAGGTCCCTATGAGCCCCTGCTCCTGTCTACACTAATAAATCTGCCCCAGTGAGAGTGGCTGGATGGGATGTACTAATTGCTTTATTGATCTGGAGTTTTGCTTCATGACATGCACCTGATAAACACATCAGGGAGATGGAGAAGAAAGCAAATAGGTCTGCAGAGCCTTTAATGCCCGCCATTATTGTTTCTAAAGGGCTGTAGAATTAAACTTCAGGCTGGTGCCGGGATTTGATTTTCACCTAAAAACACATAAGCAGGCCATAAATTTCCCCCTCGGAGAGAGAAGACCCTGTCACGGAGCCGTTCCCCCAGGTGATGATGGAAGAGGTGATGGAAAGCAGGAGGAAGGCTGTAAACAATATGGCGGTAATGTTTGTCTTACACGCTCCACTCTGTTCTTCTTGTGTTTGACCAATAGAGCAGAGAGACAACGCTGATTTAATTAAAAAAGGCTTTGGGTTTATTTGTCTGGCGTTGTTTAGTTATGCATCGCTGAGTGTGCGCTTGGAAATGTGTTAAGGGCAAGGTGGGACAAGTAAAAGCAGAAGTGGTATGTCAGGCACAGCGACTAACTTCATTATAAAATCTAATAAAGTGCAATTTTTAATGAGAAGTGTAGGGGATTAGTTACACTCTAAGGATAGCCCACTGACCACAATAAAATATCTTTATAAAAATCAGGGCTGGGTCATAGCATATGTGATATAGACAGCTGCCCAATGCTATACTGCTGGCATGATGAGCCTGGTCAGTCACCACAAATAACAAGAAATCATGGGAGGAACAGTTTGTGGCCTATAAATGTGTGCTACACTTCTCCATCTTCAACTCAGTTTTTGTTTGAACACCATCGACCTCATAATCACAGAGATATATTCATAAATGGCTCATCGAAATAAGACGTGCAGTTACATACAATGCGATCCATTTTTGTGGTGTGAGCAGTTGGAGTTAGTGCTGTAATTGGTATCTTTACATTTGGATTTGCCACCACCGTTACTTCAGTTATCAATAAAAGTGTCCACCTTTGTTCTGAGCATGTGATTGGTAAAAAACAAACAAAACAAAACAAAAACAAAACAGAACGAGACTTCCGTGACACCGGGTCGATAATGCTCAGATTTGCAAGTGTCGTTTTCAGCCCAGAGACGCCAGGGGACGCCATTCCCCCCACAGCAATTTAACCATCACACGGACTCGGAAACTGTTTATTTAAGGCAGTAGCAGTATTTCTCAGATTCATAACTAAAACAAACCCCTTTTTACATATTTCAGCTGGCATTTGAAGATGTGATTCTTCCTGGCTTTTGCAGACTATTAAGAGTGCTATGACTATGTGTAATACAGCCAATTTTCAAGCTGCCATATTGGAGTTTGGATTTGGTCCTTGAACAATATGTAGTGGTGATCCAAGTGTTGTGTTCATTAGAAGTGTTTTAAATTTGATATTCATCCTGGAGTACCTGTGAACCAAAGAAATGACTCACCAGTGGCAGCAAAGTGGTGCTAGTGCAAGTAGCTTTGTACAAAATGGTAGTAACCTAAATAAAAATAAAAGCTTGTACAGGGTTCTGTCCTTACATCTAAAAATAAGCACACTTGATAAACTCTTTTATCTCTGTATTGTAATAAGAAAATTAACACCTTGCCTGGGTTTCGACAAGGTTACATGGATTTTGGAGAGTGGTTAGCTCTCATCCCTCTCAACATGAAGGTCTTTTAGATCTGTTTAGTTTTGGATGAAACTAGGATGAAATTATTTACTAGAGACATTTTTTTTCTGTTGCATGCATCCTTTTTGCCAATGTATGTATTGTGAGTTTCTAATGAACTGTCTGCTGCTCCTTTGGCCTTTTTGACAAGAAACAAAATCTTTGAGCCAAAAAAAAAAAAAAATAGTCAAACAAAACAGATCAGGATACATAGTGAAAATCATAAACTTGAAGCTGCTGCCAAAGACCAAGGTCAAGGGCAGAAGGAATGCATTATGCATAAAATATGAAGTGAAGTATGTCACCCACATACTGTAAGCACATACTCCGCTACAGTGAGCAATGTGTGCACTGGCTTCTAGCAAAGTTTATTAAAAGAGTAAATCCAGCCTTGAGGTTGTAAAAAGACACCTCAGAAAATAATTACTGTTAATGGAATCGTGCAATATAAGCATAGTAAAACATAAAACGAGCTGTTGAGGTGAGACACTGCAGATGTTTTTGTTAAACTAACAGATATCAGTGTGAAACTTTTCTTTTAGATTACTGGTATAAAGATAGGAAAATATTTTATAAATATGTAAAAAGGCATACAAAATTACATACTGAAAATAGAACAGAGCCAGGTTTCAATTCTTAACACATTTTGTCAACATAAAAGGTTTTTACAGAGGGAGCTACGGATGTCTTATTTGTCTTTCAGTAAATTAGAAAGTACTGACAAAAATAACAAATAAAAATATGCCTTGTGTTTTGGTGTAAAATGTCCAATAAATCAGGCTAGGTTCATTATATTTCAAAAACTTCAAAATATTGTAAGTACAAGCCTGAAAATGTGGTGTTTGTAGGTGCAACTGAAGTGGAAATATCTGACTGAGTGTGAGAAAAAACAGCCTTTGAAATGAATATTTCCAATAGTAAACATTAAACTCACTAGCTGACATACACTGTACCTCCCGCCCACTAACAGGTGCCGTGATGGAGAGATAATCTGTTATTCACTTAATAATGTTAAGGCTGACTGCTGTATGACTCAATAGTAGCGTTTTATGTTGGAGTAATGCTTTGTAAACTGTTTACCAATCTTTCACAAACACTGAGCTAATGTTTTATAGCATGTAGTTGTTATGAAATCAAGTGCTTTGGAAAAAAAAGAACTGCTTTGCGCCCTGTTGTAGTTAGAAGGAATCGCTATAGGCTTTATCAACATATACCCAAACAGCTTTAGTACCCTCATCACTATTTACCTAAAACAGATGGTCATCTCTCTGAGCGGAGGTCCCGTGTACTCGAGTAGCATTGCAAATCACCGACTTGGTAATCGCTCTCAGGGCTGTGATGTCAGTGCAAAACACCATCTGGTGTGAGCGGGCAGAACACGGACCTGAGCAGCAAAACCTGAATGAGGAAAAAAAAAACTAATTAATGAGGTAAATAGAATCTCAGGTGACAGCCATTAATGTAATTTTATTATGCTAATAAATCTCATAGGGTCCTGGCTCTCCTGGTGCTGTACGTCTGTGGCTGTAATGACTCAGTTGAATAGATTGGAATGCAAAGTAATATTGGCATTTTCCTCTATTTGCCCTGAGCACCTTCACGACTTACATTCATTTCTATAGATTTTTCTGTGCAGCTTGTTTCAAACAGCAAATGGCTTTAATATTATGGGCTTTCATAAGTTTCATTACATCTGGTAATGGTGACGTGGAGGCAGTGGTGCAGCAGGTCTCAGGGGTGGATTTATGGCGGAAAGTGAAATGGGATCAAGTTGAACATGAGCATGTATTAGGTATTGAACACTGACAGAAATGCAAACACATAACATCAAATGGTATGAACAAAATGACAGGAATGGCCTTTAGGAAGAACTCACTGGTTGTTCAGCTAATTAGCATTATCCAGGGAGGAGTATGCCTTAAAGCCTTCCCAGGAGCAGTGCTCATGGCATTAAAGCTTTAGAATATAAATGAGCCAGACCAATTCCTAAGTGGTAATAGCCATAGTTCAGCTCTTTTAATTACGTTTGACTTTTCTGTGTTCATTTTTCTAGGAGGAGTGGAAACAAACCTGAGCTGGGCATTGAACTGGGCTCTTACTACAGTGAGAAATTGATGATACTTTTTAGGCTGCGCTAAAAGAATATTGTCAGGATAATTCTGATGTTATGTGTTAAATAACATGCAGTCTGAGGTCCTTTTTGGCTGCTCGATTTCTTTCAGGGGTCACCACAGCAAATCATTCGCATGGGTACTTCAGCAGAGATGCCCTTCCTGATGCAACCAGCCCCATGAAGGATTCAAAACTCTTGCACCAAAAGCCAGAGAACTAACCTAAAAGGCAACCTAAAACAACAACGACTAAATGTTGAAAAAATATGCATTTACTTAATACTGTATATGTAGTGTATATTTTTAGAGATGGAAAAATTACTCACAACCTGTATTTACCTGCTTTGAGCAGTATATATATTTTTATATTTCATAAAAATTACCCACATATGTGCCAAGATATGAGGTAAGCATGTTTAAATCAAATGATAGTTTTACTGATAACAACGGTACAGTTGATTTATTTACACACACACACACACAAAGAAAAAAAATACATAATGTCCAATGTTCCAATCAGAAAAGCGGGTTGCACGCTGCTTCCAGTATCTTTAAATATTGTTACAGTGCACGCAGCTTACTGTATACTGGATATCAATACCCTGTGGGAAACTGTCAGCATGTGGCTTTCTATGGCACTTTCAAATTGGACTAATAAGTGCAGCATGAAGCCATAACACCGGGCGCATTGGTACATATGAAGTGCTCAAACCAAGACAATTATGTTACATTTCATTTTGCTCCAGGCTCATATTCTTTGCGTGCATATGGCTCCCAATTCCCAGTAAAGGGAAAAGGCATACACATCTTAATTAGCATGCATTAACATAATTGCATTGCACAGAACAATTACATCCATAATCCTCTGGACTATACTGGCAGTGAAGAAGAAGTGAAGGACTTGAAATTGAGATGAAACTCGAAGCTTGTAGAGTAAAAAATGATTCATTGGGGACTGGTCTCTGCAAAAGATGATGTATGAAGGGGACCATGATGCGGCTTAATGCCATTACTATGCCCCAAGGGATTGTGGGGAAAGTTAAGGAAGAAGTGCGGTTTAAAAATGGCAGCCGGGAGAACAGACAGGTCTAAACAGGAAGAGTTGGCTGCGCTCATTGCGGACGTGTCAGTCTGGTGGCAGTGAGCCAGAGAAGGACAATGGCATTAGGTCCGGTGCTGTAAGGCTGTAAAGTGGCTCACTTGCACACAGGGGCACACACAATCACGCCGCCATTTCTCACTTTCCTCTCAAAATCCTAGTTTCATTGTGGCAGAGATCATTGTCAGTGAAAAATGTACAAGTGTGTATATTACTGATGATGAGGCAGGCTAATTTGATAACACTGCAGTATGCAACATTATGGGGGAAAAGTAATCCATGCATGAACAGATTGTAGCATAATTTTAAGCCTTGGGGTTATTTCTGTTTCAATATGTTTCAGAGTTTTCACAACAGACCAAAGGATATAAGTACTGAGGATATTGTCCAAGTAGCAAAACGACTGTTTTCTGCTTCATTAATGTAAAAAGTGTTCCAAATTATCTGCCCAGGCAAAACAAACCAAAGTGTATGTCCTTTGTGACAACGGGAGTAACCTCGAGTGCCAAATGTTTCTGTTGCTGTTGATTAAATGTTGTTTTATACAAGAGCAGGCAGTCACTTTATAAAGGATTAATGACAGCTAATTACCTTAGAGCAGTGGTTCCCAAACTTCTCAGTCATGTGACCTCCAGCCACACACCTCCCTACTCCTACACACTTGAGTCTGTAAGCACAGCACACATCAAATAAAATATCTTACAGTTAAGTATTTCTCACCAAATTGAACCTTTTATTAATATATGACCAGAACTTTTAAAAAGGAAAAAAAACTACCAAGCTTGGGTCTATAGAACATTGCCAAATATACTTTTGACAAACAGAGGGTATATGTATTTTTTGACTGTATGTTTATTTATATTCCAGTTTCAAAATATAATGAAGCTGTTTCCATATGTGTGCCCCCTACGCCTCTTTACATACCCCTGGGGGTACCTGTACCACAGTTTGGGAACCACTGCCTTAGAGGATATGTTCTTGCCGTCGTTGGTTTCTTTGTCGGTTTGTCTGTTAGTAAGATAACTCAAAAAGTACAGGTAAGTTTGTGATACAATTTTCAGTAAGTCAGTAATAGAAGAAGGAAGAAATAATACATTTTGGTGTGGATCCAGGATTTTTTAAACAATTGTATTACATTGGAAGATTTGATTATTATGCTGCCTCAAAGATACCAACTCCAGCCACAAGGGGTCAGTCAATGGAAATACTTATTTCTTTTTTTGAGGTTTTCTGATATATAAAGGCTTTGTGGCTCAATATAGAACATTTACTCCGACCTCAAAGATCCCCAGTTTTAGTTGAAGTCTGGAGCACTTTGTTTACCTTTGTGAGATAGGGCTTTGGCAGAAGTCTGTGTACTGCAAATGTTTTTTTTTTTGTTTCTTTAGGGGGGCCTTTTATTAGATAGGACAGTGGAGAAACGACAGGAAATATTGGACAAGAGCAAGAAGGGACATCTGGCAAGTGTCTGGACCCACAACGTCAAGGTGAGCTGTAGTTGCTATGTGTGTGCGTCGCATGCCCCACCAACTGAGTTACACCGCAGCTCGCAGTCTAAATCCATCGCTGGACTCACAGTGTGTGTGAAATGTGGTTGTCATAAGAACACATACAGTAAGTGTGACAGACAAAGTGAGAGGAAGAGTTCACGGTTAAAACAGCATACAGTATATCGCTGCGTAGGTGCATTTCACGATACTGTCAACGTGTCATTCACAGAAGACCGGCAGAAACAGAAACTCACAAACAAATGTAGCACGTGTGAAAGGCGTAGATGTGGTTTAACTTTAGCAGTGCCTCAGATTCACCTCACCAGTGTTTATCCTCACCCGCAGTAGAGCCGTGTCACTCTCGCTTGGATACAGAGTGCATCTCAAGTACTTAACCATAATTGCCAATAAACAGCGCCCCGTGAAAAGGACCGAATTCATTTTTCTTGTCTCTTAGAGCGTTGTCCTCTGGCCTCCCCTTATTTCTCCATCTGCAGAACTCATCCGCTCTCGCTTCAGGGGCTTTTCTGCTTTATCTCGTGGATTACAGGCTGCTGGAACCATCTCCCTCCTCTGTTCGTTTCCTCTATTATATTTTCTAAGTTTTTTTGTATGTTCTTCTCATCTAATCACTTCAGATGGCTTCTTGTCAAATTACTTTCCTCCAATTCCAATAGTTTTTCCCAGCCATTTTGGGAGAACATTAAAGTCTGGTGTTTAACATAATGACAAAAAATATAATTGGCCTGACAGTATACACTTTCATAAAAGATAAAAGTGACATCTCTGTGAACCATAGTCTTTTGTTTTGAATTCAAGAGTGAAAATGACAAACATGTGGCTCTTATTGTTTAAAATGTCACAGGCAATTAACAACAGAGCTGCAGGGAAGCTGATTATTTCATAAAAATAACAAGTAGGACATTTGGAGGAGTTCTAGCTTGGCCTTGCCACATCAGAACAACTACTGTACACAGAGTGCAAGACTTTTAAACATTCATTGCTATCTGATAAGGACCTGTCTGAAAAATGTATTACTTCCACCAAGAAGGTAATGTTTTTGCAGGCATCGATTTGTTGGTTTGTTTAGCAAGATAGGTTAAAAAGAAATGGTCAGAGTTCAGCTTCAGCTCTCACAACGCCCTTTAGATCAGTGGTTCTCAACTGGTGGGTCAGAACCAGGGCTTGACATTAAAACTAGCCAACCGGCCAAAGGCGGGTAGATTTCCATTTTGGCTGGGAACACATTGACTTCCACGAGCCACACTGATTGATTGGATTTTGTCTATATTTAACCTACTATACAATAAACACATCAACATTTCAACGAAGTAAACTGTGGCCAGTAAAGATTTTAACCAGCGGGCCTGGACGTAAGTTGTATAGAGGAAACCCAACAAAAGCAAAAAATCCAATTCTATAGTGTCACTGTTACACCTCTAAAGATGAAGTGAGCTTTAAAAAGGCTGAAGTTACTGAAGTGAAGAGTTGTGGTGTTAAATTCAAATGCAGTTAAGTGACTGAAGGGAAGTTCCCTCTCGAGCATTGCTACTTGCTCGGTTTATCTTTAAATTTGTCCTTTATTGTGTTGTAGACTGTGACATTCACATATTAAACTGTCTCAGGTTCAAACTGCACAATATTCAATACATTAGATCAGTTCAAACTGATCTGTTTTTTTGGGTCACGGCTCATCATTATTGAGTGTTGATGGGTCCTGAAGCCAGCCAAGTTGAGAATCACTACTTTAGATCAATGTTTACCATATTTTACATACACAAAAACATTTAAGAACCAAGTTAGATGCATTGACTTGCATTCAAACTTCATTTTTTGGTTCTACTTTTTTTTAGACATCATATAATGTGATACCTGCGTATAACTGACTTCTCAATCTGGGTTGCTGGGTTGAAAATGTAATCATTTTACATTTTTTTTTTTTTTTTTTTTTTTTTTTACATATTTATGTGTTTTTACCCTGAGCAGCACAATGTGTGTGCCTGTGTTTTGGGGATTGCGTTAGAAGAATGGTATGTATTATACAGTATTATATTATAAATCTTTGAGAACACTTTTTTTTTTTTTTTTGTACCTAAAATTTCCACCATCATCAAAGCCTCACATTCATGCGCACAGCCAAACACATCCCCCCAAAACCCTTGTTACGGCACTTTTCCAACAAAAATGGCCTAAAATTGTCAAAAACATTACAAGGATCAATTAAATGTGTATGATTCTGGTTGGCAGAGAAGATGGTGAAAGATCTGAACCTTTGGAAGTGGAAAAATAAATATTCATACTTTTTTAGGGCTGGGATCCATTGTCGACAGTAATGGTACAAGTGTTGTATCCTTTTAAATAGAGTCATGACCATTTAATCAAAATCAACAAAGAAGATTATTTTACATGTTTGTCAAGTAATACTGTACAGTACATGTGTAGGATTCACATACAGAAAGTAAACAATAAAAAGTTTTCAGTTAAAGGTGCTAAAAAAATCAACTTTTTTAGTTTTCTCTCATGTTATAATCAAAAAACATCAAAAAACATACCTGATGTATTTTGTTTCATTCATGCATGTTTAAGTAAGACTGTATTCTGTGGCACTGAGTTTCAAAGATCTAAGAATGCTTGGTTCCTTGATCTCTGCTCCTATTCATTTATAAAAAAGACAAACAAAAGACAAAAAAAAAAAAAAAAAAAAGATGTACAACTTTGTTTCTGCTGATTCCTCACAGCAATTTTTCATTTTGTAGTAAAGTGGCATCATACAAAAAGTTTAAGGAAGTATAAAGAAGTTAAAAAAAAAAAAAAAAGAAATCTCTGTACTCTGCTGCCATCTGCAGGTCTCTTCCCCAGTTTCTTGATAGCAGTAGTAAAAATAGTTATTGGAAACGCTTTCTTTTTGTTTCATAATATTTTAAAAGTTGTAAAATGTTCAGTGTTTTTGACCAAGATTGTTTTAAAGGGATAAATATAATGTATATAACAATAATGCATTATTCATGTGGTTTGTGTCATGACTATGGTATATACAATGAGTCACATCTCAGTTTGACACCTACGCACATTCAGACATGCTGTAATAAACACATCCATAATTTATGCACTTTTAAATTGGGACACAGAAAAAGTAGTAGCGGTACATTTCTATGTTGGTCTTAACTAACTAGGTGCATTCCCTGAGGTCTTAAAGGAAGGCTTGTCTTTTCATGATAAGAAAAATGCAGCTGAGAATGTAGCTTTGCAAAAGTTGGAATGATAAAGTTTCCCGGCTAAGAAACGCTGGATTTTTATAAATTAGAGCACTATAAAGCTGTTACACGTACATGTATCTTGTGAAAAGACTTGCCTGTGGGATGGGGAAGGCGGGAGCCGCTGAAAGTTTTATTTTTTTTTTGTTTCTTCCATATCTGACAGAAAGCTTTCAAGAGCCGCACTAACAAGCACACTTGTTTAGCAGCCCCTGCAGAAGGCTCTCTGAAAAAGCAGGAAGGACAATTTTGGTCCCGGAGCTTGGCCTGTGAACGCGCGGATGACTGTGAGACGTCTGATGTACCGTATCAAACGCAAGAGGAGCCCAAAGGGAACAGATTCGGCACGCTGCCACTTCAGGCACCTGTCCAAACGGCAGACAGTTACGAGCTGCTCCTCACGCGGCAGGAGATGTAACCGCGGCCAAGACACAAACTGCGGCAAAGATGAGAAAAACGCCAACACGGCATGGGAAACTCAAAACCTGATTGCGATATCAAGCAGAGCAGCATGGACCGCATTGAGCATACATCACAAGCACTAAGTCCATCAATCACTGTACCTCTGTGCTTTAGACCAGTGGCTTTACATTCAGACTTCCAGACTCTCTGCACTTTGGCTTTTAATTGAGCTTCAGCTACACAGTAAGTAAGTCCGCCTAAGAGCATTTAGAGGCACTGGCCATGTCTGATAAACATTTCGCTAATCAATAGGATTTTAAAGCTGGCTTCAATTGATTGGGAGTTTTCTTCTTGCATTGACCTGTGGAGACCTGGACTCCATTAGACTGCTGAAAGTACTGTGTGTTGTGGTAGCTGGCAGTCTGTATATATTTTTTAAGACTTTAAAGAGATTTTAGAGCCAAGACTACATAAATTAGCTTTATTTTTTTGGTATTTATGTATGTCACAGGAGCCATAGTAACTAGAAGCACAACTAAGGTGACTAACTCAAAATGCTAAAATGGGACAAGTTGTGTGATTTTATGCTGTTTTCATCACAAAAATACACATTTTACAACTAAATCTTTACTGAGACTTTATTCACTGGGATAGAAAAGGTGGAACAGAAAAAAATACATTCAGAAAAAATGCATTTTCTCAACACACTGTGAGCTGGGTTTTGCAGCAGCAAACACAGGGGCAGCAACACACAACTTCCACAATAACAGTCCATCTCCACCAGTCCACCAGTCTGTCTATAACCACACACTATGAACCCAAAATGCTTCAGTGCTAACTCACGTTTGGAAGCTTTGCCAAGCAAATATTTCAGATCAGAGGATATAAAACATATGTGCGCTAACACTAGCATGCTAACGCTAACACTGCCTCGGGTAGCACTGATCAATAATACGACCAAATGACCTTTAACACTCAAACCTCTGTGGTGACAACAGCTCGTCAGTGTAAATATGAGATAATCTTCATAAATGTGTGACAGTACAAACCTGTAAATGTAGAAAGGAGAAGAGTTGAAGCGATTGTTTTCAGTAGATGTCTGGCCTGAGTATCCCTCCACCAAAGAAGTAACGTATGTGTGTCCTGAGTCAGACACTATGGCCCTGAGTCGGACACGCTCACCTTTTGCTATTTTCCAGTCTTCTAACAGATGCTCGCAAAGACGTTAACTGGCTAACGGTTGATAAACAAAAACTCCACATATTGCTCTACCTCTGTGGTAATTTTTGTGTATTTATGCTAAGTGTTTATAAAATAATCATGATATGAAAATAATTTTGATAGGGAAATGCGCAGGGAACGCTCAGGTCCCACTCGGGCGACGTTCTTTCAGTGATCTTAGTGTTTTTGTAGCTAACTTTGTCCGTCTTATTATTTTCTGATTAACGTTAGCTTAGCCCACAATCTTATTTTGAAAGACTGGAAACAAGGAACTGGGTGTGAAAATTTGCTAACGTAAATATCCCAGCCTTAAATTAGAGCCGAAAAATCCAACAAATAAGGCTGAAAAAGCCAGAAAGGTGAGCGTGTCTGATATTGGAACTTCCGTGTGTTCGACTCAGGGCCATAGCACTGCCGAGCTTAAACCTCGGACAAAAGCGCTCTTTCATACGGTCGCAATAAAATATTTGTAAAAGAAACTATCCAACCAATATATCGTTATAAACGTAAGAAAATTTACTTTTATTTTATACAATTTGCATTAATGAAGATAATAAATGAGCGACTTTATGACCTGTTGAAGATAAAAAAGTAATAGAATTTGAGCTGAAAGTGTCCGACACACGTACGTTAGCGCTGTTCTCTCAGCCAATCAGAAGTGTTCCTCGTGAGCTTGTGCACAGTTCATTTGCATTGATTTGCTCTTTTCAGCTCCGTGTGTCAAAAGAACCAGGTTAAAGCTAAAGTCAGAGGCTAAATGGAGAAGCTAGTGTTTAGTTATCGTATTGGCTAATGAAATGGCTAATGCTTTAGCAAATGGAATAAGGAATTGCTGTTTTAAATTGCAAGTTAAAGTTTGTATTATTAATCAAAATTATAAATCAAACTATTTATTTGTCTTTTAAAAGGGGTTTTGGCAATCAATTTATTAAAGTTAGTATTACTTGCAGAATTCGTAATTATATTTTTAAATTGACTTTTAAATGAACAATTAAATTGTTTAGGAAATATTTTAAGAAATGCTCTTTCAATTTGAAGATTATTAATAAATAAAATTGCAAATACATTTAATAATTCTCTATTTAAAGTGTAATTTAAATGTTCTTTTATTAAATCCTTAATTATTATCTATGTGGTTCTAAAAATCCTTCTTAATATTCAACCCAGCAAGACAGGATGTCCACAAGGATTTATTCTATATTTTACACAAATAATACTGACCTTACCATGTTTTTCTTAACTTGAATCTCACTCTTAATAAAATCCACTGAGCACTAATGAGAAAGTGCCTAAATGGCTGTGCAGTACAACCAAAAGTGGGACAGGTGGTCACTCTGAGTACAACCTTATATGGTCAATGAAATGAAATCATCTTCCTCCCATAGTTTCTGTCCCTAATTCTATAGAGAGATGTTTTCTAAACAGCTCTAAATTAGTGGCCAGTTTTATCCCTGGTTATTTTATTATGACCCAGTTTCTACAGCACCAAATTTATTTCTCTAAATTACTTGACAACTATCTAGCACAAGAGGTCACAAGCCAGGGCACTGTTTGTGTCGGTCATAAGCCCAATAAAAGGAGAGGACCCAGAAAGAAAAAATCTGCTACCTTTATGACATGCATTTTAAAATATGTTTAACTATGTCATGTAATTAAAATAGTCAAGCTTCACAGCTAAACAATGAAACTACACTGATCAGCCATAACATTATGACCACTGCAATGTGAAGTGAATCACACAAATTGTCTCTTTATTGTGATATTTGTTAGAGGGTGGGATATATATTAGACAGCAAGTGGATTTTCTTTCAGTTGATGTGTTGAAGAAAGAAATGGCAAGTTTAAGGACTTGAGCAAGTTTGACAAGGGCCAAACTGTGATGGCTATAGACGACTGGGTCTGAGCATCTCCAAAACCGCAACTGTTGTGGAGTTTTTCTAGTCTTTAGTAGCCAATATTTAGGTATAACCACCCTTATTAGTCAGGTGGTCATAATGTTATGCCTGGTCATGTATATTCAGTTTTGAGTCCCTATGCCTCAGCTAGGAATCACTGCCCCAAATTAACATACATTTGTAGAGGCGCCTTAGGAAAATAAAATCTAACTATGGCCAAAATTAAGTTTTGAGTAGACTTGCAGTAATGGTCTCTTATGTAATGTGATACATACTGTATGTGAAAGTGACAAATGTACAAGACATGTGATGAATGTCAGATGTAGTGTGTTAATAAACCTCTGATTAAGCATGTTCACCATTTTTCCTGTACATAGTCTGCAGTGATCCTTGTTTTCTTCATCGATCTACAGATAATTTTTTCCCCTCACTGTTAAAGCCTCCTTGTAGATTCATGTTATTTTCATGATGGATAAATGGCACAGGCATTTTCTTGTTAGCTGTATTGTATGTTGGTGAATGCTGCGATCTGTCTTTCTTTACATGGAACAAACAGTGTGATATATAGGGTAATAACTAACGGGGTTCAGAAAGCACAGACGTGTGAACGTGTTGTGTGCCTTTTTTACCGATCGACCTTCCTCTGTGCACCTGCCTTTAATCAGGTTATAATTAAGACTCTGATTGTGATTACAATGTGAGCACTTGCCAATTAAATGGTCCTAGGATCACAAAGAAAGGAAATAGCTCAGCGAGAACCACATTGATTGTCTTGAATGTTCTTCTACAGTGTGTAAGACTGATTTTTTATACAGTACAGTCATACTTTAACAGTGAGCATTGGTGTTTGATTACCTGCCCAGTGCCCAATATGTATCCTGCCTCATGCTGTAAGCAGGGAAGGTCCTAGCTTCCTCAATTTGAGAATGAGCAGGATGAACAGAAAACAGGAATGAACTAAAAGCACTGAAGAGCGCAGACCCCCACCAAGCCATTGACCATATCCTGCGACTAGATTAGGGATGTAACGATTCTTCATAAATCTGCTAAAAATCGATGCATAAGACAGAAATTTTGAATTGGTGTGAAAAAAAATGAATCGTGATGTCCCTTTAAAACAGCGTGCAGGCCACCTACGTATAGTGGTGCGTAATCTGGCTCACATATTTGGCGCTAGACATCATTACCTAGCCATTTTACAGAAGAGAAACATTGAATTTATATAAAGTTTTAGTTTACAGGACTCGTAAAATCATTAGCCCAACCTGCTGGAAATGTGAAAAGACTGCTCATTACTTGGAGTGGCTCGGAAGACCACTCCCTCACCTCTTGCACAGACGGAGGAGCGCGCACGCAGCGCACGCAACGCACGCAGCGCACGCAGCGCACGCAGCGCACGCAGCGCACGCAGCGCACGCAGCGCACGCAGCGCACGCTGTGCTTTCTGAACCCCGTTAGTTATTACCCTATATATCACACTGTTTGTTCCATGTAAAGAAAGACAGATCGCAGCATTCACCAACATACAATACAGCTAACAAGAAAATGCCTGTGCCATTTATCCATCATGAAAATAACATGAATCTACAAGGAGGCTTTAACAGTGAGGGGAAAAAATGATCTGTAGAACGATGAAGAAAACAAGGATCACTGCAGACTATGTAGCGCAGCGCACGAGGAAAACCAACAAGACCAGGGAGAACGGCAAGAAAGACATATCTGAAGATATTATTTAGGCAGCACAAACCTGTTTGCTCCGTTTGCCATCGTTCAGAAATTAGCTTGTTGTTAGCAGCGAGCTAAAGGAAAGCTAAGTGGCTAACAACAGCCTCAAGTTTATCTGAAGTTTCAGCGGCCCCTCCCCATTTCCATGGTGATGAGAGTCTTTACTGAGGATGTATCTTTCCTCACTGATATTTTTATAAGACCTGACTTATATTAGGCCCATTATATCTGACTGAGGAGTGGATTCATGATGAGCTGCTTCTCTCTGCATTGCTTGCTACTGTAGTGTATCTGTTTTTGAAAGATAGTAGAAAGGTGTTAATAACGGGGCTAACAAATTATTTTATATATTTTTGTTATTTTTACATGTCATTGTTTTAATATCTACTTTTTTATTCAATTTCTGTTAATAAGAAATGTAAGTTTTAAGTTTGATAAGGAGACACAAATCCTTTTGGTCATAATTATACTGCAACTAAATCTGCAAACAAAAATCGTAAAAAAAGCGTAATTGTGAACATAAAATTGTGAATTGAATCAAAATATGAATGAATGAAAATGAAAGGTGTTTTTAAATTGACCATTATGTTTATAGCAAACTGTACTTATGTCACTATTTATTAATAATAAGGCTTTTACCATAACACCAGTGGTCATGGGCGCACACGACCTTCTCCAACCCACATATACCCATTGACTTTGAGCTCAGGTGCTAAAGTGCTACCACTGAATACCTCAACAGCCCTAATGCCACACTAGCCCACTTCACTCCGGCCACTCCAATCACCAGGCTTTTACTCTCAATGAGCGGTGGGATGGACTCCAGGATGAGGGCTAAGACTGCACTGAAATCTCCACCACATGTTGGGAACAAAATGGAAGTTCAGACAAAGCCCTTCGCCAAAAGCTTAAGAGGTGCACTTTCTGGAGCTCCCAGTGCAGCGATTCTCCTGTCTACGAGCTATAAAAACCGGGGTCTAATTGGTATGCAGGTGATGCAGGAGCTGAGCGATCGAGGCTAAGGGTCGGGCCGGTGAGTGGATGTGAGGGGGTGTCGTGGCGGAGGGAACATTGCTCAATCATACCTTAGCACATGTAACGAGACAGCGACAGGGAGCCTCAGAGACCGTAGGGGAAATGATAGGCTGTATGAGCAATGGCAGAAAGTTTTTTAGACTGTGAAAGGGCTAAAGAGGTGGCTGACGAGAAACACATTAACTTGAATTGACTGTAAAAAGCAGCTCGGCACTGTTTATTTATGCTGTCAACTATCAAAATGTCAAGATGGATTATTGTGATTAGTGGACGTGGTGAAGTCTGGTAAGAAGTAACAACATTAACATTTGTGTTGAAAGGTATTGAGAGAAGTCTGTAGAAATATAATACATACTGAATGCAGTGTGTGAAAAGTGAGCATGCATGTGAGGAGTAAAGGCTGCTGAAAATGTTAATGCTGGTGGTGATTGACATGTGTCAGAATACATAGTGCATCTCAGTTTGTTATTATTAGGTTATAATACATAACATTATTTGTGAACAGCAAGCACGATATCGTTGTGTTGCATTTCTTGTCTGTGCAGCAAGGGTTTATGCCCAAATAATAAATGTAGTATAAAAAAAATCTTCGTTCCTTGCAGCTTTTCCATTTCTGGAACACCACAGCAAGCCCTCTGGCTTCTAGTGTGCATTGATTTGCAAATCGATTTGAAATAAGTTTTACTGCTGGATGCCCTTCCTGACACAACCCTCTCCATTTATCCAGGCTTGGGACCAGCACAATGAGTACACTGGCTGGCAACCCCTTGTGGCTGGATTGTTACTGTACACATAATGCCCATATTATATTATTGTTGGTGTTCCTAGTGTTACAGCAAATTGCTAAATCTAAAAATCTTTTTTTATTTTTTTGTAACATATCTTAACCATCAAGTCAAAGTGTAAAGGTCAGAGCTTGTTTATCCTTCTCTGTATAAAGTACTATATGCACTATGTTTATAACAGCTCATAGCTCTAAAGCTTTGGAGATAGGGATGTAGGCTATTTAAGCTAATGAAAGCTATTCACCCTTTGACTCTACACATAAAGCAACAGTACAAGTCTTTCCATACTGTATATACACATAAGTGCAGACAGATAGTGCCAATTATCTTGTGCAGCAGCTTTCAGTATTTCTAACACTGTTTCTGTGTTTAGTGCAACTCCCATAGACATTATACTACCCCCAACCATTCTGTGAAACAAGATAATTGGCACCAGCAATTTACACTTTTGACTGTTGGATCCACAAACAGTCAAACAGTAAACCGTGTAAAGTGATAACATTATGATCACCAGTCTATTATTGCTTAAGAAATATAAAGTGGTTCTGATAAAGGTGTTACAGAGTGCATCACAGTTTGTGACTGAGTCATAACACATAACAAAACATAAAAATGAAGGTGGTCATAAAGTTATACCTGCTTGGTGTAATATTACTTTACTTGAACATGAAACAGTCCCTCAAAATCTAAAAGAAAACCAAATATGGGTGGAAAAAAACGTATTTGAAGATGTTAGTTTCAGCTCTTCTCATATGGCCAAAAATTGACAGGTGCACAAGGTCTTGCAAGATGCTGTAGGGAATCAAAATTTTGGTGGCTGCTTCTTGATATTGCTATTTTTCCACATTTTATTTCATACACCTCCGAGTGACACAGGGCAAAACATCCAAATGTCAACCTGCTGCCGTTCCAGTCTGGACAGAAATGAGGGGCCGGATCCATTGATGGGGTCTGACGGCTGCACCTGGCCCACCGCTTTATGCACACACAGACGCGCCCCAAATACCTAATGCAACCCGTTTCAGCTTTATATTATCCAAAAAGCATAGGATTTCTGTCAGGGTTTTATTGCTATCTATTCTTAAATATATATTCACCATTTCCCTGTCTGACTGGAAAACCAAAACACACATGGCCGGACTGACACTCATATATGCACACACTATGACTGACTGTCACACTCACACTGACACATACAGTACTGGAAACTACTGCAATTACCAGCCATCCAGAGTTTGGAACAGCTCTTAAACGATACTCCTATTCAGTCCCATCACAGGAATATCAACAAAACAACATCTTACCGTTTAGAGCTGCTGATTTCAATGTGCAGTAGGTTCTTGAATAATGCAGTGTCACACTTGAGAATCAAACTGTATATTTCACCATACATCTTTTGCTTTCTCTTGAAAATACTTTGTGCATCATTTCCACTTTTGCAACTAATTTTCAAATAGTATGTCTATTCAAATTGAGTATGTATTAAAGTCTTTGTGTCATAATTTGTTATGTCTTTCAGATGTATAATAGAAAAATGCTTGAGTCGTGCCTACTTAGAGGCTCTGTTGTCCCCCTCAACAACAGACCTAAGCCTCAGACACTGGAAGCGGGTCTGCCATTATGTTCTAGCGGAAGACAAAGGTTTTCATCAGCACTAAGTTAACAAAAGATGACTTAAATGTTATATAGTGTTACCCCTCTACCTCAAATTATTGCTAGAACTTAAAAAAACAGGCTTCTACAGGTCTAATACATTATATACTACACAAAAAAATACAAAAACAACTGACTTATATTTGGTGATTCAGATAGAGAACTTGGAACTGATTTTGGATCAGATTAGGTAGGTTTTGTATCTGTATTTTGTATCTGTAAACCAGGTGCTCTGGGACTATAAAACAGACTTTTTTATGTTCGGGAAACAGCAGCACGTTTATTGATTTCAGGGGCTTTGTCTTGTAGTAAAAACACAGATATGCTGCTGTAAGTCCTGCTTCCACAACTGTAGTCATTTTTGTGTGGACGTCCTCCTGAGCACTTGTTCTCAAAAGGTGGGTCAGCACCCAAAAGAAAGTTGTGTATGATTGTATTTAGTGTTAGTGTTTAGCTTATTGAGGTCAAAGTTTTATTAACATATAATTGTAATAATGAGTGTACCATAGACAAAGGGCATATTTTTTCATAATTAACTTTGATGCTGTGAAAAACTGGGTCACAATAAAATGATGAGGGGTAAAACTGGGTCCCACAGTCAGGCCAGCGAACCCCTGTTACAGAGGACATGCAAGACAGAACAGAATCTGTTTAATGACTAGAAGTTGGCATGTTGCAAAAAAAATAAAGCTGATGTGACAAACTAAATAAATGTGAAACATATTTTGCTTTTGGGCAGGGCCTGTTCTCATATATTAGCTTTTTATAAAACTCACTGCAGTGCTTCACTTAGGATGCCATATTGCTGCTGGCTCTTGAAATTATGGCTCTGTTGACTTCACGTTTCATATTTTAACTAACCTCAATAGCAGCATACATCTGCACTTTAAATTCGCCACCTTTCACGTTAGGTATTTTGTTTCTATTTAATAAGCTTAGAGGTAGTAATGTCGGGGGTCGCAGAAGGACAGCCCCCTGCAGTGGCACTCACAGTCACTATCATACTGAGTCCTATGCTTGCATCTAAAAAGTAAAAAGCTGGCAGAAAGAGATCAAAGTTGCCTCGCTTAGCTCTGTCAAGAAAAAAAGCTTTGCTCTCCACATTTATTTACAAAATGCTAAAATATTACTTGGGGCTAAAAAGGTTGAACTTGCTTTTATCTTTTTGGAGTGTACACAGGTGTCCTATTGTTTGTATTAAGCGCCGATTAGCGAGGCTTTAACATTAATCACTAAGATGCTACTTTATATAAGCCGTGGCAGACTAATTATGCAGCTGTGGTTTCCATCTCCTGAGAAATGATTCTGGAGCCAGGGGCAATGATAATGATCATGTTGCTTTTTATTTACTATCCGACTGTCCTGTTGTCATTGACCTTACCACCCACCTGCAGCACTACACATGTGGCATTTTCACCCCGTAACCAATCCCAATGATTTGTCAGCCATGTGCGTCCGAGTGAGGTCTAATCTGCTGTATCTGACAGCTGACACTGGTGACTAAGTGCCCAAACATTTGCTATCGACTGTTCCCCCCTAGGACAGCCGCTACTGATGGACTGGAAAAGGTAACAGTGTTGTCCTCTGGGGAAGAGTAAACCCAGATTTAGCCGCCCTTCCCTCTGCAATTCCACCCGCCAGCCCGCCCATCGCCTTTGGTCACACAGCATGACTAGTGAGTCAGAGTAGGGTGCGTACAAAGTGGGCATCACATCAGCTGCCATGTTCCTCACTTGATCTTTTGGTTTAGCTAATTAGCATTCCAGCATAATCAACGTAATCCCTAAAGGGGACTGTAGTCACTGTTTTTGTGTGGGTGGCGAATATGAGCAAGAAAGCCAATTTATGACGCTGGTTTGGATGGAGAAAAATGTGCACAGTTCCCAATTTAAGCAGTTGGAGCAACATAACCATTGTTTACAGTGGTTTAAAAATAATTCTGAGAAAATCTTCTATAGTACTACGAATGTGTGTGGAAATAGTTTGGACTTGTGTAATGAATCTGCAAATAATTGGAAATATGTAAATTGTGGACTATATATATATTTTTTATATATATGTCTTGTCAAGGTAGGAAGTTGCCAGAATACCAAAAATATACATCTGTTACTGTTACTGTGTGTCTGAATTGCTTACAGGGAATTAAAGTGAATAAGTTTATCAGTGTGAGTAAATGTTGACTGTCCCCGCCTCACGCCCCAAGAAGTTGAGGTAGAAAATTAAACTTGGCATATTAAGCAATTTAAAGAAAGTAGGAAAATGTGGCTGCCTCATAAGGCACATGCAAGGGTGTTGTCTCCATCTTGTTAAGAAACAGAACAATATAATAATAATAATAACATAATTCAAAATACACACAGTAAATAATCTGTACATAAATATCGACTAGTGTGCTATAATTTCTAGAAAATCGACATGATCCTCAGAGTGTGCTGTGTAATTTAATTTATTAGGTGTTTTGGGTTTGACTGCTAGGTGGCAGTGCAGCATGGGGTCTGTGCAAAATGCAGACCTTTCATTTCAGCGGCCAGTGCTCTCCCTGGCCAGTACAAACCAGATTAGAGGATTATCCTGATTTAACAGGCTTTATTGTCTTTTATTTAGCACTATCTGCCTCTGTGGAGTTTTCTATCTCATGAGACACCATGCACATTAGCCACAAAATATTAAATGGGAGCTGGGTAATTTGATTAGACCAGCCCAAGTATCTGGAAATGAATGCAACCCTATACTGAGCAAACCTATATGACTCCATTTATATTTACAGACGTGTCATTTTTAGAGACACGCAGGAAGCAGCGGTGTGAATAATTTCATTAGTGCATTGCATTTCTCCCCGGTAACTCAAATCTGGGAGGAACTGAGGGCAGAATGCTTTGATGCTGGTGATTGCAATGTAATTGGGAGCGGATTGATTTTCCTCACCTTGCATTACACCATATCGACTCTCCACAATTTTTGTAGCAGGTTTGGAGGATATCAAAGTACCAGGTAACCAGTGTATTCTCAGGCGGCTGACCCTCGCTTCATCAGTGAACCATGATCTCAGTTCTGCCTCATAAGAAAAGGTATGATTTGTCGATTGTTTAACAAGGTCAGAACAATGCTGTAGGTGAGCTGCAAAAATCAATAAGCCATATGTTAAGGTCATGTAAAATGCAAGTGTAGCGGAAGGAAAAGTAATAAGGAAATGCCATGTTTGCCTGCTGACTTGTTTATCAGTATTTAGGTAGATGGCAGTGCTTTCATTCAGCATATTAAGTGCATGTCCTATGAGTGTTAGCATGGCTTAAAATTAACTTTATGCAGCCCACATTTAATAATTTGCTGGTATGAAGTCATATTGTTTGTTAGTAGGATAAAAAACAGCATCTGACTCACTGGTGCATCTATAGCTTCAGAGCATTTTCAAAGCGTGCATTGAAACGATAATTCTGAAGTCATCACCAGCTCGCTCACGCCTGCTGACATTTCACTTGGCATATGTTTGAGTGCATTTTGTTGTCTCTAAGCGTCTTTACCTTCATTTCAAAGAGTGGTAGTTTTCCAGTGGCGTGTTACAAAATTGCATCACTTTTACAAGGCCTTGCAACTTGCGTGCTAATGCAAAAGAAATTGCTGTCACCCCTGACAAGCAAATATGCGTCACATATTTCCTTGTCATCGCATCCAATCTTCTTGACAAGTGGTTCAAATGCGACCACCCTATTCTCTGGAGCAGGGAATAAATTTGCGCCTGTTGTGGTCTTTTCCTTAATCAGGGACTCCCTCTATCTCAGCGCTAGTGTTCATGGTCAGTTATAGTGGTTTATGGTCACTAACCCAGCTCTACAACATGTCGCGCAGCCTGTAGAGGACTTTATTGACAAGTGCACTCATAACTCACAATGAGACTGCTTTTCAAGCCGTCATCTGTTCCCACTTCATCCTTCTCCAGCGTGCAGCCCACAGGTGACCTGCAGACAAATTGTATATGGGGCCGCACGGATGTCTCCAAGGACAAAATTAGATCTGTACGTACCTGTCAGCCTCATGAAATATGGAATGTGGCAGAATGGACAAGGCAAAGACTGGGGCTTACCTACCCTAAAGCCTTGTGGACATAGGGTTACCAGTCAAAAACTCTCTGTAATCCATTAAACATCTGAATTACTCATACAATAAGAACAGCTGGACCATAAATGCAAATCCCCACACCTCACTTCCCCTGGATCCATTTGAATACATCAGCAGGTAACTGTGGGCAACTGCTGGCACACATCCCACATAGCCATCGGCAGTGTCTGGGAGAGGCGAATAGTGTTTGTTTACTTGAACTGCTCCATACTGAGACCTCCACACTGATTCTCCGCAGTATGCTTTGGTGTGCACGCCACAATCAGCACACAGTGCAGTGAGCCGCGCTCCTTTTGATGCCTGTCTCTCCGCACATCTCGCTTCCTGCGTCTCTGGCGAGATCTGCAACACTTTGGAGGAGAAAGTGAAGAAGGCAGGGGTTTGCGGTTAGAGCCAATCCACCCGCACATCCATCCACATGTCAGCAGAGTCATTACCATTGCAAACCTGAGGAGCAGCCAGGCTCGGGGCAAGAGCACTCGCTTTTATTCCCATCCGTCTGGAAAGAGTTCAGTTGGGATTTGGTAGAGGCCTCTGAACTGGAAGCACAGACTCAACAGAGACCAGGGCTGGCTTTCACCCCGATGACAGCAATTTAATGAGATGCTTTACTAGACCCACAAATAACAACCATTAGCACAGTGGACAGTGTAATATATAATGAGGAGGTTATTCTCTGTTAAAGAAACACTGAAAATCCCTTGGTACGCATGTGTACCTGGACGAAATGGGACAGAACACACTCTGCCTCATTAAATATACAGTACTCCACAAGCTTATTGTGTGGGTTGTTGTTCCAAAGGCTAAACATTGAAGCTGTAATGCATAATATAACAGTATACATGGAAGATTACTGTGTGGTATATAATATGACGTCAAATGAATAGTGATAAAGGACCTAAGCAGGTCAGGGTGATGTTGGCAGTCATCACTCGCACTGTAACCATATAGATCTGAGAAAAGATGAGCAAAGATGAGAGTGCATCTGATGTACTTGCTCTTCGTTGATGCATAAACAACAGCTGCTGTATAAGACAACTGTATCCGACGTGAGCTTTGAAAGAACACGCACGTCTACAGTTCCTGGCTTCGCTCTAGCGTCGTTAAACATAAAAAGGAACATGCAAACGTGGAGGGAATGGTTACATGCATTTGTAATTTTGCAGACATCAATAATAATCACATCTTAATTATATCACATAAGTGCACATCAGGACTGGAAATCGTACTGTATGTGGATAGGAATCTGAGTATGGTGGGAGATAGTGGATTATAACCTACTAAAGTCAGCAGTCAGAGGATGGGTACCTCTGCCAAGGCATTACAGTTCCAGCCTAATCTTTCTCCATTCATGACCTTTCCTGAAAGTTTTATTAAAATCCTCGTGGAAAATAATCTCTTAAAAGTTCTCCTAGCTCCAGACAGGAGTTTGGGTCCACACTAAAAATGCGCAATTAGTCAGTTGACCTGTTTCTGACCTTTGCTTGAAATGTAAACAGAATCTGACCAATACTATTTTAGCTATGTTGTTTTGGTCGGCCCTGGTTCCAGGGTGGGGCCCCAGTAATACCAATCTGAATCTTGGGTTTCACATCATCATAAGGGCTACTTCTAGTCACGGTAGAGCTGAGGGAAAGTGTGGAGAGGGAGGATTGGGCATCTCTGCTGCCCCCGTGACTCAGAAATAACCTACAGTTCCATAATATTTCTTCTGGCAATAACCTTTAAACATTTGCCATTATATATTCAATGTGAGAAGCAACACTGAAGGGAAATCCATCTGTTTGTGAATAGACTCAAAGAAACTGTTTAAGTCATAGGTTACCTCAATCTAAGAAGTTTTTTTTTTTCTGTTTTCCAAGAAACTGATGAAACTAAAGCCTTTTCTTCCCATAGGCTTATAAATAAGTAAGCAAAATGTTTCTTTGAAGGTGTACGGAGGATATTTCTGTATGTCTGCTGTGTTTTTGTGGTCTGCATTGCGCAGTCTTATGGCATCAGTGCCTGAGGTGTGATGCTGTTGATGCGATCGAGGGAAAATCTGTGAAAAGCTGGTGGGTTAGGTTTGCTACTGCTTCACTGAGTAAGCCATTAGCCTATGTCTAAATGCATGCTACAGGGAATTGGTCTTGCTGACATCCAAACTAGGTTTAGAGCCATTAAGAGAGTTTTGACCTTAGGAAAACCAAGTGTCACTGGGGAACAGTAAGTGCTCCAGGCAGAGGAGAGGTCACAATAGCAAAATGAAATTAACTGCAAAGCTCAAAAGCACTTACGGCGTATTACTGACCACTCAAGACAACATTTGTTCTTATGTTGGCTGGTCTTGTACTTACTTCATGTAACCCACACACTGTTGTTCCTTCTGATGAGGAACAGATGATCATCAAACAAGGTCACTTACATTATGTAACACATTATTATTATTATTAACTTTGTATTACGACGTGTTCAATTTCTGCTCATAGTTTAGAATTTAAATTTCTAATTCCTGCAGTCTTACTGATTTTGACTGCAGGCTATGTCTAGTCAGCTAAACCTCAAAGCAAATATATGAACACAGAAACAGAAATAGGGAGAAAATGAAAAGCACCTCACACATATTTAAACTCTTCACAGTTTTGCCCCTAACAAGAGGCACTGGCCCTAGACTCAAACCAAGAATCTTCTAGTTCAAGAGTAAATGCTCTATCCATTGAGCCATAAAGCCCTTATACCTCACAATGCTAAAGAATCTACTAAAATCATTCCTTTGCAGACCCCATGCGTCTGGAGTAAGTATCCTTGTCCCTATCTCGCAATGGTAATGATTTTTTATTTTTTTTAAATTACAGATTACCTTGGATGACCATCTGGATAAAAATTTTAAAATATATATTTCTTGACCCATTACTTTGCTGATCGTGTCATCAAAGTTCCCCCTTTATCTCACTAACTAAAAAACAAAGCATTGCAGATGAAAGCATAACCTTTTTGGCAAAGATGATGAAATTGATGCTTACTTGAACAATGGTTTCAAGCATGTGAATGTTATACTGGGTGCAGAGGGTCATTTTTGTGTTTATGCAACTGTGACACTGGCCCAATTTCAGATACATTATGCTTGTGCTGGTGAGCATGGAAACATGTTTCTTGTTGCTAGATGGTTGACTTAATTAGTTTGCTCGACAGACTGTTAATTGTTTTTGCTAAATCATGTTTATATGATGCACAAGAAAGCTGTCCTTTTTATCAAAGTGCTGGACAACGTCTTCTGCCACATGGTCCATGAATATTAATCTCGGAAGTTGGTTCAAGCAGTGAATGTTTGTGCAAGAGGCAATCTTTGAAGTCATTCCAGAAACACAACAGGGAGCTGGAACACATGTCTGCTCAAACAAAAGAATATAGAGGCAATATTTCTTTTACTTTGCACATCTGTACTTTTTCTTTATCCTACTTGGAGGAAGTTGAAACAAATCTTGAGTCAACATGAATTCAATCGTTTATTCGCTCTCCGCTGGGAAACTGCGGGGAGAAGTGGAGGAGCTGGATGCCCACATTAACAATGCAAATGCCTCTGTGCGGATTCGGCGATGATCTGTATGCACACCTCGCACTCCATCCACAATGCCGTCTTAAATAAATAAACAAACGTGTTGGGCTTAAGCTGCATGCAAGGCAGTCATGAATATTTGATTCAATCACCTTTTAAAATGCAGATAGCCGTGGCCTTTGCCCTTGACATTGTAGGGAGGGGAGCGGATGGGGCAAGAAGCTTGTGATTTACGTTAGCGAACTGTGTGATGCGATGCAGTCTAATACGGACAGCAGTTCACAAATCTTCTCGGGGCCAAAAGGTGCGAAGTGCTTACATCACAAGGTCACACTCAGATGGCTCTATCCTGGCCTCAGAGCGCTGCTATCACTGAGGCAGCTAATCATACAATATACTCCATGACTTACAGCAAGAGCACATATACTGGCTCTGAGTTGTGCTTTGTAACGCTGTCATGCCTGGGAAACCTCCTCTCGATTCAAGACCAACAACTGCTGACTCCCAACAAATCTATATATTCCATTAAAATACAAGCTACATTCACTTTGGCCCAGTGAGGAGACGCTAAGGTGATCATTATTCCTGTTTACTTACACCAAAATATTTGTGTAGCTTGTGCATGTTGGTCAGAGAATGCAAATATAAGTCAAAAGCCACAGGTGAGTGTAGAGCTCCAACAAGGCGCTGACCCTAACTTGCATTGATAAAGGTATAGAGCAAAGACATAGGCTCAAATTTGGGATCTTTTATTTAAATGCTCTATCTGTTGCCACAAATCCTTTATATCTGACACTGGCTTAAAACAAAGGATTTGTTCCTAGATCCAGACAGTTTTTCAGATCCACACCAAAAATATATTTCTCCTTTGGGCAATTACTGATCTTTCTTCAACATTTCATCAAAAACTGACCCATTATCTTGCCAACAGATAAACAAACAAACCAACACCAATGAAAACATAACCTCTTTGCTGGAGGCAATCACAATCCATGTTTAAAGTGTGTGACCTTACTAAATTAGTCTTGTAAATCTTTATCTATACCTGTGGAAGTTTATGCAACAAGACTCAGAGAAGCATGATCTTAGCAATCTGTAAGTCAGTGGCAATTCAATATAGATTTCATACAAATAAAAAAAAAAAACTATAAAGTGTCTCTATGTAAGTCTGTTTAAAAAAAAAGCACACTTATAAAATAAATACTGGCATCACATTGATGGTTGTAGAAAAATAAAATACATTTTTTAACTCATGGCACGAGTAGTGGAGAAAAACACAAACTTTTGGGAATCTTCTAAAACATCATTACTTCTAACTTATACTCGCCCTTTGATCAAAACTTGTCTGATAGTATGGGATATTTTCTCCCCAAAATGTGCAGTCAGGAGCATGTACCCCATATCACACATGCCTTGGGTTTTAATTTCAGAATATTACTTCTTAATGAAACCTTGGAAACAAACAGATTTTCTCGCGGTGCAGTGCTAAGGCAGAGATGAGAAATCGAAAAGCCTCAGTAACCTCTAAAATCTCCAGGCAGATGGTGAGGAGGGAAGAAAAGAGCAGTATTACCTTCGCCTCAGTGTGTCGGCCTTCTTTTCATTGCTTATGCATGAAAACTTGAATAAAAGAAATATTTGGGGAGGTGCTATTTTCTTCTGTGGATGTAGTTAGTGCAGTTATAGAACATGCTGAGTGAGATCAAAACAACATTGAATAATTGATTGCCGCTAAAAGATGCGGGCATGGCTTGCATTATTCAAATTGATACTTATTACTGTCTCTACTTTGGTTTGGTAAATAAAAGAAGAGGCAGGAGGATGTTTTCTTGTTGGAGTTGTTCAGTATTTTTTTAGGAAAAGGAAAAGGGCTGTATACTTGCTCTCCCTCTGTCCTTTAGCGATGACTGTGGTGTGTTCAGTGCCCAATCCTGTTGCCTGAAAGCAAAATGGATGGTGGTAACACACACGCAACAGCTGCTACAGTTTAGAAAGATACAGGGGAAATAGGTAGGAAATTAGTCCCCGAGGAAATGACAAGGTGTAGGTGTAAATAAAACAACAGGGAGGTACAGACACATGCAGTATCTCCACAGAATGATGACAGTTTGCTGTTTTTTTTGTTTTTTTGTTTTACAAAGGATTACATTTTTTCAGTGTTCTTAACGTCACTGTCGTTTCTCTCACAGACAGGCTTTTATTCAATAACTACCACTTAATTCTTTTCTGCACTGTTTCCACACAAAAGATGACAATTTGAAGCAACATTTCGAAGGTTACAGAGAGCGTCAAAATTAACAGCTTTTCATTTTCATCAGTTACCAAAAGGAGTTTCATGTTGGTGACTCATAGTCTTTCCTGCAGGCTTGAATTGTATTCTTTAGCTACAATGCCTATTCCAGAAATGTTGGAAGATGTACTGTAAATAAAACCAGAAGGCAATGATTTGCAAATCTCATATTCATGAGCTGGTTTTTAATTCCAACCAAACATGTTTAGCATACATTATGTGTTGGAACTGAGGCATTTTGGCATTTATAATTTAATGGCAGCAGCAACACATTTAAAAAAAAAAGTTGGAACATGGGAACAAAAGGCTGCAACAAAAGCTTTAATTGGATTTTCTAACTCTATGGGCATCCAAAATGTTTTATATCAAGTAACCATTAAGACTGACAGGCAGATTCTTCAGCTAGTGTACACAGACACTGGAGGCAACATTGGTGAAGTGTCTTGCCCAACGACATATCAGACTGGGGAAGTGAGAATCGAACTCCCTGACCTGCTCTACCTCCTAAACCAGTGTTTTCCAACCAGAGGTACGGGGACCCCTTATGGTACACGAGAACTTTGCAGGGGTTACTTGGAATTATTTCATCATTTGATAGGAGAATATTTGTGATCTTCCCATATTAAATTATTAAAAACAAACTGTCTTAAGTGTCTCTGATGAAAAGGAGATGAAAACTGATAAAAAATATCATTTCAGCAGGTTATATTTTCTTACATATTTTTAAGGTTTAATAGTTAAATGGAAGTTAATCAAATGATGATGATTTTTTTTATACATTATTGTAAAAGAATGTATAAAATGTATTCTTTGTATTTATTATTTATTACATCTATTGGTAGTTTAAAGAGATTTTTATCGTGAATTTAATTTTCAAAGCAAAAACATGCCATAGATTTAGCCCAAAAATCAAACAAACAAAAACAAACATACAAAACATAACCAAAACCAAACAAACAAACACACACACAAAAACCAAATTAAAAAACACACGTTTTCGATAACCACTTTTTGAAAAAAAAAAAAAAAAAAAAACACGTATAGAAATGAGGAGGACTCATGATGTAATACAAAGCCTGGGTGGTACGCTAGAGAAAAAAGGCTGGGAACCCCTGTCCTAAACCACCACTGCTGCCTTTTATTAATTTAAAATCACAGCTGGAAGAACATTTTACAAATTGGAGCATTTCTTATTATAACTATTAGATTCAGGAATTGAACCCAGGTCCTTCATTGCTGTTAGTGTGCTAACCTGCCACACTGATTATAGGAAAAACAAGCTCTTTAAATGAATTATAGTAAAAAAGTAAGGCATTTGAAAAGCAAAAGTGTTGTATTTCTGACAGCCAGCCAAGTCTGTGAACAGGTCATGGACTGTTTTCCGCTTGAATCGCTGCATCTATTACCTCTCTCCACCCTCAGAAAGTCTTAACAACGTGCCACATGACAAACTGAGCTGCTACACATTTAAAGCATTGTCAGAAGTGTGTACTTGTCTCTCCTCTCATATGCACAACAGGCATTCAAATTCAGCCTGCTCTAGCCGACTGCAACTACAAAAGGGAATAGAGAGGTCACTGCTTTGACTTTCGATTTGTCTCTGTCTTCTTTTGTCCTCAGATGTCATAACAGTGGGAGGCATGTAATTTGTTCTGCCACCAACATCTTCAAGTCCCTCAGGCTGTTGTTTCCTCGTCCCGGGAAGTTAAGGCACATGATGGTCTGCAAAAAAACACACAATTAGCCCTGGTTTAGGACACGACAATAACATGATTATACCAGATTATAATGAAATATATTAAAGCCAAACATGCTGAATATTCAAGTAACATGAGCTATATATGCTCTATATTAAGTACATGAGAAGATAAGGAGTTTGAAATTAGTTACGGTTATATACTTGTTTAAAAAATATACTTTAAAACCATTTTTAGCCAACAGTCTGTGCTTTTTTTGGATGTTTTTATAGAAATATGGAGAAAAACCTGACATAGTCTCTTGAAAGGAAAGTTGTACAGTTGGGGGTCTGCGTGGGATTTTTGGAAATTAAAGGAAGCGGCAACTCTCTTGATTTTGGGAATAGCTGACATACAATATAACACACACAGACATTAAACAGATGCCACATTCATGATATTTCAATAGTGCAGTCATTGCAGCCAAAACATTTGAAAGTTTATGCACAACAGAAATACACAGAATTGCTGGTTTACATTTACTTACACTTAGGTCTGTTAAAGCAGTGATTCTCAACTGGTGGGTCGGGACCCAAAAATGGGGTGCAGAACCTTTTTGAGTGGGTTGCAGGCCTTCACCAGGGAAAAAACAAAACAAAAAACAAACAGGGTTTTGGCAGTGTCTTAAAAGTCTTACATTTTAAAATCTGAATTTAAGGCCTTAAAAATCTAAAATTGCCAAGATGTGGACTATTAGGTCTTAAATACATTAAAAAGGTCTTAATAAAAGTATGTCACATACATTTGATGCTACTAGCTAAAATGTCCACTTAAATGCTCAAAGGTGTTTTTCCCTCACCAAAATGAGAGTAGATCTTTTCTTACTGGGACCTTAATACTTTGCGGCGCTCACTGTCACAGATAGTCTCACCTTTTTACACTAAGTCTAAAAAAGACTTAAAATAAACTTGTTGAACCCGGAAATAAACTCCTAAACAGTAGTGTGACATTTTATTTTGTTTGTACATGAAAACAGCTGATTCTGTAAAAAAAAAAAAAAAAAAAAAAGATGAAGTTCCTGATGTGAAGAGTTGTGGTTTTAAATTTAAAGTCACCTAATTGAATAAAAACGGGAATAGTTCCCTCTCAAGCGTCGCTACGTGCTTTGTTTATCTTTACATTTCTTCTTTTTTGCGTTGGCACACTGTGATATTCTCATATTATAGTCACATATCTCAGGTTCAAACTGCACGATGTGTTTATTTAATACTTTTGTTAACTTTTTTTTGGGTCGTGAGTTGTTATTGTAGGGTGGTGATCAGTCCCAAAACCAGACCAGTTGAGAGCCACTGTGTTAAAGCGCCCATATTCCTCCCAACTAGAGCATTTACTTTTCCTGCTTTTACTTGTAGTTTAGGATGTAAAATTTGGCTTGTCACTGTGAAATACTGACACTACTAGGCCGAAGTTTAAAGCTTACCTTACTTGACCTTGACCTTACGAATTCTAGTGCTGACTTTGTGTTGGACCACTGCGAACCATCCTGTGAATGCTTTGCTAGTTTGTTTCTTTGATTCTTCCCTTTTAACTACCCATGCATTTGTATACATATGCATTATTTATTTATTCATTTACCTATTTATTCCCTCATTCATTTATTTGTTTTGTTTTTCTGTGCAATCGGATGTCAAAAAAAAAAATAATTAGGGGTCACCAGCCAGTGTACTCGCTGAACAATAGAGAGGGTTGCTTCAGGAAGGGCATCTGATATAAAAACCTACCCAGAAACAGTACGTCAGCGTCACATGAGAAAAAGCTGAAGATGTGGTTTCTCTTACCTACTCAAGCAGCCATTAATTCAACAGCCAATGGACGCGGTATTTTTTTTTTTTTTTTGTGCCAGCATATTAAAATCATTCATGATGAATCCTACACAGCAAATTTTCAACTCTGGAATAAACTCTGTGGGAGTTAAAAACAAGTCTTTTAGAGTATACATGTGGGACTACAGTTCTACTCCAAAACTGGATATAAAGTTATTTATAAAGATATAAAGTATTTTGGAGTAGATCAGTGACTCCTTTTCAAGAGTTAGAATAGACCCCCTTGATGTGTAAAAACATTACACCTAAAACATTTTTATTTCTCTTATTTTTATATTTTTTCAGTGTTACCCTTTAACAATAAGGTGGCGTTTATTTCATTATTCTATAGAAAGAGACTACAAAGAGACAAAAATATGCTAGAAGTAATTAGTTTTATTAAACAAATTCAATAAAAACAGAAAAAAAAAAACATTTCTTCTTCACATACTCACACACAAAAATTACTTTTATATTACATTTAAATGCCATACCATTATTTGTTAATTTGATGAAACCATTTCTTTTCATAGCACTGCCTTTGTCAAACCTCCACTACTGCACATCTGGGCTGTCAGGAATCTGAACAGCTCATGAAGTTAGGAAAAGCAAGCATCATATTTATTAATCTTATTCAAAATTTCAATTAAAAAAAAAAAAACTGTGTACAGACTACACTTACCAGCACAAATGGAATATGAAAATGTATTTCTTCTCTCCACATTGAACCTTTATCAGTAGTGACACTGTCTACAAGAAACAAAAGAAAATAAATGAAAAGTAAATGATGCTATATATAATTCATGACACTAACACATGTACTGTACACTGACAGAGTTGTCCACCGTCAAGTTTAAAACAATTTACCAGTTAAGCTAAAATTATATGATAAGAGAGCAATCAAAATACTGTAATTATTTAAAAAATATGTAGGTTTTCTTACCAAAAAGTAAAGCTTTCAGTTGTCTGGCAGAAGTAAAATAAAAAGGGAAAATGTAAAAGCTCTTTAACCTCCTCTCTCTTGAACTCAAGTTACCCCCAAATATGACCCCACTCCGGTGAACTCTGTCACAGAATGCACTGCAAAACATACAAAATGAAATAAACTCCCAAAATGTTATACCTTTACACTTTTTTGCTTAACTCTATTTTTTTCTACCCCTCAGATTTGCTGTGTAGATGAAATTTCTTTTTTATTACAATATATGCCAGTTGGTGAAATAGCATCAAACATTGCACATTACTTCCATTCACATTCATTTCATTGGGCACTGTTTTATTCCCGGCTGTTCACACTGTTACCTTGTGCCTTTTTTGATAATTTCCTATTATTCCCTTCTATATTTTGCGGTCACAGTGACATTCCTCTTTTGCTCTTTCTTTTCACTCACCACATGGCACCTCTAATTTGTCACTTGTCATTATAAGTCACATATGCTGCCTGTTTTAATGAACTCCGTGTCTGTCATGTGTGCGGAATCCATTTCATTTTTCAGCACATGCACCTCCATTTAAAGGCTGCATTTCACAGTCTGTTGCATCAAGTAACCTACAGCCCATATTGTGCTCCAGGTAAATGAGGAGTCTTCCCTCCGTCAGTAATCCTTTGAATCAATTCACTTTGCAGACAGAGCCAGGGAGTGAGTGGTGTCATGGAGGCAAAAAAGTTCATAAATTCTCAGGGGATTAACATTCATTAGACTTCGCGGCTCTTGGGGTGGCTGCATTTTAAATACTTGCCGAAAGCCACAATCGCCTGCAGTTGTAATAAGGGATCAGTTTTCAATATTCAGCCCAAATATTACAGGTTTAGTCCCAAAGAAGACTGACTCACATGAGTTAGTCCCAGATATGGGAAGTATTTTTACTCAGGTGATTTACATAAGTACATTTTGGAAGAATATGTACTTTTGGATTCATTTTACTTAATACATTTTGACTTTTTCTAAAATTTGACTTATCTAGTAAAGTAAAAGTATTGTTTTCTTTTTGACCTAAGCAGCAAAGTGAGTAGATATGCAGTAGAAGTAATAGTAGTAATGGTAGTAGTAGTAATAGTAGTAGTGAAGTGTCATAATAAAAAATATAATAAAATAATAAATCTGGCAGTATCGTACCAGCCTCAGCATTAGTCACAGTTGTAGTAGAGGTGTTAGTAGTAGTAATAGTTGCAGTAGTGGTAGAAGTAATTTGTTAGCACTTTTAATTATTTTTTGTTACAATTTTGTAGTAACAATTTTGTTGATCTTTTACATCTAATAACATTTTTGGCAGTAGCTCAGTTGGTAGAGATGTTTGCCCACTAACCTGAAGGTTGGCGGTTTGATGCCTGTTACAGGCATTGCATATTGTCATTGTGTCTTTGGGCAAGACACTGACTCACCTGTATGAATGTGCGAGTGTGACTGTGTTGGTGGTTGGAGAGGGCATAGGCCATAGCCATGCTGCCCCGGGGCAGACTGAGGAGTAAATAAATAATGTAATTATAAAAGGATTTTGAATGTTTACAAAAAAGTGCTCTATAAGACCGATGCATTATTATTATTATATGAAGTAATAGTACTTTTACTCAAGTACTGAGTACTTGTGGATGCCTGATCCCATCAGACCTCGGAAGCTAAGCAGGGTAGGGCCTGGTCAGTTCCTGGATGGGAGACTGCAGGGGAACACCAGGAAGCCGGTGTGAGTGAGTGTGTGTGTGTGAGTGTGTGTGTGTGTGTGTGTGAGTGTGTGAGTGTGTGTGTGTGAGTGTGTGTGTGTGTGTGTGTGAGTGTGTGAGTGTGTGTGTGTGTGTGTGTGAGTGTGTGTGTGTGTGTGAGTGTGTGAGTGTGTGTGTGAGTGTGTGTGTGAGTGTGTGTGTGTGAGTGTGAGTGTGTGTGAGTGTGTGTGTGAGTGTGTGAGTGTGTGTGTGAGTGTGAGTGTGTGTGAGTGTGTGTGTGAGTGTGTGAGTGTGTGTGTGAGTGTGTGTGTGAGTGTGTGTGTGAGTGTGTGAGTGAGTGGTGGTGGTGGGAGGGTCTGTTGGTGCAGCTGTGCTTCTGTCAGTCTGCCCCAGGGGAAACTGTGGCTACAAAACGTAGCTCACCACCACTGACTATGGAGTGAATGAAATACCCCTTCCCTACTGTGTAAAGCATTTATTTATTTATTGGTTTATTTTACAGGGACAATGTACATTCATGAACCTTTCTGTAATGCACCAGAGTTAGCCCCGGCTATGTTTCATCTGCAGTCCCTGAACACTACAAATACATCACATTAGAATAAACATTTCATAAAATTGTAAAGTCTATATACATAAAATTCATTGAAAGGACATATAAAAAAACACAATGGCAGTGGATATTAATGTTGGCATGTCTGATTGTCTATGAACCAGTTTTTTAAATTAATTGTGAACATGTTGTATGTGGCCATTTCCCTAATGCTCACAGGGACAGAGTTCACTCATGAGCAGCTCTGACTGAAAATGACAGTTGACCAAATGCACTTCTCCTGCCGCACCCCTTGTATGTCGATATGAAGCTGTTCTTTTAGTTACAAACTGTCCAAGTGGAGGAGAAGACAGTCCAGCAGTAATTTTAAACATTAAACACAAATTGGCACATTTAACCATGTTTTCCCAACTCAAAAGCTTGTATTTCTTTGCTTTGGGTGACTTGTGTCATTGGTAAAGCGCTACACAAACACCTTTCCCTTTCCCCACCTCTGCTTAGTCCATTTATGATATCTGCTACAGAGATAAGTTAGCTTCAGTTGGACCACTTCTACCTGGTTTTGCTTTTGATAACAATGCTAAATCTCCTGAGCTCAAGGATTCTGTTCTTGCAAGCTATTTTATTGCAACATTCTTACAAATCTTTTTTAATAATTGTTTAAACTTTTAATACTAAAATAGAATCACAGGAAGTTACTTCAGAAGTTTTTTGATGAATTAAAAAAAAAACAACAACTTTAAAGTGAATTTAGTGGAAAAGTTTAAAAATCATGAAAGACTAGAAAAGAGATGTTTACAAGGGATTTGGACATCTTCTGCTGTTTCTGCTCTCCACAAATTATTCATAGTATAGATGTTGTCAAGTGAAAAATATCCCAGTAGCTACTTGCTAATTGCATGTACAACTTGGCAAAGCATGTATTATTTTCTGCCAAGTAGCTTTTGAAATATTCATTATCTTCAAACGTGCATAACACTTCTTAAACTGCTGTGATGGCAGGTAATGTCTCAAGATGCATTGTTATTCTGGGGTATTATTTGCGACAATTCCTTTAGCATAATGACTACCTATCTTCTTGTTAAAATGTGTATTTATATAAACATGAGAAAACGTTTTAATAGCCCTGAATCTAAACATAGCCATGAAGGAAAAAAAATGCAAGACTAAAGTACTGTGATCTCTAAAGAAAGGAATAAAATTAAAAGGAAAGGAAATGTGACCTGAAAATAATATTGCAAGTATGATTATGAGTCAACACTTTTTAATCCAACATCTTTTGACCAAAGTGAAGATTCAAATTCCAGATTTGAAAATAACTTTTGAACAAATGCAGGTAACTGGAGGCCACTGTGATGATACAGCGACATACTAATACCTGCTTAATGTGATATCTCTTAAGGCCTTTTAAAGCTTACACAGTATTACCATGTCCGCCTGCCACTTCTGTTTCTTATGTCCCTATCCATTGCAGTGCACTTTCTGATAGCGCTCAAATGGATTTACATGACTGATCTACTGTACTTATCCTTCCAGAAGAATTATCCCCTGCTGCTTTTGGATCTGCATAACTGAAAAAATTAATCTCCTTTACTTACAGAAGCCATAAGGCGAGACAAAAAGTATAATGCCTTTTTTTTCCAATTTTGACATTGTCCAAATGACACATTAAGGTGTTTATTACATTTCGTCAACTTGCATCTATAGCTTTGTATCTGAAATATGAACTTCAAAGGCTGTTTTCTCACACTCTGAGTCTCCTCTTCTACCCATATGATATTTTAATTTGTCTTTTATATCTATAAACGTTACAAAAAAAACACATGGCCTTGCACATTCCCTTTTACCTTATATAGCACCAGGTTGGCGCTACTTAAAGCTCCAAATAAGACACTTTTAGGATCTGCAGGTATTCTGTCCCGTGTGCTCTGAAGGTAAACACAGTGGGGATGTCCTGCCTCTGTTATAACCGGCGCTTAAGTTGAAAACTCAGCTGTTTCAAGACCGGCCATGTATCAGAACTTGGTACTGAAAGATCATTTTGTCAATACCACTAGCCGGTCCTACAAATGTAACATTGTACGGTACCCAGCCCTAACTAACTATAGGTTTTTACAGAGGGATTTGTTGATATATAATTTCTAGCCTGATTTATTGAGCATTGTACTCCCAAAAAACACGGTGAAAATCTATTTTTAAAGCTACTGGCAGTAAATAACTCACTCTGTAAAACCTTCTCATCCAATTTGTCAACAAAATTAACTAACAAATTTAGACCAGGCTCTATCCAATTTGTAGTTTTTTTGTTGTTGTTTTGTTTTTTAATTGCATGCAAATTTACACGTGTACAGATATAATGCCTACAAACCAAATTACAAAAATGTTTTAAAGTTTTAGAATGATTTCCCTGTTGCCCTGTGGTGTCTCACCTTAAATCACCAATGGCACAGCCGATCAGATGCAATGTACGATTTGGTCTAAATGTTGTTGTTGTGAAGAGCTATGTGTCAATCAAACAGTGAGACGGCGAGCCTACAGCCCGGCTCGTTCTTTTATGAGGAGAAAAGGCCACTGACCTTCACTCCTGTTGGGGGGAGGCCTGTAGCTGGTAAAGACCATCAAAGTGGAAAGGCATGCATCACCTGGCTGTGTGTGTATACGTGAGTTTACAGGGCGTCTGAGCCAAAATGGCCCCCAATTGTGTTTCTCCGTGTTAAAAAAATAAAATAAAAAAATCAATACTGACCTGTCACTCAAATCGACACCCATTTCCACAGTGTTCCTTCCTTTGGCGCGGTGTAATGTCAACATTTGCTTTGCATCTGAGAAAGGCAATGAAATTTTAATGAAGGATTTCAAACATCAATCTACACTGTGGCAACATCATATAAATATAGGCCTTGTAATGGAAATAGACATGAAAGAGCCTAATATTTGGAGGGAACAAAAGTTCACCATTTCAATTCAGGAAAAAGTAGTCGCAGATAAATATTCACTAAATTTAAATCATCCAACTTTCCCTTTGAAGAGATGACAACTTATAAAAGCTGAGGCTTGTTTTCACAGTACGATGCACATTAAGCATTCATCGGCTTCATTAAATTTTAATTTCGGCAACAGGCTTATCTTAACAAGCTTTCTAATACGACATTCACAACATGAATCAAGCGACTTTGTAATAGATGTTTGATATGTCAACGTTAAAAGCTGCAGACAACCGAATTTGTCATCCTATCTGTTTAGAAAAAAAAGTCAGTCTTTCCAATTTTGGCCAACAGACATGGATCATTAGTAAAAACTGATTCTTGTAAAAGCGATGAACTGGTGACTCACGCCTTTTTTGTGAGTTAGTGACGTGAAGTGGATCAGAGCACGGTCTAAATATTGTTTCAGAGGCTGCACGGCGCTGCCAAGATAAGTGGCTGTCGGAAACACGAGTGCACAAAAACAATAGGAGTGTATGGCGGGGAGTGGGAGGGCTGTGTGTCAGTAACGGCATCAAACTGCCAAAATGGTGCCCGGTGCGGCCCGAGTGATAAAGCCTCTTCAAAATGCCAGATTGCTCACTGTGCACCCACACTAATCCCCCATCCTAATCACTCAATACGAACTGCCAGAGCGAGCCACTGTGAGGGACTGGGCACACTATAATCATGTAAAAAAACTCAGCTTTGACACATTGCCCACTTCCTCTTTTTTTGGTTTGTATTTTAAAAGCGTCACATTATGTAGTTTTAACAAAGTAAAGCGCACTGATATAATTAAGTCAGCCAAATATTGGATAGTCAAGCTGTGTGAAGTGATGATAAACCCCCGTGTTGTTAGCACACTGGTGGCTTTTGTGCAGGCTAAGACACTTTTTATCACTATTGCTGCCGGAAAGCTCAGGAGATAAAGCGAGACATGCAGTAAGTAGAAGGTTATTGTTTTACTCTCTACTTATGGTGTTTGCACTGCCATAGACTGGAACCTGTGTGTGCTTACTCTGCAAACTGGTGTAAAAGTGCTAATGTGCTTCCACTCAGGGGTGGAAAGAGAAGAAGTTAATTGTATAAACCACTATTACCTTAAAGGAGCTATATTATGGAAAATCTAGCTTTTTTGAGCTTTCTACCATGTTATAATGTTGTTACTAGCCTGGTCTGCCAGACAAACTCTTTTCCTATTCTATACAAAGAAGTTAGTCTGGTACCTCTTTGCTAAAGTTTCGTTTCTGTGGTGGAACAATGACAGGCAGAGTAATCAATCAGAGAAACGAATGGTGGAGCATAAGCAGCACAGCACTGACCCAAACAAACCTGGATTCTTGCCTTTTTTTTTTATAAAACACCATAATACGGTGTATTATGTAGTAGCTCTGTCCTTATTTTCGAATGGGGACAGCAGCAGAAGCCAGTTGTGCAAAGACTTTTTTAACAACTGGACTCAACTGTTGTTAAAATGGCAACAAGCCAAAGAAAAAAATAAAATAAAGAGAGGACTGGACAACGAGGACTTCAGTAGAACACTGTTAGTCAGGTCAGAGAAGTTATTAAATTAGCTCAGTAGCGCTATTTTGGTTAGCTCTTCTGCTTTTGTGAGACGCGTTGCAGATAAACGTCTGTGATTGGCCAGTTCCAAATCAAACTGGAGAAATGCTCCGCTCGGAGAGGGGAACCAGACTGTCCTGCTTACAAAAAGCAAGTTGGAGTGTCTGGCTCACCAGGCTTTGTTGCTCCATCATTAAAAATAAAACCTGGACATGTGTTTTGTTTCCTTCACGGATGTGAATACTGTAGACTCTGGTGCTGAGTTTCTGAGGCTTCAAAAGCTCGGTTCCACAAACCTCTGCCTCTCTCCTGAACCCCCGCCCACTCCAGGAAACACTGACCAATCAACAAGCCCTCTACATCCAGTCTGCACTTTATTCAAAAACAGCACTGTTTCCACTGATTCATCAGAGCTATTTTTTTTTAACTTTGTAGTAAAATGGCATCATTGAAATAGTTTAAGGATGTGAAGTGTTTTTTTTTTTTATTATTGTGTTCAAAAGACAGCAACACTCTACTGTCCTGCACTGCCCTCTGCTGGTCTCTTCACCTGTTTTTTTATGGCACCACTAGAGTACTTATATATACTTATATACATACACACGCGCATGCGCACACACACACACACACACACACACACACACACACACACACACACACACACACACACACACACACACACGCGCACACACACACATATATATATATATTGTCAGATAATGTTTTTAAAGGTTGTAAATCATGCAGTGCTGTTACAGAGGTGACCAAGGTTGGATCAGAAAGATAAACAAAAGCATAAAATAGCCCCTTTAAAAATCTAAAGTAAAAGCAGGTTTTCAAAAACGCTTTGGTAAAAGGGTATAGTTCTCTTCCACCTCTCCTTTATTGTATGTTAACTGCAAAAGTATATCATACTATACGAAAGCAAAGCATCAATGAAAGGACACTATTCACATTTTATTTAAAAATATGTCTGTTCAAAAATACATAGAAAACTTTGAGCCCTGGTGACCTGTGAAATCAGTAGACTTCACTATGACTATTTATAGCTCTGAGTGGGTGGGTACTGCACAGTTACTGCCTAGATGTTTTGTTGTTGAGTGTCTGGCAGGTACTATTTAGTTTTCCAGGTGTCTGCTTTGGCTAAATACAGCACAAGCATCAAGGTTAATGAGTAAAGATAATGAAACCAATAGACTGAATAGAGTCGCTATATGCCTTTAATGAGTAAAATTTTACTTTTGAACAGATTGCAATATCATGTGTTTTTACTACATACTGTTTTTAATTATGCTTTTGCCTTTATTTAATAGAGATGGTGTATTGACAAGAAATCAGGGCATCAGGGCAATGTGGCATGTGTGCTACCAGGTGAGCTATTGAGCTGCATCTGTTGAAAAGAAAATGTTGCAAGAAAGAAAGTGCTCATTGCTGTGGCTCTCCTGACCTGTTTTTTTTTATTTTTTTATTAAATATAGTGTATCCCTGCATGTCTAAAGACTAGCTGTGTGTTGCCTCTTCTTTTATTCTTTAGTAAAGGACTAAAGTAGCATGTCTATCTTCCCATCTGTTATAGCGCTGGTCTACATTCTCAAGGTTAGAGGAGCCCAGGTGTTCTCGACATTAGCGGCATAAGAGAAAAGTCATTTCAAAGCAAACAAAGCTGCTCCGACACTGTTTTTCATGCTTCATTCATAGCCGGGCCTAAAGTCAGGAAGACAAAGTCAGCGATCATCAGTCACCATGATAGAAGGCATGGCGTGGTCATGTGAATCACAATGGGTAGCTGAAAAGTGCTGGCGGAGTTCACATTCACTGCTATCAGTCAGCTTGCTTGCTTGGCGGGAACACTGTGTGCTGTTTTGGAATAGCTTTTAGATTTTTTGTTATTGGAAAAAAGTCGTGACATTTAAAACTCAGCACTGAATTGTCTTATAAAACTGTTTACGCTGCCATCCAACCTTGTGTCTCTGAATGACAACACTGCATGAGGAGGCGAAGCTTTCATTACAACGTTAAATCCTAAATTTCGCTCCCATGCCACATGTGTGCATCCTTGATACATTCATTCATTCATAAACCTACTTCTGCTCATTTTCGTTAGGGATAGCAGGTACTGGAGTCTATGTCAGTTACTATGGGCCTTAGTTGCAGAGCTGACACAGAGACTCACACTGACAGACAAACATTTACCCTCACATTCATTCACCTGGGGCAATTTAGAGTCACCAATTCACCTAATACATGCATGTCTTTAGACAGTGGGACATGCAGACTCCACCCAGAGAGATTGTATAACTCACGACCTAAAAACGTCAATACTCACGTTTGCAACCCCTTTTCTGAAATAGCTGGGACACTGAGTAAAATGCAAGACAGAATGTACTAATCTGAAAATCTCCTATCACCACATTTATTCACAATAGAACATAGAGAACATATCAAAGTATTTTACCATTTTGTGACAAACAATAGCATATTTTCAATTTGTTGCTAACACATCTCAAACAAGTTGGGACGAGGCAACAAAAGGCTGGAAAAAGTTTTATTTAACGCCTGGATATAAAAGAAGCATTTCAGAAAGGTAGAGTCTGTGTTATTGATATTGGATTTAGTAAATGCTCCTGACCTGTTTTCAAGTGACGCTGCATTAAAACCAAGACATGATTCTCATTGCATGGATCAGGAACAGTTCCAGGAGTTCAGAAGTCAAAGCAAACCATTACATTTTGTTTTTCTTTAGGTAAGGTAAGGCAGACTTTTTTTTTTGGTTCCTGTAGGGAGATTTGTCCTCTACATTTGACCCATCCTTCAATGTTGCTGGGACAACCAGACAGGAGCAGTGGGCAACCTGGGGACCCTTCTCCAGATGTCGAGCCAAGATCCTGATCAGGAGTACTTTGGTGGAAGATGAGCTTATTCTGCATATTTTAGGTTGATGTTGAAAACTGTAGCACTCAGAGGAAACCCACACAGGGAAAACAGGCAAACTCACATGACCCGGGAATCTAACCCAAGGCCTTCTTGCTGTAAGGCAATAGCGCTAACCACTTTGCCACTGTGTCCCAGCTTCTTCTGAATGGGGGTTGTAAGTGTTGTGATTGCACTGCCATTGTTGCTGTTTGGGCTCCGGTTTCCATGCTGAGGAAAATATTGTGCAATAATTTTACACATCATAGCGGCAGATTAGTTACTGTGCATTAATTTTCATGGTAGTTTATGAATGATAATTACTTGGCATATCAGGCTCTGAAAGGCATGCAAATGAGCACAGTTCATTAGCGGCATTAGCAACACGTTACCCAATTACCGCTTTCTGCTTCCCAATGCCAGTGACACCAAAACAGAATTTGGATACACTCCTGGGTTACCTACTTTCAAAGTGGCCCGAATTAAATTACTCTGGCTCAAAAATAGATAATGGCTGTATTATTAGCTCTGTGGAAAAACAACTTTAAAAAATAATACATTTGGTATAACAGCGTTCAGGGCTAAAGTAAGCGCTTTTTCTCAGACAGAATACAAATTGCTCTTTGACATAAACTCAGTCATATTTATTTAGAAAAGTAATTTTGCAGAAATGGATAAAACCTGTGTTATTTTCGCCTTGACCTACATTGATTCTATATTGTGCCTTTTTTGAAAACATGCGTCACCTACATATAATGGTTCAGAAATAGACGAATGAAAGGCTGGCTGCTTGTTAAACGTTAACGTGTAAGTGATTACAGTTTTGCTTTATGGGAAGCTCATTATGAACAGGCTTTATTGGTGAGATGAAAAAGGATGTCCATCATTCAGAGTTAATTACATGTTTAAATCATTTTCTAATTATACCAGCTGACAACTAAAGAAGAGCCAACACAAATGCACTGTTGGTGAGTTGTCATTGACTGAATTATTTATTGGTAAATCAAGGCTATTTCCACATGTAAGAATATTTAAAAACACAGATAAAAGCTGCATTTATAATGTAATGTGTTTTTGATCACGCAGCATGACTGTAAATACTCAGACCACTGGATAATGAAAATGTATGCTCTTAGTAGAAAATAATGTTGTTGTTATTGTTTGCTAGTACATAAAATAAAGACTGACTGGAAAGTAGCTAAAAAATAAAACAGCTCTGAAAATGTGTAGCCAACTGTCTGCTGTATATTACTGAAAATATGGCTACACAATTGCAAAAACAGCTATTTATTTCATCATAATCATTACACCATTTACAAACAATGTTCAATAGCATTTACAAAGTGAAAATGGTAACACATACTGACTAAAACACTGTTCCTTTTGGAAAACTATGACATATACTACCTTTTTTCATTGATTGTCAAAATTAGGTTTCTGTAGACTTATTAACCAGAGAGAGAGCCTGAGAATATTAAATTGTAATTAAAAACCTGGCTCCTTCTTTAGTTTATGTCGAGATAATAAATTGGCACATGCTCATTTAAACAACAGCTTGCAGTTATCTTCCCATAGTAATCAGCAATGATGATGTGTGTTGACTTTGACCTAATGCAATATTTGGGTTAGATCAGGAGGCCAAAATCCAAACAAAAGCTCAGAGAGATCCCACCTTGATGTTGGCAGATACAGTATACACCAATCAGCCATAACATTATGACTACATGCCATTCACCACTGTTCCTTCCTTGAACCACTTTTGATAGAAACTGACCACTGCAGACTGGTAAATCCCATAAGAGCTGCAGTTTTGGAGCTGCTCTGACCTGAGTTGTGTAGCCATCACAATTTGGCCTTTGTCAAACTCTCTCAAATCTTTACACTCGCCCATTTTCTTGCCTCACAGTGGTTCCCAACCTTTTTTGTCTTGTGTATCCCCTGGGCTTTTTTGTCATATCTTGAGTACCTTCACACTTATATTTGTTTATACCTAATCAAAATGGCATTAAAATATCTGTTTATTAGTGCAAAGACATTTTATACTTAATTTATTTTAAATGCTAATTCTCCTGCATTTTTGGTGAAACTCAAATTCAAAATTAAATATGCAATAATCTTTCTGCCTTAAAAATAAAATATAAAATAATAGTACAACAATATAAGCTCGTATTACATTTATTTTACTATTTATTTTAATGTTCAAAATGATCTTAAAAAAAATAAATAAATAAGATAGGTTAAGTTTTATTTGTCACATGCACAGTCATACATATGTACAATGTAGAGTGAAATGTATTTTTTAATCATTTTAATAAACTTAAATTTTTTTTAGCAAAATATAACATTCTGATGATATTCTTTAGCAGTTTTACCTACTTTTTATCACTTGAGCTTGTTTTTTATACAAAGCAAATGTGTTTCATCTTGGAAATATATTGAGAAATAACTCCACCTACCCCCTGCAAAGTGCTCGCGTACCGCTAGGGGTCCCCATACCCCTTGTTGGGAAACACTGCTCTGACACATCAACTTTAAAGACAAACAGGTTCTATGAAGAAGAGATAATCTGTGTTATTCACTTCTTCACCTGTCAGTGGTCATAATGTTATGCCTGCTAACTTACATAATAAACTATTTTAATCAGTGAGAAGCTTGGAGTCATTTTCTTCCACTTTTTACCGTTATGGGGTTGCAGTGATCTGCCAACCTTTAGAGACAGACAACCATTCACTGTCACATTCATTCAAGTCATTTTAGAGTCACCAGTTCACCTACACATGCATGTCTTTGGATCGTGGAAGAAAGCTGAAGCGAAGCCACAGCAGGGAGGACATGCAGACTCCACATATACAAAACCACTCTGCCTAACCACTGTGCACCCTAAGTATACATGCCACATCTATATTTAGAATCTGTATACATCGAGGAGATCTTTTGTCAGCTCGCGAGTGGGACTGCACATCTCAAGTTCTGCATCGCACCATTTATTCAAAATAACTCCTGCCTCAATAGGAGTTTTGGCACCTGAGAATTCACTGCAGATTTTCTTCACATTTCCATCACACAACAGCTACAGGCACCGCATCAGCAGGAGATTAGCGTATATCACACATGCAAGCAAATGCAGAAGCTGATAAACTTGCAAATTTGAAATGAAATACTCTGTAGACTCCATCTTTCTGACAAGTACTGCTAAATCTTACAAAGTGATAAATAACATCGTTCTAATCTGTTGTTTAAGATGAAACGACTGGGATACATTGATGTATTACAAATGCTGTACGGAGATGAAGATACTGCAGAGTACCCAGGGCTGAACTTGAAGTAAGAGTAGTAACAGTAGTGGTAGAAGATTTAAGTACTTTTTATTTCAGTAAACCTTATACCTAATACTTTCTTAATTTTACTACATTTTTTTGATTTGTTTACTTCTACTTGAGTAAGGATAGCAATACGTTTACATGATTACAGATCTGACAGTCTAACTTTCTCTGTTTATTGGCCACTGCTGACTCCAGCTTCATAAAAAAAAAACATAAATGACAACATAATGATGATGATTTGACGACCCTGAATGACAGCCACTTGATCCAAGATGGCCGTGGCTCTGAGGGCAGTGGAGATGGGGAACAAGTGGTGGAGAGGCTTTACCCACCTTCGTCTCCAGGGCCGTCGAGGGTCCTTGAACCAATTGGATTATTCCTGAGATGTGATACACAATTGATTGGTGCATGGCCTAAGTGAGTGCACCCTTGTGGTCGTGTGTGTGGAAAGAAAGACTATTATGTGTGAAATTGTGAGATGTGGGAGTGGTGTTTGTAAAAGCGATCACTGCTCTGAGGTTTCAAGGCCCCACTGATGAGGCTGTGAAACGCATGGCTGTCTGAAGAGATGCATAAGGTTTGTCATACAAGGATAGGTCTGTTCATTTAATACTTCAGCACTTATGTTATTGTTGAGGTCAAACAAGACAACACTATAATTAAGAAATAGCTCACAGTCATGTAATACTCAGTTTGAGGTCATGCACAGTAAATGTTAGGAATGCAACTGCATCAACGCGAGTTGGATGAAAGTGTGGTTTGGTGAACAGACAGTGGTTCAGAGTTAACAACACTTTAAGTGTTCAGATAGGTAGGCTCTATCAAAACAACCACAACAATTGTGGATTTGCTTCCTGGGTTAGCCGCCAATAATCTTCCCCTGAGGAGTGTGCATGTACTCCCTGTGTTATACCCTCGGTTCTGTTGGGTACTCCAGCTTCCCTCCACTGTCCAAAGACATGCATCGGTGAACCGTTGAATGAACCTTTGCCCATATTGATTGAATATGAAAATGAATGGTTGTATGTCAGTGTCTCAAAGTTTATTCATTGCAGAGGGTGTATCTTGACTCAGGCCCAAAGTAAAATGCTGGAATAGACTCTCATGTCACTAAATGGAAGTAAACAGTAGAAAACAAATGTACCATGAATGACCTACGAATCTGCACAGGCAAAGTTTTCAACCCTTGATAACATCTTGAAGCAATACTTATTTGGACTGATACTGAATGTCTAGACAGTGTTGATGAACTTTTGCTCACAAAGTAATAAATTATTGAACTTCCTGTGGATTACAAATAGATAGTGTCTTGATGCACTGTCATTGCCATTGACTGTGATGTTTCTGTGTATTGAGGCGACGCCATCTGGCTTCTGGTGCAGATGCTGCTTTGTGTTTTCAGCAGACGTGCCCGATTGTAATTACAAAGTTGAAAAATTACATATATTAGCACGTTGTCATGTTCGGCTCTGATGGGGCTGGAAGCACAGAAAAGACTAAATTCATTAGAGACCGAGTTCCCTAAACTAACCAAACTTTACTCATTTTATCACTAGCATTGACAGCTAATCTACAGCAAAGGCAGGTGACAAATGTTCCACTTCATGACTTATACAGATTGTAATTAATGTAGAAAAATTAATCAAACTGCTATGATATATTTATATATATGTACAAACCCAATTCCAAAATGGCACACTGTATAAAATGTAAATATATCGCATGAAATTGTTCACATATTTCAGAAAAGCATGCTTTATTCACGACAGAACATCAACCACATACCAGGTTAGTAACTGGGATATTATAATAAAAATAATTATTTCATTCATTTTGAATTTAATGGCGGCAACACACAGGAAAGTGCTATAAAAAACAACTGGAGGGGCATTTTGAGGCAAATTTAATTATCTAGTAACATTTTAGTTAGTTGACTTGTTGAGATTGAGGTACACTTTAATGTCCGCCATTTTAGAAAGACATTAAAAACATTACACAACACACAAACAATAGGAACACTTTCATTATCTGTGAACACATTTTGTACAAATACACCTACAGCTGAATTAAGCAAAGAAGAATCATGTCAACTTGGAGCACCATTTTGTTCATCTGTGTACAATAATATTTTACTCATGTGCCTTGAAATAAGTTAAGGAGGTAACGGCACACCAGGCAGCAGATTCACACCTTTGCAACTATGACACTACAAATACTGCCTTTTCACATTGTATCTATTTTGTTATTCTCTTTTTTTGTGTAAAATTGCACACAATTGGCCAAAATTATATATGACAGCAATTTCCAGCTGCTGCCTACAGATGACACATAGCCTTATTTGAATCTATCTACCAACTGCTGGCTGGGCCGCTCCACTGTCATTGTAAATATATCTATTTGTATATACGTTATAGCATTTTACGTGACATAGATAAGAATGTAGCTAGGTTTTATGAGAATATCTGCACTATTGCTTGGAAAGAGATTTGCGTTCATTATGTAGCTGCCTGTATATCCCTGCAGTAAAATGAAGTAATGGAGATAGATGAGAAGGAGGCACGGCAGAACCCAAGTGAAATGACCGTATAGCACTGACCATTGGGGGTTTTATCCAGAGTTACTCTTGTAGGTGAGGAAATCCACTTGTAAATGATTGCATAACAGCACAATTTTAGCCTTAATACTTTTGTCTCGCTGAGAAAATGTCTTTTTGCGGATGAAGACATTGAAGGATCATAAAATCTTTGATGGTAAGTGTTATTACTTTCTCTTCAAGGAAATAGTGCCCTATCGTAACAGATGCTATTTCTGATGCCATCTCCTTGAGTGATGCAGAGAAGCTAAAGCTATCTTACTCTTGATCCTAGTCTTGTCAAGGCAAGGCAATGGTGTTTGATAAATGACAAGCAAAGGTGATTGGTCAGCTCTGGCACCCGCAGTCTCTACCATTGTGCTGCGGCATAAGTAGATTATATCCATGCATGTCCAGACTTATTCTGTCATTTCATCTGGGGATTATCCTGATCTACTTACAGAAAATGGGATTTCAGCGACTGTATACTTGAAGTTGCTGGAGCATGCAGAACGTAATTTTTGCTCTGGTGTCATAATGAATTCTGTACAGCTGAAAGGTTCTGTGCATTAATTTAACAGCGGCTTAAATCAAAGCGAGTATCTCCATGATGCCAGTAACAAACATCTTTTTATCATGGTAATCACACTTCAACATCAAATGTGTGTTTCCACAAATCGATCAGGCATAACATTATGACCACTGACAAGTTAATGAGACGGATTATCTCAAACAAACTGTCCTCACGGTTTAGAGGAAGAAGAATGGGCAAGTGTAAGGATTTGAGATTGTGATGGCTAGACGACAGGTCAGAGCATCTTCAAAACTCCAGCTCTGTGGGGTGTTCCTGGTCTGCTGTGGCCAGAATTTATCAAAAGTGGTCCAGGGACGGTGTATATTGGTGTATATTGCCCCTATACATCTAAACTGACACTGACATCTCACCTTGACAGTGAAAGTGCAGTGATCTGTCTCGACAAGGTGCACCTGTCTCACAAAAAGAGATGAGTCATGCATGAACAAGGGGAACCATTTGGGACTACATCTGTATTAATCTTCTCCTAACCTCTAAAATTAGCATTACCCCTCCAAACATCTGCTTTACCCTGCTCCCTATAGCCTCCGACTTGTTTCTGGCTAATTACAGCATCTTGGAATCTAAGGCCAAAGATGGGAGAAGCAGGTGCAGGGAGCGGGATGGCTCTGCTGAACACCATCACAGGTACAATGTAAGAAAATGTATTCACTTTCTGTTTGGCCAACTGCAAAACAACCTGAGGTTTAGCGTGTATGGATAAAAAGAGTGAGCTTAATTTTGGTCACCACTCTGATCTATAAGTTTGAACTCATTAATTATAGTGTCTCATCTTTGTTATGGACAATGTTGCTTTTTTAAAAGTTGAATGAGAAATAAAATTACTGAAATGTTAGCCCCTCTGTCGGGCTGCAGACTTTATTTGCAAAATTTTTGCACAGATCTTCATAAAAATTAGGTGCAACTATATTAGGAATTGGTATTTGGTGCATAAATATCCAGGACAGCACACAAGACTGCGTAATTAAGATTAAGATAATTAAATTTACCTTACAATGTACAAAAAAACTTCATACTTAAAGAGACAGTTTATGGTCTGCGAGGTTATGGCAATTTTTCATTACCAAATGTTCGAACCACTCGTAAAGGTTTTTGTGTGACTATGTCGAGTTAAACTATGGAACTGGATCCTCATCAAAAGCAATGCCAATATATTCATGCATTTCGAAGTTTATATAAACAAATGGTCTGGTCAGATTATAGAGAGAAACGGGCTTAATGCAGTCATTTCTTCATTTCCTTGTGTTGGTTTCAGCTTGTTCTTTCCTTACCATTGCTGGTATTTGCATCTTCACCATTGCTAACATTTGTGTCGTTACCATTTGTGTCTTATCACTGTTAGTGCTTGTGTCCCACAATCTATGCAGCTATCTATTATTTAAAATTGACTTGCCTGAAATGCCTTATTATTTTGATACATTTGTTATTTTTATTTCTTGAAATGTAAATATGTTTTGTTATTATTCTGGTACGAGCAGGAAGTTAAAAATAAGTTGTTTTGATTTATTCTATGTAATATAGAGGTGGGATTAAATAAGTTTTCTTCCCCCCACTCCTTTTCGAGCCTTAAAAGAAATAGTATTCAATGTAATTATGATTCTGTTTGCACTGTATATTTGTCTTCAGTTGCTTGAAACAAATAAAGACTAAACTAAAAAAACAGAAAAATGTTATGTTTTGGCAGCAAATGGTTAAACTGTAATTATGTTATGTTCAGGAAATGTCAGCAAGGGGCCAAAGAAAAAGTATTTGGTGTTCATCCAGAACACCATTCTGGATCCAGTCACTTTTCAAAGGATTCTGCAACATTGCAAGTTATAATTAAAAAAAAAAAGTCTTGGACAGTCAAAATTGTTTTACAACTGACTGACAGAGACATGGCAGCCTTTCTGTGCCTACGACCTCTCCACCCACCGCCAAACACACACTACCACATACCGGCAAGGTGGCATGAAGTGTGCTGCCAATGTACTCAATGCAATGCCTATAATGGGGATCGAACCACTAACCTTCTGAACAGTGGACGGACATCTCTACCTACTGAGATACTGCCTCCCCAATTTATAAGCATAGACAATAACTACACACAAGGAGTCAGTAAACATAGATTTTCTTTCCCATTGTGAGAAATCCACTGTTGAAATCCACAATTATTAAAGCATATACCCCTTAAGTTTTGGCTTTGCTTCTAGAAACAGGTACGATATTTGCAACAACACTTTTTTCTCGAGTGTGTGCCCTTTACACAGAAAATCATGTTAGGCCTAATGCATTAAAGCCACTGCTATTCACCTTAAACATGGGAACAGCATGACAAATAGTTTTATAGCCCTCTTTTTGCTGAGCTGGGTGTTCGGACCGGCTGATAGCACCAGATTACTCTTGATGACATAACTAGACTACATGTCCTTTAGGATGGATGTGATCTAACAAAGGTCAGTGCCCTGGGGGAACAGATGACCAGCCTCAATGTCTTTGTAGGTGGAGGTAACTGCAAACAAATGGTCACTGTGCGCAGCTGCAAGTTTGCCGCAGGCTCTGGGCAGGCAGACATAAAGCAGAATTCACCGCCTTCAATCCAGACTTTCCCTGTCAGCGGGGCTTTAATGTTGACTCCATGACTCCAGGGCTGTGTCCGAATCTCATCCCTAATCCCTTAACTAGAGCAATATTTAGTGATAAAGCCAATTTGTAGTGATGTCTGAATGTCTAGTGAATGAAAAGTAGTGCACTCAAAATTTTCCACAATTCACTTGAAAAAGTAGTGGACAGTAATGGTTACTAGACGGTCAGTATAACCCAGGAGGGGGACAGTCGGTCAGTGTAGGTTTATTAGCATATGTTGGCTTACCTTTGATTGTATAGATGAATAAATTATATCTTCACTCTAGAGCTGCAATAATCCAGTCTGTTGTATTTATTAATGAGAATCTTTGTATACTTGAACATCACTCAAGTTCACTTAGGCTTACTCTATGGAGTTTGTCAAACTTTTTTTACACTTACGCCAGTGTCACATGAATAACGGTGAGTGAAAAAAGTATTGAGTGAGTGTCTGTATCTGTTCAATAAGTGTACTATACAGTCCATTATAGAGATCAGGAACATGTATTTACACCGCAAAGCATTTTGGGACAAGTGGTCACATGAGCAATGTCAACGCAAGCTATTTTCAATGGGCTTTGACAACAAATTAAACAATATTCTTGTTATTCTGGCAACAGTAGTAAGTGTTTGTGGTGTGTGAGCTCCTAACGGCCAGCATGGACGATAGTTGTCAAATGGTTAAAGTTAAAAGTTTAAAAGGATATGAATAATGGAAGGAGCACTCCAATAGTAAACAAAGGAGCATTAGGATGTAAATTCCTTGAGTTAGCTTTCACAAAAATATTCTGATACTTTAGTGTGTGATAAATATTCACCAAGACTGACAAAGCAGTTAAAAGAGTTATTTCAAGGCTCATTTGTTTATTTTTTTATTCCACTGTGACAAATGCAACTCTATTATATTTTGCCATTTGTGAACCCAAATATAGCGGCTCCATTACTCAACTGTAGCTTCACGACATAGGTTCCCGAACTCTATCTAGTGCCTGCATGACATAGTGATTGAGGGGTGAGGAGCTAGGGAGGCAATTCGGACAAAGCCCAGGTTTATTTCACATGGGAAACTTTTGTTTTTTTACAATGACAAAAATGCTACTTACTGTAAGCTTGTACAGGCTGAAATAAATTGCACATAGCGTCAGATGAAATATGTAATGATATATTATTGAGAGGTATCATATATTCAGCACTATTCAAGTGTAAATAACTGAGGTAAGAGTTTTTGAAGTAGCACACAATTCATCACAACCAAACACGGAGTTGTCTCGAGCAGATTTCTGATATGAATTTATTTAAATGGCAATAGAATACCTGACATTCTTCTCTGTAAGCACTACTTACTAAGATTGCACCTGAAGCAATAATAGCACATTTATCATGCTCTCTGCGGAATGAGCTCGAAGAATTTGTCGAACACAAATCCAACACATTTAGCTAATGAAAGCCACCCATCAAAGACACTGAATAAGAATCTTTTATGATTTGCCCTTACAGACTGGTCATAATAAAATCACAGTTCAGAGTTATGAAATAATCCCTGGGTCATTTAATTATGGTGTTAATGGTGCTCGAGTTTGGCTATACCACTGTGAAATGGCACTGACTATAGCTGCCATTATCTCCCTGAGAAAAATGAACCAGGGCCAAATGGAGTAATGTGGATGTCGAGGGACGTCATGAAGAGGTCGCGTCAGCCATTCAGAGGGGACATAATGGTCGCTTTGTGTCCTGTACCAGCAATTCTTCCACTGACAGCTGTGATTATGGCCGTGTGTATTCTGAGTCTACCTGGGGTTAACGCTGACACTTTGGCCAAGTCTAAGGTGCATGAGAGCTGCAAACAGGATTAAAAATCTACTCACCCCTCACAGAGTAAAGACATACAATTTTCATCATAATAGTTACCCATTACTTTTTACTTGGCTGCTCAAATTAACACAAGAGTCAGACAAAAGTTTTAAGATAGAAACTTGAAAGTTGCATTTGAATAGAGTAGAGATGGTTCAGTAAGAAGTTAAATGCACAAGTTTTGGAAGTTTTTGAGTGCAAAGAAGTTTTAATAGAATAAAGGGGAAAAAAATAAGGTGGGGAAAGTGAAAGATACAGTAAATATGGGAATATGGACCTGATTTGGTAACCCAGCAAAAGCCAGAATTAAAAGATTAGCAAAGAGTTGCTAATGTTATATCAATCTGGAATGGCTCCCACTGAAAACATTTGTGAAGGGGCGGGGCATGCAGTAGAATATTTGGAGGTGATTGGATAAAGCCCCAGCTCAATAGCTAAACAACAAACTGCTACGGCAGTAAAACAACACAATAAAGATGTTCTTAGATCGCCTGGAAAATCCAGACTGATATATCTGTGTATTATTCTACAGAGAAATATCAGTCTGGTCACCACACCGTCCGCCGTGGTTGGATTCAAATCCCAACCGTACCTTGCATTTTGATTGGTTTATTTAAGTCATGTGTTCTTCGCAAGCAGCGTCCTCAACAACAATGATCAAGATGGCGCACCAAGGAGCTGAGAGTTTGTTTCATTCAGTGATAAATTTCATTTTAAATGACCAAAAACATATCAAGTCGTTAAAACTACAGCAGCTTACAGCACAAGCCTTTATTTAAAAAAAAAAAAGTTTTTGCGTTGCTCACTTTCGTGTCACTTTGTTAATATCACGTCGGCCACTTTCTGATTGGCTAACTCCGCTGTCAGTTTACTCGGGTTTGCTTGGCTCTAGAAATCAAATTGATTCAATGGTAACCAGCCTCATCCGCTGGTACAGCGGTGAGGCTGGAATTTCCATTCAAGTTCTTAGAAGATTTTTGCTGTTTTTGTAAATGTAGAGCAGCATACCTTACCTTTTTCCACGTCGTCATGTTGTTAACAAGTATCGCTAAAAGAGCTGTTGTTGTCAGCAAACCTAAAACCCGCCCATTCACGGCAGTACTGCCACACCATGGGCCCAGCCACCACATGTCTGCACCCAAACGGACCAGCAGGAGCCTGACAAGATGGATTTTTTCAAATTTCTTGACAATCCAGCTTGCCGCGCAAGGTAACTAATTTGGAGGCCATTTACACAATGCTTAAAAACAAAAGGTGCCTGATATTGTAATCTAATCCAGTATCAACAAGTAAAAAAGTATTTCGTCACACTTGGCTGCAAAGCATACAATGTGCTGAAGATCCTGGTTTGATGATGCCACCAGGACATGTAAAAAGCAAGATCTTATAGTCGCAAACCAGACTCCCTACAACCCCAGACTGCACAGAGAAATTCTATAAATAATAATGCTGTCAATCGATTAAAAAACTTAATCAGATTAATCACACTCTTGGGCTGTGATTAATCACGATTAATCACAATGTGTAACTTTGTACATTTTCCATGACAACATGCAGCATTTAAAAAAAAAAAAGTCCAGAGAGAATGAGGAGTGTGTTTTTAGTTAACTTCTGAATATTGTGAGAGAGCCTTTAATAAGTCTGTGTAGTAACTGAGATAGCAGTGTCTGCTGAACTGTGCTCTGCATTAAATCTACTGCAGACACCTGAGCCTCTGCTCTGCTCCTCTCAGCGCCGCAGGGACAGGGTACGGTCACCTGTCAGGGGCGAGGTACGCTCACCTGTCAGGGGCGAGGTACGGTCACCTGTCAGGGGCGGGGCACGGTCACCTGTCAGGGGCGGGGCACGGTCACCTGTCAGGGGCAAGGTACGGTCACCTGTCAGGGGCGGGGCACGGTCACCTGTCAGGGGCGGGGCACGGTCACCTGTCAGGGGCGGGGCACGGTCACCTGTCAGGGACAGGGTACGGTCACCTGTCAGGGGCGGGGCACGGTCACTTGTCAGGGGCGGGGCACGGTCACCTGTCAGGGGCGGGGCACGGTCACTTGTCAGGGGCGGGGCACGGTCACTTGTCAGGGGCGGGGCACGGTCACCTGTCAGGGGCGGGGCACGGTCACTTGTCAGGGGCGGGGCACGGTCACCTGTCAGGGACAGGGTACGGTCACCTGTCAGGGGCGAGGTACGGTCACCTGTCAGGGGCGGGGCACGGTCACTTGTCAGGGGCGGGGCACGGTCACCTGTCAGGGGCGGGGCACGGTCACTTGTCAGGGGCGGGGCACGGTCACCTGTCAGGGGCGGGGCACGGTCACTTGTCAGGGGCGGGGCACGGTCACCTGTCAGGGGCGGGGCACGGTCACCTGTCAGGGACAGGGTACGGTCACCTGTCAGGGGCGGGGCACGGTCACTTGTCAGGGGCGGGGCACGGTCACTTGTCAGGGGCGGGGCACGGTCACCTGTCAGGGGCGGGGCACGGTCACCTGTCCGCAGTGAGGCTGCCGCTCTGAGTCAAGAAGTGACGCTTTAAAAAAACAAACAAACAAAAAAAAAAAACACCGCAAATGAATGGTTTGTAGGAGTTTGTGGCTCCATGAGTTCAGGGATGGCCATGGGTCGTCCCCCGCTCTCACCACGGGTCCAGGACGCACAGAAAGCACAGCTCCCAGGAACGCGCACGGACAGAGGCAGTGAAAGGAAGCGATGTAAAAAGCACACGTAGCATTTATTAGTAAAAGGTTTTACATGAGACTCCTGAGGGGAGGGAAAGGAGAGAGCTGTACAAGTGGACTTGTCCTGAAGTCAAACCACGGTCAAACGCGTGTGAGGCAGGTGTTCTCTCTCTGGACGCGTGGGTCAGTTCACCGTGAAAGCAAGTCAAGTGTTGTGATGTACGCACATTTCCAAGACGGTCACGCGCCCCCTGACACTGGCTTCACGCCCTCCAAAGTGCTTTCAGAAGGTGGGCAAAACAGATCATGTGATTAATTTGCGTTAATAAATTTTAACGCGTTAATTGTTTTTTTATTAATCGCATGCATTAATGCGTTAACGATGACAGCCCTAATAAATAAAAAAAAAAAAAAAAAAAAACCCACACACAATTAAATGACAGCAGGGACAGTACCAGGACATAAGTATTCATTCCATATGTCCCAATATGTTTACCCTTGTCCTTTATTGTTTTGACTTTGGCTGCTACAACACTGAGATGCAGACTCAGTTGTGTAACCATCACAACATTGTTGCTTTTTAAACTCACCCAAATCTTTTTGTTTGCCCATTTTATTTGCTTATAACACTTTAAGAACAAAATGTTCACTTGCTGCCCAGGTGCCATAGTGAAGAGACAATCTGTGTTATTCTCGTTACCTGTCAGTGGTGGTCAATGTTTTGCCTGTTGGCGAATATTCATATTGTCATTATATAGTTTCCAACATTTCAGGGTCCAGTGTGAACAGGAGTAGTGTTGCTTAAAATATGCTTCTGGTATTTATGTGAAACAACGGGTGACATGCATCGTTAACTGGTCTGACTTTTCTACTGAAACTCACTGTTGCTTAAAATCCCTCTGAAGCTGAGTCCAGTGGATGCTTGTACCAGGTGAGGCGCCTTGGCACTAAAAACACGCTACAATGACATCTAGAGTTGCCAAAAGAATTATCCACTTTGATGAAAAGATTTTACAGGGTCAAACATACTCAGACTGTGTGCTCCCATTCATCGATTTTTGTCATGTATTTCTCTCACAAATCCCACAAGGACATGTTTTAGCATCAAGCCCTGAACTAGCATTTTGATTACCGATCCGTGGGAGCCGAAGACAAACAGGATAAGAGCATGTCACATCACAGGGAGCGGAGTGTGGTGAGAGCATGGATCCTACGTCGAAGTAATGATGCCTTTCTCTCAGTTGTCGGCAGCACACAGGTTCTCTTGTACCGTTCACGTCTTCAGTGGCATGATGCAAAGTATTGTGTGGAAAATTGCCTGCTCTAAAGACGCAGGGCGCGGTATTTTCATGATGCACATCTCTACAAAAGCCTGGAAATGGGATTCAGTGATGAGAAGTGATGTTCGCATGTGTGTGAATATGGAAAGATATTTGAATTCTCCAGCTTTCAATAGTTAGGTTTGTGTCTAAAAAAAGAAAAGAAAAAGAAAAAGAGATTGGAAGGAGTTACATCTAGGTGCCTTTGGTAACCTAGGAAGTAGAGACAGATAAATGGAGGCCGGACTGCAACTAGTTCTGATTGTGCAAGCTATAATGTTAGCTTGCTAGCAGCACAGTTTGTGACAATATTAAAAGCTATAAAACAGAAGAAGCAATGCAGAAGCAGCATGGGCACCCTGTACATATGGGAAAGACAATGCCACTAAGATTTTTGGGAGATTTGTGGCAGCCAGACACTTTACTCACAATCTTTGGCTGTTATTACAATTTTGCTTTCCACATCTGTCCACAGGAAAGTTCAACATCAACGGCCAAATGGGTCAAACTTATGTAAATGCATTTTTTTTCTTGCAAGTTAAGGTTTTTATTTGTGAAATCTGAGGTTTGCATCATTTATTTCTGATGCTGTTGTTTATCTGTATGTAGAACTTTGAACATCCAAGACACGCTCCATCGAACTAAAAAACTGTTACTCATGAGAGAAAACAGTCCAATTGTCTTGACTATTCATCAGTGGAGGCTACATTTCTCAGAAGGAATTTGATTCTGTTAGTCTCTTTCCAAAGCTTATCAGTCACTTTGTTTTTAATCTCAAAACAAGATCAATTATGTAAATGTGTGAATTATAACCAGTAGTTTGTTTACGAGTTATAACCAGATTTCATTTTAGCTGGAAGCAGCAACATTCTCTTACCATTTCAGTAGCAGTTGACAGCAATGAGAAGTGCTAAAGACTTGTGGCAAGTGGCATTTTATTGCTGTAGTTTAGCCTGTAGGCCTTTTAAATATGATACAAAAAGGCCTTCTCAAATTAGTTCTAATTGAGAAGAAATAAAGTAAAAAAAAAAGCTAAATTTTTTCTTTGGTTTGGCTGGGTGTGAAGCTGTTACAGTTTCAATTTATGTTCCACTGTTCCTATAGAGGAGTATTGTCCTTTTGAGTAAAATGTAACAAATAAATTACAAAAACTTACAAAGAACAATTGTCTACAAGTGCAATTAATCAACAGCCAGGGAAACTACTACCTACTACTAACTCAGAAATTTCCTTCCTTCCTTTGACTAGGAAAAAAGCAAAGATACCCAACTTAATCTCCTATTTCCTCTTGCAAATTTGGTGTTAGTTGATGTACCTTGACTTCACTGAGCTGCTAATGTGACGCCACACAACAACTACAACCCAAACAGAGCCATACATCATGAACGATAAAAGCCTTGTGTAGATCACTGTATTATTATTGTAGTAAAATCTTGCATCAAAAGGAAAAGGAAATCATAACTAGAAAGAAAAATCTATATCAAAGACTAGTAACTATACACATTTTATTTGTGACAACAGAAAAATAACAAGTGAGAAAATAGCAGGTAATAATCCCCCAGTGAGAGACAAGAGGCACTAAAATATGCTTTAGTTACACTTTTTCAAAGAGCTTACAGTTAGATGAAAAACAAGTACAGTAAGGTCCAAATTTACAGAAACTATGATTTATCTCTTAACCTCGACTCAAATATGCACAGAAGGCCTTTTTGCTAAGCCTGGACTGTTTATCTATTAAGTTTATAATTAGAAGTTATATCATTAGCTTGTACTTGGATGATGATTCTTTTTACTTTGCAATCTGCGCCTATAGCAAAAAAAAAAAAAGAAAAAAAAAAAAGAAGAGCTCTCATGCATTATTCCTTCTCAAATCCAGCACATCAGCAGCAGCTTGTGTGCCTGGTTTTAGAGATGCATTACCTTTATGTAGCGTGCTGGTGTGCTGGAACATGTTATTGGTTAATGTCTCAGTGCTATTAGTTATGCATATATATTCATTACCAAATCAAACAAATCTAACAGTAATGTGTGAGCTGATTAAACACTGAGATCATTCATTCAACCTTCCAATAAAAGCCTTTAAAGTAATGACTGGTGGTGTGTTTGCCAGGTGGAAAATATTTGAATGAGAATAGCAAACAGATGTTCGGTGGCGTTATGAGCGAACAGCATTGCCATCTAATTGAAATTAGCTATTACTTTGTTTAAAGGCGCCTTACCACTGCGTTGCGAGCGGCTGTGAAAACATAATAAAGTGGTGAGAAGAAACATCTACTAATGGAAACAAATTCGCCCTGTTCACTCTTTGTACATATATTGATTTGTGCGCACCCTTGGGTCTCTTTCATTTCATCTTGAATTCTCATTAGACTTGGTGTGAGGCAGCTGAGGCCCGCTGCTCTTCACATGTGTGGGTTTTTGTTTTGCTGATGGTTTGTGTGGACTCAGATGTAGGCCTGAGATCCTCCCCCCCTTGCGTTTGGTGCAAAAGGTGGGAAGTGAGTCTGAAAGATCTAGAGGGGGTGTAGCGTCTACCTGTGGCTCCGAAAAGCTCGTCCCAACAGGGAACGCTGATAGCCTGTCCAACATCACTGACCCCATCACAACCTCCAAGTAATGAAACAGGTGTGAGATCAGTTTAGAGAAAAAAAAGACCACTATGACCTGGAAGACTTTTCTGAAGTGCAGTAAACAAACTCCATCTATTAACTGTGAAGGTCTACCCTCACCAACTATACCTGCTGTTCTCCTCTGGTCTCATATTTAAAAGCCCAAAAACACTACATCAGTGGCATCTGAGGGGAAATAAAGCAGATGAAAGCATAGTAAAGATAATAACTTCCTGTTCAGCACCCATGTGGTAATTATTGTGGAGGTGGAATGGAAGCAACAGTAGGTGCCCCTCCTCTGAGAGGACATTTTGAAAGGCTTTAATGTCATCTTTGGCTCCTGTTGAGGTTGCCCAGGCAGGTCTCCTCTGTCTGCTAGCAGGCCACACTGCTGGATACACAGCTTAACCCAGGGAACTACAGAGAACCTGCTTGATATGAAATAAAAGAGAAATAGCTTACAAAAAAGGCAGGTTAGATATTGTGCTTAATAAACTCAATGGTCTTGCATTAATAAAAATACACACAGAGTTGACTGTGATGAATGCAGTGTGTAAATTGGGATGAGAACATTCTGGTTTAAAGCTGGTCATGACAAAATAGGATAATGAGAGAATTGCATTGAGAAACTCAGTAGAAGATTTTGCGAGAACATTCAAAGTACACAGTTCAAGTACTAACTGTTTTAGGTACTTTTACTTCTACTTGAGAAATATTAATCTGAAGTGGAGAACTTCTTCCACCACTGAGGATAATGCATTGTCGGACTATTGCTGCATCTTCGGCTTATAGACTAGAAATTAAATAGAATTTGGGTTCTTTATTGTCTCTGTAAGGACTGCATTTGACCCTGAGGTGGGCGAACTGAGCAGTGTTCGGGGGCTCTTCTCCAAATCTTGAGACAGGATCATATTGCGTTCATAGCTTGAAGATTATTTTTTAGTGTGCATGTGTTAGGTTGATGGGAGAAACTAGAGTACCCGGAGAAAACCCACTTGAATATGACGACAACAAGCAAACGCCACACAGAAATGCTGTGCCTGGTCCAGGGAATCAAACCTGGGACATTTTTGCTGAAAGGCGACACACTGGTAAGCATTACCCTGAGAGGAGCAGCAGTTCTGTGCTCACTCCTGCATGGAAACATACTGACTTAGTTGGCAAACAAACCAAAGTTTCCCCTTTTGTCATCGTGACCATGCTCTATCATTATGTTCTTGTACTGATATGACCCCATAACATAATGTACTGAGCAACGGGACTTTTATATTGTGTCCTTAGAGTGTCCTTAAGAGACTGAATGAATAATTTCCTTCCATCCTTGGAGTATAAGGGGCATAAAAAACTAGCCATTTACACAATCTTCCATTCTGTTGCCATATGTGTTATGCAGTGGAATATGCATCTGTTTAGACAATTGCATGCACATATTGTGTTTTGATACTGCATTAACATAAACTGAAAGGTGTTTTGAACTTCAAGCACTTTTAAGCAGTAAGCTGTACTTACACATGCCTGGAGGAGAAGGTATAACGTGATCTAATTATAAAGTCTAAACACTTATTACAGAGTGAAATGCTTAGATTATATGACTACAAGCATAAAGGAGTTTGTATGTGTTGTTGAGGCTTCTCAATTCTGAATAAACACTGGGAGGCAACAACAGAATAGATCAAATGACTGCAAATATCCCCAGAATCTATAAACATAGTCACTTAATAGTCGCTCCACAATCTTCCCAGCTGCCCTTGAAAGTTGAGGCGAGGCTGTCTTTTTGTCTTACAAGGCATGGAAATTACAACGACAGAATTTAAACTGTCTGCACACAAAAATCTGACTTAGCTGTCCCAACTACCACCCCACCCTTCAGCACTAAACAACATACTTTCTCTTATTACCATGGTAGGCAAAAATGTAACAGCCAATAGAAGCATCCCTTATTGAATATACCATAAAGCAAAATAACACCATTAATAAGGTTTAGATTTTGTGGTCATTCATTCATTTTCTTGCACTTATTCCAGTTAAGGGTTGCGGAACTGGAGCCTATCTCTGTAACTATGGACCTTTTGTGTTATGATCTCTAAATACTTATCATAGAGTGCAATGTGTAGCTTATATACTCTACACAGTCCTAACATTTATCTGGGATAGTGCCTGCCCCAGGACACCCCCGGAGTGGATGTCCTTTATAATCAGGCCATGAGTTCAAACACTCACCTCAACATTAACCAGAACAAATGGCTCATTTATCAGCTCCGTAATTAGAATTCATTTGCACAGGATGAAGTCCATTCTTATACCACTCTGTTTTACATAAATGAGTTACATTGTAGGTCTATTAAGTCCTTGTCCTGAATCCTGACTTCAGTGGATAAAGAAACAATTAATTATGGTTATTATTTAGCTTTTATCCAGATGTATTGTTCTCCTAATGCTAATTCCATTTGCTAAAACACCAGCGTACCTATGAGTTTCGACCTCAGAGGAACCGTCTCTTTTAAACAGCAGACACAAACACAGAGCCAAATGAAATCCTGGCAGCAAAAAGTCCGCTGACACCTCAATAGGATGATATTAGCCAGCTTTTAAGCACGTTAATGCGAAAATGAGAAATTCTAATTTTGGCACAATGCGTGGAGCAAAGGAATGACACATGCGAGGTCTGCCAGTAGCCACCTTTTTTTTTCTTTTTTTTTTCCAATGGACCACATTAATTCTGGCTGAAAACCCTGTATAAACACTGAGCACCCTTCTCCCCCCCTTGTGTCCTGCCTATGACAAAACAAGGTCAAGTTACTCAAGGATAGTTTTGGGTCCCAAGGGAAGGAGTTTTGACTCATTAAAATGTATGTCATTCCATGTAGAAATTATAATTCAATGTGATTTGTATGGCTGTGAGTGGCGTACAATAAACAGCAATTGATAGTCAGGCTATACAAGCAGGAGCCCGTTGGTTTTCATTATTTTAATTAAGATGTCGGGAGAATGCAATCAGAATGACTGAAGGGCATCTGCTCCGATGTTAACACAATCACGCATTGATCGTCAAAGCGGGAAAAAAAGGAAATGGAAAAATCGCTGCCAAAACAGTCACACCTCCGAGTGATTACATGTCATATTTGATAAAAACCGCAGTGTTGTGCTAGGGCTGAGGGATATTAGACGGGTGATTCCCACTAGAGAAGCAAACTTGGATTTGAATTCTCAGCATGCGTCTTGTTTGACATGCCAGCGGTCTTGGTTTTTCTCTGACTGACACGGTTCTATGTCAGGTTTCTTGCACTGCTCATCCCACACAACTCTGCCCAAGCCTCAAAACCACAGCCAGACGCTACGTGCAAGGCAGACATGTTTCGGATACACATAACAGGTGGAGAAAAGGAACACTTTCAGGGTTTGAGGCACTGTAGTATTGCCTCTTTGTATTGTGGGATATTTTTACAGCCTCTAAAATGTACTTGGACTTGTAACTTTTGCAAGACAGTGCATTTTAACCACCTCGAAGGACATTTAAAAGGATTTTATATCAGTAAAAGATAGGGGTATCTCAGCTATACAGAGTTCTTTACTGTTATGTGGGCTTTGTGGCTCAATGCATACAGCATTTACCCCTCTACAAGAAGATCCTTGCTTTGACAACAGCTCCAGCTGCTGTATTACCATTGTGAGAGCGAGCCAAGGCCTTGATAGAGGTCTGTGGTCTCCGAGTGGTTCTAGTTTGTTGGTTTATATTGTTTTTATTCTGTTTAAAGAGCTTGTATGTAAGGAAGCGCTGAACTGCCACAGTGAAAAAAAATATTGGTAGCGTTTCTCATTAATACGAGAAGGTTTTACATTATAAAAAGACCTTTTTCTTGTTAAAATGCGATAATATTACGTTAAAACAAGATGATTTTCTCATTATAACATAACTTTTTTGTTAAAACAAGATCATATTTTCCCATGATTGCCAGTTTGGTGGTGATACTGTTCATCTATATTATGGTTTCTTAAAAACATAAACAGTGCCTCCATTTGTCTTCCCATCTGCTCCATCCTCGTCTGCACAGCTCTGATTGACTGACAGATCTGAAGAAGTGTAACGTTTCGTGAGGCAAAAGGGAAACCAAGATCTCATTTTAACCAATGACTGTATAAAAGGAACTTCTTATATGCCAATGAGTAAGTAAACTCATTTTAATAAGAAAATGATGTTATAACAAAAAAAGTATTACGTTATTATGCTATAATGAGAATATTATCACGTTTTAACAAGAAAAAGATCTTGTTATAACGTGAAATTTTCTCATATTAACCAGAAACGCTACCAATATTTTTTCTTGACATTTCAGCACTTCTGTATGTATATAATCTAACAGTTTAAACAGAAGTTGTAAAATAACATGGCAGTGGGTTGTGGCTTGTCTTGTTTAATTCAGAGTACAATGAACACTGAAAGACAGAAACAAAACATGAGTGGACCAAATTATTGCAAATATCTCCCAAAATCTGTATAAAATCAGTCACTTTTTAAAGAATATGTGGCTCCAGAATTTTGTTTTTAATATCTGCTTAGACTAATGTAACTTTTGTGTTTTGGGAGCAGCATTTCTATACACACTGTAATATTATTCATAGTTGTTTGGAGATAAACATGGATTTGATGCCAGATCAAATGTGTGTTTTATGTAAATAATGCTAATCCTTTCATAAATTATAAACATATGCAGTAGTAAGACGGCGTCCCTTATACTGGAATGATGGCTGAACGTCTTGCTATTTGAATATAAATAATAAATAAATACAATTATACTCCAGCAGGCTGTAACAAATTACACATGGGGTGAGATAATTCTAGTTAATACAGGTATTTGTCAAGAGGGTGCGTCTAACTGAATTCACTGTGTCAAACTCATGTAAATGCATATTTTATCTGCACCAACATAAAGGTGAGTGTATGTCGCATTTGCACTGCCCTCACTCAAACTGAAGGGACACCATTAAAGATTTTTATTTGAAAAGCATTTATTAAAAGTGTGCATTAACTGAAATTATGCAAGAAACCCATGCTAAAACATAATATAATAATTCAGTGGGGCTATATTGTCCTTTTATTTGTATTTTGAAAACAATCTTGGTCACATCGCACATTTTAAAACATTTTAAATTATTATCTGACTAAAAGAGAGGGCAGCAGAGTGCAGCGCTGTTACGGTCTTTTGAACAGAAACAGAAAGTTAAAAAGGTTTCACTTAGCTGTGGGGAATCAGTGGAAATAGAGCTGTACACCATTTTTGGATAAATGAATGAGAGCAGACTGGATGTAGAGGGCTTGTTGATCGGTCAGTGCTTCCTGGAGTGGGACCGAGCATTTTGAGGCCTCAGAAACTCAGCGCCTGAGAATACTGGATTACTGAAACAGGCGTGAATGAAACAAAACACAACGCCAGGTGTGTTTTTGATAAGGGATTAATATTATAACATGGCAGAAAAGCTCAAAAAAGTCAGTTTCTATAATATAACCCCTTTAAATCAAAGGTTTTGAAGTTCATGTTAAATGAGTTGCTGCGTGACTAAAGCCTCCTGCACCAGCCAGATACACAACTTCTGAAAGGATCATTTGGCTTACAGCACAAAACTGTAGACGTTCATATAAAAAAGTAACTTGCTTTAACTTGGTCACTGAAGTAAAGTCCTCATCTATAAACCACTAAACTTTTGGGTTAAATACAACACAAGTTTACTTTCACCATAAGCAGATTAGTAACCGCCCAGTTACTTTGGTAGTCTAGCTGTGCTGCTAATTGCTTTACTTGTGGCAAATACATCAGGGACACTTAGATTTTAAACGCTAATGTAAACACCTTAATCCGGATTAAAAAGGATTAAGACAAATTATATCTTCCATATGGCCAAAGGGCAGGTAATCACTCTGTCTCATCCTTGCCACTGACTGCCAAAATTAATATAATACTTCAATTTTAATTTATTTTTTTATCTTCTTCACTCAAGGACATTTAAAGCATTAATACAAGTTTCATCCAGTAAATCTCTGAAATTAAGAGAATAGACTCACCTTGTGATTCTGGTTGTCGGATCGCTATCAATAAATGTTGACGTGTAATGATCATTTATAATTCTTACTGATTAAAAAATGGTTTGTCGCATACTTCATTAGCCAGGAGATTAATGTGCACAGATAGCATTGTGACTCTCTACAAAGGCAAAAGTGAGATTAGATATTTGGGATTTTGACGTGACATTGTATTGCAGAATTTATCACCCAGCTTGCTAAAAACCATGATGTTAATCATGCTGCTAACTGAGAGTATTTTGCAGAAGTTTTACTTTTTATTTTTGTGAAGAATATTTCAAGAAAGGTCAGTAATGGGCCACAGACAAAATTATTAATTTTGTTGTGGATCCAGGAGAGTTTTATAGGATTCTGTATGAGATATGGACTGAAGATATTAGTAAGAACTAATGATCAGTTCTGATAGATTCTTTGCCGTTGTGAGATATATAGGTTTAGTGGCTCAATGGAAAGAGTATTTAGCTTTGAGCCCAGGTCTGGACACTACATCTTTACCATTGTGAGATAGGAGCAGTGCCTTGGCAGAGGTCTGTGTTGTCCTGAGAGCTTCTGGTTTTGATTTTTCTTCCTTTTTGTTGTAATTTTGAGTATTTTCATTTATCGTTACACCTTTTTTTGTCCATAGCCTTGCTTACCCTTCTGCACAGAACTGTAAGTGCAAAGCGCTGGTTGGTGGCTTGAATTGGAGTGGACCAGTTAAGGCCAAAAGGCACCATTAAGATAGCGTCCTGTGTTGTGGAGATAAATGAAGTATTCACAGTCTCTTGCTTTGTTCTTTATTTCCCTTGTTCCACCTGCCTGAATCTGCTCCAAAATGTCCCCCAGTCATCCATTTGAAAAGGTAAGTGTTGCTGGACCTTTCCCGGCTGTCATGGAGTTTATTTTTTTTATTTTCTGGCAGACATATCAAAACAACATGGCATTTGAAAATGCTAGAGATTTGACTGGAGCTGTCTGTGGAACATATGCACTGTCTCAGACAAACAAAGATGCATCTGCCTGCTTATTTTTACACACTTATTTATAGACAGCACTGGTGCTCCAATAATACACAGAGAAAATGAACACAAACTAACCCACTTGATAGACGTAGTAGTAATTTGTTGTGTTCCAATAACATAAAAACTAGTAAAAAAAAAAAAAAAAAAAACAGAAAAAAGAAAAAAACAAAACAGTCAATTCTTGAAATGTCACATGAACAAAAAAATATGAAGTAGTTATCATTTTATTAACCACAGAGAAGCAAATAAACTTCCTGATAAAACTTTGGGCTCTTTCAGTGCCTCCTGGTGTCAAGTCACACTTTATTAAATCAGCTGAGGTGTCCAGGGATCATCTAGTTCAGGGGTAAATGCCAGATCCATTAGGCCATTGGTCCTTGTATCTTTCAGTGGTAAAGAATCCGCTAAAACTAATCACATCAGTTCCATTATACTGACCCCTTGTGGTTGAAGTATGATTGGCCTTATCATGCAATGGTATCCAGTTGTTGTTGCAGCTCCACATCCAAAATATTGCAGTACTTGTCCCTTTACCAACCTTTGTCAAAACTTGATCAAAATACAACTACTACTTTTTGAGTTATTCTGCTAGAAGATCAACAAACCAGTTACTCTGCTCTTATTACTGTGCATTATGCATTTGTATTTTGGAGCAGTATTAGCTAAATAACCTGAGGTGGAAAGTAAATAGATAGTTTTACTGAAGTATATTGTACTTATTGTAGATTATGTACTTTCAGAGTACATTTTCCAAAACATATATTATTACTTATACGAAACTTAAGAAACTTGTATGTTTACTAAAATAAACTTTTAGAATCTAAGTGTTTTTGATCTCAGGGGCAAAGTGGGTTGCAGTAGTAGTAGCAATAGTAGGAAGAGTAAAAGGAGTCTGGCCCTATCTCACAATGGTATCCAGTTGTTTTTGCAGATCCACAGCAAAATAATTTAGTCCTTGGCCCATTACTTGACTTTCCCAAAAATGTCATCCAGCAGTTCTCTGTCAGCCCTGAGACTCACTGACCACTGTCAAAGGCCCATAGTTACTGGGAGAGGGTCCAGTACCTGTGGCCCCTAACACAAAGAAGTGACAGAAGATGAATGAACTGAACAATAAGCAGTGCTTTTAGTTGAACCTGTCATAAGGATGTTTTGACAAGAAACTTCATAAGACTTTATATCGACTTCAGACTACATCAAATTTAGATGACAGTGATGGGAACGAAAAGGGGTAGAGCAGAAGTCAACTGTGTTCTTTTAAAAGACACTTATCAGTGCCTGTGGCTTTCATTGAACTTATTAAATCATAAATAATCTCCACACCTCAATATTTAACTGTAGGCGATACTAAAGATAATACAATACAATAAACCTCAAATTATTTTCTATACTATAATACAAGAAATAAAATGAACTCATGAACCCATGCTATGCAGTTTATCTCCTATTTCCTTTAGCAAATGTGACATTTTCAGCTCGTGTCAGGGGAAGGCTAAATGCTGACTGACGGCCTGTGATACCAGAGATTAAAAGTTGAGACGGAAATGAGACAGAAATACAAGAGAAGTCATGCATCACTTAGAAATGCCACAGGCAATTCTTTTCAGGCTGATATGAAGAGCCAGCCAGAGCCTCTGCTGTGGACTGTGGTCTGTCTGAGAGAAGCCATTATGGAAGAACAAGCTCGTAGTGAAATCTGCTTACGAGAACAATAAATGGGTTTTCTGTGAACCAATTACTCAGCTCTTGTTTGAATGGATTATACAGTCACATTATGTAGTATGGTATTAGCCAAATATCAAGAGTTAGAAAGTAAATAAATACTACCCCAGTCTTTTATTTAGTGGGAATAGTAATAGTAGCAGTGCTAGTAGTAGTAGTGCCAATAGTACGAGTATTTTCTAAAACTAAACTTTTCTCAAGTACATTTTTGGAGAAAAACGAGTACTTTTACTCATAGAAACTAGACTTTCAAAATTTGATTATTATTATTATTTTTTTTTACCTTGGTAGAAAAGTGGGTAGCAGTAGTAACATAAATAGTAATAGTAGAAAGAGACAGTAGCAGTGCTGGTAGTATTAGTAGCAGTTGTAGTGGTAGTAGCAATATGAGTGAGTATTAGTAGTAGCAGTAGTACTCTCTATGTGAGTTAAAGTACTTTTTGACATCAGACGTAAAGTAGGTAGCAGTAGTCGCAGTAATATTAAGAATGGTAATAGTAGTTGTGTTAGTAGTAATGACAGCAGTAGTAAAAGTAGTAGTAATAGTGGTGGTGGTAGTAGTAGTAGGGGTAGTAGTAAGAGTGGTAGTAATAGTAGTTGTCGTAGTAGGTTTAGGGTAGTAGTAGTAGTAGTAGTAGTAGTAGTAGTAGTAGTTGTGGTGGCAGAATAGCAGCAGATGGAGTAACAGTAGTTGCATTTGTTTGTATAAGTACTTGTAATGGTAGTAGCACTAAGTAGTAAGAATAGTAGTAAGTGTAACTGTAGTAGCTTTAAATTCTTATTATTTTAAGTAAATTTTACACTCAATATTATTCACCCTTGCTACAATCATAATTTGGTGGAGTACTACTTTTACACACAAGTAATACAAACTGAAAGCAGTACAACTAGTAGTAGTAGTACTTCTTCCACCTCAAATAACCCTAAATAAGATCAGCCCAGGGCCTATTAATTGTGGATATCTGAGTGCTCTTGCATGTGGAGAGCCATGCGTGACCCACAGTGACAATTCCCTGCAACAAGAACCATCGCCCCGCGCCGGCTTTTATCAAACATTTATGGGAGTCTGGTGGGGTGACCTTGAGTTTGCCGCTGCATCTCCACTTGTTCCACTCCCAAGTCCTTATGGGAATGCATTATCACTTTTTCATCAGACTGGTTCATGAACCCCTGCTAGTTTTATATGGGATTCTTGAAGGGTAAGGGAGATAATGGATAGAGTTAAAATAAAGAAATAAAAAAATGGAGGAAGGCTATTGTGCACAAAAAAAAAAAAAAAAGTATAACTATATTTTTTGTCATGGAGATCACAATGGAGAGGGTTGAGTACATGGCAAAAGGACGTTAATTTTCTTCCTGTTGCGCTGCACTGAAAACTAACACAGCATGTGACTGATTGCAGTTAAAAGCAATCCTTCTGAGAAAAAAAAAAAAAAGGTTGACAATTGGAGAAAAGGTACTTAATGTGCAGTGATGGAACTAGTCTCCCAGACAGCCTTGGCCCATGAATGACTGTGTGTTTAATGACATGTTAAAATATGAATGAGTAAAGTGTCTCTGAATAAGTAGGAAAAAAAAAAAAACATGGATGGTTTAAGTGAAAAATGTAGTCTGGAATTTTGGGAGACATTAGACATTAAACATATACTGAGAAAGAGGTGTTAATTTAATTTTCAGAGCACTTTCAGGGAAACTAAAGTGAGTAAAGTGCATGATGAAAATGTAGCTCATTATATAAAATTAGATACATTGTTAATATTTTATCATATTACTATTTCTACTATGTTGAAGCGTGATGAAGTAATACTGTAGTTTATGCCAAAAGTATTCGCTCACCCACCTAAATAACTGAATTCAGGTGTTGCAATCACATCCATGGCCACAGGTGAATAAAATCAACCTTTGTGGAAAACTTTGTGGAAAAGTTTGGGGATGGCCACTTCCTGTTCCAACATAACTCCACACCAGTGCACAAAGCACATTCCATAAAGACATGGATGAGTTAGCTTTGGTGTGGACGAAGTTGACTGAACCTGCACAGAGTCCTGACCTCAGCCCGATAGAACACCTTTGGGATGACTTAGAGTGAAGACTGTGAGCCAGGCCTTCATCCAACATCAGTGTCTGACCTCATAAATGTGCTTCTGCTAGAATGGTCCAAAATTTCCATAAACATGGAAACATAACATGCTTTTAATGATGCACATGCCCTGATGAAGGCCCTGAGAGGCTGAAACGTGTTGGTATTTTTTAACTTAATACAGCCCATGAAATAAAGGCTTTTTAAATACCTTTGAAATCCCATTGAGTGCCTCAGTCTCTGTTAGTATCCTATGGAAACATAAACCTTGGGGAAAGCCTTCCCAGAAGAGTTGAAGCTCGGCAAAGGGTAGGCTGATGTCATATTAAATCCTATGAATTAAGAATTAAGTTCATGTGTGTACTTGGAAACATAGTCTAGATACACCTTTAGGGTTTGGTTAGCCTATGTTTTCAACTACATTGGTTAGTTCAAAAAGCCTGAAAAAAATGTTAAGGCTTGTATTAGGGCTGGGACTTTAACTCGTTAATCACGATTAATTAATTACAGGGAATTAACGCATTATAAAAATTAACGCAATTTTGTTCTTCTTCAGTCAGTTGACAAACTCAAAGAAACAACACAAAAAACAGAAACAATACATCCCACAGACCAAAAGGGTCTAGGCTGAAGTTCAGCACTTTTCTGCCTAACCCTATTAACTTAATTAATTAATCGCACTTGTTTATGACAACACAGAACTTTTCTCAGTGACCTAGTTTCTGATGCACAGTAACCAGGGCTGGACATCCACACTCCAAACACCAAATGTGAGTGGATTTCAGCTGTGGACAGTTGGATAATGTGCCACAGACTGCACCACAGGGAACTGTGGGGTCGAGGTCGGCCGCATCCGCGCATCCAGTGCAACTTTACTTTCACTTTCAAACGCGCTGCTTCAAGGCGCCGCTGATCATCTCCTGATCGTTCTCACAGCTGACTGACGCACACGGGACAGGAGTCTGTTTGGTTCAGATGCGAAGGACAGAGAGGACAGGTCCACGCGGAGGTCACAGGACGAGCACAGAGGAGAAAAGAGGCGCACTGCGTGTTACTACGTACACGATCCTGCCCTGTTTGAACGCAGTGAAATCAAGTTAAAATACACCAGAACATAAACACAAATAAGCTCCTATATTTTATTACTGACATATAAATATTGCTATTTGATAGAAATGCGATTAATCACAATTAATGAATTACAAAGCCTGTAATTAATTCGATTAATAAAGTAATAATTTATAAATTAAAAAATATATTACTTTTTTATTAAGTCCCACCACTAGTTTGTATGTTAGCAAAAACTGAAAGGTACAGTAGTGGTCCATGGAATAAATGATTAGTTTTTGGTATCAAGAACACTACCTGGATCCAGGAACATTTTAAAGATTTCTGTACTGCTGAAAGATACTAACTCCAGTCAGGAGGGGTCAGTAAACAAATATTTACCTTTTGGTGTAGACCACTGTTAAATATAATGGCTTAATGGCTCCATGAGTAGAGCATTTATCTAACCTCAACTAAAAGGCCAATCCTTTTGCAGAGGTCTGCCCTTTTCAAATTCTTTTACTTTGTAGTATAAACTTTGTAACCTATGAATTTTATTAAAGACCAACAAGATTCAAAGCTTTAAGTACAACATCATGCACTTAATGTTCAACATTTGGATTCATTTGTTCACATGTGATCATTCCTTTTCACCAAAACAAATAACAATCTTTCATAACAAACTACAGAAACAACCTGCTCAAAAAGGAGTAGGAAGAAAAAGAAAAAAAAAAGGTAAAACTTATTTAATCCCACCCCCATCTGTCACCCAAAAAACACAACACAGTATGTAGCTATATCTTTGTAGCCTGGATAAAGCTAATTGGATGCACTAAAACCTTAAAATAAAGACTGCTAATACACTTCAACTTATTCGACCTGCTATAGCACTTAATCTCTGCATCAAACAGCAACATTTTTCCAACTGTGCTCAAGTACAACAAAGCCTTGTGTAACAGCTGACATTATAACCTTAGATAATCATGCAGTTATTTCTCTAAATCAGCAGGCCGGTAGATTTACAATGACTAACTCACAAAGCAGTAAAAAAACAAACTTTTAAAGCTGAGTAATAAAATCCTGTTTTTCAAATAGGCTTAGCACAGAGTCACAGTTGCCAGCAGTCCTTATTCACCCCACTGTCATTACAGGCAAATGCCCAAATGTGCCGTTTTGCAGGCTCAATAAACAAACCTGATAGGAATCTCCGCAACTGACTGTAATCCCAGACAAGCAATTTTACTTTTTAAGTCCTGTGAAAAACCCCAGATCAGCATGTGTAACTTGGAACTGGCATCCAATAGCAGCACTGGAGGATTTGAATGTTTATTTTTTTGCTATGTGTTTTTGCACCCCAGCATTTTGTGTACAACTGACTTTGATTTTTGCCTTGTAACGGTTGTATAATAATACAGAAATATTACAGCACTGAGCAAAAGTTTTAGTGAGGTGGGGAAAAAATGCCGTATACTAAGTTTGCTTTAATAAATACAGCCTTTTATAAAATAGAGATGGGCAGATCGATCCAAACATCAATCTGTATCGTGTGCATGACCACTGTAAAATGTGAATAAATTGTCATTTTTAAGCTACTGAAATACATCTTTTAAATGCCTTACCTTGCTTAAAAATCTGACCTGGGTTTAAACATGCACTTAATCATGGAAAGCAACAAAAACAAACATATTTAGTGGTAATATACAGATTGAACATATGATGCCAGTTCTTACATGCAAGCACATAAGCTGCCTGTATGTACAAAGTAGATTCTAGTTCCAATTTTCCTCATTTTCTGTGTATTTTGAACATGGCTATGAACCTTTCTTTGTTCATAAAAACCTATTTAAGAGTTTTGCACAGGACTGTATTTATAGATTTTTAAGATTTGTTATGCAGGAGAGGTTCAGTACTGCTTGGCGTACCGCTGAGTTGAAATGAGAGCACTGTGAAGGCCAAAGCAGGTCATTCAGGTAATTTTTATGAGCACTCTGTTAGCCTCGCTGCCCTATAGATGGAGCAATCACCCTTGAATTGACCACTTATTAGTCACCACTTTGGTACCTGTGCACTGTGCATGTGCAGCTCCCATCATTCGGGATCATTGACTTGTTATGCCACTACAAACAAATGCATTAATTGTGAAAATTACCATGGAAAGAGCATTAATTCCTGATTCAATTAGAGGACTATCTTCGCTGCGCACCATTGTTCTGGCTGATTGGATCTAGAAGTGGAACGTCGCCAGGGATAAATGGATGTAATAAAAGTGAAAGATTTCATACACGTTAAAAGGCCTTGACTCGCAACACAGTACCAAAGTAGATGTCACGGTTTACAAATATCTTGCTTATATCACTTTGACCCATGGCTCTGTAATTAACAACGGTTATTTTTGTCATACTAAAAATATTGCACTGACTTTTATGGAACCTGGTAGGGGCAAGGACACAGACTTAAGTCAGTCAAACTTTAGAATTTTGTTAATACTGTACAAGGATGACTTAATTACCCTCGCATTTATAACCCAGTTCCAAAAAATGGCTGTTTATAATGTAAAGAAAAGCAAAATGCAATGGTTGACGTCACAGTAGAACAGAAACAACATATCAGGTGTTGAAACTGACATATTTTACCATTTCATTGAAAAAATAATAGCTCTTTTTATATTTGATGAAAGCAACATGTCTCAAAGGCAAGGGCAACAAAATTGGAAAAAAAGTCTGCTTTTCTGATGGAATTTTATACACAGACATCTTACTGACTTGTTGCCATTTAAAGGTCCCCTATTATGCTAAATCCACTTTTATTTTTAGCTTTTTACCAGGTTATACTGTAGTTCCCCCTCACAAACATATCTGAAGTAGTATTTCATTCACACATGTTTGGGTAATGTTTTCTGAGCCCGTCCCCTTCTCAAGATCTGGAAACACTCTCACAGCTCTACGTAGATACGTGAATCCAGGAAGTGCTCGGGCTTGTTTCTAAAGCTGATACAGGTCACTGGACTCATTCTGATCATTTCAGTGCTTAATTTACTGTCACTACAAAGCGGTCAGCTCATTTGTCTACCTGTTAGCGTCATGTTGCTAATAGCTGTGCTAAATAGCTATTTTATGCTCTGTCCATTCCCCACCATGGCCAGCAGGGAGCAACAGACACCTAATCCAAGTGTTCTTTGCAAAGTCAAAGTAACAGCTCCCCCCAAAACAGATGTTTTCCAATTAATGCATTTTTTATGTAATAAAATGACAAAATGCTAATGCTAAATTATTTCAAAAAGCCGACAAAAGCTTAACATATAATATATCTATAATAATAATTTGTTGCAAAATGCTCCTGAAAGTGTTTTTATTTCTCGTGTTTCATTGCCAGCCTTTAGTTGCTCCAACCCAAATGTTTTGAGCTGTATTGCTGTGATCAAATACAAAATGAGCTATTATTTTTCATGAAATAAAAAATTAGCACCGGCAGCTAATATATTGTTTATGTTCTACTATGCATCGAATAGAGTTTAATGAGAATGAGAACCATTACATTGTGTTTTCATTTTAAACACTGTCCCAACTTTTTCAGAATTGGGGTTGTAGCTAGTAATGTAGCAGCTTTGTAACACTAAAAAGCATGAATCTGTTAGTGAGAATAAATGTTGTTCAAAGTGCCTTCCAAAGCAATCTTTTATTTGTGTGCTACAGGAAATGCATCAATAATACAAGTGTGTTCCCTCACTGGGACATCGGAGCAAATTTAGCACGGCTTTCTCTTCAGTATTAATTTAACCACAATATTGAAGTATATTTTATCAACTAATTGCATGGCTCCGAAATGAGAAAGACAACCCAAGGACCCTCTCTTCTCTATTCTGTAAACAATGTTAGCTGCGCTTAATTCACTCGGCAGAATTTCATCTCCAAAATTCATACATTATTCATCGAGGGGTTCACTGACGCTGCATAATCAGTTTTCAGACATATTCCATTGGAGTAATCAAACATTCAGACAGTTGGCAACACACTGCACATAGCGGGACACGAATCACTTAACCCGTTGCTTTTGTTAGCTCGTGTGTGTGAGATGCTAGCAGGGCTTTGCGTGTATCTGCGAATGTGTGCGTGTAAGCAGACGGGTCGGTGCGCAACAATGAACATACAGTAGGTGCGCAGCGCAGTAATTACTTCAAGCGATAGTGCTAACAAGCTGTGAATGTCAGTATGAAAGACACATGGCTGTTTACTTCATGCATGTGAGCAACAAGGACACAGGGAACAAAAGTGGATTCATGACTGAGTTTATGGAGATGAGGTTATTATTCCTGCCCATCAATGACTTCAGTGATTTATAACAAGAGATTTGAATAAGTGAAAGTGACAACAGTTACATAATATTGTTCTATTTTTACTCCCATCAAGGAGGTTATGTTTTCATTTTCAGTGGTTTGTTTGTTGGTCTGTTAAGCAACATAACTCAAAAAGTAATGGTCAGATTTTGATGATTTTTTTTAGATAGGGGCTGTAATGGGTCAATGAAGAAATGGTTCCTTTTTGGGACAGAGCTACACTTTATTTCCAAAAGTATTCACTCACCCACCCAAATAACTGAATTTGGATTATGGTGTGGGGGTGCTTTCAGGAGCTGTGCTTGGCCGCTTAGTTCCAGTGAACTCTGAATGCTTCAGCACCAAGAGATTTTGGACAATTCCCTGCTCCCAACTTTGTGTGAACAGTTTGGGGATGGCCACTTCCTGTTCCAATATGACTGTGCACCAGTGCACAAAGCATGGTCCATAAAGACATGGATGAGTGAGTTTGGTGTGGAAGAAGTTGACTGGACTGCACAGAGTCCAGACCTCGACCTGACAGAACACCTTTGGGATGAATTAGAGCAAAGACTGCGAGTCAGACCTTCTCAGTCCAACATCAGACACATAGATGTCTGACTTAAATAGATGCAAAGTGTGGGCCGATGTCACATTAAAACCTATGGATTAAGGATGGGATGTCACTTTAGTTCATGTGTGTGTAAAAGGCAGGCGAGCTAATATTTTTGGAAATATAAGGTATAACTCCATGGGTTTATGATTATTTCAATGACTTGGTGCCATTGTGATTGACAAGCATAAGCAAAAGAAAAAAATTATTAGTTTTAGTGGATTCTTTAGCATGGGACATAAAGGTGTTGTGAGTCAATGGATAGAACAACAACATGTGCTGGTCCCAAGCCTGGATAAATAGAGAGGGTTGTGTCAGGTTGTGAGCCATTCACTGTGAGGGAGATGTGAAATATCAGTACAGTCATTCAGTGCACTGCATCTGATTGTTTTTAACTGGAAAAGTGCTTTGTAACAACGGTAGACAGCATTGCTTCTTCACAGCTTTCCATGTTCACACTGCCCCCCCCCAACACGCACACACAAACACACACACAAACACACACACAAACACACACACAAACACACAAACACAAACACACACACAAACACACACACAAACACACACACAAACACACACACAAACACACACAAACACACACACAAACACACACACACACACAAACACACACACAAACACACACACAAACACACACAAACACACACACACACACAAACACACACACAAACACACACACAAACACACACACAAACACACACAAACACACACACAAACACACACACAAACACACACACAAACACACACACAAACACACACACAAACACACACACACACACACACACAAACACACACACAAACACACACACAAACACACAAACACACACACACAAACACACACAAACACACACACACAAACACACACAAATTCCCATGCATGGGAATAATTTGATGTTGCAACCCTTGAAAAAAAGTGTGCAGCAGAAATGTAGTTATTCTGTATCATTGCGAGACAGGGCTAGATATTAGATAATATATTCTTTACCATTGTGAGATCTATGTGCTTTATGTTCCCCTGACCAAGGGAATGAGTGCAGGTCTGGGTCACTATAGATAAGGCAAATGTATTGGCAGGTAGTTTGTGCATTTTACCGTATTATCTATTTACAATTAGCAATTGACACTGCTGTAAACCAATTAGAAGAAACTTTTGGAATGGGCTTTTTGTCAGCCTCTCTGGCATCCAAATTGCAGCCTTGTGGTATTCACAGCAGCTATAACAAAATGTTAATTATCTGCAAAACGGCTCTTAACTTGGGCATCGTGTCTGAGGAAGCTATCCTTGGTCAATGTATTCATCAAGTCCACACTACATCACCTTAAACTTTCCTCAAAATCTGGCCTATTTCATAGTTAATTTCATTTCACAAGCTTTTTTTTTTTTTTTTTATGAAATGGTGCCAGTGTGCCAAATATATATATATATATATATATATATATATATATATATATATATATATATACAGAGAGTTTCACAAGGACCGGTGTGGAAACGTGTATTGAGATGCTAATGCCTCTAAGTGCTGAATTGCAGGGAGTGACAAATCGATAAACCCACAGCCAGATCCAGCCTCAGAACAGCTTCATGTGACAGAGCTAACATTTGTGTGTCTGTCTGCTCCACAGGACATCATTCAGCACACAACTCTTCCTGCAGACACTGCAGTTCAGAGCTGACTCTATCCTGCATACTGCATCAACTGTAACTTCATACTATCATTCTACTGTCAACATATTTTATTTTTTAATACCTCTGTACCGGGGAACATAAATACCAGGGAATATAGGCATACGCACCCATTTTAGAGAGATACAGAAAGTGCTTTGTAGATTAATGACAAGCTAAAAGGAAAGACGAGTGATGTAGCAATTACATCTGAACTACTAAAGCCCTGGTTCAAGTTTAGGGATGGGCACTTGGAGGAGGTCTGTGCTTTCTGGGTGCTCCTAGTATTAGTTTTCTAGTTAAGTAGCAATACTTATATAGATTTCACATTAAGTAAATCGATTTCCCATACACATATTGTGCTAGCTCTCAGAGAAGTAAATGTATTGTTCTTGTGAGACTGTTTTCAGTGAACATGGGATGATTTCTCATGCTGAAAAGAAATCTTCCCCTCCTCAGTTTTTGATTATAATGGGCATTTTGAATTGTTGTGGCTTTTTTTTACAATCACATCTCCTTCACTTTCCATCTCCACTGCCCGGAAATTGATGATGCTCTTCTTGAGCTCGCCGTGAGATTGCCCATGAATGTAGCTATTTCATGAATGTTGCTTTCCCTTCATCCCTGAGCAATTGTGAGCAGATGTCCAACTGAATTCCCATTAAAAATCCTCTGTCCCTTTGACACTCTTTGTCGATGTCTTTTTCTCTCCCCAGCCCTGAATTTTATAAGGCTGGACTTCTCGCTTTGGCTTTCATGTGAAGGTTATTCACTTTTTTATGTGGCAGTTACGCACAGAGGCAGTGATTCAGCAAAAAAAGTGAAGTAAAACTTAAGTAACTTACAACAGCCTACAGTCGTGGACACAAAGCATCCCGAATGCCATAATTTTAAAGGTTAACTTTGATCATGTCTTTGTTAAACTCCTCGCCACACTGCAGATGTTTGAATCCCACCACAGCGTCTACTTTATGAAGATGTCACCAAGCATCCAAGTTATCATTTACTACTGTGTGTCTTGCAGAGCTCGTGGCTGGAAGACAAGGGAATCTGAGATAGAGTCGTTGGAAGATAAAGAGCTTACCTTTGCAGGGCTGACAGGGTAGCCTTTGAGGGGACAATCACATCCGTCATTGTTCACACCTGAAATATTGTTACGTGGCATACAGGTGGCATGGACAGAATCTGCGCCGGCCGCTGTTCACTACATCTACAGAGAGAAATGTGGAAGGCACCTGCTGTTGACTATTCTTCACATTTCCAAGAAGGCAAACCAAGACTGAGGTTTGAGTAAATGGCTTTTGCTTTAACATACTGTAGTCTCAAATGAATGTTCATGTTGAGAAGATAGGATAGATATCGTATAGCATCATACACTATATATAATTCACTTTTTTTAGCGCTAATTTGATTTCTAGAGTCAATAGTTACATTACATAAATTCTATGAAATATAAGATTTATTTTGTATTGCCTGTGCTTTTGCTTCTGTCTCCAATCCAGGACTAGAGTAGAACCAGTGCATTAACCTGGTATTGTGCACTACATAGGCACTGCATACAACTGATGACACTGGACTTCAGCGGTAAACAATCTCCATAAATATTTTGGTAAATTCCATGTTTGAATCACTTTCTGATCAGCGTTAAATGGCATGCCTCACATCTGCAATAGAAATGTTTGAGGACATACAAAAAGCAAAAAATGTGTTGAGATGAAACAAAATGGCGCTAAATCTGTCTTGCCATTTACACGCCATTCTTGTCAGAGCTGGTGAGGCATGTAGGTGCATGTTATATGCTTGAAGACATTTGTATTGATTTTTCATTCAAATGATTAGTACCACAAGCTCATAACTGTGTAATGTACGTAGATTGCCTAATTGTGGTCATCAAAATGTGCGGTGGGCCTGCCGACAAGAATGGGTCCATTACATTTGAAGTGGTATGGGCCAAACCAGATGACTCTGCAGGACAAATGTGGAAGTTGCTGCCTGTTGGTTTCACTTGGCTGGGAAAGTGAGGTTATAAAGGTTTAGATATCTAGGGACTGGGGAGAAAGCTCAGGGTTGTCTGTCTGCAGGTGAGCAGCCACATCAACACTGTCGCGCCAAACTGCCAAAGGCTTTCAGCTATTTAAAAAGAGATAGTTATGTCTGACACAGATATTATCTATTTCTGCTACTCTGCAAAAGGTAAAAACATCTCATATAATGAAAAACAAAAGTAAGTATAAGATGGTAGATATACACTAACCAGACAGAACAGTGAATAACTGTCTATCTCTTCATGAAGCCTGTTAGTGGGATATATAAGGCAGCAAGTAAAGATTCTGTCCTCGAAGTTGCTTCTCCAAAACTGCAGGAGTGTTTCCAGTCTGCAGTGGTCAGTATCTGTCAGAAGTGGTCCAAGGAAGCAGTGACAGGTGATGCATGCGCAGAGCGAAGGCTGGGTGGTCTGATCCAACAGACAAGCTACTGGGGCTGACATTGCTGAAGAAGTTAATCTTGGTTCTGGTAGAAATGTGTCAGAATACACAGTGCATCTCAGGATGTTGCATTATTTTATGTCTGATTGGATGGATTTTATGTTTAGTAGAATAATTAGGCTTTACCATGAATTATCCTATCTCAATTTTTGTCTTAACTTCTTTGGTCCATTTCTGTGTCCTGTTTGTTGTCATCATAATGTTGCCACTATTCAACCTTAATGTACTGAGAAAAGATAAAACCTTCCTTATCAGAACTTTGAATTACATTGTTTTCCAGTTTTGAGCCAACACTTGCTGCTGAATTTATGTTAAACAGTGAATCAAGATGTTTCTGTCAATGTTCTGAGGCAAACAGTCTGGTGCAGTTAATCAGTATTCAACCAAAGTAATATGAGTCAATGCAAAATGCTCTAAGTGTCAAACTGCCTGACATCTCAATTACCTCAGTGAATTAGTGCCAACATTCCCTGTGAACTTCTGCTGACTGCACGAACATAGTCAAATACTGGAGCTATACTCTACGCACCACTCATAATTTATGCAAACATGTGATGCTTGCAGATTTTGCCCCAGTGAACATACTGCACATAAAGCAGATTTCCAAACATCCCTTAAGCTTCGAGGTATTTTAAACACACAGCAATTAGCTCAGGTTAGAGTCTCGCTCTGTGTTACAGTAACCCAATTTGACAATCACAGCAATGGCAGAGCATAGTGAAAACAACCATGTAATCAGGCACATTTTACATAATGGTCTTCATACTAAATCTACACTTATTTTAAAAAGAACTAAAAGTAAATCTGTTGCTGCACAGTATTTTTTTCCCAAATGATTCTCTTTTTATGAATAGACACAGAGTTGTATGGACCTAAACCTTGGGTGTCCAAATTTTTGTAATAGAGTGTTAAAAAATTTAATGTGCCGAAGGATAGTTAGGTATTTTATAAAAAGCTCTATCAGTCACTGGGGTAACAGCTAATTTAATCCCGAGAGTACATAGTTCTCAGCACTCAGTTTGGAGAAGCAAACAGGAGCAATGCCACAGGCTTTATACGAAGACACTTTTACAACGTGTTAAACGTCTCCTCTGGCTGCTGCAGATACGTAGCCCTCTGTCAACAGTGAAGAATCATTAATTATAGTGTGTAACTCTAATCAATGCTATATATTACCTTAAATAGGCGTAAAGGGTAGAAACTGCAGAAAGACACATTCAAAACTATATTCAACAAAGCAAGTATGATTCTGCCAGTACCAACAGAGAGCGCACTACAAAACGTACGCTTAAAAGTCTACTGTAGAAAGTGTGCACTAGCTAGTATATACTTCATAGTGTGCACTGCAAATTGTACACTACATAGTGTGCACTAGATAGTGTGCTCTTCAAAGTGTGCACTAGATAGGGAGCACTACAAAGTATGCACTAAATAGCGTGAACTAAAGAGTGTGGAAATGAGTACACCAGAAACATGTTTGTCAGATTCTAAAACCTGGCTTTAAAAGCATGGATTATGATGCCTGAATAGACATCACGAGGTTTGCTGTCACTGTGGTTACTGCTCCTCCCCCTCGTACACACACCTCATGCACCCCCACCTACAAGGTTCAAAAGCAGACTCTTCTACTTTAATGCAGTATTCTGCCTTGCACTTAAGTATGATACATTTCGTAGTTTGTACTAAAAGAGTAGACTACAGAATGTGGCCTACATACAGTCCTGTGCACTACAGTTAGTGTGCTGTGTAGATACTACCATACAAAGTGTGCACCACATAGTAGACAAAAGGAAAATATTGATCTAATGCACAAATATTAACTTGAGTATTCCAGAACAGCATTTGTCTCATGAGAGTTCATTACAGGACCGTTTCCTACAGACCCAGGGTTCCTTTATGTTGCTGGAATGGGAGGGGAAACATACAGAGAGTATCAAGGTTAAATCTGAAGGCGGTTCATATAGATTGTTTTTTTTTTATAGTGACATTATGATGGTAATATAATCTAGTTCTTTAGTGCTAAATTCAGACTGAAATTAATTGACGTTTTAAACTAAGAAAAGGGTCAGATGTGGAGTCTGAGCAGTGCAGGGGAGGGACTGATGTAGAGACTAAGCTGCTGAAATCCTGTGTGATGTTACTCTCAGGCCATAAACAATACATTTTATGATGGAAGCTGAGGTTTGTATGAAATCTCTAACCCGTGATGAATTTTGAATATGTCTTCCGTAAACATGGACCCTAAAACATATTGTACTTACAGAAATAACCTTTGACCCTACCTGAGAACATACAGTGCCTATATAACTGCTACAAAAAAATCAAGTATTTTTATATTGATTTATTTATGCATTTAAGGCCTTTATTCACATTTATATTGCCAACATACCTTTTCTTCATGTTTTAATACCTTTGGATTTGATTTTTATGTACCTCAAAGCAGCAAATATTTATGCAGTCTGTCACCTCATCCTCCTTCGGTTGGAGGAAAACTCAGTCACAGCTGATCCTCATCTTTCTGCTAGAGTTGGCACAGAGACATGACGAATGCTGGAAGAAAAGGTCACATAAATCCAAAGACGACTGCCGCCGCATTGCCACGTATCCGATCCATATCAGATCTGGAGAGCGCACAAAGAGTTTCAAATTAGATTTCAAATGTTCAATGCAATCAGATTTCATATGTTTATAGTCAGAGGAATGCTTTCAAATATTCTCCATAAGTACCGGGCTCCTTGCACCTGCAGAGGGGACAGCTGGTACTCCGTATGCTTGTGTGGAAATGACAGATTATTGTATGTAATCTGCGTCTTTGGTTGACCTCTGTTGGTGATTGTTCAGGTGTAACTCCAGTGGCACATCTGCGCTAGATCTTACTGTGGCATGTCATTGACTCTCGCAATAACGCCACAATGGGAAGGCCTATTATAGCCGGGGGCCAGATGGAGCATAGGCTGAAACACAAGCTTTCAGCACCGGCGCCCAGCATGGTAGAGATTATTTTATTTTAGGGCTGCCTAGGGAGCAGACAGACTCATGCGTTTTTCCTCTTGACACCTTGAAAGCCAGTCATAGAGATAACTTATCCACTCGAGCTCAAGAACCGTATAAACTCAAGGCAATTAACTGCAATGAACAATGAAAGGTTTATATTAAAACACATGTATCTGAAAAGGCAACAAGAACTAATTGGAGAGCTAATGTAAATTGAAATAATTGCCTCATTTATAAGCTTTTTCTGCTATTAGATATTGTACTGTCTGCACAGATAAGATCAGATGAACAAACTACCTTCAGCCACCTCTTATGTTTTTCTAATATTATGTAAATCCATGTCTAACCAATTATCTTTTTATTTTTGAATTAAAAATGTAATTATCTTAACTGCTCCTGACGATTTCAGTCAACCTCACACAGCCTAATTACTAAGATTTCATTTTGATTTTCATTTAATCGCCTGCTGCTGTTGCTCCTCACCGTGCTTCCAGGCTCCTGAGGGAGGCTATTCAGTTTTTTCACAGGAATAAGATTCATTTAACTAAAACTTTAACCGTTATGCAGGGATTATATTGTTCTAATTTGTTGCATGGTTTGTTTAATTGCTGATTTGTTTCTTAGGATTATGTGAAATCTCCTCTGGTCAGATTTGAATTAATAAATAAATAAATAAATGTGGTTGTACAAAAGCATTTACAAAAAAAATGAGAAATGACAGAGAAAGAAATAATGCTATGCTGAAAACTACTAAAGAGCTAAATGTAAACAAGGAATGAGGAAAAATAGGCTAAAAATCAGAGTAAGTGGATACTTTTATTTTTTACTTATGTACCTTTGAGTAAAGTTTCTTCAACTTACTTGTACGTAAGAAAATGTTGGAAGGAAAAAATGTTGCATGCTTGCCTTGCTATGAGAAGGTCACAGGTCTGAAATGGTAGTACTAGTGCTAGTAGTAGTATTAGTGGTAATTATGGTAGTAGTAGTGACAGTAGTGACAGTAGGTAGCAGTACATTTTGCTGTAAAGAGGGAAAAACATTCAAATATACTTTCTACTAATTTTTTTCAATACTTTTACATCTACTTGATTATTCTGAAGTAACAGTACTTGTGTAAAGGTTTTTAGTACTTTTTCCACTTCTGCTAAAAGTAATAAGTTTGATTATGCTACTGATTATTATGTCTGAAAAAAACAAAGTTGAATGTTAGTGGTAGGAGCAGTAATTTGAAGTTAGTAAGTATAACTTGTATCTGTGAAATGAATATCTCAGTTGTTTAAATGAACCTTAAAATAACTTGACCCAACTGTGAGGCACAATGGAGACGAGTTGTTGAATAAAGGGGAATTAAATGTGTTTTAGAGGGAAACTCAATTGCTTGCATAAGTGTGCTTTGTGAATTATATGCAAACTAAAACCTTGCAGTGGTGCACCATGGGAAATTGTACATTCATTATTCTCAGTCTGCTAAGCCCCTGCAGCACATGCGTGTGTCCTCTCACCTGCATTTGTCATAACTAATAATGTGGACTGAATTAGGCAATTGTACTATAACAATATTTAACAGAACACAAATAAAGGAAACAGGAGCGTCGTTCAGAACTTGGCTGGAGCGTTGAAGGAGAGAGAGGTCTGCTGGGAACTCTGCCCCGAGCAGGAGGGGCCACAGGAAACACTGGCCTCTCATTTCCATACAGGATTTGTCAGGTAATGGCTTTTAGTAGGAGCTGATACAGAATATTCCCTGCACCAGCAGTGGAAGGTCACTCCCTATGTGACGTATAGAGCAGTGGTTCTCAACCTGTGGTACGGATAGTCCTGGTGGAACGCTGACTTCTTCTGGTGGTACTCAGGAGTCTGTTGCAGTTATTGTCATTTTATTAAGGTTAACTTAGACGTTCCAGTAGTGATGCATAGACCACTGCTTAGTTCTGGTTTATACCTGTTTTAGTTCTCGTTTAGACCTGGCTTAGACCTGGTTTAGACCTGGTTTAGTCCTGTAATCCTGATTTAGTCCTGGTTTAGACCTGATTCAGTCCTGGTTTAGACATAGATTAGACCTGGTTTAGTCCTGTAATCCTGTTTTAGTCCTGGTTTAGACCTAGTTTAAATCTAGTGTAGTTAAATCTACTGTAGATCTAGATTAGTCCTGGTTGAGACCTGGTTTTTCAGCACAGGTTACTTCTTCTTCATGGCTAATCTCTGTTTTTCTCCTTGATTTAGCCCAGGACTAGTCCTGATATAACCCTATTGTTAGTTAAAGATGGTACTTTGAAAGCTAAATATTTCCAGTGGCACTCGAAATGAAAAGTTTGAACATCACTGGCTCAGAGACAGTTCAGGGATAGTCACAATGAAAAAAAGCGCTCTCGGCCTTGTTTTATGTGTTACACGAAAGCCACTCCAGAATGAAGGAACACCATAAAGCTTTGTCAGACAACAGTGCTGTGGTCAGGCCGTTTTGCACACAACCAGACTTTCCTCCAATCTTTCTTTTTTTCGCTTTGTTTCAGCTCAGATTTATACTTGCTAATCAAAACGCATCAGGACAGCATCGCTCATGTTGACAGCGCATTGCACTCCGGAGACTTGAGTCATTTGATGTGGATGGCTGGCTCTTCCTCGCTTTTGCCTGTTGATTGTAGCAAGGGGCCCACAAATCTCCTTGTATTAGTGCTAGTCTGGCGGCGAGCGGGGAACTGAGGCCTTGGAGTGGGGGATCTGGTATTGACTGTGTGGATAAGAGTCATATGTGTTTGGGCTTTTAGGAGGCCCCTTAGAGAGACAACGCCAGGCTGGAGACAATGTATAAGACACAGGGCACTTATCAGCACTGTCGATCCTATTACATTTGTCATGAGCAGCTCACAGTCCAGGGTGTGTAGTAAACATGCTGCACGAAACACTGAAGCACCACTTTTTAATGGCTTTCACAACTTTCCAAGTGTTCAGTGTCGGGGGCTTATCGAATGCAGGTGTAGAGAGGTTTGTGGAAAAATCGAATACTGTGAAGTTTATCCCCTAACATGTTATATTCAGGCTATTTTTCTTCTTCAATTCTTTCTTTGGTTTTATTTTCTTGCCTTGTACTCTCGTCTAGAATTCAACTTCATTTGTTTTTTCTGCAGAGATGTACACAGACAGATCAGATTTTGATAACATTTTCACCAAAGGTCTATAATGTAGTTAAGGGTCAGTTGTGAACGAGTCGGTACAAAGAGCCAGCTCTTTAAAGTGAACGGTGAAAGTTGGCTCCCATCTGTGAGCTGTGTTTTTTTTTTTTTTTTTTCCTTCTGAAAGGATCTTTTCAAAAACAGAGCAGAAAATAACAGAGAAGAAACCAGATCAGCTCCTCTGAGGTGAGGCACTTGGTCTTCCTCCATACAAATCTGCAAGGAAAATAAAAGTTACAGTTAGATAACTGATGGTGGTTAGTTCAGAGAGAGACACCTGGAGCTGTTTGATGCTGTTATTTATTTTTATTAGAGTACATGAGTATTTTTTTTTTTTTTGAGCTCAGCTGCTTGCTTCTTGATTAGGGTGTGTCTGTGTATAAATAATGAAAAAGTCAACATCTGTCCTTTTTTATTTTCATGGTTATTTATAGGTTTGTTTGGGTTGTTTCAAAGCATCACAACTTTTGAATACTTTATCCCAATCCATGTATTTGAGTTATATATGAGTACACAGTACAGTACTCATCAGTCAAAACTGTGCTAAATTTGGCTGAAATATAAAAAGTATAGGTGGTCAAATGAAGAGCCATTGGAGAACCAAAAGAGTCGTCTCTTACTGGTGAGCTGAACCAAATGAACCGGCTCACCGAAAAGAGTTGGAATTCCCATCACTACATGGGCCAAGATCGAAATAATGATTTATTCATTTATTTTTTATGTGGATCTGATGCACCTTCTACATCAATACATTTTTAAAGAATATTCTAAAGTATTGTGAAACGCATACAAACTCAAACAAATAACTTTTCAGTTGTTTTGGTTGTTGTGAGATATTGAGGCTTTGTGGCTACATGCATAGAGCATTTATCCCTGAACTAAACAACTGTTGGTTTACCATTGTGGGATAGGGCCAAATGATTGCTGTCATTTAGTCTTTACTTACAAAACCATATGTACAAGCAATACTGCTTCAAATAGACTACTACAAATACCTCTAAATTCACCTCCAGCACAGCAACAACCTTTAAAGCTGATTTATTTTTTTAAAGTACAGTTTCTAGCACATGAGCAAAATTACTGGACTTTATTACACTGTAATTAGATAGAGGCCTGGAATTTGAATAAAAGTAGAAATAGCTGTATTTAATTAGTTCATACTGCAAGTACTCCATAATTAAAACACCCAACAGTAATTCAGCAATCGAAGTTATTATTGTCCATATATCCCATATGTAGTTGTGTTACAGTGTCTTTTATTTTATGCAGCACTGTAGGTGAACTGTGACTTAGGCCTTGTCCAAGCTCAGGTGTATCCGCTAAGTTTTTTTTTTTTTTTTTTTTATCATATAGGCATTTTGAACACACAGATCCGGCATTTTGAAAGGCCGAAAGGAATAATAATTTTTTAAACCGGGTCCCAGAGTGGAAAGATTTGGAAACGCCGTACACATGTTTCTGTTTACAGCTCATATGCATCTTTTCTCAAACAAAGCCCCACCTCTCCCTTAACGCAAGCGCTAAACACTTCCTCTCTGTTTTTGGTATGTTTCTGTGGTGCTGTTCATAGTTTAACAGTGCCACCAACAGGCCTGGCATATATATTACAGCTTTTTCAGTGATTTCCTGATATACTGCATCTTGGAAAAGAACAAATGTATTGTAGTGTTACCTGGGAGTTTTGTTTTGTTATAGTATTATGATTCCAAGATTGTATTTCTTTCTTTACACTCAAGGACCATGCTGCAGCACAAAGGGCTAAAGAAAGTATTCTCTTGGCAATAGCAATAGCTTTTATTTGGGCTTTTGGATCACAGACAATAAGCTGTACCACACTATTATAGGCTATTATACACCAGCTATACATTGCCTCAGTTCCTTCATTCACCTTCTTCTGCTGATTCCCCTTTGTGGGTGACTGGGGCCTATTCCAGCAACAATGGGCCATAGGCAGGGGACACTGAACTGAGGCCATTATGAAAACATTTTGGTGTGAATTAGAATCAGTTTAAAAGAAAGGATTTTCAGTAATGATACTGCCATAAAGAAACAGTGACGTGACCAGGAGAATAGTTTTGCTACAGTCTTTTGAACAGAAGCTTTTTATTTCCTTTAACTTTTTGTACGATGCCATTTTACTGTAAAATTAAAAATAGTTTTGAAGAGTCAGTGGAAACAGAGCTGTAACTTTATTTTTTTAATTTTATTTTTATTTATTTATTTATTATTATTATTATTATTATTATTATTATTATTATTATTATTATTTGATGAATAAGAGCAAACTGGAGAGGCAAGAATAAAGCAAAACACAACTCCAGGTTTTTGATGAGGGAATAACATTATACCATTGTTGAAAGTTTAAAAAGGACTAAGGATCAGTTGGAGCTAATACTTTTGTTTTACAAAGCATTACATCAACATTAATAAACACAATTGAGTTATTTTGTTGTTTAATGTTTAATTCTTGAAACATAAGCACAAAAATATGTATTACACATTTATTAATGATTTATTACTGCTTAATGGTGGTAAGTTATTATAAAGTGTTATAATTTTCCGGCGCTAGCTTATTACATGTTTATAAATAGCAAAAGCTAGCTGATTACTACAGGTGAAGGTTTGAAGGCTTCCTCCTCCTTCTTCAACCTTCCTTTGTTCATAGTTTAAGTAAATGTTACTTTTCTAAGCATTTGTATGTGAGATAGGAGGTGTGACTCACGGTGTAATTGCACATTAATGGAGACCCCCGTGTGGCGGAGGGATAGGTGTGAAGTGATGAGGCTCCCAGTGTTTTGTTCTTTTTTGTGTCACCAAAGCTTTTCACAAAAATCTAGCCTTGCAAACCTTACTAAAAAGAAAAAGGTGGAATAAAGCCACACTTTGTTCCAATACTGAGTGGGAAAAAAAAGAATAAGAGGGGCATATCCTATAATTCCCTAAGAGCAAAAAACAGATATAGTTAAAATGAAGGGGGGGATTTCAGGGTCTAAGGTGTATTGATTCTTTGATACCTTGCTGACAGTGTGTTTTTGTGTCACATGAAGGTGATTGGATTCTTTCATAAGGCCAATGCCTGTCTGATTTGAGGGAGAAGATAATGCTTTATATTACTGGGATGGTGTGCAGCAGAAGTAGAGGGATATCTTTACATCTGTCAGCAGATCCAGATGCATGGGAAAAGGTATTAAGAAGGTGACAACTATTGCAATAGAAGTGGGTTCAATGTCAAGAATGAAATCTCTTAACAATTCTAGGATTCATTGTACGACTGGTATTTGGCAACAACATCTTTTTAAAAGGCATAAAGTTGAATCTAAATCTCACAATACATTTTCCAGTTTTGTTGCTAACAGACAAGACAAACTAGAGGCATTCAGGGGTTGCAGAACTCCACCAAGGCAATGGCCCATCACACAGTGGTAAATATACAGTGCCACAGCAGTTTGCCCTTTTGTTTTGGACACTGATCTTGCAATGGAATGGTACAGGATCCTTAAAGAATACAGTGTTTCAAACACAGATTTCTTACTTAGCACATAACTAACCTTTTCTAAAAATCCCAGTGGTAAAGAATCCACTAAAAGTAATTATTTGTTTCTTTTCTGCTTTTGTGCGAGTCAGATGCATATTGAAAACAAGATGGTGATTTCTTGGCCCATTACTGAGCTTTATCTTCTCTATCTTATCAAATCAACAAACCTAACAACTAATGCAACAAAACAATTAAACCATATTTGGTAATAAACCAGAATTTATGAATGCAAAGTTAGCATGGTCCAAGACAACTCCCTACATTCTTCATCTTCCCTGCTAATTGGTGCATCTGAATGACTTGGAGGTATGAACAGTTGTCCATCTCACTCTTCTGAACTAGCGACCTGCTTCCTATCACTGCTGGGCCTTCCGGCAAGTGGGCCTTATTGATGATTGATGTATGAATGGATCAATTATGCTTACAGTTCTTTATCTCGACTCCAAAGGGATCTTCCCCCAGTGTAGCAGCATGCCACAGACCATTCAATTAACTCTATGCAGCTCAGTGAACGCAACGCCCAGCCAGTCTCTCGGAAGATATGATTCCCGATGAATTAATGATGACTGGATGCTAAAAATGTCAAATAGGCTACATCAAAGCAAACACGCGGATATTGATTGCACGTCGAGATCAGAAAGCAGGTTACACAAGCCGGTGACATTCAGATATGACGTGCATCAATTTTCAACATCAGCATGAAAGGTGAAGTGAGAAGCAGCCTTGAGTACATCAAAGTCCAAAGACATTTACGGCTAATTAATTTGTCCTTTCAGAGCGGATTAATGCAGCGGTAGTTTCCTATTATTAACATCTGTGTGATCAAACAGCATATTTAAGTCCGGAGTGCACCAGTTAAACCCTGTGTGGCAGCTATACATAACCAAGGGCTAAAAATAAGACCACGACACGTCCAGTTTTACATCAATCTTTGTTAACAATGGACATAATTAAAGATGTATATTTTTGAAGAATATTCCAAGTGACTTCTTAAGCTTTTTTAGTAACTCTGGGTGACTAGGAACAGAAAATATTCTAACCATCACTTTCTGTGTCACTGGAGCATAAATATGAGGGCGCACAAAGTCCGAACTCCTTTAGTCATTAAGCTCAAGCAAAAGACCAAAGAACACAGTTGTGATGTTCAGCAAAATGTTAAGAGGCTATAAGTAAGCAAAGAACATGCTCTTTTTCAACATCAAGATGTTTTAAGTGAATTTTAAGTGTTGAATCAGCCTGGAAAAGGATGTGTGTTAATTGTCTCCCAACACTCTGTCAGGAGGATGGTTCCAGTGGCCCTAAAATCTCCATGAATTAGTGTTGGAGAACTGTAGGAGTTAAATGGGTCCAGGGATCTCCAAAACTACAACACAAAGTTACCTACATCTCCACAAAAGCCTCTACTCTCATCCAGAAACTAACTCGAGTGTCTTCAGTTATCCAGACACTACTGGAACCTTCAAATGGGATTGTGCTCTATGGTCAGATGAAACCAAAACAGAACCTTTTGACAAAAAAATAAAAATAAAAAAAAATAAAAAAATAAAAAAAAATAAATAAAAAACAAACAAAACAGAGTGGGTTCACTCCACAAAGCCACATGGAAAAGTACCTCATGCTAACAGTTAAATTTGATGGTGGGTTTTTCTAGTTTTTCTGCCAGGGACCTTGGGCATCTTGTTAGTATATAAATATCAACATATAAATAAAAACTTGCTTCTCTCTTTCAGAAAGCTCCAAATGAGCCATGGTTGGATCCAGCAGCAAGAGAATGCTCAAAAACATACATCAAAATTCACAAAAAATGGTTTACTGAACACAAAATCAAGGTCTAGTGTGAACCTTGAAATCTGAAAGAGCTGCAGAGATTGTGTCTGGAGGAATGGTCTCAGATCCCTCGGCATGTGTTCTCCAACCTCAGTGGTCTACAGCCAAAGTCACACCCAACTGGAGCAGGACTGAAATAGGAATAGAATCAGGCCAAAATCATGAGTAAACTTGAACCAGCCCAGCTTGTGTAATGATCATTTAAACTAGAGACTCCTAAGTACCACTAGAAAAATCAACCAGTTGTTCCCGTAGCACCATTTGAGAAACACTGATGTAGTCAATCAAATACTCTTACTTGCTGTACTGCTTTGGTTTAGGCATATTTAGTTAAAGTGGGTTGCATGTGTTATTCGGAGGTGGCCAATTGCGCATATTCACTTGTTTTGATCAGCTCTTGTTCTGTGTAAAATGCGTCTATCTATTTTCTATATGGCCTCATTTAAAATAAGCAGCTTGCCGCGTGGATTGGGCTCACTTCCAGCTCTCCAGACTGCAGTCACATTGACCAAAATCAGCCAATACTGTGATGCGACTCCCAATGATTCTGCACATACACTTCATTACTTTTGTGTGACTTGGCATTAAATTACATTTTGGCAATTGTGTGGACGTTGAACAGTTGCTGTGTATGACTGGTATGCAAACCTACTGTAGTGTGTTGCTGAGCTATGTATGTGCTATTAACAACACATTAGCCCGTTCAGTGTCACCACCTGTCAGTGATATTTTCAAACGGGTCCAATCTTTGTGTTTTTACCCCTGACTAGACAGAATTAGGTGTGGCCTCAACACTTTCTTCCACATCTTTTTGTAATCACATGCAAATTTAGGTTGAATCACAAATTTAGAAGCAAGAGATTGTTTTTAATTTCTATGATTACTGGACTTTAAGATGTTGTCACCTGTGCCTCAAAAGGAGATAAGATTGCACGCGATATAAAACATGAAGGCATTTTTTTTTAACAATTAATGACCCGGCAGATGTCCTCACAGTTTACATACCAGCTCCAAAGGTGACACCCAGCTGCTGATTAATGGCACAAATCTCCTGCCTCATTATGTCTGGCATCTCCGCGGAGTCACTGAAAAGCTCCACATTCCCTTCAGCTGGGCAGAGGACAGAGGGCAGAGGCAGGGGGTCTGTGCTGCTTGGCCATGGCGGCGCATACAAGAGCCAACTCAATAGCAAAGGCCAGTCCAGTGCAGTTGGTTATACAGGGGATTTGCAGCGTGAAGCACTCCTGGGAGGCAGCTCTGGCAACTGACAATGCACTGCAGAGATGTGATATGTGGAAATATTGGAGACAAATCAAGCCACTATGAAAACAAACAAGACAGAGCAAACAGGAATCTCCAGCAAGGTCAACTATTTGGTTGCAAAAAGACACCAGGGCTGACCTTTGCACAAATCCTTTTTTGATGAAATCAAAAAAGTATCAGCGGCATCTGTCTGAAATAGCTATGTAATTAATCTCTTTTGGGCTTTGTTGCGCCGTCTGTGATAACAAAAATTCTCAGATCTTTCAGTCCCTTTCTCTGCAATACTTCCCTTTAATCAAAACATCTTTATAATGCTCTCCATGCTCCACTACCCTCACTCTTTTCTCTTTTTGAACATGTCATGAAGTCGAGCAGTTAAGAAGAATGCGTCTTTGTATTATTTTGCATATTTAAAATTGTGGCAGAGTGGTTAGCCCTCCTACCTAAAAAGTTTTAATAAATGTAGCCTGGGACCTTGTGTGGCAATGTACAGGCTTTACCATGCAGTAAGGCCTTTGCTGGGATAGGCAAAAGGGAATAAGTGGATGAGGATGAATGAATTAATGATTTAAAGTTGTTGCTTCATAAGTACATTATTTACATAATGAATCCCGCTTGTAACAGTATATGTATGGAGTGCAGCGTGCTTCAGTCAGGTTTGACATCAGTTCCGGTGAGGTCTTTAAGGTTATTCACAATTAATTTAGATTATTTTCGAGGAGAATGAACGCATCATAATCAGACAGACATGACGCAAGAACATGAAAGTATTTTAAAGTTAGTTTGAGCTTTTAACTGTATCTCTTAATGTTGTGCACATTATGTATTCTTTGTCACAGTAAACACATTCATTTTATAATATTTCACCATAACATAGTTAATTCATATAGCATATATATTTTTGTTGGGGGAAAACTGAAAGTTCCCTGTGAAACATCCATTTGTTGTAATGGTTCCTAGTGGCTGTTCTGCTCCATTGTTAAGCCATTGTTTCACACATTATTGCCGTTGTAATGAAGAGGAAAGTAGGGATTTGAGAGCTTCCATAAACATCACATCTTTGGGCTTCAGTGGGTGTCATAATGTAATTGTTAGTGCTTACACAAACATCATAAAGAGGCAATATACTGTTTATGCAACTCCTCAAAATGGGCTATTCTGTTTTTGTGGTTTTCCACTTTTACATACACAATACACTTTTCTATATTTAACACAAATAAAATAATCATGCTTGGTGGTAAAGATAGGCCATAATTAAGGCTGTCGCGGTGCCCGCATTATCGTCATACCGCATTGGGGCACAAACGACCGCGGTAACCGCAGTTTTTTTATTTTAATGATGCACTAATGGGATGCACAGTTTAATCTTACTGTAAAACATGAAGCATTTAATGTTTACGCACGTATACGCACTCAGAGACACGGAGTGGAGAACAGAGGGTTAATGATGAGAAAGGAAAAGGCTTCTGCACGAGCTGCGCTGCTTCATTGATTTTTGGCCAGGTGCACGTCAGGGCTACAGCGTAGCTTTTGAGAGGACTCGCGGCGACACAAAGGGGTCCGCAGGGCTACGCCGTCCATTTGACGCGGAAGTATAAATCAGCCTTTACACGTTACTCAGAGGAGGAGCCGTAGACTCGACTGACGATCCACTCACCTGGTGACGCATAACTACGTGAGGTTTTTCTCTGCCCTCTCACCTGACGCAGGTGCGTGTATGACACAATCGCTCTGTAAAGTCTGTGCTGCAGGCAGAACTGTTAGCCTCCTTAGCTCATCTCTCAAACCACATAAGGTGAACATGTGGGTTTTGCTAAAGCTACCACGTTACACTGCAAGGACATTGTCACTGGTGCCTGACTTGGGTTTTTGTTAAAGTAGAGGCTTAACTATATTTCAATTTATTTTTATAATCAAAATGTGTTTGGACATGTCATTTTTTCAGGTGTTATTATTAGCTTATGCTACACCGCCTGCATATAATTACCACAGGGGAAATTCTCTCACCTGCCACAGCCCCAGGCTATATAGTTTATCTATATTCAAAGTCCAGTGATTAAACATACACTGCTTAGTAAAACAGAGTTGTGAAAAAACTCACTACTTTTACTCAATTAATTTAGCGCAGAACATGTTAAACAATATGTACTTTGTAATTAAATTTTCTAAAACATACTTTTACTTGAGTTAAGTTCTCAAGGTCCCATATCACGCTTTCTTTCTGTTACTTTGACTTTACAGAGAACGCTTGGTTTAGGAGTTTGCCACCCCGTGATGGCAATGGTGAGGACTGGACAGAGCATGAAATGGCTATTTAGCATGGCTATTAGCAACATAATGCTAACAGATAGTACGGCAATGTATGCACTGAAATTGTCAGAATGAGTCCAGTGGTGGTGTTTGAGTTTTAAACGCACAGGAGCACTCCATGGTTTCAGGTGTCTGCGCAGAGCTGAGACCAAACGTTTGAGCTCCTACAAAAGAGACAGCGTTAGTGTACAGGATTACTCCAATATGAGTGAATGAAATAAGGTATGGGTATGTTTTTGAGGAGAAAACGTTATAACACGATTAAAAGCTCCATTTTTATTTTTAGATATTTTTTTGCATAGACAATTTTTAGCATAACATGGTGACTGATAAACATGGATGATTTATAGAACTGGATAAGGAATGTCATCACGGCCACCACTGTTATATAGCCGTGCTCATTGGTGTGCGATGCCAAAAAAGTTGTTCACTTTTGTGTTACTTCCGCATTGTGTGGCCCCATACAGCAGGCGCACTGCAGCCAAGCGCGATGTTGTGTTGCGTACCACGTGATTGGCTCTGACCAATGGGGGCGATGACGGGCGAGAGCAGTTATGTCACAAACCATAAAGTTATTGTTTAGCCTAATTAAAGATTTTGAAGAGGGAAAAAGTCAATGGTGTGAAAATAGATAATAAACACTACACAACACCAGGTCTTTCTGTTCACACTGCACTCTACAGGAAAAATCCTTTCTGGGCCACATGGGATTTTTTCACTGCAGTTCCATGGAGTGGCCACTTGTAAACTACATCAGGGGAGAGGAGGGCGGCACCAATCTGGGTTTTATTGTACATTCATGCCTATAAACTTGACACACATTTTAACTAGTAAGTAACTATTTTTTAATAATTTTATTTCTGCATAAGTGATATTCTTCTACTTTTACTGATGTACTTTTCTTCTTCTTGAGGTCTTCTTTGACTGCTGGTAAATATTATACTATACTTCATAAATTGTTGATGTTTTCAGTAAGCTTGGATACGTTTAAGAATAAGAATAAGAAAACCTTTATTAGTCCCTCAGTGGGGAAATTGCATTGTTGCAACAGCATCAGTACAGTTAGCATTAGCACACAGTGGTATCACACAAGAGGACAAAGTGTATCAGAGAGCAGTCTGGCCAAAGATAATTAACTAAAAAACTAAACTACAAGCAGAGCTAAATAAACTAAATTAGAATATAAGCAATTAAATACACTATAATAAATATGTACAGTATATAGTCTGACAGAGTCTGGATATTCAAAGTACCATAAGTAAAGAGTGTGCATTGTGAATAGGTGCTTCAAGTAAAATAAAATAATTATGGCACATAATAATATAAATATTGCACAGGTTTCCAGAAGGTGCTGACAGTTAAAACAATATTAAAACAATATTGCACAGGTGAATGGATTACAGTCAGGAGTGTTCATTGTAGAGTCTGACAGCTGCAGGAAGGAAAGACCTGCGGTATCTCTCCTTCACACAGCGAGGGTGGAGCAGTCTGTCACTGAAGCTGCTCTCCAGTGCAGACAAGACGTCCTGCAGGGGGCGTGACTCCAGGTCCAGCATAGATGTCAGTTTTGCCAGGACCCATCTCTGTCGCCCACCTCCAGCACTGAGTCCAGAGGACAGCCCAGGACAGAGCTGGACTTCCTGATGACTTTGTCCAGCTTCTTCCTCTCTCTCTCTGTGATGCTGCTGCTCCAGCAGACCTCAGCGTACAGGAGGCTGATGCCGCCACAGAGTCACAGAAGGTCCTCAGGAGCGCTCCCTTCACTCCAAAAGTCTGCAGTCTCCTCAGGAGGTAGAGCCTGCTCTGACCCTTCCTGTACAGTGCGTTTGTTCTCGGGCTTTGTTTTATTGCATATGTTTTGGTGTTTTAGACTAGTTTCTTGATTTTATTTTGTTAATTCAATACATTTATTACTGGATTTTCCCCATAGAAAATCCCCGCAAAGTCAAAAACATCTAGTCATGTCTCAGTGTGAGTCACATATATATATATGCATATGCAGTCTGGTTGATACTAAACAGATAATTCAGAATAGGCTGCATGGCTGACAGCTCTAATACATTTTCCCAGACACAAATCAATTGAGACAGCTGCAGGGAAGGCTTTCACTTTGATTCCACCTGAGACCTTTTCCAGACTGACAGCCCTTTACATTAACTGTTGTCAGAAATAGCAGCAGATACAGTGCTATGTTTCATTTAACTGTGCTATTTTGCCTTAGAGGAGCTCACATTTTTCATAGGACCATGTGATCTTTATGAAGTGACCCTTAAAGCAACGCTATGTTGTATTTCAACCTTAAAATAATGCTCCAAAATGTTTTTTTTTATTTTTATAAATCAACTCTTAACTGGAGGAAATGCCACTCCCCCACCCCTGAACACTTCTCATTCTCGTCCTTTATCACTTTGTAACTCAAGGTCACTGTACTGTATGCTATTTCAGGCCTTTTCTAATAGTGTTGGATTTGCAGTAGTATATCACGTTTTATAACTTAAAATAATGAATGAAAAATGGCTTCTTTTGCAGAGATGTTACTTTGACTTTGCAGAGAATGCTTGGATTAGGTGTCTGATGCCCCCTGCTGGCAAAGGTGGGAAATGGACAGTTTACAATGGCTATTTAGCATTGCTATTAGCAACTTGATGCTAACAGATAGATAAACGAGCTGACTGCTTCATAGTGACAGCAATAGGGTTAGTGCTGAAATTATTAGAATGAGTCTGGGGATGGTGTATGGGCTTTAGAAACACTTCCTGGTTTCATGTGTCTATGTAGAGCAGTGAGATCGAGTGTTTTCACTAACCAGCTAATCTTAGTCCATCCTTGACCAGTCTATATGTAAACCCAGGGACATTTACATCTCCTGTGTCCTATATTAGCTGTTGGGACAGACACGAGAAGTAGAGGACACACAGACACTCGAGGGGGCAGACTTGTAAACTATGTAGGAGTGAGCAGTAGCAGGATCTTTGTCATCTCTGTCTGCTATGTCTGTTCCATTAAAGCAACCTTACTGACCACCATTGCACTATGGCCTGGGTGTTCCCTGCTTCTCTGTTTTTCTTGATATCAACAGCTCTGGTAATGTAATATCAGGAAACTACGACATACTTTTCCCGGTGATATGGTTGTCAAAATTAGGCCAGAGAGCAAACGTTAAATTGCGTTGCTTTAATTTATGGATCAAAATAGCAAATAGCATGATAGGAAACGCAGTATTTCTGGCTCAGTACCACATATAGATAGAGTGACAGGAGACCTGACTGAGCATATAGTATTCAGCTGTAGACCTCCGCGCCCGCATATGCACGGCAGCTCTCAGACACACTAAAATGATGCAACATTTGAGAAACCTTTTTCCAGACTTCTTCAAACAAGCCAGAGTAAGAATTTTTTCCTCTAATGCACCATTCAAGAGTGTTTGATTCTGAGGACCCCTCCCCACCTCACTCTGACTGACTCCAGCTCTGATGACACCCAAAGAAATGACTGCAATATACACAGCCTTTTCACTCCTTTACAATGTAGATTCAAAGAACTGGTGCCTGTTAAGTTTTGGATTTCCACGAATACATCTTTTTCAGGGTAAAATCTGCTTAAATCTGCAGTAGCACAACATACAACAACATAGTAGACCAATGCAATCTGCAATTATCTGTCTTTTATCAGTTCTCCACCAACTGTGCCCACCTGCATGGACTTGGAAAAGGTGTCCAGTCAACATGTGCATTTGTGGTGCTTTCAAGTCGTGTTGGGTTTATTGTTTATACAAGTTTCTGAGATGTAAAAACACATGAACATCCCACAAAGTCATTTGATCAAGTTGGGTAAATGACTTGTCATTGGTGGAAATTAAAAGCGTCTAGTGAACGGTAAAATGTTTAAGGTTATTTTTTGGGAGACTTTCATCAACCAAAGTAAAACATGGAATTATATTTTTTGAAGTTTCACAATGTAAATGAAAATTTCTGTTTTGTGCTTCACCAGACTTCAAATTTAGCTGACTAAAAGCTTCAACATTATCATTACAGTATTGGTAACAAACAATAAAGTATTTGTGGTACATAAGCAGAAGTCACAAACAGATAATGCAACTGAACTCTATTATGACATTTCCAGGTTCCCACCATCTGACCAAAAAGCACATGAATGCGCACAAGTCATGTAAACGAGTTCCACCCTCAGAGAAAACTACCATTCGATGTTTTGATCGCAAACCTTGACATCCATCTGCCCCAACTCCTCCACCAACAAAAAGTTAAGGGAGGGATTTTTTTTTTTTGTTTGAATATACAAAAGACCTCAACACTCTGCACTCAGCCACCTATCTGTTGGCCTCTTCACTTGTTTCTTTTGACACCAGTAGAGTAGTTTTTTTTGGTCACATCATGTTTTTTATAGGTTGTAAAATGTGTAGTGTTGCTTTTGAGGTGACCAAGATTGATTCAAAAATATGAATAAAAGCATAATAAGAATAAACTCCATAAATCATCTAATTGTGAATATATCTTTGTGGACCTATATAATCTATTTCTAACAAAACGACCTCTACAATTACTAGTATATTTTTGCTGCTGTTTTGTATTTTTTGTTTTTGAATATGCCCTTTAATGATGTGTGAAAAGTATATAAAAGAAATATCTCTGGATCTTTTGGTTTGCAGTTGTTTTCTTTAGGTGGCATCTCAATATCAAAATCTATCTTTAAGCTATGGATTATATTAAAGTGCATTTAGCATTGTCCTACTAGTGGGCACATTTATCTTTGTTGTTTTGAATCTGTTCTTACCTTTCCTTTTATATTCTGACACAGGTCACTTTCTGCTAAGAAAAGAAATCACCTTAACAATATTGTTGGTACAGTCTTGAGTAACCTCAGTGAACTGTATAGGGTCAGACCTGTTGGAAAGGCCAAAACTATTATTCCTGATCCCGTCTATCCACTTTGGCATTACTTTTCACTGCTGCCATCTAAACACAGATATAACTTGTCGAGGTGTAAAACCAACAAGTTTGAAAAGTCCATGATTACAAGTGTAATCAGCCTCTTAAATGCCTCTTTGTTATCTTGTGTTGTGTTGTCTGTTATTTGTTCGCCACTGGCTGTAAATCAAACTGCCCCCTGGGGGATAATATAAATTCCTTAGACCATGACTTTCTGAAAAGCCTAAAGCTGCACTTTGAAATACTTCAGTGTACACAGAGCTGACATAGGTGATCTCTTTTAATTAACACATTTCTATGGACATAATGTTCAGCATGTCTTTTCCCATGAATTGAGCATTAAGCCCCTCTATGACCCTTGACCCCTTATGATCACTGCAACGCCCTGCTAATGCGAACTTTCACACAAATTCAATTAGAGTTCCCATGATGTACCATATCATGTATATACTGTTCATCATAAAGTACAGCACTGCACTGAGAAACCTATTTTAAAAATCATTCAAGGCTCAATTTTCTACAGCGATTAGAAAAAAATATCTGCAGGGAATATTTAATGAAGTCTGGACTTACATTATTCCTTATATCTTGGATGCATATTTATTGGTGCTGAAATCCAATTAATATCTGCCTGGCTGTGTGTCAACACATTCATTTTTACGTGTCTTATTTAAAGCAATATATTGAAATTTTGTAGTCCTATTATACGAACTGCTGATTATCTTGAAAACGAACACTTGTTCTGCTAATTAGGAGTCTTGGAGATTTCTAAATTTGGTGCTGTCATTTAACAGGCAGATATTTATGATGAACATGTTTTTTATATTAATTAATTTACGCTGAGCAGATTGCTTGATTAGATAACTCCCCGAGTCATTATTAAGTTCTTCAAAAATGTACAATTATGTAATTATGCCACTGACATTAATCTAGGCCTAATTGTAAGACATATAATTTGCAAAAAGGTGTGTATGAATACATATTTACTGTTTAAAAAATAGCTACATGGTATCTGCTTTTATCAGTGTAACAAAGCAGAAACTCTTGGCTCACAGACCTCTGCCCAATCTTGTCCAGTGTTGCAAAAGCAGAAAATTGAGCTGCAAAGCCCTTATAGCTCTTAATAGTGAACAATACACTAAATCTAATCATTTGTTCTTTTGCTAACCCCTTGTGGCCGAAATCTGTATATTTGCCCTAGCTCGCAATGGTATAAAATCCTTAAAGGCCCCCTATTATGCTAAATCAACTTTTTTGAGCTTTTAACCATCTTATAATGTTGTTATCTGCTCAAAAACATACCCAGAGTATTATTTTGTTTCATTCAGGCTTGTTTGAGTAATCCTGTCTGCTGAGCCCGTCCTCTTCTAACCATCTGGAAACGCTCAGTCTCATTCCTTTAGTGCTCCAGCACGTTTCTACAGCCCATACACTGTCCCCAGATGTTGTCACTATGAAGCAGTCAACTAATTTTTTTTTTGTCAGCGTCATGTTGCTAATAACCACGAGTGTTAAAAAGATGTTTTCCTTACATATACATTGTGTTTTAAACATGAAATACTAATGCAAAGGTGTATTTCAGAAAGCCTGAAAAAAATCATAATAAATCTAAATCTACATGGAGTTCAAAATAAATACAAAAAATGTATTTCCCCCTTCACTAATTGACCTATCCTGAAAATTATCCAATTTTATCTCTAATGTTTTTCCTGCTGAAAGACTAAAACAAACATTATGTTTTTAACAGAGGTAAAAAGACCCAGACAGTTATCTCAAACAAGGCTCTTATTGTGTTCTTCAAAAATGTAAATTTAACTAACTATGGCACTAACAGCTAAAGATTTAATACCACCTTAGTACCACCTCAGAAAATATTAGTACCAGCATTAATGGGCTAATTTATGTATTTATGTTGTGCTTTTGCTTTTTGCACTTAGATCCATTAGTGCAATGTTGTTGCTCTTGACTAAACCAAGACTAACACAAAACTAAACTGGGACTAAAACTGGACAACAGCAGATCTAAACCAAGACTAAACCAGGTCTAAACCAAGACTAAACCAGGTCTAAACCAAGACTAAACCAGGTCTAAAGCAGGACTAAACCAGGACTAGCCCCAACTAAACCTGAATAAAACTGGCTCTAAATGAACCTAAATAAGGACTGGTCTTTAACTGCAAAAGACTTCTGTCTAACACCAGTTGAAGCCTGCGTACCACCAGTGATACCTGTACCATAGTTTGAGAACCATATATCTAAGTCCTAATGGTAAGATATAATTTGCAGTATGATGTTTATGTATACATGTTTGCTTTTTGACAATAGCTGCATTGTATCCGATGAAATCAATAGCTCTTCTTTTTCTTGTCTCAATACTTCCCTGTGAGACAGCCGCCCCTGGGACCTGACCCTGAGATTACCTTGTTCCGAATGTTTCCGTGTGATTAGTCCTCTGTAGACCTCATAAAACAGAATACGAGTGTGTGTGAGAAAGGGCCAGGCCAAAGATGAAGCTTGTTATTTTCGGCTCACACTGAGAAACCGGAGGAGTTCTGGAGGACCTCAATCGACCCTGGGATTGGAGCTTTTAAAAACCGGAGACACCCTTGTCGAGTGTATTGAACCCCCTTTTGTCTGGAACGCTTTCCCCGCCACACCGAGGCAGCGGCGAAATGTCAATGATCGTGTGAAGCATGTCTTGTATTTTCCTTTTGCCTCAACACACTATAGTTTTTTTTTCTCTTCCCTTCGACAGTGACAAATGGCCACCGACGGCTTGCCAGTGATTGAGGATAAGATGCTTCCTGTGCCGGAATTTGTTCAGAATGATCTACCCCGGAAAAAGCTGGAAGTCATGGGCGTTTTGTGTGTGTGTGAGGAGTTACAGATATGTACTTTACCCCAATCAATGATTGTGTTGTTGTTAAAGCAGAACTCAGTAACCTTTTTACCTTAATTAGTTTTGGAATTTGTGTGATGGTTAAATGAGTTGTTGTGGGGTAAATGAAGCGCCCTTCATCTCCCCCTGGTGTCTCTTGGGTGAAAGTGACACGTGCAACAGTAAGAGCTGGTGTCAAAGAAGTCTTGGTCTTGATTTTTGTTATGACAGAGAAATGACAAAAAAACAACAACTTTGTATGAATAGAAGGAGGGGGAACAAAAGTAAACCCGAGCAAGGGATCACAACAGGGGTCAACTGGACTTGTGTGTTTACGATAGTGCTTTACTCCGAAATGTAGGGGGAGCTCCATAGAGAAAAATGAGACAAAACAGCGAAGAGTTACTGAGTTCCGCTTTAAACTGAGCTGCATTAGTATTCCCGACTGCAGATCTCCTGGAGGTAGAACGCACTGCCATAAAAAAGGTTTTTGTGTTTAAAACGTTGCCTCTCGAGCATGGAAAAAGCAGGAGTGTGACTGAAATAATGAGTTTGGGTGAGATGTAATAGCATTTTTTCTTTTTTTTTTATGTTTTTTTTGTTGGGAAAACTAAAGTAATGCACACTTTTGTCCTTTTTCATACTTTCTGACCTTGGTGAGACTTACAGGACACCATCTCGCTGATCCAGATTTGCTATTTTAAGAATAAATTGCCTCATTATCTGTAGCACAAAAGTTGTTCTTGACATATTTTGACAGTGAGGAAACCTTGCTTGGCCATCTCATATTGGTATATCCCAAAAACATTAGCGTCTTTGTGAACTTGCCATAGCGCTGATCCAGTGATGACAAGTCTTAAATTTCAGCCTATTGTGTGTTTCTATTCACATGTCAGGATGGATAATTGTTAACTGACACTCTTAATGGTGGAACTGCCTCAAGATTAATTTACTTTAGGATTTGGTTTCTTTTGTGTGCAGCCCTGATACATTTGTTTTCTTCTTGCAAGAGGAAACCAGACAAGTCCAGACGATCTTGTGTACGAACAAAAGGTGGCTTTAAACTGCTCATATATTGAACTGTGTGGGATGAACTGCCCTGGATGAATGAATAAAATAATGAACTGGAAACACTTGGAGAGCACAAACCTCCATCAGAGTATTGGCCATATCTCAAAAATATAAAAATATTGTGCCTTGAGCTGGACTTAAATCAGAAATCTTCTAGTTCAGGGGTTAATGCGCTTCGCTTTGGGAACTGAACATCTTATATCTCATAATGGTAAAGAATCCACACACACACATGCAATGTATAAAAATATTAATTTATTGTTTTACAGAGTTTGGCTGGATCTTTGGCCCTATCTTGCAATGGAACAGTTTCTTTAAAAAACAGGATTCAGGTGGTGCACCAAAACCTCATCCAAAGCTAATTTTCCTTGACTCATTACTGAAAAGGAGATCCCTTTCGGCTGCTCTCTTTGTTTCAGGGGTCACCTCAGCAAATCATTTCTATGGGTACTTTGGTAGGTTTTTACGCCAGATGCCCTCTCCATTTATCTGGGCTTAAGACAGGCTTAAGACATATGGTGGCTGAAGTTTTTGTCTCCAGTCAAAGGTGGGGGAACTAACCATAACTGACCTTAAAAAATCTAAATCTTTTACTTCATATTTCCTAAAAAGGATTGAGGTAATCATCTCAACCAAAACTCTCATGAAACAACATTTATTTTATTAATTGAAGATAACTGCATGACTATTGTTTTCATTTTCTTTTTGATTTAACTTTGCCTGACATATTTCTCCACAGCATAGACCTGCACTGAACCAGAGTTGTCAGATGGAGTTGTCAGCCGTCTGTCTGAAATGGCTTCAAATGAGGACAGTCTACCTCAGAACATCGCTAGACTTCAAAAGGCAGCATGTTTTTCCTCAAAATAGACAACAGTGGGAAACAATGGCAGAGCAGTGATGTGTTATAGATGTCTTGTGGCTATATTTGCAGCAAGGTAGATCCCACATTCAGTAGCTCCAAGTTAATGTTGCAATGTTCTTGTTTTTCTTTTGTTAAAAGCATTGTGTGCCAATTTTCAGTTTTGATTTGAATTATTGCTTTTTTTTTTTTTTTTCTGAAGAGGCAATGTAATTACAATTGGAAAAGTGGTATCAGTAAAAGCTGTTTCAAAAGTGACACAAATGCACAAGAATCTCAAAATGTAATAGGCTCCAACAAATTGTAAAGCTCCAAAAATCTTTCTTCAAATGACACCGATTGACTGGCTCTCTGTAAGTGCTTCAATTTACTTTCTTTGAAAGACTAAGTAATAGATGGTTTTATTTTTGGGGTATGGGCACTGATTGTCAGATGTTTTTTGCAGATTTTAGATTTTAGTTTTGTCTGTCTGTTTTAGTGTTGCTGTAATGAGAACATTGGGCTAATGCTAAATTAAATGTTGTCCTGCATTGACATGATACTGACATGGGTGGAGTGTCATTTCAAAGCAGAGAGTATATTGAGGAGTTAGATGTATGTGGGCATAGGAAATGAGATTGGTATCTTTCTTATGTATTTGCCTTTGTTTCATAGGGGGGGTTAGAATAATTGTCCCTTGCACCAACTCACAAAAATCCTTCCTGTCAGGCTCAAAACAAATCAAAGACAGCAAATACAGATTCTACTGCAAACACCTCCCCTGTGCAAATGCTCTCAAGAAATGCCCTCCCACATGATTTGTGAAACACACATCTTGAACTTGCTGTGCTTTGGTCAGGTTAAGACAGACCATAAATATAGGGAGAGATGAGTAAGTCACCAGGGCAACTAGAGATTTGTATGCACTTAACCTTATCTACACAGAGTATTAAGGTGTCTGCTCTATATACTGTAACTGTTCTTTACAACAGCCATTAACAAACCAGCAATGACTCATGACACCAACATTTCACTTAAAGACTTCATGTTGCCTTTGTGCTCAAAATCAGAAAATATTTATTCATGCAAATATTATTACTGGATATGACTTTGACACTTTACTTATGTATAGAATGTATATGTATAGTGCCACACTCATCTGCCTCCTGTCAGAGATCACCTTTTAAGCTCAAGTGTCAGCAATAGTTTTTCCCGACTCAGTGGAGGTACTTCCCACATGACTTGGAATGGCACCTGCTAACAGCTCGCTGCCGTTATCTGCACAGAGATAACACAGAGAGAGAGGTGACAATGCCCTGGGACCCGTCTGTCAACTCAAGGCACATCAAAGGTCCTGACACCGCTCCCTGGTTCTCTATCACAGGGCACAATCCTGGAGGTGGCCATTAGTCCACGCGTCAACAGAATGCATATCAGTTTTAATTTAAAGCCTATTAATCATCATGCTCTCTTTTTTCTCAGTTTGATATACACCAATCAGGCATAACATTATGACTACAGACAGGTAAAGTGAATAATACAGATTTTCTCTTCTAGTGGGTCTAATTGTGATTGCTAGATGACTGGATGAGAGCATATCGGAAACTGCAGCTCTTGCGGAGTGTTCCCGGTCTGCAGTGGTCAGTATCTGTCACAAGTGGTCCAAGGAAGGAACAGGGGTAAACCAATGGCAGGCGTTGCACATGGCGCTGCATATTAGGCAGGGGGTCATAATGTTATATCTTATCTGAGAAATATAATGTGATGTTTGGTGTGGACAAGTAGCGTTGTACACTCTATCTGTCTGATCATTTTTCTTTCCAGACAAAAAGCTCTGAGGAACAAACATGTTGGGGCAGTTTGTCATGGTTCACCTGTGTGATACAAACAACCCCTGCTGTGGCAGACACTGTGCTGGGAAATATCATTGATATTTTTCTTTGTACAACCCCAGGAAGCACAAATGTCATCTTTTGCACTGGCTTTGACTTGTAATATTCAATAAGATACAAGGCGGCAAAAATAAGTCAGCAGTATCTCCCATTTACCTTGGTGCCTGTGAATGGAAATGTGATAGCTATGTCACAAGAGGTCAACAGATTAGCACATGCTGCTATAATAGTTTGTAATATAATATATAAGAGAGTGTGCTTGAAGGTTACAAAGATCATCTATGTCAGAAAGTTTGGTTCATTGCCACCTCCAAGTCCTCTCCTTGTATGAAGGCAGAGTTCTTTGGGCTCAAGGTCAGTTACTTGGCTGGCCCCATGCCACACCATGTTGTTGTGTAATTCATGTGCTGATATTTGAGCTAGGGCCAAATACATCCAATCTTCTGCTTTACTACTTCTTTAAAAAGTCAGTTCCCCCAAATTCAATTTACTTTTTGCACATGCTATCCCACCCACGTGTAATTTGAATCCACCTTTTCCCCCTCATTTACAGACTGAAGTGTGTATGGAAGTAGAAAGCTTGTGAGCCACAAGGACACTATTTTCTAAAATAATCTCTTGGCAGCAAACTGCTGACTTAACCACAAGACTGTACTGTCCAAACTTTGTGGATGTGCACGCTCCTTCCTGTCCAAATTTGAAGAAATTGGATGCATGAGCCAGTCTGGTGACAATTTTTCATACTAATGGTCAAGCCAGATATTGAGAAAAATAAATTCTGGTTTGTTTGACAGTGAGTGAGTGGTTGACAGGCCACTGTCATGGCCATCACAAAGCTGTCCATTCTACTGTCACACATGCACATTTAGTTCTTCACACCATCTACCTCAGGATTAAGTGTTGGCAGGAAACACAGGGCAGGTGGCCGGCACGTACCCTGAGTTAAATGGCCTTGTAACAGACTAATTGAAAGGAAATGCTAATGAGACCTATGGACTGCATAATTTCACCACATTGTCATGGGCCCACAGCACTGCTGTGCAATTCTCTAATATATCAGAAAAAACTGCCATGCTTATTGGTGATCACTGTATTCTAGACTCTTTAAGTGTGTAAACAATCCGCCAAAAGAATTGTGCCACAAAAAACATTTGCTTTATGGAATTAAAATAAGACACCAGTCTGACAACTAATCAACAATGTGTTCAGTCAGAGCCTGGTTGGAAAACATTAGTGAGACTATCAACGTTTTGCCATTTTATGTAGCTAATGTTGCAGTTATCATTTCATTAACATAGCATACAAGCTAAAGGCTAACTACTATACATTTCTAAACCACCAAAAAAAATAAAAAATAAAAAAAATCCTACTATAATACATTAACTAACAAATGAAACAATCAGATCTGAGCGATCTAATGATTTCATAACAAATATGTCAACAACTACCATTCATGTATTGCTGTCAAGAAACGTGTTTAATATTTTTTGTTTGCTCTCTTGTAAAAAATAAATAAATAATGGGAAAGAAGGCTTTGTCACTAACTTGCAGACATACAGTATTTTATATGTCAGGCATTTAGAAACTCTGGGGAGTTCTTTTGTTCTTTCTTCATGTATTTTGCAGAAGACAATTGTTTTCATAATTCCACTTTGAGTCTTTCAGATGTGTCCGATGCAGACAATAGCCAGTGGATATATGTGTGACTATTATCGACCCTGACACTGCCCTTTGCCTGAACTTTAGGACACTTGTCACATATTTACAGATTGTCACGGCCATTCCAATTGTTTGTGCCCCGAGTGTCACTTTGACTAGAGCAGCTTTTTCCAAAAAACACACCGCAGAGGCCAGCATTTTATTGAAAACTGCATCAGCATTACTTCCTGTTCAACACCTCTGTGCATTTCCCAGAGGACACTTTGGAAGGTTTATGTTTGAGAATAAAAACATTCAGCATTTTAAAGGTCTAAGGTGCCGGTCTATCAGAAACTTACGGTACTTACATTGTAGTAGAGGTTTAGAAAGAATGCTTACATCTTTTTCTGTGGTTCAAAGTGAGGGCAAACAAATTCTACTCTATTGCGTGGTATTATATTGAAGCCAGAGCTCATGTATTTGTTGAGAAGATAAAACAATTCTCGCAAAGGTGCCAGGTGCAGCTTATATTGTAGCTTTCTTTTATATCTTAAATCACGGGTCAAAAAGAGTCACTCACAATATCACCAATAGTCTTCTTTTTGTTCTCATTTTATAAACCGCCAACATTGGTTAACAGAAGAAAAATAGATTCCGGTTTGTTGGATGAAAGTCATGCAATTTTGCGTGGTTATAACAAAGCGATGGGGCTTTGTAATGTAAATGAGCCAAAGGAAGCACAGAGAGGGTGTTATTCATCTTCAGACTGTTCACAAGCCGATGTCCTTTTCTGGAAATGTAGTGAATTGAAATGCATGTGCAATTACTTCAGTCAATTGGAAATTCAGAGGGTCAGGGTTTACCACAAATATGAATGGAAATAGTGTGAATAATCAGAATTGATGCTGCATTTTGTATTACAAAAAAAAAAAAAAAAAAAAAAAAATCTACATACATCTTTTCATGAGCCAATGAATGATTTGATGATATAAAATCCAAGATATCAAAAGAAAGAAATCAAAGACCTGGAGAATACTGGCAGGGAGTTGCCAGGTTTGTTTTCGGCAAAATAACTCTAAAATGATTGGATTTTGATAACATTTCAGAAAAGGTCATTCATTCATTCATCTTTGTCCTAGGGCTCCCTGGTTCAAGTCCACTCTGGGCACAAATGCTGCACATCACTAAATTAGAATATCATGAAAAGGTACAATTATGTCTATAGTAAGAATTTATTTATTGTTTTAATTTAATTATGTAGAAAAGGACTCAAATCAAAGAGTTTATCATTCAGTGGTACAGATTTTTGTTAAAAGGTCCTATATTATGCTTTTTCGGGCTTTCTGAAATAATTTTGGACACCTTTGCATTAGGATTTTATATTTAACTTAAAATAATGAATGCAAAACGTCTTCTTTTGAGGAGCTGTTACTTTGACTTTGATTTGGTGTCTGGTGCCCTCTCAGGGCAAGGATGGGGAATAAGCAGAGCATAAAATGGCTAATTAGCACAGCTATTGGGAACATTGTGGGACAGAATATCTGCTTTAGAAATGTACAGCAGGACTTCCTGGTTTCCTGTGTCTATGTAGAGCGATGAGACTGAGCGTTTTCGGATCATTCGAAGAGGACGGGCTCAGCAAACAGGATTACTCAAACAAGCGTGAATGGAACAAAATACTACTCCAGGTATGTTTTTGAGATGGAAACATTATAATTTGGTTAAATGCTCAAGTCAATTTAGCAGAAAAGGGGACCAAAGAGCATACTGTATGTCAAACAATAACAAATCCACTGTTTTTTTACTAACCCCTTGTGCTGGAGATAGTCTATTTGGCCTTACCAAAACCTAAACATTTGTTCCCTCGCCCCTTTACAAACCTTTCTGAAAATGTCATCAAAATCCACTTTACTTTTTGAGTTATCTTGCTCACATACTCAACAACAAACAGACTGTAGGGATGTTGTGAGGCAGACTTGCGAGGTGTTTAATGTCAGATGTGTGCACACAGCAAATAAATCCCGGATATAATTTCAAAGAGATGCAAACATGGCATCTGTCTCTCTGTAATGAATGTGGACAAGTCACCTGTTGCTGCGCTGCCTGTTGCCTCCTGCAGCCACCACTGTTTACAACGCTCGAGTAGTTTATGCTCTCAGCCCGTATGTCTGCTGAATATAAATATCCTGCTTCACATGGATAAGGTTTCCTGTGTTATTGTCGAGCGTAAGAGAGATTCCTGGCACATTCCCGCTGCTCGCAATGTGGAACGTCGGGCTTGGAAACCTTCAGAAACAGCCTTTAGGATCCGGCGGCTCTGTAATGAACACTCATGGGAGGAGTTATGATGGGGAAACTTCAGGTAAGGTTTTATATAGTCCACACAACGAACAGCAGAAAGTTTGTCTGAGGAGTTAGGAAGGGGTCCAGTGGGCTGGTTATTGGGAACAATGGGTTCTGCCCTCATCTATGAGAGTTTTAGTCAATAGATGTTTGTAAAATTAGATGAAGAATTTGGATTTGTAGGGTATTTGTAAAGATATTAAGACTAGTTATTAATTGTAATCCAACAAAGTATATGTTGTAGATGATGTCTGTATTTAGGCAATAGATATGTGTGCAAAGATCCACAAATCTTAATGCTAGCAATGTTAAATCCAGCCACAAAAAGTCACACTCCGCGCTAGTTTATTTTTTTGCTGGTCCCAAGCCCAGATAAATGAAGGGGGTTGCATCAAAAAGGGCACCTAGCCTAAAACATATGCCAGTAGGAAAGAAGATACTAGCAATATATACTGTATTTTTTGCCTATTTTGGAGCCTTATGTTTCATTGGATCAGGACTCTCTCTGGGTACGTGTCATTGGCTTTATTGGAAATTCTAAGTGTATTGTGTATCAAAAGCAGCTCACATCTGTTAAATAGACATAGCTCAATGTATATGAATTGAAGCTTCTAACCACGTATATCTATATAAAGGTACAGTGGTGTTTTACAATACACATAGAATTCATATTTTTATGAATTGCTGGATTAACTTAAGCCCATTATTTCATTGCATAGATACTTTAGATCAGTTTTCAGTCAAACATAATCCATGTGTGTAATAGTAGGCTAATTATGTTTGTCTGTATAATGTGAAATGAATAAAGCAGCAGACATTCGACTCACAGTAAAATAAACAATAGGTGATTAAAGGCATAATTATTTCATGCCAATAACGACTGAGAGTCATTTTAAACCCAGCGTGACAACAAATACATAATTATTGTCCTACATTACATATAATTGAATCAACTTTACATTCAAACTGTAATTAATCCTAATCAACACAGCTATTCATGCAATTCACAAAATACCATGTGCAATATCAGTAAAGTTTCCTAGCAACATTAACACAAAAGTATTAAAAACTTTTTTTAGGTGTGTTTTTTATGGAGCCCAGGAGAGGACATGAGGAAAAAACAAAACAAAAAACAAAACACAAGGTGAGATCTTAATACGTGGGAATGACTTATAAGGGAAAGGGAATGGTATTTATACAGCGCTTTAACTATGGCACAAGTTACCCAAAGCGCTTTACACACAGTAGGGAAGGGGTATTTCATTCACTCCATGCTCTGTGGTGGTAAGCTTTGTTTTGTAGCCACAGTTTCCCCTGGGGTAGACTGACAGAAGCACAGCTGCACACATCTGCACCAACGGACCCTCCCACCACCACCACTCACTCACTCACTCACATTCACACTGGCTTCCTGGTGTTCCCCAGCGGTCTCCCATCCAGGTACTGACCAGGCCCTACCCTGCTTATAACATGTGGTTACGAGTGTCACAGTACATGGGTACAACATTAGGCCTGTTCCAGATAAACTGTGCCTCGCCTGGATTGTGGACGAGAGAGTTTGGCCTCAACAGGATGCAGGGAAAGACATCTGTAGGGAAGTTAGACAGTTTGTGGCTCAGATCACACAGGATCAGCCCGAAATTCACTTCTCGCGTGTGATGGGTGTGATTTGGCAAATTAATTCGATAAACTGATTTGTGAGAACTTTTCTGTCTATGCCTCCGCAGTCTCTGTGAAAATGAGTTGCTCTTTAGGAGCACACAACAAAAGGCACATTCAGCAGTGGCTCACAGTTTTTATGTTTGTCTACATAACACACACATACATAACAATGTCCTACAAGTGCAGATATTATGCACTTTACCTCCACCTCACACTGGGCACAGGGGCTTATCCATGTTAAAACTGTAGCATAAAGCCCCTTTCACAGAGGACACAGTGGGCCCTCCACTTGCCGCCGCTGAGCGGCTGCATGCCGCCTGCCTTAGCGGCAGCGACCCAGCCGTGCCGGCTTAGTCAGCTGCTCTTGTTTGGATCTCACAGACTTTCCATTAAAGTCGCACTTGTGACATCAGAGCAAATCAGGAGCAAGTCAGACACAAATCTAACTGCACTGTGCACAGATAGACACAGATCAAATCTGCGTCTAGCTCATCTCGAACAAGCCAAACATGAGGGCGACTCATACCCTCGTGTTTGAAACTTGTACTCTCGTGTTATAAGTTGTTCCCACCACATGTTAAGAATTCAAGGCTTCGTGTTTTTATTTTTCTCATGTCACTCTGTGGCTCCATAGTTTTCCCTATCCAAATTATTATTACCAAAACGTAGAGAATGAGTACAGTACCAACCTAAGCAGACTAAAATAAGCCTATAAGCCACTTCATTTTAGATGAATAGTTAATAAATACAGCTAAATTAATCTTGGCATTATAGATTTGTGCTACATTTATAGAGGCATTGCCAACAAACTTTTTAACCTCAACATGACTATTTTTTTTTCTTCCTTTTAACATTTTTTTTTTTTTTTTTTTTGCCTTTGAAGGCAGCACAGTGGAGAGGTGACAGTAAATTGAGCAGGTTGAGGTAAATTGTTGAAGTCCAGACTGAAACTCATGGGGCTGAGGTGAGCTGTAGTTGCTCTGTGTATGCACCACAGCTCCACCATCTGAGCTATAACCCATGTGACTACTGTTATTTCTAATAATAAACTTTACCTTTGGCACAGTAATATAATTTGGATAATTTTTTAAGTATTATAGTTATTGGCGTTGATGTCCCTAATGAATTTGCATGCTTTGAATACTTAGCAAAAACTATAATTCACTTCAATATTTTCTTTATATTTTTGTGAAATAAATTTACAACTCATTATGTAAAAACAATCTTGTAAAGTCAGTTTAAGTTATTCTTTGTGTGAAATTTATCAGATTATAACGTAGTAGTAGTTTCATTCTGGGTGTGGGGTGGAGTCTCATGGGTGGAGCCTTGTGGGTAAAAGCCAGGTACTGCAGGTATGGTTCATTGTTCATGGGTGAGGCTAGTCCCGGGCTCATGCTAAACTATTCTGACCTGTAAATGATATTATAATGTTAAACTACTATCTCAAATACCGTTTTGCAGATATTCAGACAAATGTATTTTGTCTCACTCACAGCACCTACTTGTGTTTGCACCTCTCTTGACATTTGCATAGATCGAATGAGCCGCTGTGTAATGCATGGAGAGGTTTGTACCACCTGCAGCAAGCAGCGTCCCGGAGGATCAGGGATTGTAATGGAGTTTAATGCACTCAGAGGCACACCCAATCAGAGGTTTTAGAACAAGCTTTATTGTGAGGAGTGGAGCTGGGACTGGGGAAATCTCTCTTTGAAGAGCAGAGATGGTCTGTACTACAAAGCAGGATTAAGTCAAGAGTCAGAGCGTTCAGAGTCACAAATATGGCTCCCTCTTTACCATAGCAGCTCCAAATTGGAAAGCCGCTTTAGTATCGGGGCAGTGGGCTCAGGACGGCATTAGTGCTGTTGTCATCTCTGCACTTCCATTAACTAAGAGGTCACAACAAGACTAAGACTTACCATTTTAGAAATTAGACTTACCATTTTATGAATATATATTCATACAAAAGACTCATAGCCTATATAAAATTAAAAAAACAGGCTAGTTGTCATCATTGTCACCATTGCCAAGGATGTTATGTTTTTGCAGGTATTTCTCAGTTTGTTTGCAAGATAGCTCACAAAGTTATGGTCAGATTGGGTTGAAATCTTCAGCAAATGTCAGTAATGGGTACGTTGGCACAGTGGTAAACACTCTTACCTCACAGCAAGAAGGTCCTAGGGTTGATTCCCTGACCAGACTGGTATCGCCTACCATCAAAAACATGGGTCAGGCAGGCCCATAGTGGTGGCGTGGACACAGTCACAGCAGCTCAGGACCAGAACGCTCCATCTGATCGACACAATTTCATTGTATACCTTGCATGTATAATGACAAATAAAGCACTGTACTTAGGAACAAATGGTAAATATTTGACATGAACCCCATATTCTTTGCCACTGCAAGTTAGTGCAAGTTCTGTCTATTTTAAGTAAACTCAAAATGTTATTGGTGGATTTTCATGAAAATTTAAAGAACATATATTGCAAATGGGAAAAGGAAGAAATGTTTTGTTTTTGGTGTGGATCTGGATCCAGGAATCAAAATCTGAGGGTAAGTGAGGGTGCTTCAGGTTTTCATTGTGCTTATTTTCCATCATCACTAATGCAATGCCCCATAAAGATATGATATTGTTACTGTATGTTTTACTGTTATGCTAGCCTGACTAGCCAGACTAGCTCTTTGGGTCTGGTATCCCTTCCCTTGAGTTTGTTTATGGGTGGAACAATCACATGAGGAGTAACGAATCAAAGAAACAAAGGGCAGGATGAAAGCAAAAGGATACTGACCCATGACCAAAACTAACATGGGTTATGAAGAACTGTTGCCAGTTTTACCATAAAGCACCAGTATATGCTGCATTATTAGCGACTCTGTACTTAGAAGCAAATGCCAGTCGTCGTTTTGTTTGAATGTGGTCATTTACTGTTGTTAAAATGGCAACAAGGACAACACAGGACTGAACAACAACACAGACTTCAGCATAACCAACAGGTAATGAAGGAAGGCACTAAACGCCATTAATGAGGTGATAGAAATTTTAAAATTTGTTCTGTATAAGCAGGCGCCATCTTTGTTATTTTTGATTGGAGATTATCTACCGCTTTTATAGGAAGTGCATCAGTCAAATGTGTTTGTTAGGCCAGAATCCAGCAGTTTGATTGGAAATGGCTCCCTATGGCTGAGGATCCAGACTCTCCTGCTTTCAAAAAGAAAGTAGCAGGTGCTGGCCACTGTTATTCCAACCTTATAAATCCACACAGGAGCTTCACAAACAGCAATGTTTGGAAAATACCAGATTTACATATTTATCTTTTTTTTTTTTTAATTGAAGTCTGCCATTGTTTCCAACGGTGAGTGTATTTGTGTGGCCATAGCTTGGTACCTGCAGGATTTTATTTCATCCAATTGAATTTAATAAACAGAAATCTAAGTAATATTTTAGAAGCAGGCAGTAGAGCAGGTGGAGCAGGAAGGCCACTCTGACTGAGGTCCCAGATTGTTAGGGTTATTATAATGTTAGGTCAATAGAGGCACAAAGACATGGAAAAGGGTTAACCCAGATAGAGTGCAGTCAAAAGTGTAAATAAATGCGTCGCATTTCGCAAATTAGCAGTGTCTTTATGGTGACTGCAAACTTTGAGGCTATAGTTACCAAATCAGCGTATAGCATTAGTGTTATAACTCCCACTTCATTTACACTCTGTGAGAGAAGCTGCTATTTTTCTTGCCCCCTTATTTCCTGTGCAGTCTCACATCATAAATCTCTTGTCACCTTCCATGTGCGTAACACAATTTAGTCTGTCTGAAAAGGGAATTATGGCAAACACTGGTGGTATATAAGCCATTAGCGCAGCAGGAAACTGTATAGTCCTTCTCTTATACAAACTCAAGTGCACCCACACATTTTTTAACTTTCCCAACTTTATCAAGTATATGTCATTGATGGGAGCAATAAAAATCTACTGTAATGAGAAGTTGCTTATTAATGTTTCTGTTACTGTCTGTAGAGCCCAATATACTACTGCATACTGGGAGTGATGGCACTATATACTGTATGTGTATAAATATATGTGCGTGTTATTGGTTAATCAGACAAAGTGAGGGCTCTCATTATAGAGCTCATAAATAAAGGGGCCCTGTGTTTTGCCACATGTCGGTGCCTCCGGTTTGTGTTGGCCTTAAATCTGTCTGCTTTGATTTATGGTAACTTATTGTTTTACATACTGATGATCATAAAGTTGGAATGATTTTTTATTATTTTTTGCTTGGGGCTATATATGCTTTTATTTAACTTTTTAAACAAATCATGATCACCTCTAGTACAGCATTGTTCATTTGACAACCTTTAAAAAAATATGTGACTAAAATAAAGCAATTCTTATAAATAATTTACTACTGTCATAAAGAAACAAGGGAAAAGAGAAGCAGAGGGCAGTAGAGTGTTATGGTCGTTTGAACAGAACCATAGAAATATAGCTTTTTATATCCTTAAACTATTTTACTATAAAATGAAAAACAGAAATCAGTGGAAACAGAGCTGAACAGCTGTGTTTTTTGTTGTTGTTTTTTTTAGAATCAGAATACTTTATTGATCCTAAAAGGTAAATATTCTTATTATATATATATTATTAATAAATAAAAAAAATAGAGCAGACTGGAAGTAGAGGGAAGAAATGTTGTTGTTGTTGATTGGTCAATGCTTCCTGGAGTGGGCGGGGTTTGTGAGAGAGGCAGAAGTTCATGGAACCGAGCGTTCTGAGGCCTCAGAAACTCATACAATACAGGATTAGTCTTTAAGCATGAATTGGTTTCACCTGGGGAACTGCTAAATGTCATAATTGCACCAAGTCACAGGTGATTACCGATGTTTAATGGCCTTCAGAGGCTAATCCTTTTAAGTTCTTTTACTTAGATAATTCACACAGTTAAACAGTAGTTAAGGTTTAGTTAGGAGTTAGTATACAATAAACAGATTAATAATAAATCATGAATTCAACAATAATATACACCATTCATCTTGTCCAGTACTTTTACTTATATTTAAAGAAATCATACTTTTACTTGAGTTTTGGAGAAGGTCCTGGATTTCAGCCAGGTAGGGGAGACTATAGTGGTAGTAGCAGATGTTGCAGTGAAATAAAAAAGAACATATTTTTTACTTAATTCCACGCTGGATACTTTTATTTAAGTAGTAATTTTGTAGAGTAGTTTTACTTCTACTTTCACTTGTACAGGTTTTTAAGTACTTCTTTCACCTCTGAGATGAAATTGTTTAATACAATAAGTGAAGTAATGGAGCACTGATTTTGGGTCATATTTGGCCTGAGGTTTTCAGTCAGTAAGCAACACCATGTCCAGCACGAGCCGGGTCAGTGGTTTCTCGTCCGTTTGGGGGGAGTGGGATGGATCTGCTGGCCGCTCCCCAAACCTCTCTGCTGGGGGAAATGCTCCATCATACTCCGCCAATGGAATATATTGACTCCAGCAGCTTTAGGGGAAGATTTATTACTACAATTTAGGTCAAAAAGTTAGACGACTTTAAAAAATGACAGGGGTGATGCAGTTTTGCACGGCTAAAAGTGCATGGTCATTCCCTGGTAATGAAGCAGATATTGAACGATTGTAATGGGAGGCTGCCCTGCGAACACAGATTGAAAGTGATGTATTCATGAGTTCATGGTGAAAACCTCCTGGAGCTGCACAGTCTAATGCTTCATCTCTCATTCATTAAAAGCATTATTCTACAAAAGCAGAAAATGGTTGAGGAAAGTAAAAAGGCTTTGATCTATCGCTTGGACAAAACCTCTCGCCGCTAAAGTGACAGCACAAAGAAACCAACCTTGGCCACTTGTATGGATTAATAAAACTGTCAGAGTATAATGGCGAGGTAGTGTTAGCATCAAGGAAAAAGAAAAGGGCCCGTAGTACGTCTGACCTGGAGTTAACCTCGTTGATCAAATGAAGGCAAAAATGAAAGAAAATCACAAGAACTCTAATCAGTGACCTTTTGTGTAGTTTTACAAGATTTACAGATTTTTGGATGTAAGATTAAGTTGGTTGCTTGAATAATGGGAATATTGAGATGAATAAAAGAAGTCCAAGGTCATGGTAATGGTTAAGCTTTCTGATGGAATAAAATGAAAAAAGGAGAATCAAATATGACTTGAATACAATAACTTATTTGTATGATGCGCCACATTTACAAAACTGCTTAAAACATTCGACTCATAGCTACTCCTATATAAACACTGACACGGTGAACTGACAAAAATATCAGTTTGGGTGACAGTGGTACAGGAGGGGCAACAGTGCTCTGACCCAGGGCATACTGTCTTTGTGCAAAAAAAAAAAAAAGAAAAAAAGTAAAGTGGATAGTTTCCCTTCTTTAGGTACGGGAGGTGATGATGAACTACACAAGGAGCAGGTGCCAAGCCTAAATACATGGAGAGGGTAAAAAAAATCTATGCGGATAAAAGCAAGGTATTCAGTTGAATGAGAGTTTTAAAAAGCTTTATAGTGCTCAAAGAAAGTCCCTGGTATATGCAAACATCTATTATTATCTGTGAAGGTTTTCGTCTTTCAGTCAAGGTGTACACGTAGTACTGAGAAGTAATCATCTTGATGTAGTTTTAAAGCCTGAAGATATATTTTTTCATGCCTTCTCTTAACTTCTTTAAATAACTATATTAATAGGTAACATTCATTTTACACTACTCATCCTTACAGATGATGAGTTATAACCTCTTTCTGCAGGCAAGAACATAATTTTGGTTATACTATTTCATTATAAAGTTAGCCTGTACAAGGACAACCTTCTTTCTCTGCTAAAATAAAAGACCATTTTCTCACCAGCAAAATACCATGAAGATGACTGTGCACTCTAACATGGTTTCTTTTGTAGATGCTAAACAATGACTGCAAGGCTAAACAGAGCTTAGATTGCATTAGATTTTATAGAGTTTTTTGATCAGTGTCCTCACCAAAATGATCAACTCTCCTCAAAGTCGCCATTGATATTCTGTCCACATGAATTACCATTATCATCATTTACGACCCAAATTCTCCATCTCGTCACATGTAATTTTCTTCCCTACAGACTGAAGGTAGACCCTGAAGCTCAGGAGGCAGAGTGGATCGAGCTCCAGCTGCAGGGAAAACACTTCCATCTCCAGCTCCTCCCATCCTAATGTCAACGTGTCCTTCGGCAAGGCACTCAACCCCATCGTCTCCCTTTGGTGGCTCCACTTTGCCCTTGGTAAAGATCTGTGAACATTGTGTAAATTGGAAAATGTATTGAGTGCTAATGGCATACAAAAATGATTCAAAAATGTAGATTTTTGCAGGTTAATAAAAACTAACTCACCTCCCAGCTCAGGCCTTACTCCTCCCACTGCCAAAACTTGAAAAATTATGGAAAAGTGAAGCCAAGCAAGAGAACAAGAGAGGACTGGGACAAGAGCACAAGAGCAAGGGAGGCAGCAAAGGTACTTTTACTTGAGTACAGACTTTGAGCAGCTACTTTTTCCACTTCTGATGGCTTTAGTAAAGATTCCCATTTGAATACAATGAATCAAGACACAGAGCGTTAATTTGAAGTCATATTTTGCCTGCAGTTCTCATTCGGTGTCAAACACAATGTCCAGCAAAGGGCAGCTGTTAGCCCTCTGTAATGTGTGAGTGAGGCGTACACGTCTAAATCCATATTAATGCCTCGATATAGCTTTGTGTTCTGCGCGTCGATTGGAAAACAATGTCAAGTTTATTTGTATAGCACAATGTTATGCAATGCAGTGTCTGGAGGAAAACCTGCTGTCTGCAGAAGAGTGCTGATATGTTTTGAAATTGAAAATCGTAAATAGTTTTCACCCCACAATTCAACTTTAACAAAACAAACATGAAGCCCACACAATCTGAAGACTTTGATCTTATTCAATCATCTCATCATATTTAATCATTTATTAATATATACAGTGTTTAGAGGGTTATTTCATAGACTTCAAGCTATTTTAATTGGAGACCCCTGGAGTAAGTGGTCATACTGGTCTATTAGTGAATCGAAGTTTACCATTAGGAGGTCAGAAATCATACATAGTCATTTTTCATCCCAAAATGTGAACTTGTACTAAATTGTAAAAGATAGGACTATAATAAATGGGAGTGAGTTACTCTTTAAATGCTTCACTGAGCCTTCTGATCTGGTTCTGGAGATTAGAGAATATCTCAGACTTATCAGGGGTCTACATTCCTTTTGTTTCTCCTGTGCATATCGATTTACAGACAACATATGATATAATGTAAGGTTTAGTTGATGGCTGACAAAGCTACAATCTGCCTTGCCTCTCTTTCTGGTAGCACGACTGGAGACCATCTTGACTCGCTGCAGCTGCTGATGAATGGTGCAAATTATCCTGCACATCACAATAGGTTCCTGTCGCTTTTTTAGACACAGTAATTATAACAAATGAAGTCTGGACCCAGTCAGATTGTATGCTATGCCTCCCTTATACGAAGAACAATTAATTCCTAGTGAAAGGTCCAATTCGAAGACAAACGACTTGACTTTGCGCCACCGTATACATAAAGCTAATCTTTGCCAAGGAATTAATGTGATGCAAATAGCTGCTGACTGCAGGATATTTATCTCAGGAGCACAATGCTGAACATAATTTGATTTCACTCTGTACTTCATGCTTTTGTTTCTAATAAAATGTGATGTTATCCGACAGTAAACAAACAAGGCCACGGTGACAAAATATCCATAACGCCATAATCTCAGTCTTTGGTGCACGTCAATAGGGATAAGTGAAGTTATGTAGGAATAATCTGTCATGTTATCGAGGAAGTCAATTTTTCCTGGAATTAATATTGATGTAAAAATCTCCCCCTCTCTATAGGATTTTAAGTCTCAGAAGAACTGATCAAGAATTGCGTCTCTATGGAGCTCATAATATGGAAGCCCAAAACACATCAATAAAGCCTAACTATTCAATGCTGCACACTCACAGCTGGGAAAACACTGATTTGTATTTGCTGTAGTTCTACATATTGTAAGATCTCATGGCCTGAAACATTCAATAACTAACATGAATTATCACTTTTGCAAGTTCTGCTCTGTGCCTACACATATGACAATGGGCATTATTAAAACAGTGAAAATAAAGAAATAATGTTTAAGCGCTCTGCCTCCCAAAAGACCAGGTCAAATGTCATTTATACACTTCATAAGTACTGTGAAAAGACACAAAGTGACAGCTCATTTGCATGAACAAAACAAAGTTTGGTGTTACACCTTGCTTATATGACTCTTACAGTCTCCACAGTCAGCTGCTGCTAGCAGTCAAGTGTTAGCAGCACTGTTACAACAGAGTGGACTATGCATCCCTTAAGCCAGGTATACACAAGGAAAATCCTCCATTGTAGCTCAAAAATGGTGGTTCTACGTCTTATAGTGAAACAGGGACAAAGATCACAGATAAAGTCGTCTTACGACCAAAGACAAACTGTGACAGATATCAGGCAGTGTCAGATATTTTTGAGTATTTTGTGTCTGCCTCTCGCTGCACCTGCAATCTCTGTCAGACGTATGACCAAGAGATAAACACCGACAGTCCCCAGCCACAAACGTGACCACATTTCCCTTCCCTTTTGTTATTTACTTTTCCACACACATCCATCTTATAAACACAAATGGAGCAAGTGGCACTGGCTTCAGGATCATCGGCACTATGATGACGTAAACAAACTGCATCCAGCGCCTAAAATTTGCTATAACTGACTTCAGTCATAGCCATGATTCACTGAACCTTGACACAGTGTAAACAAGCAGTGGTTTGCAATTTTACACAACCTTGTGAGACTAAAAAAATTGCAGTGTAAACCTGACTTTAGAGGTCACTTTCCTAACTTTGTTAGACTTTGAAACATTCAACACATTGTCTACGATGCAGCCATAATTTGGACACTCCTGCCTTAGAGGTTGCTATTTCTGGCCCATTAATTCAATACATTTTAGAAATGACAGGGGATTGTCTGGAAGAACATTTGAATTACAGCCAGACATCGTAAGTCATCTTAAAGATAACTTTGTGGTTCCAGTTTTCCAGGATGTTGTCAAACATCAGTAAGATCTTCTGTTGGGACATCCATCATTCTGTTTTTTGAGTGGACATTTTGATAACTAGCTTGTCGCAACATCTTCAATCACTGTAATTTATCAGCATGTACCTTAACACATTCTGATGTCCTTGTCTAATGCATACCTATCTGTGTATATTTACAAATATAGCTTTAGCTAAAGCACTTGCTGCTAGTTTTAACCCAACTTACAAATTCGAAACAGATGTCACTGCAACTTTAGCTCTGTGCCACAATGTCCCAACTTGTCCAGCCGTTTGTGGAACAACTCACCTCAGAGTAAACACCTTTCAAAAGGCATAACTCACAGACTTCTAAAAAAGTAAAACAAACTTGTGCCATGTTTTGTGCAAATGCCTCTCTGTGTGCTCTGAGAGAAGGTGGAGCACATTCATAATGCAGGGCAATGCTACATAATAAAACACTGGGACTAGTCCCTGTCAAAATATTTCCTCTGAAACTTCACAGGTTTCACATCATTTGCAAAATGTCTTCATAAAATAATGTAATAGCTGCCTCAAATGCACTGTTGCCTACAGCTCTTTTTGAATATATTATAGTGTTTCAGGAAAGTGCAAAGGAACATGACTTTTGTTCGCACGTCATCCTGACAAGTTTCCTGTTGTTAGCGCTGCAGTAAACTGAATCCTCATGTAAAGAGAGCTTTATGTTTAGCCTTCCTCCTGTCTGTAGGAGCACAGGGTTTAAACAAAGCTTCTGCAGTTGTGCACTCTGACAGGAATAAAATACTGCATAGACCAGAGGTTCTCAAAGCAGTACAGTCCTGGTTTAGACCGGATTTAGTCCTGGTTTAGTCTTGGTTTAGACATGAATTAGTCCTGATTTAGACCTGGTTTAGTCTTAAATTAAATTTAGTCTATTTTGTTCAAGTTTAGTCTTATGATTTACTACAGATCTATTCACGCTTTAGGGCCATATTTACCGAGACGGGTGCTAAATTGCAAGTGTAAATTGAAAAATAGTGGCTGCTATTTGTGGGTGTGTTGCATGTGACTTGCTAAGAGAAACTGTGGAAAAAACTGGTGCTGCAAATCTGATATGTAAATGGGAATTTAGCACGTCAGAGCGAGCGCAGCGCTTCGACCCAGTGCACCCTGTCAATCAACTGCAGCAGATGACGAGATGGATGTGCAAGAGACTTGACAGAGAAACACACACCAGATTTAACAGTAACCTGCACTGTTTCAGGGAAGGAGAAAGGGAAAGAGGAGCATCTTGTGGTTTCTGCAGAAGCAATAGGCCTCCAGTTGAAGCAGGAATGGGCCAGAGCAGTGCATCATGACACGTTCGTCTCAGGGAGGCAACAGGATAAACAAGAGGACTAACTCCGCGACACCGTCATCACACATAAGCCGTGTTTAAAGACTCTTCAGTCTCCACTGTAAGGACTTTAAAAGAACGTGGATCAGACGAAGCCCAGTGTTAAAGACAGCTGCAGTTCAATGCAACAGCTGCGAGAGATACTGAAGAAAAGTGTTGCAGGTAAAGTCATCTCTTTGTTACCTCTGACTTCATATCAACACATTATCTTTGTAAATCACCGCTTTCAAAGCATTTTGTATCATCTCTGGAGAAATAACAACACTCATTCCTCCACAAACGTTTTGCACCTGCCTCTCCAATGGGCTAAATTAACAGACCCCCATAGTCGTAATAAATTAAACAGTGACCATATTTGGATTTTCTCTGCCTTTAATTATGCATATTCAGTCAAAAATACCCTGTTTTACATATTTATTTAGTCTGCGCTGCATTTGTTTTGCACGTGAGAGACGCTTCACTTTTAACACGTCTAAACCTTTGATAAATCTAGCCTATAGTCTAATTTTTGTTAAATCTCATGCTACCGGTGTTTGAGGCCTAGGGGGTAGCTATAGCAGCCTTAGGCCCCAAACACATTGGGTGCAAGTTGCGTGTCTGCTTGCATCTGAGCCACATCGCTAAAATTTGCTTATTAAAGAAAGACTGATGGTCATTGATGGAATAAATCTGATTGTACACTGACACAATGTAGTTGGCCATATTTCTGTAACTATTTGTGCAGCATTACATACAAATTCTGAAACCCATATTAATTAGTCTTTAGCTTATATATTAATTTTATATGCTAATGGATACATTACATAAAACTGCTAAAAGTTGATAGACTGACTGTTTAGCTTATGGCACAATTCTTTAGAAATTTGCCAAATTGTTAACAAACTCCAAGAGGTTCTGGTATTCTTTAGAAAATAGGCTACTGTTAAAGTCTCTATTAAGAGCAGTGTGAATGTTGAGCCAGTGTACATCCTGTGTATGTTTATTTCACTTTCTCCTTCCAGGACGTTACAACAAGTGACTGTGGGGTGTCATAGAAAAGCTGTCGATAAGAAGACCAGGAGCATATTTTAATGTGGCCTAGGGCACAACATTTCTCTGCCACAGCTGAACAAGGAGAAATCAGACTTCATATTCAGTGCAACATCCATGAGTGAGCCCCTCTGATTCTTCACTAACACTTTTAATTGAATGTCACTCAAAGTGGAAGGGAAGAGGTGTGTGCTGGTGCGGCCTGGTGAGCTGAGGTGCAGTGAGGTGCAGGAGGTACAGAGGGGGAGGGGAGGGGGCACTTTCCATCAGGGCTGTAATCAGAGGCTGATTTACACCTGGGAGGCCAGGTGAAAGCAATTAACTCACCACTGAGACAGAGCACCAGCAGCTCTGAGGAAACAGCCCCCACTGTTCATCTGACTGCAGCTTCACACGGCACACCTACTCCAGTTACTATACCAGTCATTCACATCTGATGTGGACTGACGTAAAAGGGCACGTCTAAAGGACATTCGTCATATCCACTGAATTAACTGCTATGTCATACTCTTTTTTTTTTTTTTTTTTTGAACGTGTGTCAGTGAACACAAACCATTTTCTGTCTCAGGAATAATCTGGATCACATTCAGACATGAGTTATTACTGGTATTGTGCGCCTGGCAGAATCTGGATCAATGCACATTGTTGAGTGCACCTGTCATGTGGATGCGGGCCTTATTTATGTATTTCTTGTGTATTCCATCAAAATCTCTATAGACTTTCCTATGGACAATATATTTGCCCTTGCTTTTCTCGCCCACCTTTAGAAAACTTGACTTTTCACCTGAGAATCCTATTATTATCATTAGCCTGCTTGTTTTGTAAGAGAAGGGTGTCAAAATGTTTGACATAAAATCAGTTTTTTCAGTTTGGTCTGTACAGAATGACATCTTGATAGAAGCCTTTCCTGCAAAAAGATACCATATGTGCCTATACTGTAGGCATCAATCTGTGATGAGACAAAATAGATAGTGTCAGCGCTGCCTTAAATTTCATTGGCTGTTTCCTTGACAACCACTTACTCTGCCAAGGACCAGGAACACTTTCCTCCAGCAGTATTGTTTATCGTTTCCTCATTTTCACCTCGCAGCTCATCAGAAAGTCCTGGAGTCTCATCTCTAGTGCGTGACACTTGGCGGAGGAGCAGAGCAGCTCTCGTGCCCAAATTGGCTTCTTTTCTTACTGGGACACTGATTGGTGTTAGGAGCTCTCTCCAGCTCTAGTGCCTCAGTCGGTTCACTCCTGGGCTGGTACGAAGCACACAGTAACCCCCCTGTTCTGTGAGAGTTCATCTGGAGGAGGGCTGCTGTAAGGGCCAGTGGTGGGAACATGGACATTTGCTGTTGCTAAAAAAAGGATCATGCATTATTTTAATGTGTGCAGATTTATTTTCAGGTGCAAATGAGGCCTCGCTGGATTCAATTACAGTACTACACAGAACAGAAAGGTATTCCAAACCATCCCTGTAGGGTGTAATACCAAAATCTATTACCTAGATAGATTTACAGGATCCAAGAACTAAGCTATCCTCTCTGCTAATGTATTTAAAAAACTCAAACGTTGGACCAATTTGCTACTTTAAAACATGAATATATGAAGTCAAATTGAAGTTTAGAGCATACCTTAATCCTCCAGAGAGCCGAGTTTAGCTTTGGAAGGATGCAAACCAACAGATGTGTCCATACATTTGTGTCTTACTTTCATTTTCTCTCTCAAACTAAACAGCACCTATTTCTATAGAGTGCCAGTGTATTTAAAATCATTAATATTAAAGCCTATATGACATCTCTCTAGTGTTGTTGTTTTTTTCTTTCACAGATTATGCTTTTAGATGATTAAACCATTTCCTTTAAATCCAAGAAAAAGGTTTGGTAGTCTACCTTTAAGGTTTGTAATTGAAGATGATGAAAAAACATTTCATACATTTCTCCAAATGGCAGGTGATGGTAAGAAATGCATTCTCTTCACCTTACTGGTCACAGTGGTGCTTTATTAAATCCCCTTTCCTCATATTTTGGCAGAACACTTACAGAAGGGATTACATGCAGAAGTCAGGGTCAGCGTGCCACCCCGAGACATTTCACTATTTTGTACAATTCACTGCACAAGTTCACTTTCAGGACAGGAGTAACAGAAAAAAAGTGAGTCTGTTGGTGAGATCTTGAAAGATTTTTTTTTAGCAGAATAGGGGATGCAAAACTTGAATGAGTTGATTGGGGCTCTGTGTGTGTGAGTCAGAACAGTGGCGAAGCCTGTGTGAACAGTGAGATGTGACAATGTGGATTTTTTTCACTCCAGCTGTGTTCATTCTGATTTCAAATCAAGCATTTTTACATTTCATCCTGTCGCTGTGTAATGAGTTCAGAAACAGTCTGAAGATGTGTCGATTTGAACAAAAGAAAGGAGGTTGCAAGGACTTGGATTTTTCCTAGGGCAACAAGTGTTCCACGTACTCAGAGCCAGGAGGCATTTGTCTCTACATGTCTCCAGACATAAGAAATATTCCACCTGTAATCTTAACCCAAACTCAACAATATCTACAAGAATAGCCACACACCATATTAAACAATTCACATTTTAAAGTCTTTATAATGTCTCAGTCATACCTTTGATTGTCTAGGAAATTACAATTTAATATTGCTAATTTTTGATGGTTTGTTGTGTTTGCTATGGTAAAAGCTGTAGCTGGCCTTCATACACATCTCAAACCTATCTCATAAAACTTTATTTTAATCACAATGAAACATAGACAGTATTTCAGGTGCTGAAACTAACAAACTTTACCATTTCATAAAAAGTACTAGCTCTTGAACTTGATGGCAGTGGCTCATGAAAGTCTGAAGATTATGAGTGAATACATCTATACATTTACATCTTTCTAAAAGTACTAGTACATGCAAAATCCATCCAGCTATTTTCTAGTTGTCAAACTTTATTCCTGTTTTTGGTTGCCTTGTCCTAACTTTTGTGTTGCTACCATCAAATTACAAATGAGCTATTATTTTTCATAAAATGGAAAAACATTTCATGGTTGTGTATGCTCTAATGTTAATACAATACAGTTTATACAGTTTGCAAGCCATTGCACTCTATTATTATTTACAGTGCACATTGTCACAACTTTTTCAGAATTTGGTTTGTAAATGTGGACTGTAACTTTTAAGAATGCTGTCTGACTTGATAATAGGTTGCCATTGTATTGAGCTTTTAGCTTAATACCGAGCACTACTTGATAATAATAATGGACTGGATTTATATTGCACTATACAAGCTTCTCAAACTTCTCAAAGTGCTTTTGCACAAGTCCATTATTCATTCTCTCCGCAGTCACACTCAGTGCTGGTGAGTTACTTCTGTAGCCACAGCTGCCCCAGGGCAGACTGACAGAAGCCGGCCCCTCCAACCACCACCAAACACAGTCACGCTGACACATTCATTGCCCAAGGACACAACAATGGTATGCAATGCTGGTAGTGGGGCTTGAACCGCCAACCTTTGGGTTAATGGGAGAAACCATTCATTCCTATGCTGCTGTAGTTTTTTTTTAAATAATACTGTATTTTTTTTTTTTTTTTTTAACAGAAACAAACGTTCAGACAACTAACCTGAGAACAAAATGTGGTGCTCCTTTGTACAGCCTTGCCATGTAACCAGGCAGCAGAGGCTGACACCCCTCCCTCCCAAACAGCAACCCCCGTAAAATGGCCCAGTCCATGGTGCCAGTTCTGTAGTAATTTTTAGTAGACTGATCTTGTCCATTGCCACAAAAGCACTCAATTTACTCCCAAAATGATAGTAAAAAATAATAATTTTTTTTGACTAGCTCCCATGATAACAACTTAGACCAATATTCTGAATGAGACACAATAAACAGTAACCAATGCAGAGTCATGCACTTTTCCCTGAGGAGAACTTTATTTCTGCTTCAGTTGTGTGTTCTCTCTAAAGTTTCCCGAGATGTTTATGCCTTGTACTCCCAGTTCGCCTCGTCTTCACATCTTTGTCCTTTGTTTACGTCGCTCCCTTCAATCGCCGTCTTCCCACCGCTCAGGAAAAAGCGACTATATGTGGCATCCGAGTTCATCCTCTGCCAAGCTCATTTGAAAGTCAAATGTTTGCCTTCACTTGTACCACCAACACTCCAAGCACGGCGCGCTGGATCAAAACACTTAATCAGGCCTGTGCCACGGAGCAGCAATCAGAGATAACAGTGCACCCATGTGGGTCGCCCCAGTGCTGTGTGGAGAGGGTGTCACATGACCTGCAGCTAATGAGGAAGAGCCCACCTTCTATGGTCATGCCACTCTGACAGGTCTAAAAGGAAAAAATATATAACGTAATGCAGCACAATTTTGCACAGTAACATTCAAGGACGAACTAAGATATTTTTTTGGAAGATAGCTTGGAAAATAAAAAATGTGTATTCATATTTATGTTGGGTATTCAATGATTTTAAATTCAGCATTAAGGTTGGTTTCATTTATGTTCTCTGGAAATTTCAAATCTACTAAAATTGGTTGGAGTTATTTTTGCAGAGAAACTGTCAGTGAACAAATATAGCATAAAATAAAAATAAATACTAGTTTCTTTTGTGTTACCAGGTCAAATTTGAGTTACAGGGGCCATTGGTTTTCTCAGGCTTTTTGTCTACTTCACGTTTTATATGAAAAATGTCTATAATAATGTGCATTAGAAACATTATCTTTTGGGGAGCTGTTACTTTTGCAGAGAATGCTTAGATGAGGTCTTTGTCACCGCCCTGCTGGCAAAGTCGGCAAATGGACAGGGCATAAAATAGCTATTTACCGTGGCTATTAGCAACATGACACTAACTGATAGATAAATCAGCTGACTGCTCATAACAATGGCAATTTAAAGGTAAAATAAATTGGGAATGTTTTTTGACTTAGTATTAATAAACAGTGACATGATTATTTGAATGTGTTACGGCAAAAACCTCTGAGGATATCGCTATGTCTTGTGATAAAATATGTAAATAGTACTTTTTATTTGTTTTAGCTTAATGAGTCACAACATAAGGGTTTAGTGTGTGTGCATTTTTTAGAGAAACAGCTTATTTCAAATGGATCCAAAGATTAAAAATCTGCAATAAAACAAAGTTTAAAATACATCTTACTATTATATATCTGGTGGTGTGCCCTTTGATAGCTGCTGGAAACAGGTCTTTTGGAACAATTGAAGCAAATACAAAGAACCTCCATTTTAACTGTGTGAATATGTCTCTGTGAGTTTTTCCTTTTGAGGCTATTGAAGGAGGACCAGTGCTCGCCAGGCCCTGTTCCTTGCTTGTTAAACACTGTCGGATATCCATTAGGGTGTGCAGGCCTGCCGAGACGCTTTGGCTCCGAACTCAAGGCATAGGGGTAAAAAATATCTTCAGGAAGCATGTCTCCCGCTTTGTCTTTAAGGCCATGCCCCAGGGGACAGCAGCAGACTGTATAATGGAGCCCAAGTGACTCCCTCTAACATATGCATTGTGAATGTGACAGCCGTCATGTGTGTCATCTTTGACAGGGCTCTATTTTTCCACCACTTTATATTTTCCCTCAGTCACAAGCTTTTCCCAAGAATGTGTCACAAAGAAAATAACAATTCCACAGTGGTTTCATTTAAAAGGACCATAAAGAGTCAAATGTCAGTAATTGTCTGTATGAAAGAGTGGAAAGGATTTAACAACACATGTACAAGAAAGTGCACGCCTTTGTTACCAGCTAACAGAAGAGTGTGACAGCGACACAATGGAGGACAAATAGCCCTAACAGATACAGGACGGAGGTAGAAAACAGGTGCACTGTGGAATAATTGGATTACACGAGCCACGAATTCAATACAGTTGAAGGTCAAGATCCGAAACCGATCAAAATTGGGTTTGACACATTTGCCCTGAACACATCTTGGTGTCACATGTCCATTGGATCGCGGACTGAAGATTCCAGATTTATGATGATGTCCTGTGACAAGATAAACAGCAGCAGCTGGGTTAGAGTATGAAGTGTCAAATTCAATGTTCAGACATGACAGAACTGATGTTTGTTGACTGAAGCAAATACACACAGCTTTATTGTAAACAGTGTAAACATACACCTCGGTATCACTCTTGATTGTGGTATACATTTAAATAAACTTAGCTTATAACTGAGGTTTCTACATTATAATGTTGTTTCCTCAGTAATAAACATACCTGGAGTTATCCCTCTATTCTCTTGAGTTTCTGAGGTCTCAAAACTCTCAGTTCCATGGAAATCCACCTCTCCCATGAACCCTCACCCACTCCAGGAAGCACTGACCAATCAACAAGCCCTCTACATCCAGGCTGCTCTCATTTGTTTATCCAAAAAACGGTGCACAGCTCTGTTTCCACTGATTCCCCACAGCTAATTTTCATTTTGTTGGTCCCTTCACTTGTTTCTTTAGGACACAGGTAGAGTACTATCAGATGTATTTTTAGTCAAATATATTTTTTTAAAGGTTGTAAAATATGAAATGCTGTTCTAGATGTGACCATGCGTGACCATTGTCTGTCCATAAAGGACCACTTCTGTCTGTACAAGAGCTATAAGAGCTCATACAATGGAAACACAGTCAGCCTTGAACGGTCAATACTATCCCACTGTGCTGAGTATTAATCTATTTCCTGTAACCATATTGATAGTCAGTAAAATTCTCATTCCTAAGACATATTTCACTTAATTAGATTTTTATATTAGGAAATAACTTTTTTTAACTTTTACTATTAAATCAACAATTCTTACAAACATGAACGGTACAGAAGAAGTTCTTGTAGTCTGGGTATTCTGTCTTTGTCCCACCAACCAAACTGTGTTAGGTGAATTGCTGACTCTGCTTGCCCCTAGTGAATGAATATGGGAGTGAATTGTCTGTGAGTGTGTCTCTGTCAGCAGTGTCCAGGGTGTACCTCACCTAAGGCCTGCAGTTACTCCATCCACCTGCAAGAAGATGATGGAATGAATGAATATCTGGTTGTTAGCATCAGACTAACTTGTTTCAGTCAGTCAGTTTGGAAATTGCCCTGCCTCCCATCTTTACAACTTCTTAGTTTAATCAAATCCTTTTAGCAGCAGTAAAGTATACTGCATTTTTCCCATTCAAATCCTCTGCTGAGCTAACAGCTCACTAATGGGGTGTATCTGCTACACAGATGAAACAGAACATGCATGATATTAACTGAAAATCAGATGATATTATACAGGAAAGGTGTACCCAAACTGACAGCTCACTATGAACTATAAATAGTTTAAGCTTGAACATGTCTTCATTAAAACACTGATTTTGTCACACAGCATTACTAATGTATTATTCCATGTTATTATGCCTGCATTCAGTAGTAGATAATTATGCTACACATTGACAAAAACATGAGGGCGTTTGTTTTTCTTCAGCATTGGTTCAAAATGGGAAATGCTGACATTTTAAGACGGCTTAATGAATCCACAAACCCATTTATGCCCTAACAGGTCAGTGGAGTCTGTCGTGTTTCTGCCGATTGTTACATGCACTGCAAAAATATTTGAGAAAAAGGGGTTTTATTTTTGCCTCTTGTCTGTGAAAGGTTGCTATTTGCATACAAATGGACCATTTTACTTCTTCAACTGCAGCCCTTGCAGCCTTTATTTAATTTGTGCTTATGTTAATGGCTTTCCAAGACTGAGACGTTGTATATTGTGATGCATATTGTTTGTGTTTAGGCGATGGTCCTGTTTGTGATTAAACTGTATTATAAGAGTGTTCACTGCGGGAGTTGAGGTTCAGCTCCAGAGCTCAGCAGACAAACAGTGCATCGTGCTGTGTGAGCAAAGTGTGTGCCAAAGCCTTGAGTGACCAACTTAAGTATCCCAGGCTTAAACAAACCAACAGATGAGTGCCCCAACAGCAATAAGACTGGGAAATCAATCTCAAAGTCTAGGCAAAGTCAGCTTACACTGTCTTTAAGTTTTTACTGCTGGACAGCTATTAGTAGTGCATGTATCCTGCATCTACAAGAAAATGCTCTTTACTTTTGTCCTTGATATGCCAAGCCCCACAAGCATCACCCTGGATAAAAAGTCCAAAAGCTGTATGACATAAATGTGATATATGATTAAAATGTTGTCTCAGCTACTTCAGCTACAGCAGCATAGCATCAAACTTCTGTTACATGATACCATTAAGCCTTATCACATAATTATGGCAAAAATCTTTGTTTGGCTGAGGGTAGTTGCACTGGAAAGACAACCAAATCAAGTTGCTCTGTATATAGGTGCCTCATGCTCTACCAACTAAGCTATACTGTGGTGCATCTCCTGCTCTTTTGAAGCACAGAGATGTCAGTTCATGTCTCAGTTCCATACTCATGGAGTCAATACCATGCATCATAAATTTGCAAAACAAAATGAAGTTTTGCAGAAGTAAAATAAACTACTGAACAAGTGCACAGGAGACAAAGACAGAAGGCAGAAAATAAAGTTGTGCATATGAATTAGTGGCTACAGCAGTCCTGCATCATTGATTTTTGTTCACAATTCTGTAATAAACCGTATTACTTTGGGGCGACAGTAGATCAGGAGGTAGAGAGTTGTCCTATAAGCTGAAGGTGGTTCGAATCCTGTTCTCCCCAGTTCATAATCTCATTGTGTAGTATGTGATTGTGTGTTTGGTGATGGTTGAAGAGAATGTAGGCACAGAATGGCAGCCGCATCTCTGTCAGCTTGCCCCGGGGCAGCTGTGTTACAGAAGTAGCTCACCACCTCAGGCACAAACAGCTTTCAAATGCAAATGTAGCACCTTGAATATGTTTTGGACCCAACTTTACCTGGTAATGTCCAAGCTAAATTACTTTTTAATTCATTAAGTCATTAAAAATAAGCACAGGCGCCATCTCGAGAGTCTGAACAATGCTTTACTGAATGTCTCTCCCTGCTTTCCCTCATGATTTCATATCTGTACTCCACAGTCTTCAGTGGTCACTAGGCACTCTTTAGCCCCTCTCTTTTCCCCTTTATGCCTTTGTGCGCTTGTACCATAAAAAAATTTACATACACAACTATACAGAAATATTTTTTTTTTGCCTTTGAATATGAATGCTCTTGACACAAAGAATTTTTCTGAGTGACCTTGAATAAAGTGAGGCCCTTCTAAGGACAAGCACCCCTCCCACGCTGACCTTTTCAAACCCACCAACCTCATTTCACCACAACTACTTTGTGCATTCAGTCATTTGTTTTTTTGGCAGTCACACTCAGCAGAGGCAGCGCTAAATGAGTTGTTTCTCTCATCGAAGGCCTTGCTACAATTATGCACATACAGGGTGTGTATAATGAGCAATCCACACTGAACCATTGGTGTAAACACTCCTAACCTTGAATGAAAGTGCAACCCACTGAGACGCGAAAAGTAACATACTGAAATGGTGCATTACCAGTTGTTGGCAAGAAAATTCCTGTTGGGATACCGCAATTAATTTCTTCACTTGCTGTCACGCAGTTCCCCTAAGCCTGCTGCAAAAATACAGCCCCTCTGTGATAAAGTATAATTACACAGTATTTATTTACACTGTTAACATTAATCATAAAGCACTCGGGATGGGAGACTGCATCGGTCATTCCCACTGACAAACAAAATCAAGTCACCACTTACACATCACATCCTGCCGAGAGGATTCTTGGGCTAATAAAGGTTACTCTGAATAAAAATCAATGCGTTCCAATGTGTACACTGCATACTGTATACAGACATAACACGGACACTTCTGAATGCTTTGTTCACATAATAATAACTAAATGACAGTAATTTATAACATTAAAGGACACTTATTCTGCTAAATTGAGCTTTTAACCATGTCATAATGTTGTTTGCACCTCAAAAACATATCATTCTGTTTCATTTATGCATGTTTAAATAATCCTGTTTGCTGAGACTGTCCACTTTTCAGGATCTGAAAACGCTCAGTCTCACCGCTCTACATAGGCTCGTGAAACCAGGAAGTGCTCCTGCATGTTTCTAATGCTCATACCATCACTAGATTCTGATCATTTCAGTGAAGTAGTCAGCTCATGCAGCTATCTGTCAGCGTCATGTTGCTAATAGCCATACGAAGTAGCCATTTTATGCTCTCTCTATTCCCCGCCATTGCCAGCAGCGGGCAACAAACACTAAATCCAGGCTTTCTCTGCAAAGTCAAGCTCAAGTGAAAAAAGCCTGAAAAAGCATAATATGGTCTATTAACCAAAACCACCAATCATTTCTTCTGTTTTCTGAAATTTTCTATCATAGCATTCTAACATTTGAGAATAATGTATTTTTGTAATGTTAATGTCAAGAAAGATCACATAGAGTAACATGCTGGGTCCTTTAAGAAGAAAAGTGATTAACTTTATGTGGCATGTGCACCATCTGGGACTCGGCCTGAACAACTTCCATCACAAAATCTGAAATAATTTTTACTGAACACATGCAATAATGAAATATAGTTTGGGTAATATATGGTAATAACTCTCTTTTTAATTATTTTTCCATCACTATGCAATCTGTCACTGTGTTTTTCTCTGAAGGAGGGACCATTAAGCAACTTAGCTGTTAGTCAGTTTTACCATAAAAGGGCTATATTGAGCTTTTACCAAACTTTTTTAACACATTTTGGTCACCTCTAGAACAGCACTGCATGTTTTACAACCTTTTGAACAGAAACATGCAAAAAAAAAAACTTTGTATGGTTCTATTTATCTACCACCTTAAAATTACACACTCTACACACACTACATGACTTCTATTCAGTCCCTCTCTCACACAGTAAAAGGCTCTGATGCTGGTGTATGTTTTGCTGTCAGTCATAGAGGTTCAGCCACTTCATCCATTCATCATCTATCAGCCAGCGCCATGGCCCACCCACTGCTCCACTGACTCCTACTGACGCTCAGCACCTTCAGGAGTCCAATCATCATCTTGAACTGCCCCTTAGAGATCCATTAAAGTGTCAGTACTACTGTCTGTGAACAACAAAACTGAAATGGTAATGGCCGGATTGACATTTTTAGATGTGGGTCTGGCTCTCTATCTCAAGCCACTTTTTAGCATAAGGCCTATTTGGTCTCTCAGCAACAAAACTAGTAGATTAATAGAAGTAGATTTTCATGAAACTTTTAGCAAAGGCTACAGAGAAAGAATGGGATAATATATAGATTTCAGTGAATAAAAGCCACTGTCCCGTTCCAGAGTACTTCACCATGTTTATAATTTCTGTTTTCATTCCACATCCTGCATTCATCTGTCTGGACTCTGGTCTCAGAGTGAACCAAAAGCCAACAAATACCTGTGTGTTGCCAGGCTCCACCAGATTTTACAAGAACAATGGAAACACTGAGATACAGTACTGCACTAGAAAAATAACCAGCCTCTATTACTTCACTTGATCATTTTTCTTTGTGTGTAAACACATTTTGTTGCCTTCTTGCGCACAGATTTCTTCCACCTTGTACTGAGTACTTAGGTGTCTGCATGGCTTCAGTAAAGATTATACATGTTTCTAATAAACACAAAAAATAGCTGTAAATAAGAAAAATAAGTGGATCATGCCTCATTTTGTACTTCACTTTTGCCATTATGTAAACACAATAAAAACATTAATATTCAGCGTAAAGAACTTAACATAAGAGTATTCAAGTCCCTTTCATAAATTTCCATACCATTTCTTGCAGTGCTTCATAATTTACAATCAAACAAACCCGGGACACAGAGGACAGGTAAACTTCATTTTCAATAAACCTGCAGGATGGATTTCTGTTTGTCTGCCGTGTATCTGCTGACCTGTACCAGCTGCTTACTGTCTGATCATTGCCTCAGCCCCGGTGTATGATGGGATACAAGGTAGATCTAATGAATATCTTGTGCATGAGTAGCTCCACAAGAACACATTATTACTCTCTCTGTGTTAGGACAAGCATTACCAAATGTTTTCAATCCCGATTTTCAGATTTTGAATGGCTCTGTGCAGTAAAAAATACCAAATTAAAATGGCTTTATTTATGGGTTGTCTGTGGCTAGAGCCTATTCCAGCTGCTTTGGGCTCGAGGTAAACCTTGGACAATTGCCCATCAAGCTCTCAGGCTGTTAACAGAAAACTCTTCACATTCATAGGCAATGCAAATTGAACTTTATGTCTTTGGATAGTGGGAGGAGGCCGGGGGTAACCCACAGTAACCTGCAGACTCTACCCAGAGTAATCATAAGTCAGCCCAATGATTATACACACGTTTGAGGCAGGAGAGCTAACCACTCTGCCACTTTGCATCTCAGTACAACCATTGTAACTTGTAAGTCTGGCTTGTAAAGATTCATGAGTTCAAAAGTTGATGCACCTTATGTAAAAGACATGGTATACTTGGGTGATAAGAAAATGATACAAAGAACTTGTATGTGAAATAAAAAGGCCATAACAAGTGAGATATGTGTACAAGTTTGTAGTGAAACATTCCTGTGTGATAATTTTTGCAGTCACATGCAATAAATAATTCATAAATGATTCACTATGAAGCAATAGCCATAGAGAAGTGCTGTTGGTACGACTTGTGCGTCCTATTCACCTCTGAGCGTAGTACTGCACATGTATGATTTAGTTTTTAAAGCCTGTACTGGAGGCAGAATGACTGTGGCTGAAGGATGTACTTTTCAGAATGATGGATGTTTTCTCCAGTGTGTGGAGCAGTATTTTCAGTTGCCACTATAGTAGCAGGTCACATATTAAAATGTTTCACATATATTTGCTTATCTCTGAAGCACATATGTTTATGAAATGTCGTGCTTCTGTTTGGTCCCTGTATTTAAATAATGAGGCTTATCTCTGCCACCGCACAGCTGCACATTAGTCTTTACATTTAATACAGACCTAGTGCCATATTTCATACACAGAGGATACACTATGTGCCACGTACAGCACGCTCCTGCACAATGCACTGTCAGCATTCAGACCTGAGGAGGTAATTGCCAACTGCAAGGAGCAAATGAAATTTGTCCAAAAGATGCTGAAAACATTCTCTTCTAGTTCTCAGTGAATCAGGGGTGCAACTGAAAATCTGCTTATGTGGACAAACATCCCAGGAATAACCTGACAGAGGCCTGAAAAGTTCCTCACAGAGACAGCACAAACAGAGAGGTAGAAAGTTAGCATTTCACACTGCAGCATGTTTGGAGGAATCCCCCTGAGCTGCAGCTGAGGAAGCATTAATGACACTGTTTTTGTTCAGAGCAAGTCGTTGTATTCATTCAGTCAAACTTTTACATTCAAGTAGAGTGTCTATTTGATTGAGAAAGTTCTCCATCCAAACTTCGCTCTGACAAATCCTGACTACAAATGTCCCAACCTTTAGCAGTTATCTTTATTTCCTGTCATAATATACTCCACACAGAAATACTAACACCTCACCCCATCCTCCAACAGCTCCACGGCTTCCCATTTGACACCACTTCCATTTCAAGGTCTCACTCGCCACTTACAGAGCCCTCAGTGACCAGACATCCCCCCCACACCTCACCAACCTCCCACACCTCCCACACCTCCCACACCTCCCACACCTCCCACACCTCCCACACCTCCCACTTCTCCCACACTCTCCCGCCGCCTCTGGTCCTCTGACTCCAGCCTCTTCACTCTCAGTCAAATCCAAGCATCGTACCATGGGGGACAGAACCTTTGCCACAGTTGCAATCCTGCTCTGAAACATTCTCCCTCTCTACAGCTGTATCTCAGACTCACTACAAACAAAACTCACCTCTTGGCTGCTATATGGACATTATAATATTTTATTTTTTTATCCAACACCAAAATCACAGCACACAGCATTAAAATCATCTAAATTATGGGAAAAGACTTTGGAGTAACACAACTTTATAATGCATAGTCTATAGAGCCTGAATGATCACTGATGTTTATATTATACACATTGATTTATATGAGCTTATAAATAAAGAATAGTGTAAGTCAGCTATTCCCAAAGTCAAGAGAGTCGCAGCCCCCTTTAATTTCCAAAAATCCCACGTGGACCTCCAAGTATACAACTTCCTTCTATTCAAAAACCATGACATGTTTTTTCTCTATATATTTCTATACAAAACCCTACAAAAACACTGACAGTTTTATTTTTAAACATGTATATTAATGTAATTCATTACAAACTCAATATCTTCTGATCATACATGTAAATGGAAAGTACTACTCCATTGTTTACTGTTTTTAACTACTTAGCTGAATATTTTAAGTTAAACGTATCTCTAACATGAACAAGAAAGCTGCCACAATCTACCAAAAAATTGCAAAATCCTTGCTGCTTTAAACATGATGCCTTGCCCGTGCCAGATTTGTTTTTCTTTTATTACTTTTTGTTTGCTGTACAAGAATATTTAGTCATTTCACCATTTTTGTACAGAAAATTGTAATTTTTATGTCAGATGTACAGTACATCCCTGATTTGTTTTGTATGGATAATTTGTCTTTCAAATACCAAAGTATCAAGACACCATTCCCCTTTATTTAACCTTCCTCTTACTGACAACATGGACACAAAAAACAATCCTGGTCATATCTCATCATAAACTTTTGGTGGGACTTACATAAAAGAGAGTGTGGATGAATGAACAGTCAGAGGATCCCACACCTCTGAGTCTCCCCAGGGCTGGTTTATTGATGGATTGACTGTTTTAGTCACTGTCTGTCACTTGGTCAGTTAATTCATCATTATGTGTCAATGAGACTGACTGCAGGACTCCAATAATTGCTACAGTTTGCAGACAAAACAGCAAAGATACATCATTTAAAATTACATCCATAAAAACACAGACACAGAACATTTATCGTACACATCATATGTAAGTCTCTCTTTAAGCAAAATTGTGTCATGTTTGTCCCGCTGATGTCTCTACAGCTAAAGCAGCCTGTTACTGTACTTTTGAACGTGCAAATGCAGCTGTAATATCTGTTGGTTCATACTGACACCCTTGAGTAAGTGCAATTTAATTTTGAGAATAATCCCAGAGAATGATGTATGGATGTATAATAGTAAAAAAATAAAAATGAAATAAAAATGAGGGGTGCATGGTGGCAGAGTGGTTAATTGTCCAAGCTCTCAGCAAGGAGATCATGAGTTTGATCCACATCCAAAGACATGCATGTGTTAGGTCAGTGTTTTCCAACCAGGGGTATGGGGACCCCTGGGGGTACGCGAGCACATTGGGGATGTATTGAATTATATGAGCATTTATAGTAGTTTTATATATTTGGCCTTCAAAGACTAAAATAAACCTAAATCAGGGCTAACCCAGGACTATAGGGATGGGACGCCAAAGAAGGACAAAACAGGGACTAAACCAGAACTAAACCAGGTCTAAAACCAGAACTAAATCAGGAATCAGCCAGAACCAAACCAGGAACAAACCTTAAACCAGAACTAAACTAGGTCTAAACAAAGTCTAAACCAGGTCAAACCAGGTCTAAACCATGTCTACCTTTCTTTGATGTCTAAACTTTGTCCATTTGCCTTTAGAAACTACCAAAATAGTTAAAGAAATATGCAAGATTCTGTAATGTAAGTCTTGTTAATTGCACAAAAAGCCAACAAAACAAATACATTAGTCTGATTATGTATCATTTGCCAGACGTCTGCTCAGAACAATGGCACGCCCCATCAGTCATGCTTCTGTGATTATTATAAGGCTCCAAGCAACAAATCAATCACTTGAAGCTGATTTTACACTCGTCATTTAGGCTTATCTGACTCCCTGTAACACAGTTAGCTTCGGTCGCCATCAAATTAGCCAGTTTCAATTCATTGCACGTGTTATGTGTGTTGCTAATGACATTATTTAGTGGCGGTATTATCTGTGGAGGTCAGTGTGTCAGCAGGTCAATGAGACTCCATTGGTGTGATAGCCATTGACCACATTCTACAGACGTGGGATCGATTAAACCAAAGTGACACAAACGAGTGGGCCTGCCATAGTGTCTGATGGATTGTAGGACGATTACATATGATTAAGGCTCAGGGAACAAAAGCAGCAAGCAAAAATGAATGTTCCTTTGCAAATTTGATCAGAAGGTGAAGAAAGAGCCATGTTCTGAATAAATGGATAAGAGTGAAGGATTGTATGTCTTTTGTTATTTAGCGCTGCATAATGAGACTAATGATTTCATTAGATCAGGGGTTCCCAAACCTTTTTGGTTTTGGGTACCCCCAGGACCTGATTTAGTCTTGGTTTGAACCCAGCTTAGTCCTGGTTTAGTCTAAGTTTAGTCTTAGTTTAGTTTTGGTTTTAGACATGGTTGAGTTGTGGTTTGACCTGGTTTAGACTTCATTTAGATCTAGTTTAGTTCTGGTTTAAACCTGGTTTGTTGCTGGTTTAGTGCTGATTTAGTCTTAGTTTAGTTCTGGTTTTAGTCATGGTTTAGTCCTGGTTTGACCTGGTTTAGACCTACTTTAGTCCTGGTCTAGATCTGGTGTGTTCCTGGTTCAGTTCTGGTTTTAGACCAGGTTTAGTCCTGGTTTAGACCTAGTTTAGTTCTGGTTTTAGATTTGGTTTAGTCCTGGTTCAGTCATGGTTTGGACCTGGTTTAAGTCTAGTTTTAGTGCTGGTTTAGACAGGTTTAGTTCTGGTTTTTATCCTGGTTTAGTTCTGGTTTTAGTCCTGGTTTAGTTCTGGTTTTAGTCCTGGTTTAGTTCTGGTTTTAGTCCTGGTTTAGTTCTGGTTTTAGTCCTGGTTTGGTTCTGGTTTTAGACCTTGTTTAGTCCTTGGTTTAGTCCCTGTTTTGTAGTTCTTTAGTGTCCCATCCCTCTGTTGGGTTAGTCCTGGTTTAGGTTTATTTTAGTCTTTGAAAGCCAGATATATAAAGGTACTATAAATGGTCACATAACTCCATGTACCCCCTGCTATGTGCTCGTGTACCCCTAGGGGTCCCCATACCCCTGGTTGGGAAACACTGCATTGGATCATGCAAAATGTAAAATAGCCTCGGTCAGTGGAAGGCTGCAGTGGTATTATTGTATTAGTATTCTTATCAAGTGAGAAATCCCCAAAGTTCACTGGAGGCAGAGGTCAATCCCAGAATCCCCAAATTGGATGTAGCTGTTTATTATAATGCAACAGACTCGGAGCAGCAGTGGACTTATTAGAAGCACGATTTTTTGTATTTCTAACTACATCTATAAAGGTTACCATGGATGTTGGTTTGTTCATTGGTTTTAATTAGTTAGTAAGTCAGATTTTAGTAAAACCTTCAAAAAAGGTCAGTGAGGAAGAATTTATTATAATGTTTTCGCTTCAATAACCTGGAGTAGGATTTTGTTTTATTCACGCATGTTTGAGTATTTTTCTATTACTAGATTAAACCAGATCTAAATCAGGACTGAACCAGGCAAAAAACAGGTCTAAACCAGGATTAAAAATACTCTAAAAAAGATGTTTTTCCATACATACACAATATTTTTTAAGATATAAAACGTCAAACACTAATGCAAAGATGTCCAAAACTATTTCAAAAAACCTGAACCAAGCTTAATATTAAGACCTTTAATATTGCTAGATGAGTAAGTACTTGGTGTGTATCTTGTGTGGCAAAAAAGGGCTCAAGAGACTCAAGAGTGTAATAGCAGCACTAGCAGCAGCAGAAGTAACAGAAGTTGTAGTAGTTGTAGTAATAGTCAACGCAGTAGCAGCTGTAATAGTAGTAGCAGCAGTAGTAGACTGTAGATATTAAAAAGTAGTTTGTATCTAAGTAAACATTGCATTAAGTTCTATTTTGAGTCCTTCCTCCACCTTTGAGTGTCACTAACCCATGTCATTACAGTGCTAAAGTGTGGTACTATGAAGAACATGAATATAGATCTATGCAGAGGTGGACAGTAACAAAGTAAATGTACTTGTACTTGAGTATAGTTTTTGAGAATCTGTACTTTGCTTGAGTAGTATTTTTAGGGGTAACTTACTACTTTTACTCCACTACATCTAAAAGATAAATGTAATACTTTTTGCTCCCCTGCATGAAAAAAGTACCTCCTGCAGAGAAATTGTCTTAAAACCACAAAACAAATGACTTACAGCCTAAAGATAATAATTTACTACATAATACTACTCATGTTTGCTCTCAGGGACTAAAAATAACCTCTGGACACAATCTCAAAGTGATTTAGCTTTTGCTTTGAACATTATTTGCATGATTCTATAATAAAACAGTTTAAAAAATAAAGGATTTGTAATATGTATGGCTTGTTTTTGTCTTATCTATTATGGTTTTATGAGTTGATCCTCACATTTCCTCACTAAAATGATTTTGGAGCTGCAAATTTGTGAATTGAATGTAGTCGACATTTTACCAAAAATTCTTGACTGCACTGACAGAACTCCCAAATCTTCAAAATACTTCCATAGCCTTTGTAGACAGTGTATCAGGCGGACGAACACAGTCTTGTATCCTCCTGTTCTCACCACTTAAAAACAGTTTTCCTCTTCTGTTTGGCCAAATAGAATTTCTGACAACTTAGCCTTGGCGTGTTTATCTAAATAACACAGTTTGCTCTACCCCCTTTTACTGTGGACTGATGACTGTAAATGACTGTAATTTTACTCTCTCTAAAAGGCCTTGTTTTGAAAGGTTTTTCTAATGACTTTTGTAGCTCTGAAAGGCTAACCTGAGGTGTCTCAACCACAGCACGTCCACGGTGAAAAAAAACAAAAACATGGTGTGCTTTATTAGCCTATTGACTGGCAAGAAAACACAAACTCTGCAATAGAACTTGTGAGCAGTGGGGAGGTGATGGGCAAAGTTCAGACAGGGAGCTAACAGTGATATTTCAGAACAGGGAGACATATAAGACAGACGGGAACAGATAAAGCACCAAAACAGAGTGCAGTTGGCGCAATGGATGGAAAATAAAGTATGAGATTTGACTCCTGAGAATGTTCAGGAGACTTCAGGCTAAAAGATGAAGTATCAGCAAGTGGAAATAACTTCTATAGTATTTACACTGCTCGTCTCTTCTGTAATATCTGAGGCCAAAGCCAGGAGATTTTAATCAGAGGTGGAAGAAGTACTCAAAAACTGTACTTTAGGAATAGTACTGTTTATACAAAATACAATAATATTAGCTAGGCCTACTAAAAGTAAATAACATACTCAATAAAATGATTAGCTATTTGAGTAAATGTAAAATAACAGAAGATGTGGTGATTGCTTGACTTTACTTTATTATTTGCTCTTACTGTTTGCACAATTACTACTACTGCTACTACCATAATACTTCTACTGCTACTACTACTGCTGCTGCAACTACTGCTATTGATACTACTATTACCAATACTACAACTACTTTTACCACCCACTTTGCCACCAAATATAATTTTACTCATTTAGAGATTTTACTAAATTTACTAATGTAAAAATGTGTGTAAAAAAGTGAAGACTCTCACTCATCCTGGCTAATTGAATCACAACAAAAGGTTTATAAAGCAGTCATCTGGACTTGTTTTTTTAAAGTTGAAGATGTTTCACCTCTTATTCAACAAGCTTTGAGCTACTTCTTGTGCAGAATTGAGAAAGCTTCTTAGGTAAGAGGTGAAACATCTTCAACTTTAAAAAACAAGTCCAGATGACTGCTTTTTAAACCTTTTGCTGCCGTTTTCCCTACAATTTACTCCAAAAAATAGCAAAAACAAATATTTTCTTCAAAAAAGTACTGAAGTAAATCACTTTGGCGTGTAGTTACTTTGCACCTCTGACTTTAACTAGAATGCAACTGTGCCATGAAGAGTTCCAAATGTTTCTGTCTCTAAAAATAGTCTGCTCTATGTGGTGTGAATATGGCTTTAAGTGGATTTGAACAGAGCAGTGCAGATTAGTGACACAGGGAGTAACACAGTGTCAAGTCTACAGCCAGTTACACAGACTTGTTATGAAAAACAGCGCAGTCGAGTACATTTTCTTACAAACAAACAAACAAACAAAAATTAAATAAAAATAAAAGTATCTAGTTACGTTCCACCTTGGTTTCTGACATTAAAGACTCATAAGAACGTGAGTACACACAGTATGTAAATACATCTACCAAATGAGATGAAGATTCCCCAAAAAACTGACAAATAAATCTCTACATTACAATGATTTACTATTTCTGAGCCAGATTAGTGATAAATGCTGTTCAGGTGGAGCGTGGAAGACGAAGTCAAGGACAAAGTGTCCTCAGTGACAACCTCCGTGAGACAGAGCTGACAGAGAACACACTCAAATGTTTCGTTATTAATATGAGCTCTCCTCTGGCACATGGCAATTCGTCACTGCGTGCAAATGAAATAAATAAGACTTATTTACAGCAGAGATTAGTACGTGTTAAAATATATCTCAAAATCCGAACGCACTAACTCTGCTCATATAGCCATAATGCGTAAACACTCTTTTATTCATTGTACACGTCTGACAAAGCAGACGCAGAGCAGCTGTCCCCTGATTGGCTACTTCCCTTGTGTACCTGGCAGCGCTAAACACCGCTAAGCGCGCGTTAATCCGCGGTGGCTCCTTAATCTTCCACTGACAACACACAACTGAAGCCTGCGAGCTGCGGACCGCGCCAAACGCACCCCATATCCACCTTCCCCTGCCGCCAGCCAAGGACTCGCTCTACGTCTGGCTGACTTGTATTTCTTCTGACTCTCTTACGTCCGACTGAGGCTCGACTTTTCTTGATCTAGTACAGCGTTTTGGCTTCATACCACGGTTTCGAGTGGAAAATGTAAACAACTAACTTTCCTGGATCTTATTAATACGCTGTGTCGGAAGAGCTGCACACAAGGACATACGACGTTTCCAACTGCACCGGAGGAGAGACGTGCCTGCTGCAACACTTCACTGGATTTACACGCAGACACTAGTTTGGTGTGCGTAAAGGAAAAGTACAAATGTGATTCGAGCGGTTCCTGTAGTGCAGAATCTAGTCTGTTTGTAGTGGGAATTATAGAAAGAGTAAGAGAAGAAGTGCAAGTGAGAAGAGATGTGCGCCGGGGAAGGCAGCCTGCTTTGCAGCTTGTCTCCTGGAATTATTAGTAGACGAAAGGGAAGGGAGCGGCTGTAGCTTATGAAAACAGCACGAAAAAGCGAACGGAGCAGAGGCGGACTACTCCTTTGGATACACGCACCTTTCTATAAAGGTAAGAACCGGCTGTGAGCGAGTTTGTTCGTTATTGGCTTGTTTTTTGAGTCTGTTGTAGTTCAGCATTAACCGTATTTGCTTCTCTTCTTATATTTCACTATTGGAGTATTATTCGTTGGAGAATTCTCTGTCTATATAGAAAGTATTCAACATTGTACACCATTTCAAACATTGTGTGTTGCGCAGTTTGCTCAAATGAACCAAAGGTTTCCTAGCTGTGTCCCACGCATACTAATCCTGTGTGAGAGTGAGCAGCCAAACGCTGGGCTGCTTTACCATTGAGTGTTTTTGACCGACAAAAAAATAAATAAAAAAAATAAAAAAGCAGGAGGGGAGTGGTTGATCTGTTCTTTCAGCTTGCATTCACTTTGTGTGTAGTCCATTCACGTGTTTGTGTTCCAGTGTATACCTACTGTACGTGTGTGGTTAAGCCATCGATCGCCGCCATAAGGCACCGTGGGCAGCAGTGCACCGCCGCCACCCACTGTAATCAGCCCCTTCCCGCGCGCACAGAGGAGTGGGAGCAGGGCAGTGACGGGTGGCAGCGCTGCTTCCCTGGGTAATGAGAGTTCAGCACCGCGGACAGCGCGCACTGCAATAGCCGCACTCGCAAGCTCCGTGCGCCAAAATGTAACCAGTTCTGAATGCGCAGTTGTTTACAAGCGCTTCACCTGTCAATTCTGAAGTATCTCATCATGCACAGGCTTTCCTTGGACGTAGTTTCGTCAGTGTTTTACACAGCAGTTTGAGTATTCTGACGCAAAATGAGTCACCAAGTACCCTCTCTGTGCTGTGTCAGTGCCGTTGCTTTCAGAAGGGGCCCCGTGGATGGTGTGAAGTGGACTCAACACTGCAATGATAATGTCTGAGTGTCTGAACGGGCCAAAAATAGCTCAAGAAAAAGTAAGGTAACGAGGATAGACAACACAGTCCTATTTACTGACTGTCACAAGGGCCTTGGTGTAAAATAGGCAGGGCTCATAGCATTTAGTCCAGCACAGCACTGTTTTTAGACACATCACTTAGAAGACTATAGAGCAGACAAGGAGGAGAGAGAGGGCAGACAAGGGACAGTCTGTGCGATTATGAAGTCTCTTTTCCATGATAGGAGCAGGTAAAATGGATCTTTTGTAGGAACTGTTAAATGTACATACACACTGCTTAAAACTCATTTAAACATTGAGTATAGTGTATTGTAAGCATAGTCTAAACATGTTTTGGTAGATTTAATGAGCCTTTTTATTAAGCTTCTGTCTCCCATACTACCAGTATTTATTTATTTTCTAAATGCCACAGAATGAAATGTCAGATATTTTGGGTGTGGCTCAGACAACAGTTTTTTCTGTAGCTAAGTAACACCTCCAGCACCAAAAGCCCTATTCACACAGGATTACTATGTAATTGAGACATGTGTCCTCTAATATCTGTCCAGACCAGTTTCATTAGATTTATTTTTTTTAATCAATTCAAAAGCAATGTGATTTACAGCATATGTGTTCATTTTCAGAAAATTATTATTTATTTTTGTCAGTTTTGAGTTATTTCAGCAAACACTGAGGGATTTTCTTTGTTTTCTGAAGGATACCAACAATTTTGTCCACATCCATAGGTTTCTATTTACTAGGTTAACCACCCATACCTCAGTGCTTCATCTACCCAGATGAAGCCCAGCATTTTTTGGCTTTTATGCACCAGAACCTGCCTTTCACCTTATCACCATCTGCAGCAACACCCCAGAAGGCTACCATGGCACTTGACTGCAGCTGACTTTGTGGTTCACAAGCCATTTGAGCTCATTCTCTTTGCCAGTCCAGTATTAGTATTCCAGTTATATGACATTATAGGTCAATTTAAGCACATGCATAATTTGAGTGCACTTTACACCTGAACTTTTTTGTCTTTATTTATTGCTGTGTCAAGTTCTTCGATGCTAACTTTTAGCATAGAAAGAGGATTCATCCAATAGTGTGTGGTGCTATTACTGGCAGTTATTGTCTGTCAATGCTCGATGCCAGGATGACGCTGGAGGGTTAATGCCTTCTGTCGAGACGGTACTGTCGAATTGATAGGGCTGCTCTGACAGATGAGATAACCTGCGATCACAGGCAAACACAATTTACGGCTGCGGCAGATGGATGCTGAGGATGCGCTCAGAAGTAGGCCAGTGTTACCTTGGGGAGCGGCTCAGCGTGCGCACAGGGCTCCCAGAGAGTGCTCCAAATGTGTTGTTTTGCGATGGAAATCATGAGACACGGAGTAATGGTGGTATGGAATAATACAATTGGCCCCGGTGTAGTTCCTAAAGTTGGTGGAGACAGTTTGTGATGTCGTGAAGAACTTGGGATTTAGCCTTGAAAGCTCTGTTGGTTTTGTGCACAACTCTCATGTACTGCACTGTATAAAAGTATGTAGAAAAATGCTGTTAACTAAGAATGAATGCGATTTTGTACTAAAATGTGCATAATTCTGTATTTTAAACCTGAAAAGGCTGAAAAACCTATACATCTAGTCTAAAACAGCAGCACTGTACACAAAATAAATGCATTTGAAGAACTGAGAAGGAGGCAGCCATGTGCACGCTCTTAAATGTGTTTTGATCTACAGTAAAATAATGACTACACTGCAAAGCTTCTCTCATGCGCGGGACACCACTGTGAGGCATTTTCGTGTACGTTTTTCACCTCAAATTGCTGTTTATTTCCGAGAGGCAGTTCCCTAATGACTTTAATCACAGTTCATGTTGTCAGTGCACAGGGCTGTGTTTGCGTTCTTGCGTTGGGTGACCGGGGCCGGCAGCTGTTGGGGAGCTGCATACGTACTGAGTGAACCTGACACTTCATGCCGAGTGTGCAGAATCAGCTGCTGGGGTGGAGCTCAGAGATTTGCATGAGCACACTCCCTGACACCTATGGGTTTGTTACATAATGAGAGGTGGCCCTGGAGAGAATTTTATAGCCTTTTTGCTTTTATTCAAACAGATATTGCTGCTGTAACTCAGCTCAGCTAAATATATAAACAGCCGTGATGGCAAGTGTAAGAAATGCTTGACACATTCAGTTTAAATGGAGAGTCATGAACCAAGTTAACTTTATGGTAAACTGTCGATCACTGTCACCATGTTAATTGATTGTGGCTTTCAAGAGTAGTGCCATTTAAAAAAATAAAAGGTTGACAAAATGCTAACATTTGCTCAAAAAGATGATAATATAGCACTGGTATTTTAAAGGGGTAGCGACTAGAAATTGGACTGTTGCTGTATATTATTGTCAAACATGAATAATAAGAAGATTAGCCTAACAACACGAGTGAGTAACAATGACATCTGCAGTTGAAAAACATGAACAAATGCACACTGCACACTGAAAAATATGAGTAAAGCACAATAGAAACTAGGGCTGAATGGTTTTGAGAAAATATCTAAAAGCATTGAGAGAAAACTGAAATATTCACTGCTCAACTAATACAAGGATTTAAACATTTATACATTCTCACCCTGCACAGAAGGTGTATTTTGTTCTCTGAAGTAGAAATTAAATCACATAAATAATTGCAGCCTTTGCGATTTGATAATTGGGACAATTAAAATTCTGATTTCGATTAGATTTCAATTAACTGTGCAGCCCTAATAGAAACTATTAAAATAAGCAATTAAAGATCCATTACTCCTTCTTTTTGTTCCTACATAGGCTCAGAGCAGACAAACTGAGAACTTCTGAAGGAGAAGCACACTCATGTTTCACTTTAAAGGTCTCTTATTTACTTTTTTGAGTTTTTAACTTGTTATAATATTGTTTGCACCTAAAAAACATACCTGGAGTACACGTTTGTTGGACTATTCCTGCATGCTGAGACTGTTCATTTCTCAAGAGCTGAAAACCCTTGGACTCAGTGCTGGAAGTTCTCCTGCACATTTCTAAAGCCCTGACATCACCAAAGAAAACACAGAGCATTTTATTTTTTTTATTAAACGCTTGATTCACACTTTTAACCAAACATTTAATAACCACGTGTTTACTTTTTCCTCAACTATCGACCTACTCGCTCCAGTCTTTTTACCTTGAAACTCTAAAGCAAAAGTGTCCTAAATTATTTCAGAAAGCCTAAAAAAAAGCATAATATAAACACTGAAATGTGCAATCATAAAAGGTATTTACAATTATATTTCTTCAGGCATTCCCTCTGACCTCAAAAAAAAAACATGTGTTTAGCTAATTACTGTATGTCTTACAACAATTAGGGAGAATTAATGAGGAGTAGTTGTCACTTCTGTTATTGCTTTTTCTGGTGCCTGTGGCTGTATTATTGTGTGTCTATAGGAAACAGAAAAAGCTTGCTGAGTTCACCTGGCCATATCCCTGTGGTGGTTCTTATACGGATCTCTCCTCAGCGAGGGGCTCTCCACAGTATTTGTACTTCAAAGCCGGTCTCTGAAGAGTAAGGCCATTGTGGAGCCCTGAGACTCACACAGGCGTCAGCTCCTTGGCTCTCTGTAACACAAGTCGAGAACATTAAGATGTCACTGCTGACTGACCAATACGGCCGCAGGGACAGGGGCTGCGGATGTGTAACCTGAGTGCGCTTTAAGTCAAGGAGATATATTTGTAGCAATAATTATGGATCAAGTATGGGCTAGGTTCAGTCTGGGAGGGCACTAAGAGTTTTCATAATGCCCTGAGTCAGATAACAGATGCCTGAAACAGACCTGGTGCCTTATTGGCTGGATTTTGTTTTTGGAAAAGTGTGCGAGTTGGCCTTTTTCTTTTCCCACATGAGTTCTCTGCTGCTGCTGCTGCTGCTGTTGTTGCCGTTGCGTTTTGGGGATACAGTAGCTCCCGTCATTTAATGGCACTTTCATTCATCATAGTCAGCACTTCCAGCCCACTCACGCTGCACTATTTCCAACAACTTTTACTTTTAAAAGCCTCTCACTTCAGGCCCCCACTGCCCACAAGGCTTATAGTCTGAGGGGTCATGTGACATAGTACAGGGTAGCTCCAGGTTTTGTCCAAGACCTTTTTAAGACTTTGTAAGGCCACTGAGAGTGAAATTTAATGCTAGCTTCATCAACAACACAACAATCACGTGTATGAAGTTTAAATTATAGTGTAAACAGAGAATAGTATGGAATTATCCGTACTATTCTCTGAAACGCAAGGGTTTCTTTTTAAAAGTCAAATACAGATGAAAGAACTCCAGGGTCATGTAAAAAAATCATGAAAATTGAATTATGCATTTGAATGATAACTTTTTTCAATTAATATAATTTGTTATTGCAGTGACTTTTTTGTAACTAAAATACTGTTTTGACAAATTTTAAGACCTAGATGAAGAAAATTTAATACCTACTCATAATGTTTAATACTTTTAAGGCCTTGATTATGACTAGATCAGATTTAATACCTATTTAATTAATTAGGACCTTGGGACTATCCTGTAGTGTTATTTATTCATTCATTTATTTATTTACGTTTCAAAGAGGAATAACCCCTTGAGATGTAGCATCTCGTTTTCAAGGGCGTCCTCTAATTGAACAGTTTGGGGGAAAGTAACTAGATACTTTTACGCAAGTAATTTAGTTAAGTATATATTTTTTTTAAAATTTACTTTCTGCATGCATTTTTGAAATTATTACTTTTACTTGGTAATTCTTCAGGGGAATTATGAATTTATTATTGAGTAATCTTCATCTTACAGTCAGAAAGTTCTAGGTTTGAACCTAGTAGTGGCAGTACTGGAATTAGTAGCTGAAGAAGCAACTGTAGAAGTCGCAACAGCACAAGTATGAAATAGTGGTATAGTATTGATAGTAGTTGTTGTAGTAGTAATGACTAATAGTAGTAGAAGTAGTAGTAGTAGTAGTAGTAATACTAGAAGTAACAGTAGTAGTAGCTGTAATAGTGAGCTGAGGCCACTTTTCAAAAGTAATTTATAATTAGGTACCTAAAGTAAAGTTACATACAATAGTTTTAAACCTTTACTCATTTAATCATTTTGTTGAGTACTCTTATAATAAGAATAAGAAAACCTTTATTAGTTCCTCAGTGGGGAAATTGCAAGAGTTTGGAGCAAGCCTCCGGGCCTCAGTTACTATGAGCACCGCCACACGCTCTCTAGAAAGTTAAATACAGTTTTGCAAAAGCATACATACAGAAACACAGCAGTAACATACAGAAACACAGCAGTAACATACAGAAACACAGCAGTAACATACAGAAACACAGCAGTAACATACAGAAACACAGCAGTAACATACAGAAACACAACAGTAACATACAGAAACACAGCAGTAACATACAGAAACACAACAGTAACATACAGAAACACAGCAGTAACATACAGAAACACAGCAGTAACATACAGTAACATACAGAAACACAACAGTAACATACAGAAACACAGCAGTAACATACAGAAACACAACAGTAACATACAGAAACACAGCAGTAACATACAGAAACACAGCAGTAACATACAGAAACACAGCAGTAACATACAGAAACACAACAGTAACATACAGAAACACAGCAGTAACATACAGAAACACAGCAGTAACATACAGAAACACAGCAGTAACATACAGAAACACAGCAGTAACATACAGAAACACAGCAGTAACATACAGAAACACAGCAGTAACATACAGAAACACAGCAGTAACATACAGAAACACAACAGTAACATACAGAAACACAACAGTAACATACAGAAACACAGCAGTAACATACAGAAACACAACAGTAACATACAGAAACACAACAGTAACATACAGAAACACAGCAGTAACATACAGAAACACAGCAGTAACATACAGAAACACAGCAGTAACATACAGAAACACAGCAGTAACATACAGAAACACAACAGTAACATACAGAAACACAACAGTAACATACAGAAACACAGCAGTAACATACAGAAACACAGCAGTAACATACAGAAACACAGCAGTAACATACAGAAACACATCAGTAACATACAGAAACACAACAGTAACATACAGAAACACATCAGTAACATACAGAAACACAGCAGTAACATACAGAAACACATCAGTAACATACAGAAACACAACAGTAACATACAGAAACACAACAGTAACATACAGAAACACAACAGTAACATACAGAAACACAACAGTAACATACAGAAACACAGCAGTAACATACAGAAACACAACAGTAACATACAGAAACACATCAGTAACATACAGAAACACAACAGTAACATACAGAAACACATCAGTAACATACAGAAACACAACAGTAACATACAGAAACACAGCAGTAACATACAGAAACACAACAGTAACATACAGAAACACAACAGTAACATACAGAAACACAACAGTAACATACAGAAACACAACAGTAACATACAGAAACACAGCAGTAACATACAGAAACACAACAGTAACATACAGAAACACAACAGTAACATACAGAAACACAGCAGTAACATACAGAAACACATCAGTAACATACAGAAACACAACAGTAACATACAGAAACACAGCAGTAACATACAGAAACACAACAGTAACATACAGAAACACAACAGTAACATACAGAAACACAACAGTAACATACAGAAACACAACAGTAACATACAGAAACACAACAGTAACATACAGAAACACAGCAGTAACATACAGAAACACAGCAGTAACATACAGAAACACAACAGTAACATACAGAAACACAACAGTAACATACAGAAACACAGCAGTAACATACAGAAACACAACAGTAACATACAGAAACACAACAGTAACATACAGAAACACATCAGTAACATACAGAAACACAGCAGTAACATACAGAAACACAACAGTAACATACAGAAACACAACAGTAACATACAGAAACACAACAGTAACATACAGAAACACAACAGTAACATACAGAAACACATCAGTAACATACAGAAACACAGCAGTAACATACAGAAACACAACAGTAACATACAGAAACACAACAGTAACATACAGAAACACAACAGTAACATACAGAAACACAGCAGTAACATACAGAAACACAGCAGTAACATACAGAAACACAACAGTAACATACAGAAACACAGCAGTAACATACAGAAACACAGCAGTAACATACAGAAACACATCAGTAACATACAGAAACACAGCAGTAACATACAGAAACACAACAGTAACATACAGAAACACAACAGTAACATACAGAAACACATCAGTAACATACAGAAACACAGCAGTAACATACAGAAACACAACAGTAACATACAGAAACACAACAGTAACATACAGAAACACAACAGTAACATACAGAAACACAGCAGTAACATACAGAAACACAACAGTAACATACAGAAACACAACAGTAACATACAGAAACACAGCAGTAACATACAGAAACACAACAGTAACATACAGAAACACAACAGTAACATACAGAAACACAACAGTAACATACAGAAACACAGCAGTAACATACAGAAACACAGCAGTAACATACAGAAACACAACAGTAACATACAGAAACACAGCAGTAACATACAGAAACACAGCAGTAACATACAGAAACACAGCAGTAACATACAGAAACACAACAGTAACATACAGAAACACAGCAGTAACATACAGAAACACAACAGTAACATACAGAAACACAGCAGTAACATACAGAAACACAACAGTAACATACAGAAACACAACAGTAACATACAGAAACACAACAGTAACATACAGAAACACAACAGTAACATACAGAAACACAGCAGTAACATACAGAAACACAGCAGTAACATACAGAAACACAGCAGTAACATACAGAAACACAACAGTAACATACAGAAACACAGCAGTAACATACAGAAACACAGCAGTAACATACAGAAACACAGCAGTAACATACAGAAACACAACAGTAACATACAGAAACACAGCAGGAACATACAGAAACACAGCAGTAACATACAGAAACACAGCAGTAACATACAGAAACACAACAGTAACATACAGAAACACAGCAGGAACATACAGAAACACAGCAGTAACATACAGAAACACAGCAGTAACATACAGAAACACAGCAGTAACATACAGAAACACAGCAGTAACATACAGAAACACAGCAGTAACATACAGAAACACAACAGTAACATACAGAAACACAACAGTAACATACAGAAACACAACAGTAACATACAGAAACACAACAGTAACATACAGAAACACAACAGTAACATACAGAAACACAACAGTAACATACAGAAACACAACATAATATAACATAACAAAATACTTTTTAAAAATACTTTTACTTGAGTATTTTTAATATTTGAACTAACAGTAGTTTAACTTGAGTAGATTTTGAGAACTTTCATATGTTTGTGGATCGAGATATATGTGATTGGAGTCATGTGCGTATCTGACTGCAGTGTAAATGTGACACAGGCCGATAAGAACAGGAGGTCTCTGTTCTCAGAGCAGAATCCTCTCTGAAGACTCCTCAGCTCTGTCTGGGACGTGTCAAAGCCTTCCCAACACAATGGCTGTCTGAACCTCTCACCCCTCTGACTCACTGTGAGCGCTCCTCTGTTGCTGAAATGGGGTGCAATGTACCCTTCTTGTTACAGTCATTTACAGCTAACAGTGCTCATTGATCTCAGCCTTCTGCCATTGTGCTAACTTCTGCAGCGCTGAGGTCCTTTATTCACTTACAGTATTTGTCATCAGCTGTAAACAAACGCTCTGCAGGAATGCACGTAAATATACAAATACATACTATATTATAGATCAGTGGTTCCCAAAGTGTGGTCTGGGGCCCCCTGGGGGTCCATGAAGGTACTACAGGGGGGCCCCAGGCTATCTATATTTCAATTTCAATTTGAATTTATTATTATTATTATTATTATTTTATTATTGTTATTTCAGACATATGGTTTTGGTTCATAAAAACAAATAAAACATACAAAAATATAAAAAGTCAATGAAAATATTAAGTACCTAAAAACATTTAGTACATAAAAAACATTTGAAATGAATTACAGTTGTGTACTTGTTTTAAAATATTACTTTAAAACAACTTTTAGTCAATAATCAGTGTTGTCTGTGAAGACTCTCACTCGTCCAGGGTAAATGCATCGCAACAAAAGTTTAAAAAACAGTCATCTGGATTAGATTTTTCAAGTAGAAGACGTTTCACCTCTTATCCAAGAGGCTTTCTCAATTCTGAGGGGTGAGAGGTGAAACGTCTTCTACTTGAAAAATCTAATCCAGATGACTGCTTTTTAAACTTTTGTTGCGAATAATCAGTGTTGTTGTAATGTTTTTGTAAAAAAACATATGGAGAAAAACATGGCAGAGTTTTTTGAACAGAGGGAAGTTTTATCATTGGGGGTCCGCGAGGGATTTTCGGAAATTTAAGGGGGCCAGGACAGTCTTGACTTTGGAAATGGCTGTTATAGATTAACAGACATGGAAAGTAAGTAATTTAGATACATTTATCCAAATATTTCACTTACGTTACCTTTTATTGAGTAAAAGTCTCTTTGACCTTGATTGCAGTAGTAGTAGTGGTAGTAATAATAATAATAATACGAGTAAGTGTAATAGTGGCTGCAGCAGTAGTAGTAGTATAGTAGTAGTAGTAGTCATAGTAGTATTCTGGACTTGACATCAACATTTTTGCTCACTAGGTTAATGGCCATTTTTTTTCTCCAGCCATAGTTAGATGTGAAAATGCTGATTCATGTGTAGCATACTGTATAAGACAGTAATCTGTTGCTTTACAATTCTTTTGAAAACCACTGAAAAGGTAGTTTTAATATTGTATTATCATCATCAAAAAGAAAACAAGTTTATTTAGACTCAGAAAATCTGTATACTTTTGCTTTTGCTGTCTAATTCTCTTTTGAACACGTTTTTAATTAAGAGCTTAATTTTGTCTCTCCACTGATTATTTACTGTAGCTTTTAAATGATGTTGATTTATAAGCATAGCAGAAAGTCAGGTCTTAAGTAGATTTCAATACTTTGTTTAGAACTTTTACTTCTATTTGAGAAATTTTGCGTTGAAGTAACAGTAATTGATTGCAGATTTGTAGAACATCCTCCATCTTATTGCAGCATTATATTTGATCAGGTATAGGTTGGCTTGGAAACAGTACATATATTTTTACTATAATGAGTCCATACCAGTCAGTTTAATATATTATTGGTCTTGTGCAACCAACATTCAGATCACCTAATTTTAGAAAGAAAAACTTACAGATTTCTCCTTATAGTTTATTTTTGTCTTCGTCTATTTATGCGCTCCCTTGTCTTAGGTGTCTTGACAGTTGAAGGCTCGTCTGGAGCTTCTGGCTTGGACCTCTTGCACCTAAAGCAAGAACCAAACTCCTAATGAAACCTAGCTGTCTGTCAAAAACTTTTGGCTATAACATCTTCAAGCTTAGATCAAACTTTTTTGAGCTGGAGATATATGGCGCTATACTTTGAAACAGTATTATTGAGTTATTCACTGTCAGAATGTAGTTGCTGTGTTGGTTGCAGCCTTTTTTATTATAGCTCTGCTCTATCTGTGAACATTTAAATAAAATGTACAAAAGTGAGTTGTGTAGTAAGTGATTTTAAGATATCATCTAAGAACATGAGACAATCGTAAAGAAAGAGACAAGATACTTTGTAGAGCAATAATAGTTAGCTGCAGTTGTGCTGTTGCAGTGTAAGGGAGTAAATAAATCATATTTACATTGCCATAAAAATCTGAGACCTGGCAGTAGACTTTTCAGATCACCAAATGCTGACTGTGTGGCGCCACTTGTACAACCAACACGTCTGCTCTATATTTTATGTGCTGCCATTTAAGAGGCACACACACTTTCATTCAAGACATAAAATCAGGTTTATGCACCCCTGGATCACAATAAACTCCAGTTTTTCAAGTGGCCAAGACGTACTGTTCACGAGAAAGAAGCACTCAAAATCAGCACTGAAGTAAAAGAACTGTTACTGTTACAGACCAGTGGTACTCAAGTAGGAGTAAAAGTACAAAACAAAATCTACTACTACTATAGCTCAGTTGGTAGAGACATTTGCCTTACTAACAAAGCCCTGTGTATTAGTGTAACTGTGTGTTTGGTGGTGGTTGGAGAAGCCATAGGTGCAGAATGGAAGCCATGTTTCCATCAGTCTGCCCCAGGGCAGTGTGTGGAGTGAATGAATAATGCAATGTAAAGCGACTTTGAGTGTCCACAAAACAGCTCCATATAAGACATATACATTATGATTATTAACAATATTATTATTACGCTTACTACTACTACTATATTACTACTTGTACTTACATATGACTTCTTCTAATTCTACCTCTGCTACCCATTCCACTTCCAGGTAAAAAAAAAAAAAACTTACACTCATTTACCTGAGTAAAAGTGAAAAATTCCCAAAACAATGAATCAAGTAAAAGAAAGTTTTAGAAAATGTACTCAAAAACACAGATACTGTCTAACTGCTATGGCATTTCCTGCCAACATGAACCGCCTCCAAAGCACCTCAAGTTGAGAAAACATTGCTTTTGCTGAAGTTATCACTATAAGCGTGTGATGGCAGCTCAGTCAGGCTGTATCCGTCAGTGCAGCGATGTGCAGTGGGCCTCAAGGTTAGCCACAAAAACTGTTTAGCTACAGAGATCTCAAATGGAGAGCTCCTTTTGCCTTCAGAGGAGTGATAACATTCAGGCTCTGCTGGGGACGCCGGCACTGTGAAGACGCTGTAATTTAAAGAGAGGATGGGTAAGCTTATCTTCCTAAGGCCCACAGCCAAATAAAGAAATAGACACAAGCGGCAGCAATGAATCACAGTCTTTGGGAAAAACAGAGGAGAAAAAAAACGCAGCGTGAATGGAGGTTATGTGCTCCGGATCACTTATTATTCATAGATTTTGATGTTAAGACAGTGAACGTCACCGCAAATGTAGCCCGAAAGGTCAACTGCCACTACACACAGATGTCTTTATGCCGCTGAAATACAAAGCCTCCATTGAGTTGTCAACAGGAACAGGTAAATAAGAAATGTTTGTCCTGCTATGACCAAGCTGCTGCAGAGCTGTGAGGGCAGATTTAGCCTTTGGTGGTATGGCTACACTAAAAATCCTCTTTAAGGGGTACAGTGAAAATTGGTATAGGTTCAGTTGGTTTTAAGTGGGACCTTCCATAACCGAGATTAGTCAGGCTGCAAGAAGTGGCCAGTGCGCCTTTGGTCAAAAGCCCAAATAAATGGAGAGGGATGTGTCTGGAAGGGCGTAAAAACGTACACCTGATCAGAATGTTAATGCATGCTGTGAGGAAAGCAGATATTTATAACCATCTGTCGTCCATCTATAGCTTCTTATCCAAAAAAAATAGTATTGTGTATATTATGAAGTAGAAGAAATGTGTGAAATCAAGGTAACTGTAAAAATAGGATTTATTTTGATGGAAAAACTTGCTGCCCCAGATTGATATAGGTACTGTATTGTAGGTAATGAAGAGTTGCTGACATTATATTTGGATCCAGACAGTGGTTCAAATCCAACCCATTACACTTTCTTTTCTTACCTGAAGGTTTTATTAAAATATGCCTGTATTACTTCAGGCTATCTTGCTAACACACAAATAAAACTGTCCATAACTCACAACAAGAATCCAGACTAAAAACATATTCCTTGTTCTTGATCATTTCTGAAAATATGATGAAAATAATATCTTTTATTGGAAGAAATATTCTCCTTGAAGCTTGTTTTGATATGTTTGTGTTTTCCACTGTCATTATATACATTTCTGGAGGTTTTTTTTTACTCTAACCCTCTGGAGATAAAAGGCGTTTGGAAGTGAATTGCAGCAACAACCAAAAAGTGCAAACTCACTTGAGCTGAAACTTAAAGCGCTTATTCTAATTGGCTCTCCAGATTTCGGTTTTCCGAGTTGTGCGTGCTCTGTTATAAATTGCAGTCATTAAGGAGACAATGTCCCAGTTCTGCTTTAAAGTTGAAGCTCTCCCCACAGCGGCGTGTTTGATAAATTGATCGCACGTCTTTTAATCTCACTGTTCTGCTTTTTGGGTCGTCCCTGGTGATTGCTCTGCTGATGGGGCGCTCTTTGCACAGCACTGTCCTTGTCACACAGCTCTGAGTTTACATCTGTGAGTCAGCTGCATGCTTCCCTGGGCACCACTCAACAATTGTAAACTGTTTTTCACTTGTTTATTGGAAACAGTGGGGATTGTCAGCCAGTTTCTCACCACACAGGCGCTGGCACACCTACCCAAATCTGAAATAGATTAGAGCTGTTGACAGTAGCTTCTCACGTGGTATTCTGTGACAATATTTGTGTAATTCCTTGTTGAACAAAAGCAATGTGTTTCATTAAACTTTTCTGCCCTACTGTTAAAGTGGTGTTATAATAAAAATCTAATAAGTTTGACTGGGGACCTGTTATGTGATGGCATAACAGTGAATTGTCTTAACAACAACTCAACAATTGGATTCTGCAAATGTGGCTATTAGTTCACTAACATGAAAAGTGTGAGGACTTCAAAAGCTAAAAAAAAAAAAAAGGCGTTGGCCCTATCTTGCTATGGTGAAGATAGAGCCCAGACCTACAAGTTTCAGGGGTAAATGCTCTATCCATTGAGCCACAAAGCCCTTATACTGTATGTTATATTGGCCAAGTGTCTACAATAAATATTTATTCCTTTAATGACCACTTGTGGCTAGAGTTAGCTTCATCTGGTGTGATACTGAATTATTTTAAACATTTCCTAAATCCAAACCAAACCATTCTTTGATTCTTGACCTGGAAATTAAAATCCAATCATTTGTTTTTGTGTTAAAGGCCCTATATTCTGCTTTTTTCAGGCTTTTTGAGCACCTTTGCATTTCACGTTTTATAGTTTAAAGGAATGTATATGTGCCTGTGTCTGACGCTAACAGATAGTGACAGCAATTTAAGCAATGAAAGCAAGTCTGTTGACAGTGTTTGTGCTTTAGAAATGCATAGGACCACTTCCTGCTTTCCTTTTTTTATCATATTTATTTATTTGCTCATGACTGTGTACATGGTATGGAGCACAAACACATTCATAAATAACAGACAAAGTAGTTTACACTGGAAAAGTAGTAGTACTTTTTCCCTTATATTGATATAAGGGAAGAACCCCTTTCAAGAAGACACCAAGCTTGCAAATAATTGTTGTTTTTTGAGACTGAAGTAACATTATACAAGCTTATACACTGATTTTGGCAAATATTTGTCTCTACATTTCCTCACCTCAGGATTTGTGCACTCAAATGAGGCATGAACTCCATCTCCCACACCATTATTATCACACATATTACAAGTTCTCTTTCCAGACCTTTATACCGACCAATAACTTTAGGAATTCTGGTGTTTTTAAGATTCTCACATAACATTCTCCAGCCACAAAGAATCACAAGCCAGTGTGCTGTTTGCACCAGCCCCAAGCCTGGATAAATAGTGAGGGTTGTGTCCAAATTCATAGGTGAAGGAGACAGATAATCTCTTGAAAATGCAAATGTTTAAGTTAATCTTCTAACAGACCAACTAACCAAAGCCGGTGAATACATAACCACCTAAGAAAAGACAATAATAATAGCAATGGTAATTATGCCATTTACAGTCACATATTCTTATCAAAAGTTATTAAATCTTGCTAATTAGTGTTGATAGTAATTAGTGTCAATATTTTAAAACATTAACTTTTTCCTGGTAATAAAGTCTAGGATATTGCAGGCATTCTTGAGCACTTCCGTTCAGCTGTGGCGATGTGATGCACCGTGTGGCTGGTGTTTCACATAATTTCATAAAGTAGCGTAATTGTGCAGTAATTAGTTATAATAAGCCGCTGGCAGGCTTGCATTATGACGCTCCAAAAATAGTCCAAATTATAACCCTGTGTGTGGCATGCCATCAATGATCAATTTCTTCATTTTCTCTGTGTCAGTGTATTTGGTCACTTCTCTTGTTTGTGCAGAGAATGGTGGCTGTAAGTTGATGAAATGTAGAGTTTCAACATCTCCCAGTAAAAAAACAAACAAACCATACTATTAGCTTTTCTTTTAGATGGTGTGGCGCTAAAACTGAAAAACCCTGCAGCACTGAATCCATTCCCACAGCAGGCTAACATGGATGTCAACTGGGCAAGTAAAGACTCAATTTACTGTTTGTTTAGGGGCACAGGGAGACAGACAGACACCCATACTGAGAGGAAAGATTATAGCAACCATTTGTTTTGACAAGAGGTCACCCACATTTATGTAACAGCCTTGACTTTTTAAAGCAACTGTTGTAATTGTGATTAGAAGAACATGGGTATTTTGAACACAGAGATCTGCTAAGCTGTAATGGTTCTTATCACATTCTGTTAGCACTACATTGTTTGGAAAGTACTTCTATAACACAGGGTTCATACACTTTTTACCAAGAATTTTACATGACTTTCATTTGTTAAATTTGTAAATTAGTCAGTTGAAGAAGAAAAAAATAAATAAATTCCTCCCCCAGAAATATATTATTCTACTAATTTTACTGACTTACACACCAGTGATTCAAAGATAATTATGCTATTTCAGATATAAACTAATCATCTGTGCTGTTTTAAAGCATTACCAAAACCAAAAGAGTCAAAGACCAGCAAAAAAAAAAAGAAAAAAAAAGTGAAAACAAGAAAAGCCCAAGAAGACAGCGTTTTTACTGAACACATATATTTACTGTATTCTAGTTCTTGCAGGATTTAACTAGTAATGACTGAATTTTACTCAGGCTGTTTAAATTTCCAAAATGTTACACCAAAATATAAAATTCCAAAACTTTTCCCAGACCTGGAAATTGCATTTTAAAATTCCATGACTTTTCCAGTTCATGACGAGAATGGGTAGGATTAGGAATGAGCACATCAGAAGGACAGCTCATGTGAGGGGGCAGCAAATCTAATTTCTCTTAATTGCACTCACAATAATACAGCTCACTGTTGGACCACACGTTGAAGGTTTGCTGTAATTAAGGTTGAAGAGCCATTTAGCAGCCCTCAGTAAAACAAGTAGAACATGAAGTCCAGTGTTTAGAGCACAGCAACTCCAGTTTGTTTTGGTCCCTTGCCATAAACATTTAAAAGAGAAAGCTTGACTGCTGATGTAGCTTATTATACATTTATGTCTTTTTAGAGAGCACAGTAACAGGGTAAAGATTTTTTTTTTACTTGACTTTTACAGTTGAAATGTATAAAAACAAACATTAAACGTCCATATTATGCATTTTGCAGGCTTTTTGAAATAGTTTTGGACACCTTTACATTAGTATTTCACATTTCACAACTTAAAATAATATTTATGTAAGGAAAATGTCTTATTTTGGAGAGCTGTTACTTTGACTTTGCAGAAAACCTTGGATTAGCTGTCTGTCTCCCCCTGCTGGCAACGCTGGGGACTGGACAGACCATACAATGTTGTTTTGTTTGTTTTTTTAGCATAGGCTAGCTACCAGATGTATATAAATGAGTTGACTGCTTCATAGTAACAGCACTTTAAGCACTGAAATGACCATAACATGCCCAGTGATGGTGTATGGGCTTTAGAAACGCTCAGGAGCACTTCTGGTTCCACGCGTCTATGTAGAGTCGTGAGACCAAGAGTTTACCAATTATTGAAAAAGGCAGTGCCTCAGCAAACTGCATTATTCAAACAAAATACTACTCCAGGTATGTTTTCGAGGTGGGATCAACATTATAACATTGTTAAAAACTCAAGAAAGTCAGTTTAACAGAATAGGGGACCTTTAAAGAATAAATTAGCCATGTTTAACAGTTAACACTACAAATATTTGCACCAAAACCACATTAGTATTAGCGCAGCAGCAGTTCTCTCTCTGAAAACTCAAACAACAGAAATCTCGAAATGCAACATTATTCAGTAATATCTTTCAATTTAATATTATTTTTCCCCCAAAATGTTATAAATCCAATTTAAGAAAAAAATCACAGTAAAATCTGCTTTTTACCAATCTTCAAAGTAATTGCTAGTTAACTCCGGAGCACATGTGGAGGAGGCCATTTATAGCTATGTTTTATAGTTCTTAGCTGCTGTGAGAAATCAGAAATCATGCCACTAACATTAAAGTCTAAAGGAAACCGTGTAATCATTTCATTTTGTGGCTTTGGCGTGCGAGGTGCTCAGCGGTGGTCAGTCAGTGGGAGGCTGCTAAGTGTCTGCTGCTAATGGTCCACCAGCAAAAGGAAACTACCAGGTGATTTTCTACTGCCATGAGCTGCAAGGAAATCTTTCTGCTCCATGAGCCAATTAGCATCTTTCATGTGGATGAATGGGCACCAACCTGGAAATGAACTGCACTCACTTTTATTAATAAACCAATAGAGCATTCCACTAGTGACGTAAGCAGCGTGCATATTATGTTGACAAAGTACTGTTTTATTCCACATTCATTTTTACAAGTGAGCAGAATAAAACATTAATTTACTTGGAAATAAGAAGCACCTGGATCTGGCTGTAATTTCCATTTCCCGAGTGTGTATGTGCTTTATTTAGGATTTCAGGGTTTGATGGATTAAATCTGAGCAAACATTCACTACTGTTTTGGTTTGCCACATCTCTATCTCTAGGTTTGTACAGTCTGCTGTGTCAAGCCCATAGGCGAAGAGAAGCAATGTAGCAGGAATGATGTGAAGTCAAGAAGAGTATGGTGTGTGTCCTCCCCATCCAAAGCCATCTGCTCATTTCTAGCCCTGTGAGTGGTAATATGAGTAAGCTTCTTAAGGGTTATGTGAAAGTTAGACAGGTAGTTTTGATTACTGATGTAAGTTTGAAATGTTTAAATATGCTAATTTGAAATGTGTCACAGAGTGGGAGGGTTCATGATAGTGATGGGAAAATGAAACTTTTCAACAAAACTGTATCGAAAGTGGTTCACTATTCAATGTTTCAGTCGTGTGCTTATCACATGACCCATGACGTGTGACGCTTCGTTTAACACACAACTGATTCAAAGGTTTCAAAAGTGAGTCCTGTGCACAGCTGCTTCCTCTGGACAGTCTGAACATGGCTTTACTAACGCAGATTTAGGAACAAAGAAAAGAAACAGGCCCAGTCTTACCACTGTGGAAAAAATATTTTCTTCTAAAAATCAAACTACAAGACACGATCAGTTCCTGTATTCAGCCTGTGTTCACAGCCACCACTACTGCACTCTAGCCCATATAAGAATAATATTATATTAATATTATCACGAGAATCAATCCCCAGTCTACTGCGCTGCTAACCAAATACTTTACCCAAGGGGCCAACTTACTTTGTGCACATCTCTTTCACTTGTTGGTAATCTAGTGCACACTGGATGTTTTTATTCATTCATATTATCTAATGATTTAGTTTTTGTTTTAAAAAAGTCTCCTACACTCTGCAGTAAAAAAATAAAAAAATAAAAATGAACAGTATTTTAATGTTTCATGATGATTGACGTGACTGCTACTGATAAAGGGGGACACTTTATTTAGGCCTACTTTGAAAGTAGCTTATTTAATAACTTTTGATAAACCTCATTTCCCTCAAAGGCTTCATTTAAACCAGCGCCAAAATGACCCAATATGTTGCTGCATGATCTCCAGCTCTACCATTTAACTGTGAGGGGACTCACGGGTTCAGTTCAGTACAGCGCAGCCTCACTAAACCAAACCTCTTCACACAGCGATGCTTCACCAGGCTTCAGCAACGTCACTCTCTGCAAACGACACAAGCCTTAATGAAATACTTCCTAGATTACTCGACACATGCTTCAAAGCGTCGGCACAGTACGACCCATCACTATTTCATGCAATATAGCTGCTCTGTTAGCATTAACCCTTATATGCATTTTATATGTAAAAGTACCGGTATCTGACTTCAGTGGACATTAATATGTTTTTTTATACACTAAACATGTCTCTGTATTTTGTACCATTTCAGTTTCACACTTTTGTGCATTAAATCCTGTTCCAAATACAACACGTGCCTGTTCCTTGGAGGAAGTGATGCAAAAGAGAGTTAAGCTGGTTGTGAATCTCAATATAGGGCATGGGTCACATTGAGTGTAACATTACAGTTTAAAATATGTTATGACCTCAAGTGGATGGTGAGCCGAGTGCCACTGATCTCTGTGAGTGGAGTTTGAATGTTTGTCTAGGGCTAGATACCGGACAACAATACCTTCGTGGTACCGACCGAAAAGCTCCGGTACCTGGTGGTATTGTAAAACTAATTTTCTTTCGGCACCAAGTTTTGATACCTGGCAGGTCCAGAGACAGCGCTACAAACAGCTACACAACAGCTGTGCCGTTTTGAGCTGAGTTTTCCACCTAAGCACCGGTTGTGACAGAGACAGGATATAATTTAGCTCCAGAGCACAGGAGACAGACCTGAAGACCCACATGAGAGTTTTTATTCACTCAAAAACGCTGGAGCTACCGCTAACCCGTTGTTCAAAGCAGACACATGACACATGACCATGAGCGTGGCCTTTACTGCGCATGGAGCTCTGATGTGTTCTTGTCTCTGACTAAGGCCACACTTTGCTTACAATCTGAAAAAGACACAGGCTGCAGAGTGTGTCTCTGTGAAAGACCGTGGCACCGTGAACACCAGCTGTTTGTCCAAACTAGAAAAAGTTGTCAAAGATCACCTATTGAAAGGGCGCTCACTCTGCATCTGACTATCGCTAACTGCAAATATAATAATCCTTCAAAGTACAGGCATCTCACTCTGCCTATTTTTAAAAACCAATACATTTTTACAGCTTTTACCATGATTTTCAACTTATTTATCAACTCAGAACTAATTTATAACACTATTACTCCTTAATACCTACAAGTTAGTGTTTTGGGAAAATAAAAAGTAGGGGTGTAACAATACGTTTTTGCAACGATATGATATGTATCAATTAGAAGTGTTTCGATACGATTCAAGAACAATATTGGCTAATTTGGAACAATACGATTCGATACGATTCAGCAACTTCATTTTGATAATTGATACAGCAAGTTTTTGCCAAAAATCATAAAAGTTTACTCTCAAATATAGCACCACGGCTGGGGTTGATTATTTCCAGCAGACAGAGAGTGAAGAAAAGCTGAATATACCATTTTATTTAATTAAAAACACAAAATTTATCTCCAAAAGCCATATCTGATTTTATTTTAACATACAAATTTCTAATTTTGATATTTCCGATATTATTGATCGATACTTCCTGTGTATCAATATTCACTTCCTAGAAAATGATACGATTTGATACAAGGTCATGTGTATCAATGTAGTTGTATCATAGGGGAAAAAAATGATGCAGTTACTGTATCGTTACACACCTGGTCATGGTCATAGAAGATGAATTAAAATAGTGTAAGTATCAGAAATAGTAGTAGTAACATTCAGATACCAGTATCGAAACCCAGGTATCGTTTAAGTACTGGGATAGAAAAAATTTGAATAGTCCCAGCCCTGTGTTAGTGTCTTCAGGTACTGTCCAAAAACATGCAGTTGTAGGCCAAAGGGTGACTCTAAACTGCTAATATAAATGTGAGAGTGAAAGGTTGTCTGCCAGTGTATGTCTTGAAGTGGTACTGTAAGGTAAAAGCTTCATATATGACTGCTTTATCTGACCTGTGCAGTATAATCCAACTTTTTAAGAAATAGTCCATCTGTGCATAGATGTCTTTCACTTTTTCTCCTACCTAGAGTTGATTGCTGGTGCCAAAAAAACAAAAAAACAAAACAAAACAAAAAACATTCAGCCATACTATGTGCCAGTACCTGTGTAAATGTGTGGTTGTGGAAGGGCATCCAGAGCAAAAACAATGTCAAATTACCCATAAGAATGATTCAGTGTGAAGAAAAGAGAAGCCAAATGGGACTAGCTATTATGGTGAGGTGAAATCTGTCATCTTTTATTGAGCGGCCTTCCTCCGCATAGCTTTTTCAGTTTGTGGCCCTCAATGAAAAAAAGTTTAGACATCTGCAGTGGAGGTTTAAATGCTCCTTTTACAGACTCAAACTTTCCTTATCTGCCCCACATCTCACCACCAAATACTGCTAAATTTGAATCTTACATCAATTCTCCATGGTGACATTAGTGTGTAGCAGGTTTAAAACCCCACTAAGGGCTATTCACAATGTTTTATTTCTTACCTCAGTAGTGCAATTGTGCCGGCATACGTCCATGTGCACACATCTTTTATTATTGAGGGCCCTTGAACATTGCACTAGTGTCTCTTTATGACCGTCATTGCAACAGCAGCAAAGCCACAAACCGGGTATGTACTTTGGAATATCTATAGATCATTTATGTAGCAGGCATTTTCACAGAAAGTCCAATAATTTATTTAAAAAATATGAGGAGTCCTTAGTTACACTCTGCCAGTGTCCTTGTAATAAAAGCGAATGATTTTCAGAGAGAAAAATTAGCCCTTGGGTTTAAATACACCTTTAAAATACTTGTTTTTCAACTGCAACTACAAGAACTGCTTGTAAGAACTGAGAAAAAAATGGTGGCATGAGATTAATAGACTAGCAGTAGAAGAAGTGTGGAAAATAATCTCATCATTTTGCAATAATATAGGCAGTGCATTTTAGTGAGGTGGGAAAAGTGCAGATTTTTTCATTTTTAATTTTTGTTATGAATATTTCAAGAAAGGTCAGTAATGAGCCAAGATCAAAATAATGAATTTAGATTATCTCGATCCAGGAGTGTTTTAAGGGATTCTGTACCATTTTCAGATACAAACCAAAGATACTAACTTCAACTCACTAAAAGAACAAATGATTAGTTTTAGTATATTCTTTGTGAGATATGAGGGACTTGTGGCTCAATGGAAAGGGCTTTTTCCTGTGAACTAGCAGATCCTTGAGTTTGAGTCCAGGTCTGGGCACTATATCATTACCATTGCGAGATAGGACCAGTGCCTTTGCAGAGATCTATACTTTTCAAGTGCTTCTAGAATTTAGATTTTTCTTTCTTTTTTTTTTTTTGCAATTTTGTGTTTATGTCTACATTGGTACACCTTTCTCTGTTCTTAACCTTTCTTTAAAAGACTTCTGCACAGTATTGTTTATAGTACATACACTTATTGTGAGATTATGAGCACATAGACAATGTGTTCGTGTACTTGCAGGGGGCAGTGTCAAGTGTCAAGCAGTTTTCCCAGAGAAAGGCCTGTCTGAACAGACCAGTAGATAATTAGTGGACAATAGCCAGTTACACTCTCGCCGAGAGCACACTTTCCTGGAGGATTGTACTTCCAAAAGCAAATTATTCTCTTTTTTTCCCTCCTTCACCTACTTGAGTACATTTATTCTCCTCTTGCTAGAGACATAGACTAATACACAAAGAGAAAACTGAGAAAAGTGTTAATTTTCTTCATATAAAGCAGACACATTTTTTGCAACCAGTTCTGGCATCAATGTCAATCCAATCTTCATTATCCACTCATGCTTCTACAATAAAAACATTAACAGAGTCCACAACATATTCCTTTTCTATGAATACCCTGGCTGGCTCTTTTCCAGTCGACATGATGCAGTTTTTTTGGACAAAGGAGTTACTTTTAGGTTGTTAGGCAAACTGTGCTTTCAGTTGCTCTAAAAGGAAAGGGAAAAAAGCGTGTCTAAATTTAATCCACTTACAAAAAAAGACACTTTGCCTCACAAAACACAGGGTTGCTGGTCTATCAATGCAATTACCAAGAACTCGAGTGCTTGTTGGATTAAGTGTGGGCTTTTAACAGTTTATTCTGGATCTTAAACATAGGTTACCAGCATGTTTGAGGTAGACTGTTTTGTCTGCTTTTACAATTCAGGTGCATTAAAAAGGTTTCAGATTAGCAGTATTTTTATGTATATATATATTTTTTACAGCATGTAGCTTAAAGATACAAAGTTAAAGTGAGTTTTCTCTGGGTACTCTGGCTTCCCCCCACCATTTACCCAGAGGTCAGAGGTCTGTGTTCTCCGAATGTTCCTAGTTTAGCAAGACAACTAGTACCAGTCTGTCACAAATTGTAGATATTTCCTGGTATAAAGTACATTTTCTCTGCAGCAGTACAGCTTCAAAACGTTACTCGGAGTGACAAGCTGATCTGCCGACACCACGGGCGACTGTGACATGTTTGATGACCATAAAGGGAGGGAATATGGCACTGACTTTAGTTGGTGACCACTGCTTCATCTGTGCTTTGAAAGGACAGCAAAGACAGCTTTTATTCACTCATAAACAAACGTCTGTGCCAGCTTTGGCCACAACAAACCGCATCAACACCACTATCTTTGTGTCCAGGCTGCAAACCCTGGTAGTTTGGCTCCGGATAAAGCTTCTATTATGGTTGCTTTTCTTACTCCACTGGCTGCTCTTAAACATGCCTAATACTGCTGGCATTTGGGAATGTTCCAATGACCTTTTACTTTTAGTGTTGCATTATGTTTATTTTGTATCAACTAGTGAGTAAAAAGAAAACAAGCAATCTAAAGGTTAATCAAAAGGCCAGGTGCAGTTGGACTCCGGGTGGCTTTTTTCACACGCCCCACAGGGACAAAAACGCCTTACAAGATTTATCAGTATGCCATTTGATACAAGAGTTTTATGTGAAAAAATCTGAACTGTGAGCGGCCTCCCTTCTCCACCGAGTGCAACTGAGACAAAAGCGCTCTGCAGCAGATTCCCTGCCGCTCAAAATGAGGAGTCAGATTATGATTAGAAGTCAAATGAGATTTCACACAGGCAGAATGAGCTCAATTACCTGCTTTAATAGAACTCAGGGCCGGTGATGGGAAGTGGGGAGGAGATGGATTATGCCTGGCCTTTGGCAGTTGTGTGGCAAGTCATCAAAAGTGGCGCCCAAAGCAGGGATCACAGTGGCTTTTTGAATAAAAGGTGTGTAGGTCTTTTGTGATGTATGTTACCACACAAGTACAGGAAGCTACTCAGAAATACAATAGTTATAGTACAAGGATAAATCACATAGAAAGCGGGCATGATCTCATGAATCGTCTGTGATCCACTTCAGTTTGATAAGTAATGCTCATTCATTTAAAGATGCCTTCTGTGAACTTAATAAAACTGAATGACATTACACTGAAAAACACTGAGGGAGGAACCAACCGCCCACTGTAAAAGTAGACATTTGTCAAAATGGCACCTTAGTAATACCTCAACATCCGATCATGTCACAATGTGAGATTATTGCGCTGCTTTATCTTTAACCTGCCTGTTTGTTTACATTTTTTTTTTCTTGTAGCTTTGTAAATATGCAAATTTTCAAATTTTAAACGAGTGATTTTAAGTGCAACTGAGCTACTGTGACTAAGTGATTTCCTTTGTGGATCATTAAAGTCTGTCTCAGTCTAATTTCAGTGTGTATCTGAAACACTGTCTGGATCCAAGAATTTGAAAAAATATTCTGTACCATTGTGAGATAGGGCCAAAGATGCAAACTCCTGCAGCATTAAACGAACAAAGTGATACATTTTGCAAATGGCTAAACGATTTACTTCTCAAAAAAAAACAAAAAAAAACGTCTTGGTGTAGTTCGTTCTCATAGAGCTTATAGCAATAGAAAATTGTAGATGCAGTATTTCCTGTACTGTAATAAACCATATTTTTTCCACAGCAGGATAGCTTTAAAATGTCATTTTGAGCTACAATCCAATATGCAGACACTGTGGGTGACTGTGACATGTATCAAGTATGCGGTGTCTTTGTTATCAAAGTTTCAGTCGTAACCCTCAGACTTCCCACTTTTATCACAGTATATTTATAACTGTGATGCCTAGTACAGTAACTGATGATATAGTGAGACCAAATGACTCTAGGTTCGTACTTATGGACTTTTAAACACCTTTAGACTTTATTCACAGTGAAATATTGCCCTCTTACTTATGTTTTTATTGCATCAATTTGGCTATAATAAGTTCTGAATCCTGACTGGACAGCTGCCAAATGCAAACTTCTATGCACTGTCCTTTTTCACTACAAATCATCCAACCTTTTATTGCATATTAATTGCTAGAATAAAAATCCTGCCTGCACTGAGTCTGCTGAGTCCACAGATCTTAGGACTTGTCTAGTACCTAGCACATGTGTTTATGTATACAGTATATGTGCTGTTGTTATCAGCACACACCTTTGATTGTTGACAGGAAATTGCTGCAGTCCTAACATTTTGAAATAATGAATTTTGAAATAATTGTATATTTGTGGATGGATAAATGGACAGTGTTCCTGCCTTTCAGCAAGTAGGTTGTAGGTTTGATCCTCAGGCCAGATGACTCAACATCAGGATCACATTGTACTGTTGTATCACATACAAACTCAAGACTCTGTGCTAAAATCATTTTTGGGACAGTTGGGACAATCCCATATCCCTGACAGTACCAACTTTTTTGGGATGCCTGGTCACTCTTCTGTCAGTGTATGTCTCTGTCAGCTCTGCAACTAACTGGCCATTGTCTGTCTTGTTGCAGGGATAGGCTCCTAACAGCTGTGCCCACTGAACAAAGAAGAATGAATACATTAATGAACCTTTTATTTTAGCAATTTTAGAACAAGACATTTATTGTGGAGTTTATAATTAAAACCCTGTTATTATGCAGTATGCTTTATTGTTTCTATGTAAATCGATGAAACCTGGTTGTACCATACTTAAGTTTATGCAGACACATAAAACTGACTGACATTTCTGCCAATTTTTTTTACTTTTGCAGAAGAAAAGGGTAAGGGTCGTGGGGGGTTTCTGGAGATGGTTTATGTGCGATGCCAAAAGCATCTTCTGCTCAGCTTTTTCTGCAGTTGGTTTAGGTCATCTGCTGTCTGCTGCCTCACTGTCCTGTAGTGCTTTCCTCAGATGCTCTCTCTCCATCAGGGCACAGGTCTTCTCTGCCTCTGTGCCCCTTAAGACCACTGTCGGCTCCTCTGCCTGCTTTAGGGATATCTCGTTCATGTAACATACAAGTTTCTTAATGTTTTCCCTGGAGGTGGCCTGTCGGAGCATGTCCTTCTCCTCTTGCTTCCTCTGCAGATTTTGTTTGAGTTGACTGTAGGCCTGGACCTGTTCTCTCAGATTGACCTTCAACTTCTCAGTGGACATGTATGTATCCTGTAGCTGATTCTTGCTGTGAGTCTCCATGGCCTTTGTGGACTTTTGTTCCATCTTCAGCTGTTCCCGAAGTCCGTGAATGGTTCTTAGCTGTGTTTGAATATTGCCATTCAACTTCTCGATGGTCATTCTAGCATCTGCCATTCTTTCTCTTTCATTCTCTACTTTAACCTGGATCTGCTGCTGGAGTGTGACTTCTGTTTCTTGGAGAACTACTGTTGTCTCCTTTAGCTGGGCAGTGGTTCCTCTGGGCTGGGCAAGCTTCTCCTCGACATTTAGGCTCTGCTGTAGTTGCTTGTTCTTGTTAATTTGCTTTTGGAGATCAGCCTCTTCCTTCTCAGCTTTGAGCTTTGCCTCCTCCAGATCCTTCTTACTAACACCCTGGATAGCCTCTTTCTCCTTCATTTCCTTTTTTAACTGTTCCTCAAGTCCATTTTTGGCATCAAGCTGGTCTTGAAGGTTCTTCCTGAGTTTCTCAATAACTTTTTCTGCATTGTCCAGATTTTTCTTACCAGCAGCCTGGACCACTTTTTTCTCCTCTCTTTCCTTTTTCACCCGTTCCTTAAGGCTGTAGTTGGTATCGATCTGGTCTTGAAGCTTGGATCTCAGCTTATTAAAGCTCACGTTATCATCTGACATGTTTTTGTTTCTTATTGACCAGGATCTGTTGTTTGAGATCATCCTGTGTCTCTTGAAAAACTTGTTTTTTTCTTCTTTGAGCTGGGCTTTGAGCTCTCTGTGCCAGTTTAGCTTCTCCTCCCAACTTACAATCTGCTCCAGTGGCTTGTTTTTGTCAACTTGTATTTGCAGTTCAGTCTCTGCCTTCTGAGCAGCAGATTTTGCTTCTTCTAGCTGCTGTTTCAGCTCCTGGACCATTTGGGTCTCCTCAGATGGTGTTGGTGCCTGAGCTCCTTCTGCTGGTGAGGGACAGAGCTCGGCCTCGAGGTGAAACTCCTCCTTGTTCATCATCTTGCAGCGTGTACTCGTCCCAGGACTTCATGTTTGGTTTTGTCTCTGCTACTCTGTTGTACGTGCGTCTTCGTCTGAATCAGTGATGAGCCTGAAATCTTTACCACTGTGAGATGGGACCAATGCTTTGGCAGAGGTCTGTGCATATAATTTATTATTAATTCCTTACCATTGCCCAAGTAGGCTTAAATAAATGCAGTATTAAAGCATTCTGAACATTTCTTTGACTTTTATATTATAGCCTATGGTGGCAATGCCTATCAATCAGTAGAATTTACATTAAATAAAATAAATTGATAAACAGGGTCAAGATAATATGCTAAGACTAGTATTATTGGTAGTTGAAGTAGGGCTGTGTAATATGGCTAAAAAAGAAAATCTTCATTTGTTTTACAATTTTAAAAGATTTTTTTTTTGTCTGACATATAAGCTCTTTAAATGGAGTTTTTTTTTTAATATTGCAAAGCTTACTTTACATTGCATTACTCTCACAGTTTTATTATAATGTTCTATATTTCACCTTGAATCTTGTTATATTGGTAATGAGACAGTGAATAAATGTTCTCTGAGGTTGATGGCACATCTATATTTATATCTTGGGGAACACCTCTTTTATCTAAATCTACTGTATCTCGACCAATGAAAAACGTTTTCCATAATACATTAGTATCGTTGTCAAATTAAATAATTTATGGAATGGACTTTATGGTCCCTTAGGAGTATTATGTAAATGATATAACTATTCACATTAAGTAGTGGTGTGGGAATAATTTCATATAATTTCACATTTGAAAAAAAAAGAAAAGCTTGGGGCTTTAGATTAATATACTGTATTTTCATAATGTGCAGTGCTATAGCAAGAGGAGTGAGTAGCCAGAAGACTCTTTTGAATGGGTTGTCCTTTTCTTAAATCTGATCATGTAAAAAGCAGAACATATATCTTTCCTTCACTCCATGACGAATATTATCAGTTCCATAAATATACTGCACAATCACTAAGCCCAACATTAAACCCTGGCTAAAAGACCAAGAAAATCCTCAGGAATTTCACCAAATTTCAGCACGTCCGAATCTGCCCTTTATGTCTATTTCTAGAAGTAAACTCAATCATTCGGCCTGGACGCCCATCACTGCGCCACGGAAGATACGAGATTTGAGACGGCGCATGATAGAGAGGTCCACTGAGCGAGAAAAGGCCATCCATCATGTGTTACTGCAGACTTAAAAGCACAGCACTTTGTAAACGCTGGCAACATGTCGAGGAGCTGGAGGCAGACTCGAGCTGCTCTTGGCCCAGTTCTGGAGTTCACAGATGCTCTTTCAGGTGAGCAGATTGCAAAGGGTTTTTAAATACAACTCGGCCTCAGACATGGATGCCAACGCTTCAATTCAACCACCATACAAGCCTGTGAAAGGGTTTGTTATCACACTTAGCCTTGAGTCAAAATGACAAAAGAAACAAAAAAAAAGTCAGAATTAAGTCGATATACAAACAACAGCAAGAGAAGCCATGATGACAGTGACAGTGCAACTCCGTGGCTTTGGTTCTGGTCGAGTACAGAGCATTTATGTATTTATATAAACTGTATGTGCTGTTCTCAACAACATACTTACATACGTAGTAGTAGTAGTAGTAGTAGTAGTAGTAGTAGTAGTAGTAGTGTAGACTGCCCTCCTGCAGTATAGTGCCCAGACCTGGACACAAAGATCTTCTAGTTCAGGGGTAAATGCTCTTTCCAGTGAGCCACAAAACCCTTTTATGTCACAATGATATAAAACAGGGCTATTCAAAAGACAGCCCGGGGCCCATCAGTCAAGTTGGACCGGCCCTTGGCCCATCTATCCATGAGTAATAAATCAATAATTTAATAGCCATTAAACTGTATTTCTGACACGTTGCGGCCCTAAATCCAGCAGGGAAATGTCCGGCCCACAGACCAATAACCTTCAGAAAATGTGTCCAATAGGAATATATCTGATCAGCCCTGGTATAGAATCTACTAAAACTAATCATTTGTTCTTTTAGTGAGTGAAGTTTGTATCTTATGTGCGTATCTCAAAATGGGTCAGAATTCCTTAAAATACTCATGAATATAAAAAGTGATCTGGATTCACAGCAAAATGAATCATTAATTTGTCCTTGGGCCATTACTGAACTTTCCAGAAATTTCCATAACAAAAAAACAAAAAAAAAAAAATGCTGAAATGGTCAGTGTCAGTGTGTCTACGCTGACACATGAAACTAAGAAGTGCTCCTGTGCTCGTTCTGATAAAACCTTTTGAGTAAAGTACTGTGATACTGTACTGTATATTTCCTTATCGTCAGAGAAATGCTGAAGCCCAATATTTTAACTCCAACAACTCTAACCACCAATCTAATTGGCATTTTTAGAATAAAGGAAATGTATTTAACGATTGATACACCAAGGAATATTACTATTGCTTTTGCCATCAAAGTTAAGATATGAGAATAATTTTCATTCACACTCACATAAGTAAAAAACTTAGAAAGGCCATTATTTCATATATTTCAAGCATATAATCTTTTAATTGTGATGATTATAGCTTACTTAATCAAAACCAAAATACTGTATCCTGTGAAATTAAAGTATAATAATCATAATATTAACAATTAGAATAAATGCATTCTTGAACTGTATCTCTAGGTGTGTAGTGAAGGTACATGGTAATGGAAGAATGAAGTCGATAAGACAATAGCTACAGGAGGAGCCATGACGGCAGTGACAGAGCAGCTCAGGGCCCCTCAGCGGCTCCTGTTCTGGCAGTAGACTCTGGATGGAGCAGGTGACGATAAGTCTTTTGGCAGCTATTTCAAGAAAAAAAAACACAAGACTTGGGAGCCGCCAAGACTCCTGTGACTGAGAGAGAGATCAAGAGCTGCTTGATGATACCTGAGGTGGACAGTGACATAAATCCACTCAACTGGTGAAAAACACAAGAAGAAATATTCCCCTGACGACGGAGAGTAGCACACACAGAAGAATGCGATGTGCGTCCAAGCCTCGAGCGGCACTTGAGAGAGCTAGGGCTCTCCACAACCACGAGAAATGTTCCAGCATCTCGCACTGCCGCTCTGAAAACTTGTGTCTGACACATGGAGCCCACAAGTCCAGGCTCACTGAAGCACACGCATTTATTTAGCTTATATCCACACAAAAAAAAAAAAAATGATACAACCAGAGAATATTTGATTGGAAACCAAGCTCAACATTAATTTTGCAACTTTAGGCTTTAAGCTAAGTTGCTAAAACAATGTAGACTAATTAAAGGTCTTAAATCTGCAATGCCATAGTTCCAACTTGCTCCAGGGATAAAAATAAAGCAAGGTTAAGTTGTGTAGATGCTGCAGTTTTGCATTGAAAACACCTTAAATAAGTAGCAATATGTAATCTAATGTATTCTAAAACCATATGCAATTATTTAAAAAGTAAAAGTAAAACTGTTTATTGCACATTAACACTGGAATACAGGACCATATCAGTAAATTATTATATTTTATCATTTTCAGTTCAGTTTAACAAAAACAAAAAAACAAAACAAACAAAAAAAAAAACATATTATTTAGATTCAGGCATGTATTCATTGCAATTGTGATGTCTTGTATTTGTCCAGCGTTGAATAAGCTCAAAATCTGTTTTAAAAGTCATTCTGTTGTTCTTCCACATTTGTGATTACAATGAGATAATGAGCTACAACATTGATTCTCAAACTTTTCATACCAACTCCCACACAATAAATATTAGGCTTTCCAAGTACCATCTTTAATATACAAATCTCTTTACAATTGAAAAAATAAATAAATAAAAAATCCATAAGCAAATGAACAGACTAATATGTAGAAATGATTACATAACTGGGAGCAGATATTGAAGGTTTTATGTTCGCTGTAGCAGAGCCTCATCAGTGTTGATCCCACAGCACACATTCACCTTTGGATGATCTCAGTGAAGTTCCTGAGTCACATGAAGCTGTTCTGAGCCCAGATTCTCATGTTATTTGTGTTCAGTTTCCCTGAAACATCAAAGGTTGCCTCATCACTAAAACAAACTCAGGTGAGGAACATTTCATCCTCAGAAATTCGTTCCAGTTTGTTAACTGCAAACTCTTTTGGTCTTGGTTTATCATTTGGCTCGAGTGCAGGCTGTAAGAGTTGCACTTTGTAAGCAAAGTACAATCACAAGTTCACTTTGTGCACTGTTGAATGTGGAGCTGTAACTGTCTGGCAGCAGTACGTATGTGATTCAAAACTTTGATAACCACTGAGTACAGAGAACAAACCTGATTAATATATCTCGCTGCCTTTGTAATATATTCTTTTAAATTGTAAAACTTTATGGGCACCCTGTACTGCAATGAGGACTAACTAAATCTGGACTAAACCAAGGGATAAAATACAGATTAAAGAAACGTTTATTACTAAATAAGGACAAAACAGGAACTTCAGATTTAAGCACCAACCAGAGCAGCACTAGAAGATCAATAAGCTTATCTGGCTCTATATTAAACTAAACCAGGGTCTGAAATGCAAAAGACTCATGAGTACCACAGGTTGAAAACCACTGAGCTATAATGTTATAAAGTATTTCCTTGTGGCTTTTCACTATAAGGAATCATTTGCCTCCTAGTGTGCAGTGTTTTCATATTGATTTGGCATAGGATTTGCATTGGATGCCCTTCTTGACACAACCCTCTTCATTTATCTGGGCTTTGGACCAGCACAAAAGCTACACATATACATTATTGTAAGATATAAAACATGAAATACTAATGCAAAAACCCTGAAAAAAGCCCACTATAGGATCTTATAACACAAGTTTTCTGAAATATTTGTCCTGTGTTGGAAAAAAAAAACAAATAACAAAACAAAAAAAAAAAAACCTTTGAAAGCCATAGCCAAGTGTTCTTTCATTAGGCAGTGCCAACATTTTTCTTTCCTGCTGTAATTACAAGTAAAGCTGGGCAGCTTATTATGCTATTATGTCTTTTTTTTAAGATTCCAATTAATTTAAAGATTGAATTTGTGATGTGTGCAGCTGTTCTGACCATATGCTCAGGTGGGCTCATTAACCACCGTATAGAATGGCGTAAATTGCTTTAAAATTGCCAAGGTGTGGTTTTCTAACACTTTTTTTTATTTTTTTATAAAAGTGACATTTAGTTCTTAAAGCGTCCTAACAGCTTGCAGTCAGTGTTCTCCACAGCACAGCACTGATTAAGAGTAAAGGTAAACACAGTGGCGCTAACTTGACTGTTTAAATGTCAGTCTGCCTCACCCTACACTTATCCGAGTGTGTGAGCAGTGCGCCCACTTAGAAAGTAAGAACATTGATTTTTTTTTCTCCTCAGATAACAAGGCTTGACCGACTTGGGTGCTTGCCTGAGTTCGATTGCTTCCTCTCTCTCGGCTGGTTGTCTGCGCAGATCCCAACCTTAAACAGAAAAAAATCTAAATGTCTCTTACTAAGTTTGTGTAAGTCGTAAGAGAGTGGCACTTGCTGTTGGGTATAGCTGAAAATACTTCTAAGTAGAGGGAAGTAACCACAGTAGATTTTCTTAGTATAGTGTAAAATCTTTCATATATTTTTGAAGCATTCCTTTTTTACTTGAGAAGAGGAAAAATCGTACTTTTTAAAATGTCTAAATGAGTAAAAGTATATTTTTTTAATGGTAAAGTTGGTATTATTAGAAGTTAGAGTTGTAGTAATGGTAATAGTAGTTTGTAGTGGAAGTAGTAGTTGCAGTAGAAGTAGTTAGTATTGGTATTAGCGGAAGAAGTAGAAGTAGTAGTAGCAGTAGTAGCAATGGTAGTAGTAGTTCTAGTAGCAGCCATTTTAGCAGTAATAGTAGTAGTGATGGTGTATTAGTGGTAGAATGTACTTTAAGTTATTTTGCGGTAAGAGTACTGTTTCTTTAAAGTTTAAGTACTTCTTCCCCTTCTGTACTCAAGCAAGAGTATTGTTACTTCAAAATAATATTACTTAAGTACAAATAAGAAGTAGTCATCAAAAAATAAGAGTAAAAATACACACTAGTACAGAGTAACAGTTTGAGTATAACTTTTTAGTATTGAGGTATTGTTCTTCAACATAATATAACTCAAATAGAAGTAAAAATATGTATGTAAAAATAAAACTACCCTTAGAAGTACAATTTATTCCAAAAATGTTAGTGAAGTAAATGCAGCTCTCTGTGACTGACAGTGTTCAGTACTTCTGTATGGATGGCTGATTAATATCAAACTGTCTGAGGACATGGTGGATCCTCAATCAGGGACAAAAAAAAACTTAAGACGATGAATATCTGCTGCAATCAGGGTGAGCTGTGATTGATTAAATGTAGAGTTTTACAAGCACAGAAGATTTTAGACATTTTTCACAGTGGCACTCGGAGGAGAGCGGTGACAGCTGGGAATTTTCTTCAAGACAAGATTTCAAGGAATAGCAGCGCTGTGTGACATGTTGTTTTTGGAGAGTATGCCAGATTTTCCAAACAGAAACAGAAATTGGGGCCTGAACCTGAATTCATTATTTTTTCTGAACCTGAAGGCATGACAAATGAAGCGACAGTTGATGAGACAAGACTCCTCTGAATGGCCTCTTGAGGAGAGACTGGAGCTGTTTATTTTGCTACCGCTGCACATTTGCTTTTCATAAAATTGATATATGACAACATGACAATCTTGATTTGGTTATAAATGAGCAGATTGTTTATTAAAATTAGAGGAGACATCAGGATTGACTTGGTGGGTTGGTGCTGGTCTGCTGGATGACTTAGTGAGGGGGGTTCTTTAAGTTTAATGGGCTATGTTGTGAATATCAGTTAGGCAAACCATAAAAATACATTTAAGTGGCTTTTATTCATATTTTAAGCCAATCTTGGTCACTTATAAAACACCATTACGTAAAGAAACAGATTATGAGACTAGCAGATGGCAGCAGACTACAGAGCTGAACATAAACACTGAAAAAGAGCATTTTATTTCCTTAAATCTTTTGTATGATGCCATTTTAATACACAATGAAAAATAGTTGTTAAGAATCAGTGGAAACCGAGCTGTAAACTATTATATGAATAAATGAATAAGAGCGGACTGGATGTAGAGGGCTTGTTGATTGGTCAGTGCTTCCTGGAGTTGGGCGGGGCTTTGTGGGAGAGGCGGAGCTTTGTGGAGCCTCAGAAACTCCACACCAGAGACTGTGGGATTACTTAAACATGTAATTGATCAGTTTTGCACCTTTAAGGACTCTAACTAATCTAACTTTTAAACTTGGTCTGAAAGATTTGCGGGAAAAATCAAATAGTGTTCTTAAACAAATTTTGCAGTTGGAGATTGTTATGCAGTTATTTTCTTTTCTGCATTTATCCATAACCACAACAAAAAATAACTTTGACCAACTCTACGCCCAGCCACTGTTGTAGGCCAATGTATATGGATGTCATATTTTTATTGAGCTCTTTTAATCACAGTACTATGGGAGACTTGCTTTGAACATCAAGCCTTATAAACATGTATTAATTATCACAACAACTGTGACTGTTCAGACCTACTTCAAGCGTATGATTTCCAAGTCAATACAGTAGTCAGTGGTGTTTGAGGAACTTCATAAAGTATGCCTGAAGTCATGTAAAAGAGAGGGTGAAATACAGCATTAAACTATGCATTCTATCTAAAGATATTGCATAAGGCCCAGTCTCTCGATGTCTCCCACATCTCCTGGTGTCCCTGGAGAGAACCAGGCACACCGAGAGTCGATAGCAGATTGCCTAACAACCACAGCTGAGCAGTGTCATCTGTCTATTTCCTAGCTTGTCCAGCACTGAAACCCTCTGCCAGTTTCTTTAGCTTATAAATAATAGAAAGCCTTGTGAATTGGGAATACATGCTCAAAAAGCCACACTGTTTTGGCTCAGCAAAGTTATCATTGTCATTACACATTAATGAAGAGCAGGGCTCATAACCTGCCATTCTTTGAAAGTGATTTTATTTTTTAATGAGCGTTTGCCGGCTTTTTTGACATGCTCTCTCTGTGAGATTTATTTCTGTGCTTCTGAAATGACTGTAAGCTTCAGTTATAAAGAGCTTGATATCACTATAAAAGAATGGCTTACAATGGGCTTTTTTTTTTTAATAACCCAAAGTTTCAAAGAAAAGACAGAGGATACAGTTGAGTTCAAACTGTGTCATGCTACACGACCTTACTGGCATGGCTAAAATGATTGCCATTTTTAGAATTTTGTATTCCTTTCATTAAATGAGCTAAAGGGGTTATGTTTTTGCTGGTGTTGGTTTATTTGTGCTTGTGTTATTTGTCATCATACATACAAGCTGTAGATGGACAGGTGAGCTGGGCCAACCTGACCCACAGGGAGAACATGCAAAGCCCACTCCCGTCTGCTAATCACTCACAGGGCCTCCATGAGTGCTAGTAGGTTTAACACTGGATGCCCTTCCCTACACAACCCTTTCTGTTTTTCCAGGCTTTGCTCTGACTGGATTAGCAAAATAGCTCTGTAATCCTTTTGTCAGATTTTGATTACACTTTCATGAAACCCATCAAACTGTTTAATGAAGGTAAAAAAGATACTGAGTTCTGCTTTAAATCTGTCCATGGCAAACTATTTGTTTAATAAAAAAACAACAACAAACATGGGAAAACAAATCCAGCTCCCTAACAGAGGCAGTGTAGCAGAAAAGGGATGTTCGAACTGCACTTCTCTGAAATCCCTTCTACGCCGAATGACAACTGACAGGTGCCAATCTTGCCCTTTTTGGTCTTGTTTTTTTTATTCCATTTGAAGGTTGGCAGTGCCGTGGGAGATTCCCATGAGAGACAACAAAATGGAAGTAGCTCAGTGTAAAAGTGAGAGAAAGGCGAGGACGGAGAGGAAGACGGCGTCAGGATTGTGGTTTATGAGCGTTTTCATTACCTCTTGATGTCACAGCACAGGACCATCATGGGCAGCTATTAACTAAAGGTGTCTCAGGAGTATGCTTCTACTAGCATGCGCAATTTTCCTTTGTAGAGAACGCTTCCCTTGTTCTCACGGGTTGTTTGTGCTGGAAGATTGTCAACAAAGACGAGCCTACAAATCAGCAGATAGAAAAGCACAAGGTAGCAGACTCTAGCTACAAAATTCTGTTGTGTAAACAGCTCCAGATAACCCATTTGAGTAACCTTGCCATAATTGAGCTTATACACTGGAAAGCTGTTGTTATACTGAATACTTCACCCATTTCTTGGAGCTGGTATTCCCTGTCTTTGATAAATTGGCAGCTCAGACCGTTCTAAGTCCTGAACCATTCCTCATCTGTCATCAGTCAAGTCTTCAGAGTGTGACTTACAGTATATAGGCTCATCTTGAGGTTGCATCCTATTACCACTACAAACCACAGTCTCCCTGCACTGTTTATCGACCAAATTAACACTGTAGATACAAATACATTGGCACCAGTGCAAAACAATAGATATTCAACTAGACCTGTGCTTTTAAATGTTTAGTTATCTGTTCAAAAAGAGAGAATTTGAACTTGTGGCCATTTTGTCAGTCCGTTGTTCCTCTGTCCTGGTGGTTATGTTTTGAACAGTGTTTGTTGATCGCAAAATACAAATTAACTCAAAAAGTGATTATCGGATGTGATGAATTGAAGAAAATATGAGACATTATTGACAAAATCCAATGGAAAAAATCAAAACAAAGGATTCTGTACCATTGAGAGATAGGTCTATTCCAGCCAGTAACAGGAGTAACAACTCCAGCCACAAGAGGTCAGTAAAGGGATAAAAGAGATATTTTTTTTCCACTTTTTTTTTTTTATAGAATATCTCAGTTCAAGGCCATGTCTGGGCACAGTGTCTTTCTCATTGCAAAAAAGGGCTAATGCTCCTTGACTGCTTCTTGTTGGTTATATTTACACAAACAGCAGTTACCAATTGATGCAAAACAACAGATCATTACAAGAATCTAACAAAAAAACTAATTTACATGCATACTACAGCAAAAACATAATCTATGCAGGTGTATATGTATGTCAATCATTCAACAAACCTTTATTTCTATGGCACTTTACAACAACCAGAGTGCTTTACAATGTTAAAAATGGCAAATAATCCTTGAATGCAGTATGGAAGCTGTCATTAAAATATGGTTAACACAGAAAAAAGCATCACAGTTTTGAGTGTCAAAGGCCAATCTGCATAAAACAGTCTTAAGTTTGGCTTTGAACAGGGGCAGGTCTGTGATGATACAAAACTCAATGGGTAGAGTGTTCCAGAGTTTAGGACCTGCCACTTCAAAAGAGTGATCACCGCACTGTTTACACCTGCAGCGCCAGACTTCGAGCAGATGTCGGCCAGCAGAGCGCAAGGGCTCTGGGTTGATGGAAGCTTAAAATCTCACATAAATATGCAGGTGTGAGGCTGTTAAATGCACCAAAAAAACAAAAGAAGCTTAAACTGAGCTCTAATCTGTATCGTATACATTGACATTGTAAAAGTCAATAGAACAGGTTATGGTCCTTATACCTACTCTGTTCTGTGTAATATTAAGCCATAACCTTAAAAGAAATAAATATTTGTCCCATTAGAATTATAGGGTTCTATCTAACAAAGAAAATTGAGTTATACACATATTCTTGTCTGCCTCTCTCTCTCTTTTTTTTTTTTTTTTAGCCCTATATGGAATATCAAATCTTTATTTGTTAAGGTTAGTTTACCTTTAGAATGGACACCAAAAAAAAGCAAGTTAGTTTTATCTGTCTGGAGACCGAGGGCTGAACTTATAAAAAGTGTACAGTATAAGTTAACTTTAGTCGATTTATTATTTTTTACACTGGAAAAGTATAAACATAGTATAAAAAAGTATAACGTGCTAAATATTAAAATGTAGAGCTATTGCTTGCATGCCCACAAATTCTACGTTACATATTGTCGAAGTGTATTGCGTGTAGTCTTAGAAACACATAAATTATGAAATAAAACGTCTTGATTTTTGTATGTTTTGTAAGATAAAACCTGGTAATTCTAATTTATTTTCAGGTTTTCAGAATTAGAAAGTTCTATCTTCAAATGATCAGTTCACAAAAGATCCCACTTCAAAAGCTTCAAAGATTTTGAAACTGTACATTTACAATCTCTTTAAAGTGCAACATAAATCATTAAATCTAAATATCTCAAAACTACTCAGCACACAGAAAGAACTCTATAAATCTAAGGGGACAATATGTATTTTATGTACAAGCGTGAGGCAGCCCTGTTGTAACCCTTGACAAATTTCTCACATAGACAACAAATGGTGTTTCCACAGCAAAGCAAAAACGCATTGATACTGAAACGGGCATGGTCTAGATTGTTCTCTCCAACGTTCTGCTGCTGTCCATTAAGACAACAGAGCGTTACAGAGGAGCCTAGGGTTAAATCTGTTAAAGGCACTCTGCGCATTTACCATGGAGGTTAAGTAGGATGAATGGCAAAGACAAAGGGATTGGGTTGCAGCCCGTTTAGAGTCTTAACTGCTGTATAACCTCTGGGCTCAGCGCTGACACACTTACTCCAGGCCCAACCATTTCGCCTGTCTTATTGCTCGCCCATGACAGATAAGAGAGCCTTCAGTGTGCAATACATATGTACAATGGGTGTAAAAATAGTCTGTATCTGTCTAGACTGTGCCTGAAAAGGGTTCTCTTTAGCCACATAGTCTCTGCAGGCTGTCAAGAGCACCGGCACCATTCAGCCTTTTTATTATCATTGTTCCGTAGTGAATTTGAAGACCTCGGGGGCAGATACACTGTATTTGATTCAAGTATTGCACACAATCTCACTCATTTAGACTCGTTTATGTGTGCTCTTATAGTCAGCAGATGTCTAATTGAGGTTAAAGGAATTATGGATGAATAAACTAAGCCTTAAGGGAAAATACCCGCACACACATTCACACATTCACGCACACGTTGCTGGACCGAGAGATGTCTGCTGCACTGGGGCTGGTGTGTAGAGCTAGCTGGATGTTTAATTCACCAGTGATTGCATGCAGCAGTGCAATGAAGTGGGGGAAGACTTGTGTATCTCTGCCATCAGCTTCACTTGATGCTGTAGAGGTCGGGCCAAGGATGCACAGAGCGGTGATGCAACACAGGATAAAGAACACTATAGGAAAAAAAAGGAGTGAGAACAATACATTTGTTGAGAGCGAGTCAGGTGTGTTAACAGATCAAAGAAAAAAAAATATGAGTTTATATTCTTCAGGCTCTCAAGGCTGTGGCCCTATCTCACAATGGTAAAGATACAATGCCCAGACCTGGACTTGAAAAGAGATATTTTAGTTGAAGGGTAAAGGCTCTCTCCATACAGCATAATCCCACACTGGTAAAGAAGCCACAAAAATAAATCATTTACTCATTGTTTTCCTGTAGCTGGACTGAGTATAGTTCAGAATAAAAAAAAAAAAGTGGATCCAGATCCTGTTCCAGATTTATTTTTATTTATTTATTTTTTTAGAACAATCGAATCATGCTTTTTGAGTTATCTTGCTAACAGGAACTCATCCAATGTTAGTGAAGCCATGAGCTTCTTGTCTGATGTAATGAAGCCTTGATAGGTGAAAAAAGTGGTTATATTACTATTATTGTGATTTTAATGGCACAATAAGAAGAATTTGCATTATTTTCAGTCACCTGACCCTTCCCCTTATTTAGCCACATCCTTAGCTATATCCAGCCACCTGTCATATACAATAGGTTTGTTATATTGTCTCTAATGAGCCGGGGTGGTCAGTGCTATTTTCCACTGTGTTCACGTGAACAATATGTACAGAATGTGTGGAAAAGAAGACATTTCCATTGTGGGAAATCTATTGCAATTTTTCTTGCTGTGCTGTAATTCAAATCTTCAAGGACAGATAAGTTTGCCTAGAAAATCCAGACTGATATGTCTCTGTGTTATTCTACAGAGAAATATCAGTCTGGTCACCGCCGTCCGCAGTGGTTTACTCAAATCCCAAGCGTACCGTGCATTTTGATTGGTTTATTTAAGTCACGTGTTCTTCGCGAGCAGCGTCACTCGTACGCGTCTCCTCGCCAACAACAATAAAGCTGGCGCACCGAGGAGACGAGAGTTTGTTTCATTCAGTGGTATGGTACGGTAATGTTGAAATAACTCCCTCGTTCCTCCCTCGTGGCTTCACTACTCCGTTTGTTTACTTTCTTACTTTGTTGTCGCTTTGTTAACGTCACGTCTGCCATTTTCTGATTGGCTAACGCCGCTGTCCGTTAACTCGGGTTTGCTCCGCCCTAGAAATCGAATTGATTGTAAGGCGACAATCCAATTCCAGACTCAACGCTGTACCAGTGGATGAGTCTGGAATTTCCAGGCAACAGATAAGTAGCTTTGGTGGTTAGGAATGTAAACAAACTAAAAGTTTATGTGAACCAACTCATATTTTTTTTAAGCTTAAATTTGAACTCAGTATATAATTAATGCTATTATATTTATTTTTTCCTTTCTGGCTTTTTCTGTGGGCAAATATTGGATGTGTTGTTTAAAGCCTTCTCCTAACTCACTTTTGTTGGAAACACAAATTAGTCCCCTTATAGAAAAGAATTCTCATTATGCTTTAATAACCACAGACGCAATAGACTTTGGCCTTTATTGAGCCACAATACACTTCCCACAAGCTTCTGCAGATGACTGTGGATGCGTGCAGGAGCAGGCTGCCATTTAATTATGCTTCTTGAGAAGACACCATAAAGAAAATGGAATGCTCTATGTATAGCCAAGCTTTCTGAGAAAAAGTGTATTGTAGCGGTCGGTCCAGAGCACAAAATGGCGTACAATAGCCAGACATTTGAATTAGTCTTTTGTAGTATCTAGTATGTCAAGCAGTTGCATTAAAATAGTTAATTACAATGTTAGAGTAGTGTTTGTTTTTTTTTTTATTCAATCATACAAGGGCCCAAACTAAAGAGATAAAATAAAACGGAAAAAATAATTGGATGATATACTGTATTTGTTAAAGGTACTATATTGAGTTGATTGGTTGCTTTGTGATTATTCGTGGCTAATGCTAATTTCTATAGAAAATGTACTGTGGTATATTTAGTCTATGCCACCATTCTTGAATGCAGCCATGTTGTTTACAAGTACTAAAAGGGTTGATGGTGAATATAGGAACATATAACAACTTACTACTAGGGATGCACCGATACCGATACCAGTATCGGGTATCGGTACCGATACCATGTCCAAGTACTCGTACTCGTATTCATAAAAGTGGGCCGATACCAACAACCGATACCACTTTAAAGCGCTGTCACGTGACCTTCCCCTCTCAGCTGAGCAGTGAGAACCGAGTGGAAGGATTTCAAAGTGAACTGTATGGAGATAAAAGCAAAGCTGACTCTACATTCTGCTCAACCAGACTTATCCCAAATCATACGTGAGTCCTGAAACTTAAGCAGCTGTCCTTTTGTTGTCCTAGTTGTCCCGAGAATGATATAAGCGCGGAGTCTGAAGCAGTTGTTGTCTGATAAAACATAAGTACCGTTGCTAATTGTGTTAGCTGCTGTGTTAGCTGCTGTATGTCTTGGCGAATCTCCGCTGGTTATGCGCAGATGCTCAATCTGTCTTTAAAATGACTTTAGCGACTGAATAGAGGAGAATCTAAGCTTTAAAATGAGGTATAACATGTCCATGTTGAGCTAATTTTAGCCATGGTTAGCTGTGTTCAAACCTCTCTGTTGTAAAAATAACTTAGCATCAGCAGAGCGGGGACAGACGGCAAAAAGACGACACAGGTATGGGATGAATGAGATACAGCAGTGTGACTGTATAAACTATAAAGTAACCCCTATATAAGTACTCGTATCGGTACTCGGTATCAGCGAGTACTCAAATGGAAGTACTCGTACTCGTATCGGTTTGAAAAAAAGTGGTATCGGTGCATCCCTACTTACTACACAATATGGTTTATGTCCAGTAACTCCAAAAATGTCACTTAGTAAACTTATTTGCTGATTTTTTAACCCAGGCAAAACCTCAGAGATATAAGCAGTTACCAGAGGAAACATTGTGTTTTCCGATTGCTACTTCCTAATGTATGTCTGCATGGATGTGGACAATGTTTCGACAATTGCCTCACTTTTCAAATGCCTGCCGCTGTAAAAATCTGTGAACTCGTGCCGCCACAATCAGGTCGAGCAGATTTAGATAATGGATGGATGTTTTCAGGAGCAATTTAAAGGCAGTACGCTCAGAATATCCCCAGGCATCTTGTCCCACTGATACACTGACGCCTGATCCATCTTCATTGACAGGCCAGATTCACAGACTGCACTCTGCCTGCACACCACACGCTGCATTCAGAGCTGGAGCACAAGGTCAAAGTTAGGACTGGGACTGGCACTTTTTAGATTAGCATTGCCAAGTCAAAGTGATTGTAATTCTCTTAACTTTAACTTTTTTTTTTTTTTTAATACTTAAAAACAGTATTACTTAAGTAGAAGTAAAAGTACTGTGTCAGGTAGGGCCAGCATAAAACGTATGCCTTATGTGAGTGACTGCACACTAGGAAGCAGATGATTTGTTTTTGCCGGGTTTTATAGAAATTAATTGAGAAAATGTAACACTTTGCAATCATTTAACATTAAAAGCATGTTTTAGAAAGTGTGTTACTCTGTAGCAGGGCTGTACACAGGATTTTTGGAATACTAAGGTCCATCATGTTGATGGCCAGTTTAGTCCTGGTTTAGTCTTTGTTTAGTCTTAGTTTAGTCCTGTTTTGGTCCTTGTTTAGACTTGGTTTAGTACTGGTTTAGTACTGGTTTAGTCCTAGTTTAGTCTTAGTTTAGACCTCATTTAGTTCTTGATTAGTGCTGGTTTAGTCCTTGTTTAGACATAGTTTAGTACTGGTTTATACCTGGTTTAGTCCTGGTTTAGTCCTTGTTTAGCCCTGGTTTAGACCTGGTTTAGTCCTGGTTTAGTCCTTGTTTAGCCCTGGTTTAGTACTGGTTTAGTCCTTGTTTAGTACTGGTTTAGTTCTGGTTTAGTCTTAGTTTAGACCTCATTTATTTCTGGTTTAGTCCTTGTTTAGTCCTGGTGTGGTCCTTGTTTAGACCTAATTTAGTACTGGTTTAGGCCTGGTTTAGCCTGGTTTAGTACTGGTTAAGTCTTGGTTTAGTACTGGTATAGTCCTGGTTTAGTCTTAGCTTAGACCTCATTTAGTTCTGGTTTAGTACTGATTTAGTCCTTGTTTAGCCCTGGTTTAGTACTGGTTTAGTCTTAGTTTATACCCCATTTAGTCCTGGTTTGGTCCTTGTTTAAACCTGGTTTGGTACTGGTTTAATCGTGGTTTAGTCCTTGTTTAGCCCTGGTATAGTCCTTGTTTAGACCTGGTTTAGTCTTGATTTAGTGCTGTCTTTTTCCTAAGTCCTGATTTAGAGTATTTTTTTCAGGTTTAATCCAGGTTTAGACCTGGTTAAGAACTAGTTTAGTTCTGGTTTAGACCTGGTTTAGTCCTGTCTTTTGCCTGGTTTAGATCTGGTTTAGTATATGAATAGCAAAATACTGAGGTCCGGACCTCCATGACCTCTATGGTACGTACGGCCATGCTCTGTAGTAAAGTACTTTAAAGTAAAAGTATCTAGTTACTTTCCATTTCTGTTAGAATCAAAGCCTGAACTACAGTCTCATAGATTGTCCCGGAGTGGAGCTGTTCCTCATTTAGTGCAGTGTCAAAGCTCTAGGGAGGCTATAAACCTAAATTACCATGATACGCTCCAGCAGACCCTTTGCTTCATGAAGTGTAAGAGGAACACATCATTTTGGTGTAAAACTGGTGAGGATAATAGATTCTGCCATGGATTTCCATTAAGTCAGCTCGGCACGGGCCATCCAAACCGCAAGAGAGTGTGCTCATTTAAAAACTATTTTCCATAAGTTTCCGCTGGTAGAGTGTTAAACCACATGACTGCTAACACCAGAAGTAGCGAGATTACTCATCACTCATATGGATATTAATACAGTTTGAGATATATAACATGAAAGAAAAGGTCACATGTATTTACCCATGCTCGCAAGAGTCAAGGTTATCACGTGGCAGAATTGGGAACTGTCCAACAATGAGTAAGAATGAATAATAGTGCAATTATGGAGGAAATACAGTACATATCCGCTGCAGCAGTGGAGGCCAGTGGTAATCAGTTTAGCACTTGACGCTCCAGTGGTTTATGTGCCATAGTGTGTGGCCTCTATAGAGCTACCATGAAAAAGATACAGCTTATTGTGTACTGCATTTTTATTTAGTTTGTGAAGGATAATTCTCACTGACCTATACACCAGCAAAAATTTGTAAGAAAAAAAAAGTGTGTATCACCTCCACTGAGCTACAATTAACTGCATGAAAATGATATAGCATGTTGCCTACTGGAAATTACAATTAAGGTCAGACTATAACTGTTCTTATTTGGGGTTTGTTATGACCAACACTCCCTGGCCTATACTATGGGGCTATTATTGTAGCAGAAAGATTTGTGCGTGTGTAAATAGATTTGTCTGTATTAAGGTGTGCATATCAAGTTTCCTGTGTGCGTATTAACATTTGTGCATGCGCAATTAGATTTGTCCGCATGTAATATGATTTGTGTGTGCGTATTATGTGAGTGATACAATTTTGTGCGTGTGTAATACAATGTTTGTGTGCATAATACAATTTGTGCAAGCATAAAATTATTTGTGTGTCTGTATTGTGATTTGTGGGTGTGTAATAAGATTTGTGTGTGTGTAAAATGATCTATCTGTAAATGCAACAGTGCTAAGTCTCACGGACAAAACTCTAATTACACAAAATACACAGTATGCATGTATTTCACACACAAATTGTATTATACACACACAAATCATATTATGCACACACGAATCATATTTACGCACACACAAATTGTATTAAGCACACACAAATGATATTACGCACACACAAATTGTATTATGTACACACAAATCTTATTATGCACACACACAAATTGTATTAGCGCACACAAATCACATTATGCACATGCAAATCATATTACGGACCCACAAATCGTCTCATGCACACAAATCGTATTATGCACACATATATTGTATTATGCACACATATATTGTAATACACACACATAAATCATAATACACATGCGTAAATGTTAATACACACACACACAAAACTTGATACGCACACATTTTAATACAGACAAATCTATTTACACTTGCACAAATCTTTTTGCTACAATAATAGCCCCATACATACCAAGCCCAGAGGAATCGTGTCAACTCTACAGAGACAGTGTTCACTGCATGAAAAGCACACAACATGTTGCCTTCTGCATATTAGATTCAGATTACTTTGTTTTGGCCAATCTACCACCAAAAGAATTTAGTAAAAAAATGTGTGGCTTCTTGACAACTGCTATTAACTGCATGAAAAAGATACAATAATGTGCTACTGCAAGTTGTAATTAAAGTCAGACCATCACTGCTTTGACTTGGGGTTTATTATGGACAATACTCCCTGGTCTAAGTGCCATCAGAAGAAATTAGTGTCACCATAGAGCTATGAAAAAGACACACCATATTGGCTATCACAAATTACAGTTGTCAGACAGTAACTGCTTTTACTTGGAGTCTGTTATAGATATTGCAACAATCTCAAGAAATGAGTAATAATGAGTGCAGAAACAATATAGGTTGAATCGAAGGCTGGTGTGTTGAGTTTAACAGTGTGACGGTGGAAAATGTAGCAACAGATGCTGTTTGTGTGGGAGGTGTACTTATGGTTTGCCAAATAATCTCACACTTCACTGAATGAGAACTGAGAGGAAGCAACATGTTGAGCCTGTCTCAAAGGCACGTTTTGTGTCTAATTGTGGTTCAGATAAAGCTACGGTAAACATTGGAACTATAAAAGTGGAGCTGAAATCTCATCAAATGGCTGATGCCAGAATGCTGCTTACCATAGCTGTAAAAAAATATGTATAATTTATTTCACTGGGATTGTATCTGTTGAATTTTAAAGAAGAAACTCTTTGGCCCGCGGCTCTAGATTCTGTATGTCTTAAAGGCAATATTCAAAAGTAATATTTTCACATTCCACCATGGTAAATGTGCATAAATTCTCCATACAAGACCCCATACTGTCAGTCAATTCTGGAGCAAAGTGCCCAGTGCACAGCCATACATAAGCAATGGTTTCTCCACCAGCAAAAGGTCAGGAGATACGAGAGAGTAATGTGCAGGAGGAGTGCCATTTGAAGGGCACGGCCAAGTCCAGCTGCTTCTCAAAGCAAGTGTGCAAAGGGCAAAACAGACAAACGGCTAGACGCCACCAGGAAAAAACAGATTCATTACAAGATTAGTCAAAATATCAGTAAGGCCGTCATCTGAAGACCGTAAAACTATTCACTTTATTGTTTGCTTTGTTGTTTTCTGAGGCTAATCGCTTAATACACAAGAGCAGCAATTTGCAATGTTTCAAAATCTAAGGTTAGAGGGGGAAAATGTGCTTTGTGAGCATGCCACCCACATGCACAAACAGAGAAGTAAGTCTGTTCTTTGTAGTGTTCCTGATTCTTAACTTGAGAAAAATGCATACCAAGGATAAAAAGAACACAATGAGGAGTCAGAATTTAAACGGCATAAGTGACATTTTGGGCAAAAGTTAGACATAAACACTCACCGGCTTCTTTACCAGGTACACCCTGCGCCTTTGAAAATGGCCCTTGTGCTGATGGAGCCCATTTGGAGCCCAATTTACACTCAATACGTTGTGTGTGTAATATGTGTGTATTGTGTTCTGTACAGACTCCATAACAAATAGACGCCATGCAAGTCAATGCATGAGTGTACACTGGATGCAGCGCAGTATGTGTCCGTGTTCGGCTCTGTGGCACAAATACACAAGGAGTCTATTTTTTCTAACATTAATGCCACAATTATTTGTTTATAGATATTAATGCATTGGTGTTGCAGTGCCCTGTAAAAAAAAAAATATTGTGAAACCTCAAAAACTCAAGGCAACAGAGATTAAGACTCAAGATTTTTTAGTTTTGGGGCCAACTGAAAATATCAAGTTTTCAACGGATAATACTTTTTTGTTCACCTAATTTGATGTTCATATGTCTAAAACCTTTCAATTTTAAGTTTTACTCTCTATCATTGTTTTTTTTTTTGGTTTTTTTACAGCCAACTCACTATCCCTTATTCAAAAAAAAAAAAAAAAAAAAAAAAGAGTATTGATAATAAATTTAACAAAAGATACTTTTTCTGAACAATGGTGAGTTTGCTGTTAAAAAATAATTATACTGAGTAAAACTTAAAATTGAAAGGTTTTAGACATATGAACATCAAATTAGGTGAACAAAAAAGTATTATCCGTTGAAAACTTGATATTTTCAGTTGGCCCCCAAAACTAAAAAATCTTGAGTCTTGAGTGAGTAAAACTTAAAATTGAAAGAGTGAAGAAAAAATATTAGTTGTTGAAAAGTTAAAAATTTTGAGTTGACCCCAAAACTCAAAATTCTTGATTGATCCTTTTTTTTTTTTTTTTTTTTTTTTTTTTACAGTGTGTGATTAGTCAGTAGGGCAAGCACTCTCGAGAAAGGCCACACCTCCCTCTTTCCACGCTAGTGAAACCTCCTTGAGCTGCTTATGATTAGCTGATTAGCTCGTGTGAAGTGTTGAAGGAAGGCAACAAGCTGTGTGTACTAACAAACTGTGCCCTGCATAAAGTCCAAGCGTTCACAGGCAGAAGTTCTCATATTTATTGGTTAAGACCGGCATTTGCAGCGGAACACAGGCCGGATTGCGTGGGTACAATACATGGAATAAATTAGGCTGTGATGGAAATGCACTTATTTGATATGAGACAATGCATTAGCCACATCACATCAATGTAAATGAGCTGATCTGGGTTGACAGCCTTGCATGTGTACGGTGGAGGGGGCTGTGTCGAGCTTATACTGTAGGGCATTTTGGTAAAAGTAATATTTTGTTGTTGAAATAAAACAACAAAACAAACAAATTTTAAAAGAATAAAAATATAAGCGTAGGTGGTTTGAGTATGTCTTAAATATGATACAAGCGTGCAGTGGTGGAAAGTAACTACATACTTTTACTCAGAAAATGTACAGGTTGATGCTGCTTCTTTAAAGTTCTTTAAAATAGTAAGGGTAGTAGTTGTTGTAGTAGTAATACTAGTAGCAATAGTAGAAATACAAATAGTTTTAGCAGTATAAGTATTAATAATGGTTGATTTTTTTTTTCTGTGCTGCAAAGAAAATTTCTAAAGTACTTTACATTTATGCTTAGGTAATGTTTGTGCTAATATTATAGACTATATTGTGCTTTTACTTGAGGACAAAATCTGAGTACTGTGTGTGTGTGTGTGTGTGTGTGTGTGTGTGTGTGTGCGTGTGCGTGTGTGTGTGTGTGTGTGTGTAAGAGAGTGTCCCAGGCTTAATGGGAGCATATTTTTATATTGTCAAACACAACAGTGTGTTAAGGCAGGCCATAACTGCATTTGTTAGCTCTGGTGTGATAGAGGTCAAGCACTTGGTAACAAGGCTACTTACAGGCTAATACTTTTGTTTAGTCTTGAAAAATGATGTTGTCAAGTGTGTGGCTTTAGTTAACAGTTGGCAGCTGGTGTGTAAAAAAATAGTGATTGTGGAAAATATTGCAATATTTGATTAGACCATACTGTAATAATATTAAAAATGACTGTATCTGTCTGTGCCTTTTCTTTGTAGACCAGAGTTTGGCTTTGGTATTTGGATTTATACTGAAAATATTTTCTACTAGAAACCTGGATCAAACACTGACAGCTGACAATGTGTTCTACATTTTATGTAAAGGACCCTGCAAAAAATTGTTTGTAGTGTTACAGTTGCAACACTTACTATTCTGAATATTAAACCTCCCCCTTTGCCAAACCAACTTTTGAGCTTTTAACCATGTTATAATGTTGTTTACACTTCAAAAACATACCTAACATACCGTAGTAGTATTTTGTTTCATTCACGCTTGTTTGAGTAATCCTGTTGAGCTGCTGCCTTTCTCAAGAGCTGGAAACGCTCGGTCTCATTACTCTTCATAGACACGTGAAACCAGGAAGTACTCTTGCACGTTTTTAAAGCACATACGCTGTCTCCAGATGCAAGCAGCAATAACTCCAGAGCTCAAAGTGCCTCAAAATACGAAGCAGTCAGCTCATTTCTGTATTTGTTAGCTTCCTGTTGCTAATAGTTATGCTAAATAGCCATTTTATGCTCTGTCCAGTCCCCATCATTGCCAGCAGATGGCAACAGACTCCTAATCCAAGAATTCTTCCATACATATTTTAAGTTATAAAATGTGAAATACTATTGCAAAGGTGTCCAAAACTGTTTCAAAAAGCCTGACCAAACCTTTACCTTTTAAATAAAATGTATTTCATAAATATATTTAGTGGTGAACTAGTATACAAATGAGGTTTTCCAAAATCATATGTAAAAAAAAAACACACAAAAAAAATGATATCGGCTTTGTTACATTGTAATGTAGAGCAAAACTTGATACTTGATATTACCAGGTTCTTGCCAATACACAGCCCTAGTCAACAAAATGTGGAAAAAAAATAGTTCTGATTACATCTAATGCCAACACTCAGAGACTCCACAAACAAACAGCCTCCTAATTGTCTGCATCAGCTGTTACTGGCCAACTGCAAGGACACAGTGTCACATATGATGGCACAAACAAAGGCTTGACCTTTGCAGCCCCAGCCGGACTGCTTCTCTAACGCCCTCCAGTCCAGGGAAAAAGAAATATCAGATTGCCACTGACCTACGCCCCACTGCTTGAAAATCCCAGTGCCGCCATAAGAGGCTTTACTACTGACTGCAGGCGTATGAATAGGGATAATTTAATGACACATTAGACGAGAGCACTCCACAGCCCTTTAACAAATTGCTGCTCTGACTGCCAAGTCTGGCTCGGTTTGGGCTGCCTGAAGGAAAGAGTCAAGTTAAAATACAAAAGAGGAGGACAGGACAGGGCAGCTATTCACCTTGAAATGTAGAACATGGACTGACCTATAAAGTGGAAAGTCAGTGTGGATTTAAAAAAGCTAATAAGTTCACAAGTTGGGGCACTGTAAAATGTAAATAAAGGCACAATGCAATGATTTCCTGAATCTAAAACAATAGAACATGAACAACAAATGCTGAAACTGAGATATATTGTCATTTGCCAAATATGCTTTGGCCCATGAGACTGAGCTGATGGATCATGTTCACAGAATGACTGTGTCCACAGACAACAACTTCTGAAAGTGTTCCTGATCCATGCAGTGATTTCCAGTACATGATAAGGTTTGTTTGTTTCCAATTCAAAAACATTCCAAAGAAGCCACTTTTATACCCAGTAATTTTACTGAAATGTTGCTAATTAATCTCATTACTTGCAAAAGGCTTATCTAACCTTTATTAGTATGACCTGTTTTTCCAGGCTTTTGTTGTCCTTGCCCCAAACCTTTTGAGACATGCTGCTGACATACAATTAAAAATGTAAACACCTGAAATGTTGTGAATAAAATATGGTTTTATTAGATTTACAATTCTTTAAAGTTTATAAATCCATTTTTTAATAGCAGCAGTAGAGTAACAATAGAAGAAATCCTAGTTAAAAAATTATATCATACGTGCACTGCAAAAAATCAGTATTAGTTTAAATGACTTAAATTCAGATTATTAATCTTGATTCAAGTAATTTTCACTAGATTGGATTTATTTACTTATTATTTATTAGTATTAGATTAGATTATTATTTACTTATTATTAGATTATTTGACTTTCTCAAGTTTGTCTGTTTAAAGCTATTTTTTACTTATTTCAAGGAAAAATGAATAGATGAATAGATAATTTTGCTTGAAATAAGTAAAAATAGCTTGAAAGTTCAAACAAGTCAAAAAATCTAGTAGTAAGTTACCTAAAAAGAAAATAAATCCAATCTAGTGAAAATAGCTCTAATCAAGATTATTAATCTGAATTCAGGTACTTTTAACTAATGCAGATATTGATTTTTTGCAGTGTACTTTCTTATTGAGAGTGAAGTAAAAAAAAATATTCAAGTAATAATTTTGTATAATCCCTTCTTCTACTTAAGTGCTATTATTTTGCAGTAGCAGTATTTTTACTTGAGTACAGTACCGCTGCAAGCATAGGGCAGGGACTGTGGCTTCTAGTGTCCCAGACTTAATGGAAGCACACTGTTATTTTGTCAAACACAACTGTGTTAAAGCATTAGGTCTGGTGTGACAGAGGTCAAGCATTTGGCTACAACCATTGCATTTATTTATTTACGTTCCACACAGTGGCGCAGCTTAGTTGTACATGTCCCTTTCTGTGTGACTTGGAAGCAAAGTAAACAGAAGGTACATTTCCTCTCCATGCCGAGCCACCTTAGGGCCTTAACAGGTGGCCCGTGGGTGTTGGCGCCATTCACCAGCCATACTAAGCGTGCATAGACCATGGCTTTATTACCACACTGGCACGACCCTGGTCAGCATTCCCGTGGCATCACAAAGCAGATTCACCCCTCATTACCTCTTTGTGCTGCATAGTGTTCTTAATCTTGGGATTTAACGATGGCCACCGTTCAAAGCCTTGAATTAGCTTAATGAGAGGATCTGCGCACGTGTGTTAACCCTCACGTGGAGAGAAAGTCGCGAACACGCCTATGATTACATTTTGTCTGTGCTGGAATAGTTCAGGGAGGAGAGACTTGGGATGACAGAGTGTAATCAATGATGACATGCATGTGATTTATTCTGTCATGTATATTTGAGGCCTAATGTGCCTATAAATGGGAAGGCAACAGATGGTTTCTCAGTGTCGCAGTAATGAGGGCAAAGGAAGTCACACAAGCGTACAACGTCTTAGGAGGACACTGGCGTTGCACTCGCGTTACATGAATTGGAAAAGCCATAATGGAAAATACTGTAGTAGCTAATGGAGCACCCAAGAAAGAAAAAAAATCAATGATATTTTGTAGAACTTTCCTGTCAAATCTGTTTAATCTCCCCCAGTAACCGTGGATGTAACAGCACTGCACTTTTCTTGTAACCTCTAAATCAAGGTCATTGTATATATTCATGTATTGCAGATAAAGACACAGTATTTTCAGATACATTGCATAAAGTGGTTGGTGTAGAACTGAAGGTCCTTCAGTGTCTTAAATTAAATTTCTACAACATAAATTGAATGAATAGTAGATAAATTGTTAGCAGCTGTATTTCCTAATATAGATATACAGTACTGTGCCGTCAGAACCTCAGTTGACTTTCTTTCCCAGCGATTTGTTGGAGAATGGCACATGTAATCAGAAATATTGCTATTTGCATACTGTGAACACGCCAACTGCACCGACTAAAAGTGGGAGAGCAATCGAATCACTGCATGTTAATAAGACTTATAAGTGGAAACTCAGTAGGCACTAGGAGTTGGGACAATGATTAGTGGGATCTGGTGCGTTTTAGCCGTTCAGACTCATCAATAAAGCTCGCAATTTTCTCTTCATTTCGAGGTCTTAAAATTATCTTGTTACTTTATTACCTATAATTATTTAAAAAGGTGTTAAATGTTAGTGTCAGGCTTTAAAAGAATGATATTTCATGGCCAGGTAATAGATTTTGTTCATGTAGGTCTCTGTTAAATTGCAACATAATCTTAGTCTAGCCTTTTAAACAGTGCAGGTGAATTAGTCTCTGAAAAGTAAATGCTGAAAACTTTGTCTTTAGCACACAAGATATATCTTATTACTAATCTTATTTGTACTTGTCAATATATATATATATATATATATGACAGAGGTGGAAGGTGTTTTTCAAAATATCTACTCAAGTAAAAGTATTGTGACTTCAAGCAAAAGTAGTCAACAAAATAACTTAAGAAAAGGCACTGAATGTAAATTGTGAACGTACTCTTTTACAATGATGGACATTGACGACATTGAAGGTTAAAGTTCTTCGTGTCCTGACAGTCAGTTTCAGGTGAACACCACACATGCCATACTGGCTGAGCTGTGATACCTCAGCACGAGGTGGGCAGCGTTCTGTGATCACATAAAAAGACAAAGAAATGTGACAACACAAGCTAAAGAGTGTGCCACACAACTTTGTACGCGACGAGATCCTCCACTGAGAAAAAGATGTGCGAATGAGCAGCTACAGTACTCCGGTCTTCAGATATTGGCTCATAAATCAAGAGTTGTAGATTCAATTCTCCATGGCCTGCCAACCAGCTTAGGATTGTGTGAACAAGACTCCTCTGGTAGAAGCCTGATGTCTAGTAATGTGTCCGCACTGACTTGACTTGCACGCTCCCCACAGATCTTTGGTATGGAAGATCTAAGTGTGTGTTTTTTGACTGGTAACACATGACAACTGGAACATGAAAGCCTAAACTCGTCATTTCTAATCTGACTGCAGAAGGTTGTGGAGACTATTCAAGCATATTCTGTACTAGGTTGTTTTAAGAAAGTGTGAATTCTGCAGTTACAAGATGATTTTGGCAAATACAAATTGGCTGCATGTGTGCGTTTGCTGTGTGCCAAGAGAAATTTAGCAAGGAGCTCAATGTGTGGCTGCTGTGTTTAGGCGGCAGAAGCTAAATGCTAAATGCTGCAAGTCAGTTTGTTCTTAGTAATTTATATTGGTATATGGTAAATGTCTGTATTTATATAAAACTTTTTTACCTGCCTAGGCATTCAAACCATTAACCAATTCACACTCACAAGCGTGCACACGTTCATACCTCGCTGGAAGCAAGGGAGGTGAAGTGTCTTGCTCAAGGACACAACAGCAGCATGTGGTTATGCTGAAATGGGGAGGTCATGGGTTTGTCTATCCTCCTATATGGAACTTTTTAAACATATTTTTGGCCTTTAGGACGCAACAGTCGAGTAATGACAGAAAATCACAGGGCAGACATTTGGTAAATTTGGTAAAGAGTGTACTGAGTGTTACCGAGGTGAGCTGTAGTCATGTGCTCTATCAACTGATCTTTACCATGGCACATTGGTGTTTTTTTATGTTTTGGACTGTTTCAAATGTCATTGTTGGTAATAAAAGTCTCCAGAACTGATACTTTAAAATAGCTCAGAGTGGCTGTGTGTCAGTGTTTGATGCATTGTGATGTGGGAGTGATTCAGCTTTTCCTCATTGTCTATGTCATTAACACCTCAGCAGTGTTGCGTCAGTACATCACAGTTTGCATCAGTGTGTTAGACTTTGTTGCTGACATCAGGAGAAGAAGACAATATGTTGTGTGATATATTCACCACAAGAACACAAATAGCATTTCGATTTAACAATGTTTTATTAATTAGGCTATATATAACATAATATATCCACTGGGCGATATATTCACCTGGCATGGTGCTAACAGCTGAGAATTATCCTGTAGGTGCACCTTTTTATTGGTAAATTAATGTTTTCAAGTTTTTCAAGGACATGCATGACGTTAGCAGATATGAAGCCTACATCAGATAAAAACAGGTGCAACAAAGATAGCATAGGTTTGAGTAGTTTTTCATAAAGGAAGTTATGTTTGTTTGTTTGTTGGTTTGTTTTTTTTAGCAAGATGACTTAAAAGTAATGGATTTAGAAGAAGATTTCAGGAATAGTCAGTAATGGTCCAAAGAGGAAATAATTTGAGAGAGGGAATGATCTCCAACACTCTGTGAGTCCAGGGAGTTTCTGATTTTAGTGGATTCTTTACAATTATTACTACTACTCCTACTACCGTGTGTTATAAAGGCTTTGTGGCACTATGGATGAAGCATTTACCCTTGAACTAGAAGATTCCCTATTTTATAGTCAAAGCACAATATCTTTACAATTGCAAAATAGCTTAACAGAGGTTTGCCATCCCTGAGTGCTTTAAGTTTGGACTTATTTATTGAACAAATGCTGTTGTTTTTATGGCCAGTCCATTCATTCCATTGTTATTTATGGCAATGACAAAGAAGAATTGAATAAAATTAGTCTTGCAGTTTCTTTAAATATTTCCAGCTCTTTCCTCTGCTGCAGTGAGAACATGGGCTAAATTGAGGCAGTGGAATGACAGGCATTGGACTGAAAAATATAAGAAAGGGAGAGATGGCTTGGACTCCAGCTGATGTGTTTATTTGTCACAGCGGGTGCCCAGAAGTAGTGGGCGAGTGCATTTTAAGTCCCCAATGCATAAAAAGTAGACACAGCCTGTCTCCTACCATAAATATCTGCAGGGATGAAAAAAAAAAAAAACAGCTCAGTTGTTGTGACTGCGGTGTTGCTCACTTGATTAGTTGATTCAGGCCTTAAGAGAAAGGTTCACATCCCTTCCCTCAAAAGTGCTCCGTTTGGGGAGTCACTTTTAATTCTGTCTGTATAAGCTGTCGAAGTGAATTCATGAGAACAAAGGGCCCAGTGCTTTGTAGTTTGGATCAAAGTCACGTCAGTGTGACAGACAACTCTCATTTACTAATAAGTCTCTCTCTGCAAATTGAATGGTTTTGACTGGGAGGTGGTTGTAAAGATGTTTACAAATGCAACTGACTCAGAGGAGGTCAGGCAAGGAGACGCACAGTGGTTTAATCAAGCTTCAGTTCAAATCCTGGGGCATTCATTTGTACAAGTCATGAGATAATCTGAACATTTTCTGAATAATTTTAGCCAGAGATATACATATTGTGTTGTTGTGCAGTAGTAGTTGTAACACTAGCTGTAAACTGGATGGGTGATGCATACAAATGAACAATGAACATGAAAAAAGTTGCACAAAGATAAATATGACCTTTTCTTTGCATGGTAAAGAAGCTTTAATTTGGATTTGTGCAAACTGTGTTCAGAGACAATGACATCTAGAAGTGTTCCTGGTCCATGCAGTGATTAACAGAACACAGTCATTTGTCTGAGGATTGATCAGTCAATACATTCAATCTTTTACATTAAACCTTCCAGCTTTGTTGCTAACATCAAATTCCATTGGAGGTAGTATCAGGATGAAATGGTGCGATATCTCAGTTTCAACACCTGAAATGTTGTTTATGCTCTATTTGGAGTAAAATATTTTGTGAGATTTGCAAAACATTGCTTTTCTTTATTTACATTCGCTGCACTTTTCTAACTTTTTTGGATTTTGTCATTATATGGAACAAAATAAAAAAATTGAATAAATACATTTTACATTCACAGAACCTACCTGGTTTTCTGACAAGCCTCATGCATAAAACAGTTATTTTCATTTTGCTTTTTAGAAGTGCCCAGTATGATTGGCTCACTGTACTTGTGATCTGCTGGACCATAATACACCGAGGCAAGTATAGAGGGGCACTTGAAGAAATGAAACTTCAAAGAAGCATGTGAGATAGCAGCTGCCCAATCAGATCTCACTTTAGCTGGATAATAGCATTCAGGTCCCCAGAGGCTCCGACGAGGGATGTGTCATAAATTATGAATTTCCATGAGAACAGATATGGATGGCGGTGTCATGCAATAATTGGCACAGCACTTAGCTCAGAGAGAAGCCGGCTGCTGGCTGAGTGATGTATGCTGCGGGCACCTGCCTTGAAAACGCCAAGTGATTTTTGCAAAGTCAGTGCCACATAAAGATGTGGCCCCAATTATCATGTTGACCCAGGGCTGAGAGATGTGGCAACCTCATTTCATGACCTGCAGGACAGCGCACGCAACAAGGAGTCAAGGTTGGGAAAACTTTTTCTGAAGACAGAACGAACCACCAGCATTATGTGGCTTTTTAAGAAAGAGCAATTGAGGACTGGCTATTTTTGGCATTGCAGCAAAGCATTTTTAGTGATAAGTTTGACGTTTAAATTTTGAAGTTGTTGCCACTTTTTTTATTTTGTCTGTTCCCTTTTACGGTTGCCACAGCAAATCATCTGCCACCATTTAGCTCCATCCTCTGCATTCTTTTCTTTCACACCGACTATCTTCATGTTCTCTTTCACTACTTCCATAAGTTATTCTGTGGGTAACACCTTAACAACATTTGTTAAGGTGTATTCATGTTTTTTTGAAGAAGAAATGTGTGTAAAATTGCATCACTTTAAGGGTATCTATGAAGCTTTATAACAATTTGAAATTCCACTTTCCACTTGTTAACAAAACCCTACTTGGAGCTGTGATTGTTCAGTGTTTTATCTCAAGTGCCATTTGAAAATACTCAAAACAAAATCCCCTTCTCAGACCACTCGAGACACAAGTACGTACTCGAAGGTCAGTGTGGGGTAGTTGGTCCTGGGTGCCAACAATGTTTTAGACAGTTATATTTTGTGAAACAAAAGCACCTTACAGTTGGTCGGTTGTATTTCATCCATATCAACGCTCTGTCTCTACTGTTTTGTTTTTTTCTGCAGGTGAACGAGTGAACGCATGAAGACTTGGACTCCTTCAGCAGCACGTTTACAATTATCACAAGGTCCATCTGTGAGAGGATTTGTTGTTGTTTGCAAGAGGAACTCAAGGTCAGTACAGAGATTTGTGTTGTTGGTATCACAGCATTTATACTCCCAATTGTTTTCTGTGTCAACACGTGTGTTATGTTAAATAACCAGTAGGAGGCGATCACCAAGAGTCATAGATTTTACCAGGACAGAAAAATAGCACAACTGTAAACAAACATGGCGGCGCTGACGGAGGTTTTTACGCAATATTTATTAAAAAAATACCAAGAAAATGAAGCAAAATTAGTGTTACGTCTGTTCAGTTTTCAAGTATACCATGGCTAACTTTAGCTTTAATCACTCCTAAAAAGTTCAGCCATTTCCTTTGCTGTGACTTCTAAACATTTTTTTTTTTTTTTTTTATTAATACATTTTTATTTTATTTAATCAGTCTAGAATGTTTTAAAGTTTAACCATTGGAACACATTGCCACTGGTACAAAGCCATTTTTTAAACATTTTCATTCTATGGCATTGGGAGCTACAAGAGCTTTATTTATTTATTCAAAGTCCATACACAACGAAGAATTTGGGTTTTAATTGTTTCCCCATAGACTCTTGCCTCATTCAAAAACTGGGTTAATTGCAAAAAAACACAAAGCCACGAGCGACCTTCACTGAGCACTGCGAGCTTCAGTGTAGTAGCTACAACCTCGCTGTTTTGCATGTGTGTGTGTGTGTGTGTGTGTGTGTGTGTGTGTGCGTGCGTGCGTGTGTGTGTCTGTGTGAATGTTTTTTTTAGCGACACTGATAACTTAGACATGTGCTGCCCGTTTATAAAAAATGTCAACATTAGTATCAAAAAGCTTTTAAAGTGTCAATCCCGCGGTGCCGCCATGACAGGATCAGGTTCTCTGTGTAATTCCTTGGCCTATGTGGCAAGCCATCAGACGTATGGCGCTGTGATGATAGCGCCAGCCAGCTCCAGTTTGATATCAAAGATGAAAAGTGAAGATATTTCACTTACAAGTCAAGCTAGGACTTCATTATAAGGTTTGGGCTGGTATTTTGTAGCAGCTAAAAGTAGGTAGAGGACAAACAACTAACTTGGGAATCAGTCCGACCCCATGACCTCAAGTCCTCCCAGTCTCCCTCTGTGTACAGCCTCTCACTGACCTCTGTTTGTTTTCGGGTTCCTTCTGTCTGACTGTATTTCTTTTTTAGTGCTTAGTTCTATTCCCTGTTCACCTCCTCTGACTTTGCCGCCTTGTAAGATTCGCCTTTGTAATTCGGCCTACTAGCTTTCGTTTGTCCCGTTAAATTCAGCCCCAGTGGCTCACAAGTTAATGTACTATTTGTGCTGTACCCAAGCCTGGTTAAATGGAGAGTCAGATGGGCATCTGGGATAAAACCATTGCACGCTAGGAGGCCGATTATTTGCAGTGACAATCCCAGTTTTAATTGCCACCTTTATGCAAAAGACATTGGAACAAAAAATCCTGAAGTCACTTCTTGTGTGATTTCCTTTCTGTATTTTCCGCCAGCACATTTCCTGTCTTTTTCTGCCCAGCTTTCATGCATTTGTAAGTCCAACCACATTTTGTTTACTCCTTTCTCTCCTGACCTTCTGTGGGTACATTCGTCATGTGTTTGGTCTTTCTTTCTTTTTTTTGTTTTTTGGTATAACCCACAAAGGAGGTTATATTTTTGCTCGTGTTGGTTTGTTTGTTACAAAGATAGCTCAGAGAGTAATGGTCAGATTTGGATTCAATTTTCAGGAAAGGTCAGTGATGGGCGATGGATGATTTTGTTTATTTTTGGAACATTAGGAAAACACTGTCAGAATCCAGGATGTTGAAAGATTCACCATTGTGAGATCGACTGTATTTCTTAATTTATTTTTAACATTCATTTCTTCTTGGAGGCATGTTTCTTCAGTGTGAACAGGACTTGCACACTCAATGACATTGCTGCAGGAGGTGAGCCCAATAACACGCCCTCTAGGAATATTCCACCAGTAATTTATATGTTTTATAGGCTGAGAATCCCAGGGCACTTTGAAGGACAGCCAGGGTCAACTCTATCTACTCCATGTATTGTTTTAATGGCAGTGAGTGACTACTGCTATAGCCACTCCTACTCTATTAAACAGTTTGTAATTTTATAGAAATGTTATCTTTATGGAGGAAAAATAACATAAAACATATTAAAATACCTCTGCTTATGTGTAAATGGCTACAACTACATTAGAACAAAGCTTATTATTATTAATCATAGACGTATTACCTAGACTTGTTAGCTATTTGCTCCAGCACATTCTAGACAGCATTCTGCACTATGGTCCAGTTTCAGGTTTATAATCATAGTAAGAGTGCAGCCTGCTCCACTGAATGCTGACCCATAAAGTCTTTGTGGTCTGTCAGAGCAGAGAGTTTAGCTTGCTTTTCTTCCAGTTTATTAAAATTGTCCGTTTGGCTGACATCAAGCCCAGTGATATTGTCAGTGCTCTTTGATTGTATAATTTATTTCTGTGTATTCACAAAACAATATTTTTCCCTAGAAGCATATTGTGATCCGGAGGACAAATTTCCAAGTGTGCCACATTGAACACAGATTAATTGATGCCAAAGAAAGTTCCCCCGAGTGCACCCTCCCACACACACAAACTCCATCAGCCTTTATATGAATTTTAATAATAGTCAATGGAATATTGATGTGATCTCAATATGTCACTCCAAAACATTTAGGGTAAGTGGGATCCAGCTCTCTGTGGACCGAATGTATTACACTGTAATGAGGCAGGGCTATTTGATTAGAGCTTGTTTCAACTCATTTTCACTTCTGAGATGCTTTGTTTGGTTGACAGACAGCATACGTAAAGATCAGACTAAAGGTGAAGACGTATAGACAATATTGTGTTCCAGAGCGGCATAATATATTGCAACATCAACAATCTCAATATCAGGATTGTCTGTATCTCAGGAACATTATGGTCATCAGATTTCATCAAATCAATGTTTTCCATCCACATGAACAGAGGTTCTTGTTTTGACTAGCGATGGGCAGTCCAGCTCTTTTCAAAGGTTCAGCTCTTTTGGTTCAGCTCCCTTAGAAGAGTTGGCTCTTATGGAATATTATTTATTCATCTTGAGTTAATTGTGTGTTGGTAAACTATTTTTTTAATCAGTGTTCTCGTAAAAGCCTTATTTTTATGCAGTTATGCAAATTCAAAATTCTGTACCAATCTTTGCTATCTCCAGTATAATTAAAATGCAGCCAGATGCTGCTTCTGTTTGTTTTTTCTTCTGCTTCTTTACTTTTTCCCAGTGAGCTTGCATTTAAATCAAGCAAACCTGTTCCCCATCTCTCTGTGTCTCTGTGTACCTGTACCAGGGTTAGGGTTAGGTACAGTACACTCACTGTCCTCAGAGACCACCTTACTTCTTACGTCACATGATATGAGCGTGGTCCGTCCTCACCTGTGCTGGGCTATATTGTATGGCCATCAAAATGAAATATTCACACTACAAAGTAGAGCAGGAGCAACTGAAGAATTGTCTCTCATCTACAGGACTGAGCTCTTCCAATTTTCTATAAAGAATTGTTTCTTAAAGCCTGGTCAACTGTGAATGACCCATCACTAGTTTGGACCTGGTTTAATCCTGGTTTAATCCTGGTTTAATCCTGGTTTAATCCTGGTTTAATCCTGGTTTGGCCACAATTGAGCCTATATTGTATTAAATATGTAGTCACCTGGACTTGAACTGGGGATCTTCTAGTTGAGGGGTAAATACTCTATTGAGCCTTCATATCTCAGTGGTAAAAAATCCACTAAAACTATAATGATTTGTTTTCGTTGTAGAAGCATTATCATTGGCCCTATCTTGCAATTGCAAAATCTTCAGTCCTCAAAATTTTAGCAAAATCCAGCCATTTATTTTCATGTTTCCTTGCTAAAAAAGAAACCAGCCAACATTCTTATTTTGTGATGTCTATTTCCCGGTTTTGTCCTAAATGTCATAATTATTTAGATTTAGTTGGTTCAGTGGTGATTTAGCTGTAGCCCTGACTGATGAAAGTTATGTGCCATTTGAAAAAAGAAAGCATTTACAAATAAGTTATGCATGGATAATGAACTTGTGTTGCCATGGTCTCTTTTGTTTTTATTAAAATGTGAGAGGGGAAAAAAAAAGGTTGTTATGTCACAACAGCAAATAAACATTTCACAGCTTTACAAAATGATTACTAATAAGTTTGTCCTTTCTCAAACATGAGGCCACTCGGCTTTGTTGATTCCACATTTCAAATTAAAAGCGACAGTCTAATGAAGGCTCAAAAAGTGGCTAATTCACAAGAGATTATTGTTGTTGGTGACTTAATTCACAGTAATTGTGTTTTGGAGTTTTATTTGTTTGGTGTTGTCTTTTTAACCAGATTTTTTTATGGTGATGCGAGGATGGTGGCCTTGTCTTAACACAAAAGGCGCTTTGTTTACTTTGCTGCTATTTTTTAGAGTGTGTGTGCTTAACTAAGACTTCTATGACACACTGTAAAATACTTTCTATATACTGAGTCCAGCTGAACTTGACAGTCAAATAAAATCTGTCTCATTTCACGGTCATGCAGATTATTTCAAACTAGCTGATGAAACTGTAGCGCAGACTGTTACGTGCAGTTTTTTTTTTTCTTTTTTTTTTCTGTCTGAGTTAGCTTTGATCAGAAAATGTCTGGATGCTTGAGATCCCTGAATAGCTCACCCTCCTACAGCATCTGTTTATGAACTCGTCCCAAAACTGTCACCGTGTGTCAGGAACGTGAGCCGGAGCCCTGAAGATGAAGGTTTGAGAACTGGCTCTTTCTAAGCAAATGTTTAATGGCTCTGTAGCTTTTCCATATTGCCCATTCAGCCCTTTAAGCTATATGATAATGTAGAGGTACGTGAGGCTCACCTGCCTTACGTAGCCATGGAGACAGCTGTGATGGCCATGTTTCTCCTGCTTGCGTCATGTTTGTACGTTGCTGTATATGGCCTGGGGTTTGCATACTTATAGCTACTTGTATTCAGGTACACGTTACCATAATAATGCATGCTGAGTGTTATACAGACCTTCAGTACGATGGTGGTAGTATGAAAAAACACTTAATGCTGTGAGTGGACTAGTTATGTGGTAACAGAAATCTCTGCTCATGAAAGGCAATGGTACAAAAATCCTTGAAACATTCTTGTCCCAGTCATAGTAATCTTTTTTTTTTCTTTTTTTTTTTTTTTTCTGAAAATGCCATTAATATCCGGCCACAAATTTTTTAGTTATGTTGCTAACATACAAACAAACCCACCAAGGAACTAGAAGAACCTCTGCAGAGGCACTGACTCTATCACACATTGGTAAAGATACAGCAGAGCTAAACTTGAACCAGGAATCTTTCAGTTCAGGTTAGGGATGCACCAATACCGATACCAGTATCGGGTATCGGTACCGATACCATGTCCAAGTACTCGTACTCGTATTCATAAAAGTGGCGATACCAACAACCGATACCACTACAGCGCTGTCACGTGACCTTCCTCTCTCAGCTGAGGCAGTGAGAAACCTGTGGTTGGATTTCAAAGTGAACTGTATGGAGATAAAAGCAAAGCTGAGTTTACATTCTCCTCAACCAGACTTATCCCAAATCATACGTGAGTCTTAAAACTTAAGCTGTTGTCCTTTTGTTGTCCTAGTTATCCCGAAAATTATATAAGCACGAAGCAGTTGTTGTCTGATAAAGCTTAAGAAGTATCGTTGCTAATTGTGATGGCTGCTGTGTTAGCTGCTGTATGTCTTGGCGAATCTCCGCTGGTTATGCGCAGATGCTCAAGTCTGTCTTTAAAAGCATTTTAGCGACTGAATAGAGGAGAATCTAAGCTTTAAAATGAGGTATAACATGTCATGCCATATTCAGCAAAGTTTAGCCGTGGTTAGCTGTGTTCAAACCTCTCTGTTGTAAAAATAACTTAGCATTCGCAGAGCGGGGATAGAGGCAAAAAGACGACACGGTATGGGATGAATGAGATACAGCAGTGTGACTGTTTAAACTATAAAGTAACACCTATATAAGTACTCGTATCGGTACTCGGTATCGGCGAGTACTCAAATGAAAGTACTCGTACTCGTATCGGTTTGAAAAAAAGTGGTATCAGTGCATCCCTAGTTCAGGTGTCAATGCTCTATCCATTGAGCCTTATGTCCCACAATGGAAAAAAAAAACAAAAAAAAGATAACTAACTAACCATGTGTTTCTTTACTTGCTTTTTTTAACTGGAGGTTTATCTTTGGCCTTCTCTCACAATACCAAGTCATTCATAAAAACTCTAAGATGTCTTGAATCAACTCCAAAAGCTAATTGTTTCTAAAATCCAACCTTTTTTTTTTAGCCCTGCTAACCAAATAGAACTGACAAAAGCAATACATTAACCAGTTAAATTTCATTCCAGTTATATTATATATATATTATAATGCCAGTTGTACCCAATTGTATGCCCAATGTTATTTTTTTATTTTATTTATTTTTGTTTTTATTTATTTTATATTTAAAGATGCAATATGGATTTGTTAGGGATGTTGCGATATCGGTATGCTCATAATATTAATCTCACACTACAATATTTATTGTGATATTGTGGGTAGGCTGACAGTTTGTAGAAATGCTCACATTAACAAATCATATTCTCTAAAAAATGCCCTGAAAAGCCTGGAGTACATTAACTATCATGATATTTTAAAAGATTAAGACTAAACAAGTGTTTATTAACAATAATCTTGTCAGGTTGGCTGCACCGAAAAGGAGCAAAGGATCATGGTTTATGTAGTTCCCTCTGCTTTTTTACCAAACCACTGCAACAGAACAATGCATTTTAGCCTGGAGCTTACCATTTGATAATGTAAAAGTCCATGATGACATTGTGAAACTTTTAATATTACAATAACAGACTATATACCAATGTTTTTACATTCCTCTTTGTTACTGAACAAACTTTCTACCTCCCTGAGTGTTACTGCCAGAGAGAGATATGTGTCCTAGCACAAGGGTGAAATGCTAAAAGTGTAGTACAAGCTGAATCTGCTTAGTGCTTTTAATATTAATTCACTTGTAAAGGTTGCGGTGGTCATGATCTGCATGTGCCAGCAGTCGATTATGCAGAAGTCTTCTCTATTGTGCTGGCACATACTTGGTGCTAAAACAAAAGAAAATACTTGACTTTTGAAACTACATTTATATAATTTATTGTGTTGTATTAAGTTATAAAGCCCAAATGTATGTGAACTGGAGATACAGGTCCTCAAGATGGAAATTAGATACTAAAAGACCACATCTGACAGTAAATTCCATAATCCAAAGAAGCAACTGCGATGTTAAAATGTCAAACTATTCATATACAGACATTTCCGTACTCCATGCCATCACCTTACTGTAAATATCTTACATTTGATCTGCTCTGCTGCATCTGTGAGGCATAGTTAATGTTCATCAATAATCCTGTGAGGTCTCTGTGATTGTCCATTACAACAGCCTTTGGAGAAATGAACCCACATTTATTTTAAAATACTCTTTTTTTTTTTTATAACTCGCCTGTGCCAAATGGTCAGCCTTATAAGTATATTTAATTATCTATACATAATTTAGTGAGTTATAGGGGTGATTTATTTATGCATGATGAGATAAAACCTATCTCTTGCCTGCTGAGAAGACATTCAGTTATTACCAATTAGCCGTATACAGATTCACTTTAATGAATCTCTATGGTCTGAATGAGTCCTGTACGATATAATATACTAAAATAATATGATTTAAAAACGCTATTTATTCTTGTCATTTTATAATCTTGACAATTAAGATGAAAGAACCCCAAAAAATATGTGTGAAAATAATATATGTAAATAATTAGACAACCACAACAGACACACACTCTCATGGACAGCCATTGTCATCAAATATTCATTTTGTCATCTCATCAGTTTTCTCATCTCAGGCGGCGTTTGCCAGAATGTTTATTGCTGATGCGTTTCAAACTTCAGACAACAGCCCAGTCGTTCTGCTCACAACAGTGGAGCACTAATACTGACAGTAACTCTATAATTAGATTCAGCTCAGTGGTAAGCCTGCTGTATGCATAAATATGTGTTGCTGTATAGAAATGCATTTGAAAAGCAGCTGTTGTAATGAGAATTTTTTATATTGGGTGTTTAGAGACAATTGGGAAAAGGATTTTTTACACTAATCATCTGGTTGAATTTGTCTCTTAGCCACAAAATTGAAAATGTGGGATCAGTTTAGTTAATGTGCCAATTGGTAGAGCAGGACCTGGGTTTGATTCCCATTTACAGTTTTTCTCTCAATTGCTTTAGCTCATTTAATAAAACCTGGTTAAGTGAGTGTGATCAGTGTGATCTTTTTCTTCAAATTTATATTTCAACAAAATTCTCTGTTTGCAGATCATTTAGAACATTTCCCATCAGTTCACGCAGTTTTCTATCTCTTTCTCAAACCTCTTCACACCGCTGTCACAGACACAGCCTCAATGAAATCACATTGCTTGGCCAATGCAAGTAGTCTTGTTCACACATGGAATCGATTTTGGTCAAAATGCTGTTTCTTTAAAAATAGAAACTTAAACAGAGCTGCAAAAATCTAACATTTGTGAGCTTGAATCTGTCTCTCAGGAGGGTTTTCCCAGCAGCCATCACAAGAGGAGAAATACATACTCTTTTTTGTTTATCAGAGTAAACATATTTTCATTATTGTTAGCAGAGCTCCCATTGACAGAGGTAAAGATGTCAAGATGAAGAATAAAGTAAATGTTCTTGCTTCAGTTTGCTGTACTGTCATGGTTATTTCTTACAGTAGACATACTACAGTATAAAGAATACACCACTGCAGGTTTACAGTGCATTGTGGTAACCAAAGACATAAAAAAATGTAAAATAATGTACAGTGCAGTACATAAATACACATTCTATATTTGTGTAAAAATATTTTGTCAGTATTTTCCTGTTTCAACAAGAAAACAATCAGGTTTTGGGTCAAGAAAATAGCCACAGTCTTCTGATCATTTTGATGCAAAAACTGTCTTTTGAAGGATATTTAAAGAGTTTTGATTACAGAACATTTTGCTAAGAAAATCCTTTTGAGAACCTAAAATCCTGTTTAGATTTTTTGTGTGACCTGTTTTGCAAATGACAATTCTGAATGGAGAAAAGTGTCAAAGTGATTGAGAAAAACTCCAGTCACAAAGATTCCCTCTAAACTGTGAAGAAGACAGGTTTTGTGAAGTTGTGGCTTCTCTGAATTGCAAGATAAATGGAACAAAATTTGGGAAATTGTTAACAATGGAACATCATTTAACAAAATATAGTGTTAATGGAATAAAGATTTGAGCGATTTATAATTGTGTATTATGTGTCTTTCAAAGTGCTGACCTAAATTATAGTATTTTGCACCTTAAGTAGTGACACATAGTGGGAGTAAGGGCCAATCATTTTCTTGGTGATTTTTAAAGGAAGCAGGGTAAGCGCTGTGCATTAAAATAAGATATGCTAAAACTGTGGATCTTTTTTTTTTGAAAAACAAGTTTGAAGCACTGTGTTTTATCATAGAGCACTGATAATCTTTCAGAGAGGACAACAGAGTTTCATTTTAGAGATGAGTTTAATTAACTGAATATAAAGGCTTGGCAACTTTCTTCACAAAATATGAAAGAATATCTCCAAAATCTAGCTTGAAACCATCATCAATCAAAGGTGTGTGGAAATTTTTAGGACTAAAACCATAAAAACAAGTGCAACTGCCTCCAAAAAGCATGCCTTGATTAAAAAGTATTGATCTAAGTTAGAAAGGTAGACCGGCTCTTTCTCTGGAAACCACAGAGGGAAAGCAACCCAACCGTGTTCCACAACCTTCAACTTTCAATACTTTTATAATCTGTCGTTAGTGCCTCACGACCTTTTCCAAAAGTCCAGCGCCCTTTTCTCTGACAGTGGTTGAGCAGACTTTATTAATTCTATTGTTTGTGAAACTGTGCCATTTCTAAAATATAAGCAAAGACCACATCCTAAAAACTAAGCACATTCCCTGATCAGGCATAACATTATGACCACCAGCATATTACGTGCAGCTTTCTCTCAGAACCAGCATTAACTATTGGAGCTACAGCAGCTGCTCTGTTGGGACCACATGGGCCAGACTGTCGCTGGTTCACCCCGTTCCTTCCTTGGACGACTTTTGATAGATACTGACCACTGCAGACTGGGTTGCCAGATCTCACTGACAGTTTCCAGCCCAAACAGAACTTAAAACCCGCCTAACACAATAAAAAACATCCAAAATCCTAGCAGCTCTGAATGTTATACGTACGAATAACACAAAACTTAACAGCAGCACTAAAAAAAGTAAATCAAACAGCTTCCCCACAAAGACTGAAATCAGACAACCAAAGCCTTTCTGTTCAGGCTGCCATAGAAACGACAAAAAAGTGTGAAATACCAACATGAAATGTGAGCAACCATTGAATCACTCATTTAAAACAAATGAACTGATGCTATGAGTGGAAAGACACTGCAGTTTATTAAAATGTGTATTTCTACTTTGTTTGCTATGAAATTACGTCTATTTTGTTGGTATTTTCTTTAGAGAAAATTCTAAAAATCTACCAAATGTTGTAAAAAGCAGCTCAAATTTTATAAACCAGCCCAATGCTACTTTTTCCAGGCCAATCTAGCAACACTGACTTCAGACCAGCACAACAGGAGAGAGAGGGAGGGGATCTGACCCAGTCTTCTCGCAATCACAGCTGAATAATATAAAGTTTAAAGAGACTATCTGCTGATAAGTTTGAAATCACAGTTGTTTCACAGTGTGACACATTTCAACCCTATTTTTATCGTGACACATCCACCTTTTTTTTTCCACCTCACTTTTACCTTTTTCCTTTACCTTTTACCTTCATTTTTCCAAAAAGCATTTGTTTTGTGTTTTTATGGCATTGGTGAACAAAAAGTCTTTCAAAATGTGCTCTTTTACAACAAAAAATGCCACATCACTGAGCAAGACAAAACCTTCTTTTGGTCTGTATAAAACAATGCCATTGTCTCACCATCTCTTTAAAAGTCTGGGTGCCCTTTTCCCATTACTGACTATGCTGGTTAATAGAATTGTATTAAGACTATTGATTATGTCTTAAAAGGCACTTTCTAAAGCAGATGTATAGACCATAGTGACTGCCCCGCAGAATGGATTGTCTGTCGCCTACACTGCAGTCACTTAACAGCTTATTTTCTGAACAATTGCACAAAGAAGAGTTGACAAAGAAGAAGAAATGTAATGTTATGCACAGAGGTTATTTTGAATGTAGCTTTGTATTATACTTTGGTCTTTAGCCTAAATGTAGAGCGGGGAATAAGTACATTGAGTCACTTCCTTAAACTTTTTGTATGATGCCACTTTACTACAAAATGAAAAATTGCTGTGAGGAATCAGCGGAAACAAAGCTGCACACTGTTTTTAGATAAATGAATCAGCGCAGACTGGATGTAGAGGGCTTGTTGATTGGTCAGCTGCTTCCTGGAGTTGGGCGGGGCTTGTGGAACTGAGCTTTTTGAGGCCTCAGAACAGCTGTGCCAGAGAATAGAGGACAAAACACAACTCCAGGTATGTTTTTGATGAGGGAAGAACATTATGACATGGTAAAAAGCTAAAAAAAAGTTGATATTGCATAATATAGCCTCTTTAAAGATGCAAAATATTTAATGTAGCATTGATGTTAATATTTTGCATTGATTTAAATGAGCTTCGTACTCAAAAATTAAACATTAACCCTCAGGCCCTCCTTTAAAATAATCACATTCTCCCCCTTAAAGCCCTTTTAGGTCACTGGTTCACATTTAAAATATATTTCTTTGATCATTAATCTCTGTCCTTATCATACAGAGAAAAAGTGAATTAATTTTCATATTTTTAACCTCCTAAATTCCAGTTTGTTTACATATTTCCCATATTTGTAAATAAAACATGCATTATTTACTATTTAAAGATGCAAAGTATTTTTTGTTTGTTTGTGCAGGAATTACCGGTCCTGGATAGGTCACTGATTAGCCCTAACACTGATTTTATTTACATTTTTACTTTGTGTCATTACAAAAAAAGGGCAGAAAATCATACAAAAAAGGTCTGAAACTCTTTGTTTTTCCTCTTAAAGCCCTAAAAGGCTGGGCTAAACTCACTGTTATCTAAAATAAGTTTTTTTTTTTTTTTTTTTTTTTTCAGTTGTGACGCTAAAATTCTAAAATTCATTTAGTAATGAACACCTTTGTCAAATATCCTCACCCTAGCATAAGAAATGAGAGCAGAAAATACATTTGAAAAGCTGTAAAAGGGTGCCAGAAGGGTTAATAACAGCGTTTATAACTCAGTAGTGTCTATTAATGTTGTAGCTTTGTAAACAATTTAGTAGATACTAATCCTTATCTAATACTTAATATAAAAAAGTGAGTTATTTTTAATTGTGACTAAAAATACTTGGGGAGTCAGTGTAGCAGTATAAAAGTACACTACACATGTTCATAGAAACGCCTCATGCAGCAGTTTTTCCTAACATTATTTTTGCATATTCAGTCTTTGGATGGATGTGAATGTGTCAGATTATGACTTAGCCACTGCTGACAAAGGCATTCATGTTTATTTGATCAAAGCGTGCATTGATTGGCAGCTGTGTTTTCGCCGGCTAATTAACTGATGACATATATTGTACTGGCAGACAACAAAGTCCCACATCATGCAAATGTGGAGCAACTTTCCACTTGCCTCATCACACAGACCCACCGACTCCATGCTGCAGCTGCTAAATATAACCCGCCCTGTTTTTGCACTCCCTCCTGCCTCTCTGGGGTCTTTTAGTATTTCTTTTTGTTCGTCTATTTCGGATTGCCATCAGCTGCTGGTTTAGGACATCCTGCAAACAGAGCATAGTGGGAGGGGGGCACATGTTGTATCAAAGAATTAGGGCAATTTAATAATGATTTTCTTGAAGCAGTGTAAATGTTAATTTGAGTCAGCAACATTTAATATGTGTGGAAGTGGTGGCTTAGTGTTAGACAGAACTTAAAGTGGTAAAAGCAAGTTCCATTTTCTTTTAAATTGGATATTTATCACGTAATCTTAAGTGTTTAAACTGTGGCTGAGCAATGGAAGAAGACACTCTATGTGATGATGAAAACTGATTTTTTTGCACATTATAACGTACCACATTATAGAGCTACAGTGTAATGGAAGACAGGCAAAAATCGTGCTGCTAAAGTGTCAATAATGCTGATTTTTGCATGGCTTATATTTATATTACTGGACGGTAATGAAACAAAAAATAGCTCAAAGTTTGACATCTTCCATCAATGCATACTAACAAAGTTTATTTTCATTTGCTCATTATAGCTGTCAAAAGATGCAATATTATAGACTGTCTTCAGTAAACAGGGGATTAAGTCATAAGACAAATATAGCACATTTGTGGACCCAATGACTAATACAAAATGTTCAGGTTCTATGTAGATTTTCTATTTTGATATTTCTTATAAAAATTTGTACAGCTTTAAAGCAATACTGACTCATGATCTCCAACTAAGTTTTTAATGTGATCAAAGTCTAGAACGTGAAAAGAACATTTGAAACTTTTATAGAGGTTTACTTGACTTGCTTACTTTTATAATTTACTCTGAAAAAGCTTTGGGAGTGATTTAAGCTTGATTATGAACTAAAATCTCAGACAACAATAACACGCCGCCAACCGTTACAATCTGGTGTTTGCTGGAAAATTAAAAATGAAAATCCTTGTGTCACATGGAGAGCGCAACAAAGACAACATAATTACTAGGTTTTACAATGGCGGCCATTATAGCTCAGCGCCAGAACTGCTTTAACTGTGTCTCTATAATTATATAGTGAATACAGTCTGCTCAGTTCAGGTGTTTTTGTATACACTTTAGAGAGGGTTTTATGCCCCAGACAAAGAAACAAAATAATTGCTTTTAGTTTGAGCACTTCATTTGCAAAGGACCACACTTTGCAGTAAACAATATGATTTGAAATTGGTGGTAACTTTATCCAGCTCTCAAGGAGTGGGCTTTAAGACTAGTTTACACTTAGGTTTTTAGGAAAGGCTATGAACAAAGAAAGAAAGTGTGTACAACAATACACAAAAGTCAGACAAAACTGTGCATGTGTAATAGGACCAGACTTGGACGCTTAAAGTTCCAGTACCTGATTGTCTTTTTCAGAACCAGGAGAGAGAGAGAAACAGTTGAGTTTCAAACGGAAGCCCCGCCCCTAGCTCCTTACTCACTCTCACAAACCCCTCCCAGGCTTTTCTCTCATTTCGCGTGTGAATTCATGCGCGCGCCTCATACGCGTGCACAACTCGAGACTGAAGCGGCGAGTGAAACGGAGATTTAGGCATAAAAATGGCAACATGTGCATTTCATGCTCACTGTATATAGACTGCTAATCCTGTCCCAACACAAATCATGACAGTACTGGGAAACTGGTGTTAGTAGGTGAGGACACGTAGCTATGAGAAAGGGGGGGTTTCAAGAGCGATAAGGTCCGGAGACTACAGCGCTAACTATATTAGCATTAGCAACATAAGGCTAAGCCCTGGCAACGTAAGGCTTATATCTGTTTGCAATTCGTTTAAAATGTAACGAAACAAGAGAAACTGACCACAATGCTAATAAAAATATAGTGAATAGAAACTTAGTTTGCAATTCAGTAATGTTAGTTCTCTCCATCTTTGTAATGCAGTTCCAATATTTATTTGTGTTTTATTTCTTTTATCGTCCTATTTGCGCTTTTCTGGTGTCTTTACTCCTTCTGTTTTCCTTTGTTTAGGAGCTTTAGCAGTGTATGCTGTAACCGCTAATGCAGGAATCGCCACTTTGCCCTCTGGTACTTCAGCCGCCATGCTGTCTCTGTTTACGAATTGTGCACGCGCAGACCATGGCAACGACACTGAACAGCAACAGCCAATGGGGTTCTCTCTGAAGTCCATGGGCGTCAGGAGGCTTGTGATTGGCCAAGGCCTCCACCGTCCCTGCGTTGGAGTCTCTCCTATCTCTATTGAGTGTTCATTTCTCATAATAACCAACAGATGGAATTATAAAGCAAGATTTTTTCAAATCTGCTTTTGCAATATACTATAAGGGGTCTAAACCATTTTTCTCAACTAGATGAAAAATATATTAGGTACTGGAACTTTAATGCTATTTCCACACAATCTCACATGGTTAAGTCCAGTGCATTGAGCAGTGTAAAGACCTGTATATACAGTCATATGTAAAAGTTTGGGCACCCCTCTAATTTACTCTGTCTTCACAAAAAAGATCACAGATTGTCATTCATTTTTCTAGTGACATCTGAGTTCTAGGGTGTTTTCTGATCAACATTTTTTAATGTAGCAGTATTTAGGTGTATGAAATCAAATGAAATATGAAAAAAATTTCCGTGCAAATATTTGGACATCCTTATAAGTTTGCTGATTTGAATGCATGTAACTTCTCAGAAAGGATTACTTGCAACACAAAACTTGAGCGTTGAACTTCATAGACAGGTGCATTCAATTATGAGAAAAGGTATTTAAGGTGGTAATCAGAAAATGGAAGGACACAGGAAAAGTTGATGTTAAGTCCAGATGTGGCAGGCCTAGAAAAATACCAGAGACATAGGCAAGGAATGGTGAGAATGGTTAAAGACGACCCACAGATCACCTCCACAGACCTACAAGATCATCCTAGTGTTTCTGTGCATGGGTCAACAATTCAGCACAAAGAACAGCTGGGAGGGTGATGCCACGCCACAAACATTTGCTTGAGGTAGGCAAAAGCTCATTTAGACAGGTCAGATTCATTTTGGAATAATGTGGTGTGGACTGATGAGACAAAAAACTGAGTTATGATAACAAGAAGTGCTATGCATGACAACAAAAGCATTCCAAGAAAAACACTTGCTGTCTGCTGTCAACTTTGGTGGAGGTCCCATCATGCTGTGGGGCTCTGTGGCTAGTTCAGGTACTGGGACCCTTGTTAAAGTTAAGAGTTGGATGGATTCCACCCAATATTAACAGATTCTTGAAGACAGTGTTCAAGCATCAATCACAAAGTTGAAGTTACGCCCGAGCTGGATATTCCAACAAGACAATGATCCAAAACACAGCTCGAAATCCACAAAGGCATTCAGGCAAAGAAAGAAGTATAATGTTACTGAGTGGCCATCACAGTCCCCAGACTTGAATGCCATTGAACATCTATGGGTTGATTTAAAGAGGGCAGTCCATGCTCGGAAGTGATCAGATCTGACTGAACTGGAGATGTTTTGTAGGAGAAATTATCAAAGATACCTCCATCCAGAATCCAGACACTTGTCAGAGCTTTCAGGAGTCGTCTAGAGGTTATTTTTTTTTGCAAAAGGAGGCTCAACTAAATATTGGTTTAATGTTTCTGTTGGGGTGCCCAAAATGTTGCACCTGTCTAATTTTATTATGATGCCTATTTTCTGTTAATTCAATAATCCTAATTTCACTAATGAAATATTGCTGTATCCCTAAGGAATTATATATATCAAAATTAAGTTGCTGATCCAAATGTCCAACAATGCATAAATTAAAATAATTATAATTAACAAATTTTACATATGACTGTAGGCGAGACAAAGCTGCCTCTACACAAGAACATGTACCCACACTGACGGCCAACCTCCTCAGGACAGGACTCAGCAGAGAAAGTGTCAGGAAATCTATTGTTACATAATTATCCCAGAAACTATGGGCTTTAGGCAGGGCTACACTCTAGACAACCACTCACTCTCACATTCATTCACTAGGGGCAATTTAACCAATTCACCAAAAACATGCATATCTTGGGATGGTGGGAGGAGGCTGGGGACCTGGAAAGAACCCACAGTTACCTAATATTAATTAACAGCATAAATTAATTCACTGACTTCAGGGCTATTTATTTTAAAAGCGAAATACACACGGCACAGTTGACATAAGTTATTGTAGATTCAGATGATTTGAATTTTTTTTTTCTATTAAGGTCTGTGGTGATACATAATTCATCAGATCCATTAAAAGGGTTAGTTGTATGTGAAATCTAAGTACCTTTTAACAGCCCAGTGGTGAAATGATAAATGCTTTTGGATACTCTACATTAACCAAATTTGTTTGATAATGAGTTGAGGCAAAGCAGTGAAGTTTCTGCTATTGCATACATCCATATAGTTACACATATACTGTACATGCAAAACATAAAGTGCATAAGTGTAAGTTACTCCATACTGACAGATCCACACTGTGTTTTAGCACCGCTGAAGTAAATGACACAGTTTTGATCAAGGCACCTTTTAGTGGCTGGGATATATTAGACAGCAGGTGAACATTTAGTCCTCAAAATGTGTTGGAAGAAGGGCAGTCATCAGGAGAGTCATCACTTTGTATGGGAGTCAATATTGAACATTAATAGGCAAGTGGTCATAATGTTCTGCCTGATTAGAATATATATGTGCTTTACTTCTAGCACTATATCAATGGTGGAAGAAGTAATCAATTACTTTACTTTAGCAAAGATTTATTCAAGTAAAAGTAAAAGAATCACCTTAAAATTTCCATTTAAGTAAAAGTATAAAAGTACTTACTTTTAAATACTTGAGTGAGTAAAAAAGTATTTTGCACAGACTCGACAACTCTTTAATGTGAAAATGTGAGGGATTTTGCTGAAAAATTGTGCTGATTTCAGATGAAATGAAGAAATTGGTTCAGTAGAAGACAATGAATCTGTCGCTGAGGTCTTCTCTCCTTGTTATCTTGATATTTCTAAAGGCGGACTGCTTTACTGCATCTTTTATATTTAACTAACATTAGTCTACAATGAGGGCACAACGAAAACACATGATTTTAAACCAAAACTCTAAATACTTTGTACTTCAACCCATCAATGTATTGGAGTAAAAAGTACTGATACTTGCTCTAAAATGTAGTGAAGTAAAAGTAAAAGAACCCCTTGTAAAATGTATGCAAGTAAAGTACAGATACATGAAAACTGTACTTAAGTAAAGTGACTAAGTACTTTTACTGTGTTACATTCCATCACTGCTCTATACAGAGCTCTTTATGTAACCGTTATTCTTATTCCAACACTTGCATTTAGGATTTTAAATGTGTTATTACCCTTGCTTTAATTATGGCGCTCCCCTTGAGTACATGTCAGGAGCTAAAATATTCCTTCTCGTGTACAGTACCAGAGGGCTCAACTTACTCAGTCAATTACAGTATGCGGCTTCATCATATATCTTGCATGCAAATGAGACTATAAATACACCTACTCATCTCTTAGATGTATCACCTGTGTCTCACCGTAGGAGCTGTTCTATAGGGCACCCACTCTGCCTCTCACTGCCGCGCGCTATGCAAAGAGTTGGGGATCATTAACAAATATTCCCACCCCCCAAAAAATAAATATGGGACAAATGAGCTATTAAAAGTAGAAATTCATGACTCAAAGTACTTCATTATAGGAGATGGTATATTATGCACTCTGCTATTTCTGTATTTTACCCAAAGCATTGGTTTAATTGGTTAGGAATTTTATGTAATAGCTGAAGTGAGAACAATTTTGCATTTTAATGGGCACAGTACGAAGAACATGAAGTCGGGAATGCTAAGTGAATTTTGAATGTTGCCACAACATGTTGCCAAGCTAATTAGCGCGGCTGGAAAATTTCTTGTTTTCTTCTTGTGCATTTTTTACAATAACATGTGAATGACAATAAACCCAAGTGTTATTTTGTAATGTTATTTACCTGTCTGGATTTGAATATAATATGTAGTTTATTATGAAAAAGCGCCCTAATTAAAAAAATAAAAGTGAATTGAATGATTTGCATAACTCATAAAACCACTTTTTTTTCCAACAGCTGAACACTAACAACATAAAAGGTGTTGGAACCCAGTTATTTTAAAATTAATGGCAGCGACGGCTTGCAAACCCATGCGCTGTGTGATCAAGAAAGGTTGCTATAGCACTTGTCATATACACTGGATCTCCCACACATGATCTCATTAAGTGTAAGCTCTTGATCCTTACCACTACTGTTCTGGGAAAAGGACTGGTTGCCTGCATTAAGGACTGTGATAATGATTAAGTTGCTGAAGTGGCCTGTGTACAACACTGCACAAAGACAAAAGAGTAAATACCAAGGAGGTTTGAGCAGATGTAACAGGTCTCTTATTATGCAACAAGCATAAAACTATGATTATACAATATTCATACTGTGTATTTTTGTATTGTGTAGTTTGTTTTTGTGAGGTGTGATAAAATGCAGTATTATATTACCATATTATGCTTGTACTCCTATTTTTAAACCAATCTTGGAGACCAGCAGAGGGCAGCAGAGTGCAGTCTTTTAAACATAAACTTAAAAAAAAGTTTGTTTCCTTGAATGCATGATGCCATTTTACCTCAAAAGGAAAAAAACAGCTGTGAGGAATCAGTGGCTCTACACCATTTATTGGATAAATGAATGGAGCAGACTGGATGTAGAGAGCTTGTAGATTGGTCAGTGCTTTCTGGAGTTTATTTTTGTTATGAACATTTTAGGAAAAGTCAGTAATGGGCCAAGGACAAATGTGTCCTAGATCAAGAAGTGTTTTATGGGATTCTGAACCATTTTGAGATATGGACCACAGATACTAACTTCACTAAAAGAACAAATGGTTAGTTTTAGTAGATTCTTTACTATTGTGAGATGAAAGGGTTATGTGGCTGAATGAATTTACCCCTGAATTAAAAGATCTTCAAGTTGGAGTCCAGGTCTGGGTGCTATACTTTTACCACTGCAAGATAGGACCAGTGCCTTGGCAGAGGTCTTTGCTCATCCAGTGCCTCTAATAGATTTTTTATTTATTTATTTATTTATTATTATTTTTTTTTTATGCAGGTAGACTTTTCTTTGTTCATAGCGTTTCTTCTAAACCTGTGTAAGACTTTTGCACAGTGCCATACATCAAATCATAAAATGGCTATTTATACCATGCCTATAATTAAAAGAGATGCTATTACATATTGTTAGTTTGTGTATTTGTTCTAGCTGCAGGTAAAGCTGAACACACTTAGCAAGACACGACTTCCACATTGCAGCAGTGGGCAGGCTTAGTCAGTGTTGCTGAGTTCAAACAGATGGAGTGCACTTCAGGACATCCCATTCATCCTTTTATATAGCATTTTTGCATATTTTCAACACTTTGCCATCTCCCCATACCGTACTATTTGTGTGAAGGTGTCTTTTACAGGTAGCCCAGTGTTGTGAGGTGACTTTTGGCGCAATGAGTTCTTTGAAGACTTGATGCATTAGCATTCCTTGGACCAGCCCATGTCTCTGCGCTCAGTGCTTGGATCAAAACATTGCCAACAGCTAGTCAAAGGGACGTGCACAGCATTCCTTTTGACCTCCCATCTTTGAGACACCCCTTGTTCAGTCCAGGTGTCATGCAAATCCCCTCAGATAGATAATGTCGTAGTAGACTCAGCAACCTGTCATGTTATTATGACAGAAGTGTTTGCACAGAGAGATTGGATGTGATTAAGATGGACAGTGTAGCAGCACTTTGAAGGTCCTCAAACCTGGTGGTAATAACAGAGACTTTACTCTTGCGGGCAGTGTTAAGAAAGACAAGGCAAAGTCAATGGGAACGCCAAGGAGCTATGGATTTCAGTTTTGGCAGAGGTGGAGGAAGTACTGGACTGAGGAGCAAATATAATAAGTAAAAGTATCACATTGAAGTTTCTACTTAAGTAAAACTAGTACTCAAATGTGCCTATACAGTGGTGGACAAAGTATTCAACTTCCATACTTGAGTCAAAGTATAGATCTTCCTAGTCAAATCTTACTCCAATACAAGTAGAAGTCGCTCAGTCAAATTGAGTTAAAGTACTGGGGTATGTGCTTTCAAAAATACTTCAGTATTCAAAGTAGTTCTGAAAATCTGAAACATTTTTATTTCACAATGCATTTCAAATAAGTGCTGTCAAAAATTACTGGTTGAAATTTCTGCTACATTCAACTCACAGATTTGCAGCTTCAAACATATGAATAAAGTACATTTTTATACCATCCAAATAATGCCATCTAAAAATAAGATGTCAAATTCTTACTATGTCAAACTAAAATTTTAGTGTTATCCTATCCTACCTTAGAAGTTAGAATAACCAGAGACATGTTTGTGCAGAATCATTATATGGGAACAGAGGAAATGTTTTTTAGTGTAAAAGAAGTGGCAGCAGCTGAGTGGATAGAGATGTTTGCCCACTAACCCAAAGGTTGGCGGTTTAATACACGCTAGTGGCATTGCATCCTGCCATTGTGTCCTTGGGCAAGACTCTTCACCTGCCTTGTCTGCATGAATGTGTCAGTGTGATTGTATTTAGTGTTGGTGAATGGCAGAATGGCAGCCATGCTTCTGTCAGATTTCATTTCTCTGCAGAAGTAACTAGAGCCTTTATATGAACATAGAGGAGCAAAAGTAATACGTTTCTCCAAAAAATACTACTCAAGTAAAGTACAAATTCTCAAAAACTTTGCGTAAAATTTACTGACTTACTGTCCACCTCTGCTAATGAATGTGTTAAATGTGAGGGATCATGATTAAGAACTGTACTGATCAATAATGAAATTAAAGTATCACTGCAATAAAAGAAAAATGTATACCTCTTGGTGGCACCTCTGTTTTGTTAAAGTGTAATGCTTTGTAACATCCTTTATATTTAAGTATTTTGTATTTACAGTAAAGGTGCAACAAAACTAATTATTTCAAATCAAAATGTCAAGTAACCTGTAACAAAAAACAATAAAAAATGTAGTGGTGTAAAAGGTGCAGACATTTGCTCTAAAATAAATGTAAAAAAATTAAAACTTATTTTACGATGGTGTATTAATACATAAAACTGAATGCAAGAACAATAGCACCACTAGATTTAGGAATAAAATACCATAAAAAATGTAATGATTGACCGACAAAACTCTCTGTAAAAGTCTTCAAAATAGAGTGTAAGTGAGAAAATGTGGTGCTTATAGGTGCTGCTGAAGTGGAGATATCTGACACAAAAAAATTATTTCAAGAAAACAGTTTTTGAAGTTTGATCTCAGGTGGAAATCTACAAATACAAGTTGACAACATGTGAAGAAATAAACGATGTAATGTGTAATTTGGACAATGAGGTTGCATCTGATTTGGATGGATGCTCTTTACAGGTCCTCACCCCAGGTGGCAATAACACTGACTAACACAGACGACACTCCTGTGGGCAGTGTTAAGAAAGACATGGCAAAGTCAATGGCAACTCTAAGGACCTATGGATTTTTGCACTTCTGCTAAATGTTGCCTTGTGGAAGTGTTCTGATGACTAATGAGGGACTCAGGACTCGTTGTGAACTTTTGCTCTGTGATAAGGTGAAGTTAAAAGGGCTTCTGCATGGATATTAGGCTTCAAAGAATACACTAGTCAAAGGGAGCGGTGCTCAGCCTACGAAAACAGTTGTATAACACCTTCTGTGACCTTCACTAAGCATTAAGTCTAAGAACGTGCTCCACTTGCATACTCCGCAGCCTACGTGAAGCTTTAGTTTTAATAATATTCCCTTTTGAGTGTGCCGTTCATTCAAATGGCCCATGGCAACAATGACAATGGGATGTGACAGACATTTATTATGCGTAATACAGCTGTCATTTCAGCACTGTGTTTGTGGCTCTCAGCAGAGTACTAAAGATTCAACACAGAGAGTGGTGTAAGACTTCATAGGAATATTAAGGAGACTGACTGTTTTTGAGCTGCAACGTTAGATGAGGAACTGGGAAGGAATTGCACTGAGTTTGTTTTCTACAATCCATAAAATAGCGGGACGCTTATTTGGTCGACAGTAGCGGTATTTCCATCACCTTCATTTGATGCATATTGTTGAAGTATTGCATCAGAAACGAGTGATGGAATCGGCAAGTTTTGACACACACAAAAAACAACTTTATTTCACAACATTTTCTCACTGCTCGTGGTTTTTGATTTGTGCTAAAAAGAGTTAATAAAAATATTGAAGGATGGTAATGCATTTGTCAAATAAAGTCTGACATAGCGTACATAAAACCCATTTGACTGTTGGCATTGTGTGGACTGATGACAAATATTCATATATGCTCTAAGTCAGTGGTTGTTATTAGTGCCTGCATTGAAATTTCTGCATTTCTTGTGTCATTAGCATTCAATTTGGCTGTCACAAGCTGTGCTGGTCTCCATATTTTGCCTTTTGTTGGTTGTCAGTCACCAACACCACCCTGATCAAACACCTTGATGGATATGGATCTGATTACACATTTGTTTTGTTTTTGTTTTGGATAGAAACCCAGCTTGTGCCTCAAAACGGTCATTTTATTCGTGGAGGGTTGACAGTGGTGCTGTGTATCAGCAAGAATATGGCAATACAATATTTATCACGGTATAAGCATTAAAATACGTTATACATCAATATATTGCTGTTACAAAGGCAATATACTGCAATTCATTTTTATAACTGTATGACTTTGAAAAACCTCACCTGTTACTTACACCACTACATAAACATCTTAAGCTACCTGATGTAAATTCAACCATGGAGAAAAAACTAACAAAACCATGTTTTATGTTCTTCATAGTTTGTACGAATCGTTTAAAATGGGCACAAAGCTGTTTACCACCAGTTCATCTGAGACATGTTGCATCTTGAAGGACATTTTGAACATAAAGAGTACTCTGATTAAACATTCTTTATCTGAACTGGCCATTTTCACTTAATAAGCTTTTTGAGTAAGCAGCTTTTCCCTCGAGTATCTGAGCATTTTTAATTTGTGCAGCAAATGATATAGACAAAAAAAATACACTAACTGGGATGCACAAGTATGATATTACTACAAACAAACCCTGTTTTTTATGATCCATCTGATAAGGTGGATACCAGTAGCTCCCAGTTCTAATCTGTTTTTGCATCTTTTCAGGTGTTTCAGAATGACCTGTATTTACTGTATGTCCTGTTTCCTTTATACAATTTAATTATGGTGTCAAGGAGATTATCTATGTTTTTTACAGAAAGATTTCAACATTTCTGAAGACTGTAACTCTATAAACATATGAAATTAAAACTAATACGTAATACCACGTCTTTCTGTTACATCAGCTGTAATCTCCACTGACAGCTGTTGATGACACATGTGCCATGCATGCCCTCTACAAAGTCTCAATTATGTGCCATCAAATTGTATCAGACTGAAATTTGTTTGAACTTTTACATTTCCATGGCTGTTAGTCCTCAAACATTGTTGAGCCCACTCCACAGCTGAGTCGTGGGCCTTGGGGCTCCTGTATGTAGGTGGATGTTTGAAACTGAAACTGTAAGCAGCCAGTGGAATCTGGTTAGGCATATTGTGATGCCAGATTCAAGGCAGAGGTGGAGCTGGCACCAGATGTTTGATACAAGCAACTGAGAAAATCTCTGAGTCTTAGGAACTCCATCCACTGGAGACCCAGTCTCTCAGTGGGATTTTAGAGGATTCTCTTGGAGGGAGTCTCAGGTGTGAGAGACTGTTGAGTTTACATAGAAATGTTACGTATTGTCAAAGTGTATCACTTCAGTTCCCGAGAATACTTCTCCTGGGTACAAATCTATATATATATATTATATATTAATATATATATATATTAATATATAATATATAATATTATATATTATAAACATTTAGCCTTTCCCAGCAACTATGGGCCTTAGGGAGGGTATCCTCAGGTCAGATCACACTGGGCCAACACTGAAAAACTGTGAATTAGAATTATCATAGAAATCATACATAAAAAGTGAAATAATGTCATTCAAAACGTGTCATTTATAATATTAGATTCAGCACATGCCAAAGGAAACGATGAAAATATGCACTGGGTCAATGTGAGAATCGAACTACCAACACCTCTGTTAGTGGACAACCTGTTTAACCTCTGTCACCCCCAACCTCTATGATTAAGCTTGCCCTTTATTATATTGCTTGTCCTAACATGTTCCTCTTTGGCCAATAAACTTTCTAATGAACACAACATACAAAGTGTCATTGTTACTCTGCTCTGTACATTCACCCTGCTTTGTCAAACAATAGAAAAGGTTTTGGCAGAAACAACTACATGTTAAATCCTGATGGAAGTGCATTAAATGGTAGTAATCCTTCTTGAGCATCACAGAGATGATGTTTGAGGCAACCTGGTGTTTTGTGCACATTCCATGTCCTTTCATGCCACAGGTTATAACAGCCTCCATCCACTGACCTTAGACATGCATTCAAGTGTTCACAGAGAAAATGAGTGGTTGTCTGTTTTTGCCAATGCCACTTCTGACAGACTGTGAAACCTTAGCTATTGACCTCAGCGAAAGTACAGAAACTAGCCTCCACAACACTGCATGGGCAAAGTACTAAAATAGTTCACCACTAGAGCTTTCCACGAGTGACTTATAAGTGACAGAAGAGCTGCGATCACAGTTTGGAAACAAAAGTAGCATGCTTTCCCATTCATGTTTATAAGGTAGCAGGTTAAAAATGATAAAAAGCTAATTCATCCATTGAAAAGGTATTGTGGTCTGCTTAGTTGGCACTACTCTTTCGATTGTTGCTGTGTTGAGTATTGAGTATTAGCTATCCATAGAGTAAGCCTTTTGTGACATTGGTGAAGCCTTCACTTTTAGCTTGAACAGGCACGTCTGAATATTTTACATTATTTTGTGTCCATGTGGAATAACAATTGGAATAATTGCGTGGGTCTTTGGAGATGGTGAAGAAAGCAGACATTTTTTACAGATCAAGCAAAGCGCTCTTGGGTTACGTTGAGTCCTGGTGACACAATGCTTATTATCCAGTATCACACTGTCACCATTTAATTTGGTGTTCCCTGGTTGCTCTTGTCCGTTGCCATAAGACGGTAGCTTCTCCTTTTCAGCCGGAAGGATTTTGTGTCATTCGCCGTTTGGGGGTTGAATGTCTGATTCTGGCAGAGGCAGCGGTCTGGCAGATGCAGGGCCTTAAAAAAGGGCCTTGTTTTAGGAGAAGAAAGATGTATTGTTGTGCAAAGAGAAAGCTAATTGCAATGGGGACTTTGAAATTGCAGTTTATTTGTTATGATCGCCACCGCCTGGAGACACAGAGAGGTTTTGTTTCTTTGCTTTCGCTCTGAAAATGAATGTCACATAACGTTTTTGTGCCGTGTATCATGGTGTGCTTTTATCTTGTACCATTAGGCAGGAAGCAGCTGTGGGTCCAAGCACATATGCTCCCACATCAATGCCACATTTTAATGAGAAGTGCTATTAATAATGTGATTTTGGACATTGACAGTTTTCTCACACTAAATCTAAACTTGTTTTTGTATGTCATTTTATACAGTATACTAAAGTTTGTGTTTTGTTTTCTCTATTCTAGGTTAAGGACATCTGATCTACCCAAACTTGTATAAATATGAAGGATATGCTGATGGGTTATTCTTGACATGAGTCAGTTTCTGGACACCTGAAGAGTCTGTCACTGTAAGTACCAATTGTGCATTACAATTTCAATAAAATAAGTCAGCATTTTTATCTTTAGATATATTTCTATAGTGACTGAATTTTTCACAGATAGTAGCAGACGTTCATACTGAAATAATGTGACAGAGACATTGTTCCAAACAATTACATTTACTTAAATGTTGCTGAAAATTACATGTTTAGTTGAGACTAAGGCTACGTTTAGACTTCAGGCAAAACTGACCCAAATCTGACTTTTTTTGCCCATATCTGATTTCTTTATGACGGTCTGAACAGCACAAAGCAGATTTTTTCAAGTCTGACCCAGGACACCTTTATTGGTGCTCTTAAATCAGATGCATATCTGATCTTTTACAATGTGACTTCAATCTGAATAGCCAAGTCGCACTTCATCTGACTTTTACATCACTGAAATACAACAGACAGCCCAGTTCTGCTGTCTGGACCTGGACAGATCCAATGATAACAAGCTTAGCAGACAGCGCTGTTGGAAAAAAGTGAGGTTTTGAGCTAGTATTAAACAACAATTTTGTTCAAGGTAAACTTTAGGAGTTGTATTGAGGAGAAATGAGAAAAGAAATAAGATAAGAAATAGTCAGGAATTAAGTATTGAGGCATTTTACTGACAGATGTATTCAAACATTTTCTTTAATATCATGAAATCATGGATAACTCTGTCTCGGTGGAGTCCCTCACATCACAATCCCACCACTCCAAGCTTTGTCATGTCTTTTTCTGTGCATGCGGGTCACTGTGGGGCCATGGAGGGTTCACATGCGAGACTGATGGAAGCTATTTGCGTTCCCATGTAATTACCTATGCAGTTACCTACCGTAGTTGCATAAACTCATCACTTTTACATCAGAAATAGTGTTAAGTACTCCACAACATAACCAAAGAATAGTAACGTATATAAAGTACTTTTTACTGCTCATCTATTTATGTATACCATTTAGAGTCATACAACAGAAAGTATGTAAGTGCTACTAATACCTTTAACGTGATAAAGTGTTGAATTCAAGCAGACATTCAGTACAGTATGCACTGTTTCTCTTCTGCATGGTCTCCCTGCCTCATCAGCAGAGTGGCAAAGACTTTTGTGTGACTAAGATACTTAAAGTAAGCTAGGTTCCATGATATATAGGATTACCGACTGCTTATAGGAGCCAGCTTACTGCCGTGGCTATACAGTACATGCATATTTCACACTCTGGGTTGAATAGGAATCTCTGGAACGTGGCCCAAACTAGGACTTTTGTTTTGCGCCATTGCTGCCATTGAATCTAAAGGGACTTTAAGAGTTCAGCCATAAGGAAAAACTAGAATGATGAACAATTGACGAAGCACATGCAAAGGTTGTTACTGAAGTTTAACCATTGCACAGCCCTTAAGTTTTTATCCCTTGAGACAAAGCACTCTTTTCACTTTTTCCTAATCTCTTTAAACCCTTTTTGTGACATATCTGTTGTCAGCATTCGTGCCGCCTGCACCTGAATGGAGGATATAAATCACTTGAACAGGACAAACATCCAGCAAAAACCCCAAGCGTTCTGATTTACAAAGTTGGATTAGGGTCTTAAGCTATCTCCCTCCCAACTCTGTCAATTCCCTTTTGGAGAATTGGCATCATTTACTGCTGTCACTGTGGAGCTCATTGTCGCCCATTATCCTAGGGACAAAGCTGCCGTGACATTGAGCCAATCCGCACTTGTTTCAATTTTGCTTTTGGGGAGGAAGAAAACAAGGAGCTGGGTTAAGTAATGGTGAGGTGCGTCTGCCAACATGGACAGTCAGAAGTATGATAATATAGAATCTGCAGATGTCTTGGGTTTTTTTGTCCACATATTAAGCATTAGAGAAAGCCATCATCGCATGAACATAGCACCAGAAGCAATATAGACACATGAATTTCACATGTGACCTGCTATGTCAAAGTGTGGTGTTCCTCCTTTTCACCCTGAGGAGGAATGTCCTGGTTGACCTCTTAAATCGCTGAGGTAAAGTCTGCCTTGTAAGAAGCAGACAGATGATGTCTTAAAACGCCCCCCCGTTCCTATGAGGGTCTCTCCACTTTAACATAAATGACCTTTACCTCTTGCTGTCTTTTTTCTCTGCTCAGTACCATCCCAAGGATGATTCTGTTGCATGTCTGAATAGGTACATTGGTTTAAAATAAATTGGGATTTTACGGGCTACTGAGATTACCTAGCCCTATGCTGATGGACACCATCTTATCTGGCAACACACTCACTGATTAATCATGTAGCCTTGTTTTTTTGTATCTACTTCCTGTTCAATTTTTTTTTTCAACTGATGATGGTATTTGGATGAACCCTAAAACAGCTTAACCTTTAACATGTTTTTGTTTGTTTTTTGCTTTTAATCTTTTGGTTTGCTAGAAAATATAAGTGCAATCATAGTACTATATTAATAATGGCACAGTGCAACTCCACACACCAAAATGGTTTACGCTATGATCTGCCAGCCTTTGCGTGTACAGTGTCTCCAGGTGCTTTGACTTTCTCCCACCATCTACAGACAATGATTTGTACCATTAGTGAATAATGGTAAAGTTTGATGGTTGTTTATCAGCATATCTCAGATTTTCTGGGGTTATCCATCTTATGCTGAAAGATGTTGGTCCAGACATCAAAAAAGTACTTTCTGTTTTATCGATCATCACCTAGAGGACTTGTGAACTCACAAATATAAGTTTGTTTGTGGTTCTTAATCCCACTTGATTATGTATGTACTATTGATCCCTGTGAATGAAAGGGGGATATATTTAAACTTCATTTTCAGGCTTGGAACACATGGTTTAAAAAAAAGAGAAGAAACCAGAAAATTACATCTTCTACCATCTCATTGCTATACCCATCTTAAAGAACCATGTTCTAATGTTGTTTACTGATCAAAAAATACATTGAGTTGTATTTCTATTCTTATATTCTCTATTCTTTATAATCCTCTATTCTTTTACACTGAGTTTGTGAGAAGCCAAAACAGCTCGTTTCACTGGTGTCTGCCTTTTCCACCTGACCACGCCCCTCTCTCCTCACAGCCCAGCCCCGTTCAGGAAGCACTGCTACAGCTCACACCTCCCCTGCAGAATCCAAACAAACCCACCCCCAAAAACTGCAGCAAACAACACCAAAACACTGCTTCTGCACCGGCAAGTGTTTTTGTGTGGAGCGCTGAAGGGGGGACAGCGGGGAGGGAGGGCTCTTAAAGTGACAGGGACTTAATCTGAGTGTTTCTCACAAAATCAAATGATGAGTTTCTTTAAATAAGATTTTTTAAATAATTATTGCATTTTCTGACCAACAAATTGTAAAATGCAAAACTAGATACGTCCTAAATTGATTTAAAAGACTCGATAAAAAAGCACAATACAGGTCCTTTAAAACAAAAGCCTGATCTATTGATTGTCGGCCTTCACAACCTGTCCACAGTACAGCCGTGCACTCCTATCTCATTTATGAGTTTCCCAGGAGCCGAGGTGAGCCTGTCCTCTACCTGCCACAATGGCCGCTCCCTCATTTATCCCATCACCATCCCAGTGAGATACTGTCCTCGCCATCCACCGCCTGAGCTCCCTAACATGGTTCACTAATCCTCCTCATTAAGGCCGGCCCCAAGGCTCTCGTTACTGTACATCTATTCCCACTCGCCTTGTACCGAGCCCCATTGAACTGCACTGGCTTTCATCTTCACCACTGTGTGCTTATGTCAGGCATTCGGCATGTGAAATGTACAACGTGTGGTAGGATTTTGATGTCTCTGTCAACTGCGCCAACAGATAACATGCCGCCAATATGCCAGTTCCACTCCATCACAGGGACGGAAAATTGCATGTCTTCTGGTTTACATGTAAGCCTCTCGGTTTATGTGTCTCGCTTTTTACAGACATGACTGATTTTTTTATGATTACATTTTCTTAAAGGGGCTATATTATCCTTTTATTCATGTTTTTAAACCAATCTTGGTCACTTCTAGAACAGCATTGCATATTTTACAACCTTTAAAAACATGATGTCACTAAAAGAGGACATTTTTAATAAGTACTCTACTGATCCTATAAAGAAAGAGGTGAAGACACCAGCAGAGGTTAGCTCTGTTGCAGTTTTTGAACAGAAGAACTGAGGGGAAAAACTTACTTTTTGTAATTTAAATAAACAAAACACAACTCCAGGTATGTTTCTGATGAAGAGACAACATTAGAACATGGTAGACAGCTTAAAATAGCAGATTTTGCATAATATAGCCCCTTTACCTTTTACTTAATTACATTTTAGAATCACTAAATGAGTATAATTTGACTAATGATTTGATAATTTTGACACTCAATTGATTTTTTTCCTGGTTAAATAAAAATTAAATAAAAAAATAAAAATAAAAGTAACATTAGTAGTAGTAGTTGTAACTGTAGAAAGTACTCTCCACTTAAGGAAACCTTACACTGAATACTTTTTTTACTTCTATTCAAGTTACAGTTTTGTGAAGTACTTTCAGGATCAGTAAGTTGCAGGTGATAAATATATGTGTAAATGTAAAATGCTGTGTTTGTTACTGTAGCATTAGCCTCGGGGGCAGCCACCATCTTGCCATTTATTATGTTTTCGTTTGTTCACTGAAGACAAACTCTTAGCCAGAAGCGTTCTTGACAGAGTAATTGTGTTAGCGCCTCAGCTTGTGTTGAGGTTGTGGCAGCGCTTCAATTGCTCAGGGGATCAGTATTAACCTCACTTAACTTCACTGCGCTGGCTTTAAACCTCTCCCATCTCCATATCTCCAGATTAAAAGCCTATAGCTACATCTTTAAATCAACTGAGGCCAACAGGGGAGTTGTATTGAAAATGGTCACTGCTACTTATATTTATTCCTTTATTCAACTTTGAAGTAACAATATTTGGCCTACACTCAACGTCTTCTTTTTTCTTTCCAGATGACTGAATCGATCCACGGCATTGGTCCAAGTTTCCCTGGGGACACTTAAATCCTATGCCATATATATATATATATATATATATATATATATATATATATATATATATATTATATATATATTTAGTTTTTTTCCCCCAATTTTACAGTACATTTAATTTTAGATTGAGACATTACTATACTATCAACAGAAACGTGGCATTTGACCAACTTTATAGTACTTCAAGAAAGCTTGGTATATAGAGTGTTTTTGTAAACAGAACAGCTATGCTTAAGGCTATGTTATTTATCATTTTTATGTTATTCTGGTCAAGTAATTACAGAAATGAGTTGTACCATAACATTTGTCAGTGTTCACTTAGATTTAATCCATCAGTCACCACAAATCCTACTTTAAATGGCTATATTAGGTAAAATAGACTTTTCTGATACCATGTTACAATGTTGTCCCCTGATCAAAAACATACCTTGAGTTGTGTTTTGTTTAATTCACACCTGTTTGAATAATCCTGTATTCTCTGGCACTGCTGTTCTGAGGCCTCAGAATGCTCAGTTCCACAAACCTCCGCCTCTCTCACGAAACCCCGCCCACTCCAGGAAGCACTTATTAATCAACAAGCCCACTACATCCAGTCTGCTCTTAATCGTTTATCCAAAAAAAGGTGTGTGTTTCCCCACAGCTATTGATCTCTTTGTACTAAAATGGCATCATCAAAAGTTTAAGGAAATAAAATGCTTTTTTTTCTCTGTTTCTGTTCAAAAGAGCGTAAAACCTCTGCACTCTGCTGCCATCTGCTGGTCTCTTCACTTGTTTCTTGGCAGTTATAAAGTAATAATTGACAAAAAAGGTTGTAAAACATGCAATGCTGTCCCGGAGGTGACCAAGATTGGTTTAAAAAGATAAATAAAAGCATAATATAGCCTCTTTTGAAAAGTTAATTTAGCACATGAAATTGATGCTAATAATTTAAAGTAACATATGAACATTAATCATTCATTTCTGCCGTTTAAAACCATCTAAATCAGTGGTTCTCAAACTGTAGTACGGGTCCCACTGGTGGTACGCAGGCTCTTTCTACTGGTATTCAACAGTGTCTGGAAATTCTGAAGATAAGAACCCTTAAATAGATAATTACAGTGTGGTTTAGTCCAGGTTTAGTCCTGATATAGTTCTGCTGGAGCACATTTAGTGCTGGTGTTAATCCAGTTTAGCCCTGGTTTAGGCCTTTTTGAACACAAGTTTCATTCTTGTCTATTTATTCCTGCATTTGTTCTTGTTTTGGCCTGGTGTTGTCCTGATATAATCACACTTAAGATTAAATCACTATTTTAATTTTGGGTTCAGACGTGGGTTAGTCCTGATATAGGTTAGTGTTAGCTTTAGGTTTCTCTCGTAAAAATTAATTGCAAAGAACACTCCCTTTCTCTGTGTGCATGTGTGCATAACTTATGTAAATACATCACTCGTATCGCCGGTGCTCACTGTAGTAAAACCACACAGGACAGTACTGGGCTCACACCTCACCCACTCTTTAAACAGAGACTTGAGATGGCTGCTCTGCCCTGTGTCACCGAACCATGAGTAAATGTGGTTGTACTGCTCCATGCAGCGCTCGGCGGGTGACACAGTTTGTACTTTAAACAGGTCAAACAACTTCTTAACCCACTTTTACACTGGGAACAGAGGAAGACTCCGCACTCACCAAGAGACTCAGTATAAAAATATGCTCATCAAGAATTTATTTACAGCCATGAATAGTCTTGTATGAATGTAAGACATGATGATACAACCTGGGAACTGTATAAGAAGTAAAAACAAGGCTTTGGTGACATTTTGTGGAGTTGTCTGCAGTAGATAATGGTTTGTATGTCATAAAATCTTCCTGTATACTGTCAGTGGTTTATAGTGCATCAAAGCTCAGTGCATTTAGAAAAAAAACAAAAACAAACTCTGGTACAAAAGCCTGGATGAGGTCAGAAAAGAATGGCCAGGCCTGGTATGATAGATGCCTGATGATAGAAAGACAACAGTAACTCAACCAAGTTACAACGTTACAACCAAGGTTTGCCGAAAACAAGTTGTACCTAATAAAGTGGCTAGTCAGTGTAAGTAATGATTTTAATACCACCCAGTAAGGAACACTCTCATTGGCTGTTGGAGAAAGTCAAATAAATGTATTTCAGTGCTTGTTTACACAGAGAAACAGAACAAAATTAAAAAATATGAATAGAAAATCAGGAAGGAAAGTGAAATGGATAACTCCTCTCAATGCCAAACATGTTTAATCAGGCTTAGGCAAGTGCTGGTTCACATTACCCGTTACGTTTAAGGTAAGCTCCAAACAGATTAATGTCACATACAGTGTTAGCATGTTGTAAGGGAGCTGTGTGGGTGTTGTAGTGTAACTTTAATAACCTTATACAGAGTTTAATCAGTGTTTTCATTCACTATTTGCTATTTTATTTCCTATCGTGTTGGTACATGCTTGGTTTGGTCCACTTGTGTACTTTTTCGATAATATTTGCAATTAAATGTAATGATTTAGGGCGAACTTGTGCGCAGTGGAACTATTTCACACAAGAGTTTCTGCCCAGAGGTTATTAAGTGACGGACTATATACATATCACTATGGCGACGTGAAGCGACAGTCCATGGTTTCCTGTAAGGGAACATTTTGGCTTCTTCATCAAAATCAGTGACAGGCAAAGAGAATTGGACCAGAGCTGTGTGTGGACATTGTTTTCCGGAGACGAGGTCTGCAACAGGCAACAAGTCCAACTTGTTATCGCACTTAAAACTGCATCACCCGAATGAAAATGTCACAGCTACGAGGAAAAAAATAAATTCAAGTAATTCAGATCAAGCCAAAGCATTAACACAGAGCATAGGTGCTTTTATAGCTGGTTTTGTCCTGGATTAGTCCTGGTTTAAACTAGGCTTAGACAAAGTTTAGACCTGGTTTAGTTCTTGTTTAGACCTGGTGTAGACCTGGATTAGTTCTGGTTTAGAAATGGTTTAGACACGGTTTAGTCCTGGTTTAGACATGGTTTACTCCTGGTTTTGTTATACAGTAAACGTATTATAAAAATCCTGAGGTGTGGACCTCTGTGACCGCTGTAACCTCTGGACTTCTGTGGCCTCTGTGCTGCATACGGCGTGTCTCTGTCCACAGATGGATGGACACCACAGGCTACAGAAACATATTTAACAGTAACTGTACATCACATCACAGTAGTAGATAAATATATTTTGCTTTTTTTTTTTTTCTGCTTTTTTTGTACCAAAAATGTAACGAACTAAACTCTCTAAAAAACAGAACCGAACCTAACTGTGGTTTTAGTTTATTGTTACACATCCCGACACACAAAGAAACTGAAACTGGGAGTAGTAAAACAAGAGAAGCTGATAAATTGTACACAAAACAGTGGTATAAAATTGGGCAAATCACCATATGCTGTGAATTTACCCACCCAGCATCCATATCCCAGTCTGCAGCCCTCCATGTATAGCGGACCTGTCTGTATGTGTTCCTGGATGCTCTTCAAGCGGCACTACTTTAAACGGCATAATAACAATGTGTGAGAATTCAATAAAGCCTTTTTCTCCCAGGGGCTCCAACCATCCTCATGGAATATGTGATTACACTTTTCCACTGCAGACTCCAGGGGGCGCTTGGCTTGTCGTTGGAAGCATTTTTTATTTTATTTTTATTTTCTCTGTCATCTCATACCGGCTGCCGTGGAGGAAGACATGTGTGTGTGATCTGTGGACTTGTTTGTCTGTGTTTGAAGCTGAGCGTGAGCCAGTAGATAATGAGTAAATCGTGCGTAATGTGGCCGGCACCATGTGTTGGAGGCTCTTTGGTGTAAAACTCGCTGACGAGCCGAAGCAATTGAAATCCAGAGTGAGTCAAACAAAACATAGTGGGAAAGTTTTTTAAAATGTGCCAAGATACAGAATGCTTGCCAGCTGCCTTCAGGCGTTAAAATACACTGACCAGAAAACAGAACAAATGTTGAATTAATCACTTACGGCGGACTAAGACATTTGGACTTGTTTGGACGATAACTGAGCTCTGATATGGAATTAGAAAAATATAAACTGGGAAAGATGAAGCTCTGATTGTTATGCGACAAATCCTTAACTTAGCCTCGCAACTGCATTACAGAAAGAAAAAAAAGAAATTTTAGGTTAAAATTGTTGTTAATTTCTCTCTGGTTTCATTAGTTCTCTTAAAGGAAGGGTAAGGGTGAAAGAAAGGTGTATGCAAGTAAAAATGTTGTTACTTCACAATAATATTACTCAGGTAGAAGTAAAAGTATTCAACTACAGGTATGTGCCAAAAAATAGAATATCATGGGAAAGTTAATTTATTTCAATAATTTCTTTCAAAAAGTGAAACTTGTATGCTATATTGGTTCGCTACACACAAAATGAAGTATTTCAAGCCTTTATTTGTTTCAATTTTAATGATTATGGATTAAAGATAAAAAAAACAAAAACAAATCCAGTATTTCACAAAATTAGAATATTTCATGTGACCAATAAAAAAGGATCTTAAACACATGTTGGCCTTCTGAAAAGTGTGTTAATGTACTGTATTATGTCCTCAGTACTTTGTTGGGCCTCTGTTTGCACTAATTACAGCATCAAGGCGGCGTGGCATGGAGGCCATCAGCCTTTGACACAGTTGAGGTGTTATGGTAGCCCACGTTGCTTTGATATTGGCCTTCAGCTCATGTGCACTTTGGGGTCTCTGTTCCCTCATCTTCCTCTTGACAATACCCCATAGATTTTCAATGGGATTTAAGTCATGTGAGTTTGCCAGCCAATCGTGTACAGAGGAGGGCTGCTCCTCCACATCGAGAGGAGCCAGCTGAGGTGGCTCGGGCATCTGTTCCGGATGCCTCCTGGACGCCTCCCTGGGGAGGTGTTCCGGGCATGTCCCACTGGGAGGAGGCCCCGGGGAAGACCTAGGACACGCTGGAGGGACTATGTCTCTCGGCTGGCCTGGGAACGCCTTGGGGTTCCTCCTGAGGAGCTGGAGGAAGTGTCCGGGGAGAGGGATGTCTGGGTGTCCCTACTTAGACTGCTGCCTTCGCGCCCCGGCCCCGGATAAAGCAGAAGAAGATGGATGGATGGATCATGTACAGTTATTCCATGGCTATTAAAACAGGTACTGGTTGTTTTGGCTTTGTGGGCAGGTGCCAAATCCTGCTGGAAAATAAAATCATCATCTCCAAAAAAGCTTGTTGGCAGCAGGAAGCATGAAGTGCTCTAAAATTGCCTGGTAGACAGCTGTGTTGACTGTGGACTTGATAAAAGACAATGGCCCCACAGCAGCAGATGACATGGCTCCCCAAGCCATCACTGACTGTGGAAACTTCACACTGGACTCTAAGCAGCTTGACTTTTGTGCCTCTCCGGTCTTCCTCCAGACTCAGGGAGCTTGATTTCCAAATGAAATGCAAAATTTGCTTTAATCTGAAAACAGGACTTGGGACCTCTGGGCAACAGTCATTTTTCTCCTTAGCCCAGCACAGAGGCTTCTGATGTTGTTTTTGGTTCAGAAGCAGCTTGACACATGGAATTCTCCAGCTGTAGCCCATGCCATGCAGACGTCTGTATGTGGTGGTTCTTGATGCACTGACACCAGCCTCAGTCCACTCCATATGAAGCTCCCCTAGATTTATGAATCGCCCTTGCTTGACTTTCCTCTCAAGGCTGCGGCCATCCCTGTCACTTCTGCACCTTTTCCGGCCACATTTTTCCTTTCCTCTTAACACTCTGTTAATGTACTTCGATACTGCGCTCTGTAAGCATCCAGCTTCTTTTGCAATTGCCTTTTGAGACTTTTCCTCCTTATGGAGGGTGTCAATGATGGTCTTCTGCAACAATCGTCAAGTCAGCGGTCTTCCCCATGATTCTGAAGCCTACTAAGCCAGACTGAGACAATTTCAAGGCTGAGGAAACCTTTGCAGGTGTTTTGCGTTAATCAGCTGACTCGATTGGGACTCAGGGAGCCTCCAATGTTTGTGAAATACTATATATATATATACACATATATATATATATATATATATATATATATATATATATATATATACACATATATATATATATATATATATATATATATATATATATATATATATATATATATATATATATATATATAATTCATGGGTTAAAATTGAAACAAATAAAGGATTGAAATATTTCACTTTGTGTGAATGATATAACATACAAGTTTCACTTTTTGAAACAAATTATTGAAATAAATGGACTTCCCCTCAATATTCAAATTTTTTGGCACATACCTGTATATTGTTAGTTGTCCCCAAACTTGGCTTGAACACCCCACTTTGCCACCTAGGTCAAAAAATATGTTACGTCTTTAACAGTTGTTTCTCAAATAAACAAATAAATAAAATATCTAGAAAATGTACTTTAGTTTCTCTTAAAACTCTAGTTTCTGTAAATAGTAAATTCATTTCATTAATCATCCACCTCATTCTATGTCCTAATGGTCCATCAGCACAAACAAGAATAACTGTCCACATGTATCAACAGTTTTGAAACATTTCTTTTAGACAAATACATTTGAAACTCAAAATGATGTGCTTCACTGCATGTTAACACTGTTTTCTGTGTTTTACCATGTCCTTTTTGCTTTCACACTGTTAGTAGATGGGTAATGGGTCCAGCACCACACATGGCCAAGTACAGCTGAAGGCAGAATCAGTAAATAGTGTGTTTTACAAACTAACCACTGAGTGTAACAACCAAAGTTATGAGAATTCATTGCCAGATTTTATTACATTTCTAGGGACAAGGCTTCTTTAAATCTAAATTTATTTACTAGGCTTACACTTTGAAAAGCTTAAAATCACCTTTTTTTGCATTTTTGGTGCTTAGACTTTACAACCGCTATTGATTTTGTACTAAATAGCTAATTGACATTGATTTGTTCCTAAATGATTTGCATATGAGGATGCACGGTGACAGAGGGGTTAACTCGCCTCTCTGAATAAAGTCTTGTCCTCCCATGTGTTTTCCAAGCACACTGTCCAAGGAAAATCTAAATTGCAAATAAAATGGATGGATGCGAGTGAGTGGATGTGTGCCAGTGTATGTCTCTGATTTACTGGGCACTGTCATGATTGTGCCCATAGTTGCTGGGATAGTCTCCATAGACCCCTTAACAGGATGCTATCTAAAAGTTTAAGGGCTTAAAATAGCTATTTCCATGTTTGATGCTTGGACTTACTGATTTTGTACTAGAGATCTAAATGTCTTTAATTTGTCACTAATGATGTATCACATTGGAAGCAGTTATAAAAAAAAAAAAAAAACACAAAATAAGGGCAGTGCATATGCATTTCTTTGTGGATATCCAATTATAATATACATAAGTCTGACTGAATTAACTCTGACGGCGGAAAACATAGGCGTTTTCTTTTTAATTGTGTATGTTTGTCACTTTAAACGTCAGAGGGGCATTTTAATGAGTGGGTAGCTAATCAGTAATTGGGATTCTCTGGCTGCTTGGAATTAAAAGCTAATAATGACTTAATGAACGAGAAAACCCCAGGTAAATCGAATCACAGCACTCCATGCGCCTTCCCCAATCAGTGTTGTCATTTCAATATTCTGCTCAGGAACAGCCCGAGCGCGGTTTGCTCTCAGGTGATCCCAGTGCATCCTGTGTGTGCCATTGTTAGCAGTAGGATTGACAGTTCAGACCCTGCCGGGAGTCTCGCCACAACAAAACAAGGACGGCTTAGATTGTTCCTTTTGTAGGCTACCCCCAGTCGACTACAAACCGTTGATGAGCAAGATCTGCCCCAGAAATCAAAGTACCGCTGGGGGGGTGGGGGGGTGCACACTGCGGCGTCTTCCACTCATCAGGCTGACATCCACGGGCCGGAGGAGGCAGGGCGGGGGGTAAAGAGATGAACCGTTGGATTCGAAGTGAGAGAATGAGGTGTATCATCATTCCCCAGAGAGACACAGAGAAGTACAGAAAAAGAAGTGTCTGTCTGTGCGCATGTGTGTGTGTGTGTGTGTGTGTGTGTGTGTGTGTGTGTGTATAAGGCAGCCAGCTGACTAGAAAGGCTGGATCATGTTGTTCCTGCGTGGGAAGGCAAATGCACAGGAAGTGGCATATAAACACAACCAATGAAAGCAGTGAGTGGAATATAAAAAAGGAGCTGGCTTTCTATATCCCTGTGTAGAGCAGGAGCAGTAAAACAACACATAAATGAGAGCTAGTTCTTTCCAGGAGTATCCAGAGGTAAAGAAAGGCATGGGATCAGTAGGTCACATCACCATTGTTCCTATAGCACAGCTAACACCACAATAACATTTGGTATAAGTGGATCAGCATCTGTTTAGTACATGCTGTAGTGCTAAAGTGAATGCAGATAATACTGTTTTATAATTGAAGTCAGTTTTGCAAGGAGGCTGTGAAATTGATCCTTGCTCCCAGTGTGGGTTCTCTCCAGGTACTTCATCAAGCAACATGCACGTGAATATCCTGGTTATCTGGTTTTTTTTTTGTTTGTTTTTTTGTCTTTGTGCATGTAAACACATTCACCTGAATTCAGTATCCAGGATAAGCCAGTAACCTGTTTATGAGAAACCAGGATACTCGACCTAGAAAACTCCCACACTAACCTGGATACTGTGGCGTGTAAACGCAGTATCCTGATTTCTGAACTCACCTAACGTACTGAGCATGTGCGAACTCCACAAGCTTCACCTTTGTTGCCACCTAGAAATGTGTTAAATAAGCCATGTTTTAATAACTTTTCAACAGGATTTTAAAATACATTTTGCAAGCTAGGGTGCGCAGTGGAAGGGGGTTAGAGCTCCTATCGCTGGGTGGATACACAGTCTCTCTGAGTGGAGTCTGCATGTTGTCCCTGTGGGTTTTCTCCATGGTTGTGTCTGCCCTGCAACTAACTGGCCATCGTCCACCTAAGGCCCATAGTTGCTGGGACATATACACATCTACACACAAAAATAGCATGGAAAAGTCAATTAGTTTCAGTAGTTCAGTTCAGTGAAACATATACAGTTCTGACCACTAATGATGTCCTCGAACCTGGGGCCAGACTCGACAACAGGGCTTTTAAAGTTCACTGTAAACTTCCTGGCTGGGGCCACCAGTGTACAGCACTGTCTCGGTGTAATGCTGGAGTATGTGGCCCTCAAGTTTTATTTTTAGTTTTCAGTGCTTATGAAAAACAATTGTCTGTTGCCTGCCTTACTCCCAACACAGGAGCAGCTCCCAGTGCCCTCAGAAATACCTTTGGACAGACTTACACTAAACTTACACAACTTACACTAAAGTTTAGAACGATCAGGTCAATGGATTCTGAGTCACAATTCAGAAAAACATAGATTTTCTCTGCTTTATGGCTACACTTGTATTGTGTGTGATTTTGTGTGACGTTTCTGTTCATACTGGCTGTGAACTCGTTAACTTTTGCTGCAGAACAGGAACCTGCTGGAAAACAGTCAGGCCTGATTAACTCTGGTTTCACTTTTAATGTTTTCTTGTATAATAAATCAAATAAAGTGATCTACTGTAGATAACTCTGTACACATGGAGGATTTGTTTATTTTAATTGGGATGTTTATGTTTTGCAGATAGTAAAAATTTAAATTCAGTATGTCATAAAATTAGAATATACTGTATATCAATGGTTCCCAAAGTGGGGTCAGGGGCCCCCTGGTGGGCCACAAAGGAGCTGCAGGGGGGCCACCAGAGGTTGTCTTTATTAAGTACATAAAAAAAGTATTATTTCTAGTAGTGTTTGTAGTATTATTGTAGAATCATTTTTGTTGTTGTATCTGAAGCATTTGTACTATTAATTCATAATTGTATTCATAGTATTTTTCTGTACTATTATTTCTAGTATTTTATTAGTGTTTGTAATATTTTTGTATTATTATCTGAATTATTTTTGTAATGTTATTTGTAGCATTTTGGTAGTATTATTTGTAGCTGTATTTATAGTATTTTTGTAGTATTTTTAATGTGTTTTGTGGTTATATTTGAAGCAGTGGAGTCTTCGTGTAGTAAAAGTTTTATTTTTGGGGTTCCGCAGGGATTTGTCAGATTTTTGAGGAGGCCGCATCGCTTTTGACTTTGGGAAAGGCTGCTGTATATACATAATATTACATACTCATCACAATAAAATGAAATAAGTCCTTGAAATATTTCACTTTGTCTGTACTGTATCAATATTCTCACTTTTTGAATAACTGAAAAGAATTCACCTTTTTACCATATTCGTGTGCATAGTAGAGTATCACTTGATGGACAATTTGTTTTTATTCATTTTCAAAAGCACTGCTAAAGTATTCTTCCATGCATGAACGACCTTGAGCATTAGGAGTCCGTGCCAGTCGAAAACAACATAATCACATTCATAGTCATTAATGAATACGAGTGCTTAGAAAAACAAGACTTTTGGTGTTCAAAAAATGAAAACAGCTCCTAGGGACAAGAGGAAAGAGAAAGTGTGCTCAGTCATTCAGATGATACCGTCGCTCGGGAGCTGGGCCCTGAACTGCCCGCTGTGCTCAATTTCAATAATTTTCCATAAAGCAATCTAATCCTCCCCTCCCCTATACTCTCATACTCCGGGCTTTGAGGACATTTTATTGGCTTTTTGTTTGAGCAGAAGATAATTCGTTATATGTTATAAAAAGATCTTCCTGTTATGTTAAACCCTGCAAGGGATATGTATTTTATGTATGTGCGTGGGTTTAGTTATTGTGAAGGCCACCACATAATTCATATTAATCTATACACTGAGCTGGCCAGGGTCATTTGAGTTTGATTTTTTTTTTCCCGTTGTGTTTGAATAGAGATGACCTTAAAAGAGACCAAACTTTCTGTTGATTTGTCCAGGTTCTCTCTTCCCGACGCTCACTGGGTGTGAATGACTGGCCTTGTGGTGTTTCCAAGGGACCATATGGCACAATACCACAAGTGATAGGTAAGATGTGTGTTTCTTCTTTCAATATAATGCTTGATCTATTCAAATGCAAAGGTTATATTAGGTCAATAGAAATGACACAAACGTGTGATCAAGATTTCTGCTTCTTCTATAAAATCTTCAGATGTTTTAGAAAAAAATACAGTTCTGCCACACACAAAGAAGAAAAATGGCTTTTATTACAATATATACACAACAAAATTACATTAAGCTCAGTGAGTGAAGGTTGCACATGTTGTCAGTGGAACCTGTAGCAGTTGGGGGTTGGTGCCTTGTTCAAGGGCACCTCGGCAGTGCCCTGAAGGTAATGCTGTGCTCTATGTCCGGGCAGGGGCTTGAGGTGGAGACCTCCTAGTTCCCAGACCAGGTCTCTATCTGCTGAGCTACTGCCGCTCAGTAGGTAGCTAATCTCATTTATGCTTATGGTTCTATACCAGTGGTTCTCAACTGGTGGGTCAGTCAGAACTGTTTTCAGTGGGTGGCAGGCCTTTGCCAGAGGAAAAAAGAAAGTTTAATTTTTAAAAGTAAATCATCAATTTACCCTCCTTAACAGTAGGTGGCAGTGCGGAAGAATAGAAAAATATAAAAGAAACTCAACCAGAGAAAAAAATCCAGTTCTATAGTGTTATTCTTATATACCTAAGGTTGACATGAGTACTGCTTAATTTTCCTCAATATCTCTTAATTTTCCTGAAAATTTCTTAATTTTCCTCAACATCTTTTATTTTCCTCAATGTCTCCTAATTTTCCTGAAACATCTTTTAATTTTTCTTAATAGCTCTTAATTTTCCTAAATATTTTTGTTTTTATTTGGGTCACAGTCTGCCATTATAGCGTGACAGTGGGTCCCAAAGCCAGATCAGTCGAGAACCACTGCTCCATAGAACAATATGGAGGAGAATGATTATTAACTGCTGTCTACTCTACCATTTTACTTCTTTGTTTTAATGAGTGGGACGCGTGAGTGTGTAGTCAAACAATATGAGGTTTACAGTTAACATGCATGAAAGCATGAAAAAGAAGGGATTATAAACTTTATGACCATTGAAACACATACATTGGTCTAGCAGAACTAATGTTTACAGGTTGGTGGAGTGAATAACACTGATTATATTAAAATTACCTACCAGCTGGTCATACAGTATTTCAATCTGGAAAGAATCAGAGGAAAAAACAAACGCGTTAGAGTGGAATTTATTGAAGTAAACTTTGGTGCCTGGACTCTGGCAGGAAAGAAACCATGCAATGCGTTGTTGGTAGGAAGTAGAATAAGAGTAAAAATAGAGTATTGACAAAACTTCCACTCGAGGCTAGGGCAGACATGGGCAGGTGAGGCAGCAGCGAACGGTTCCAGGTTGAATTTATGGAGTAGCTTTAACTGTAAGTCAACCTCATGGTCAGAAGAATAAAAAATGAAAGATAAATTCACAAATTTGAGCAACCAACAAGTTCAGTCAAACGCATCTTGCATTAAAAGGTTTATTGCTTAAGTGGAACTGGTATAGAGGCATACTTTATAGTACTTGACTTGTTATGCTCTGCAGTTTTGAAGTAGGAATGTATTGGTTGGTTATATTCACAAGTTTTCAACTCGCCTTTAAACTCTGACCAAAGACATTAATCAAGCAATCAGTATAACTGGACTAGTTGTGAGTGGCTTGTAACTTGTGGCTGTTTTCTGTTATGTTCAGATTTGTTCAGATCTGTAATCTTCACTCTTCTTGTTCAGCTCGAGAGGATGATGCGGGCCACAATGGCGACAGTTTAAAGTTATCATCATCAAAGTGAACCCTCAGCTGTTAAGTGACACAAAACTTCACTCTCTCTGTCAGCGCTCTTGACGCACTATCGCCGTCACACATCTCACAGTTTTACAGAAGATCAAAGAAAGCTTAAAAAAACTGCATATTCACTTGAGTGTGAGGGTCAAATGAAGAAATGATTCACAGTATAGATAGGAAAAAGGTGCAAGAAAACATCTAGAAGTTACATTAGGTTTAGGCAGTAAGACAAAATTAATGTAAAAATAATATACCAGAAAATGATTTTATATAGGCTACATTGGAAAATTATGTACCGATAGCTGTTTTTATGCTCTTTTTTATGAAGAAGATTTGGTACCATTGTGAGATAAGGCTTACAAAACAAACTCCATCCACATGGGGTCAGTGAAGGGATTTGTGGCTCAATGAATAGAGTATTTACCCCTGAACTAAAGTATCCAATTTGAGTTCAGGTATCGGTTTTACATCATCACCTTTGCAAGTGGTGGAGGTCCAAAAAAGCTATGGAATCCAGCCATAACATTATGACCACTGGCAGGTAAAGTGAATAACACAGATTATCAATATTTTAGGCGGCAAGGAAACATTTTGTCCTCAAAGATTATGTGTTAGAAGCAGGAAAAATGAGCAAGTGTAGGGATAGGAGTGAGTTTGACGACTGGGTCAGAGCATCTCCAAAACTGTAGCTCTTGTGGGGTGTTCCCGGACCGGTCATAACACCGAACATGACCACCAGTACTAGTCAGGCGGTTCTTATGTTATATAACTAATCGATGTATACTGTCTATTGTTCTATTTACTGTTTTTTATGTTCTGTACCTTTCACATTGGGGCTAAGAGCCAGGAACCATTGGATTAAGTTGGATGTATTTTTAGCCTAGTGTGAGTGAAGGCTTGATAAATCATTCTTGACCTACACTTAGGGAATCCAGGGAGCTCAGACTCAACTGAAAACTCACTTTCCTCTCAGGAATGTCCCGGGAATCCATCATACATTGTTTCAATTAGTTCAGCCCTTCATCCTGTGACTGTGCATGTCTGATATCTTAATGAGAAACACTCGTACTTAGTGTAGATGTTAACTGCCAAATTACTGGCATTGTGACAGTTCAGTATGGAAGTAGTTCAGTATATTTATACACATTGTTGACAGTTATTTTCTAGTCTATCAATAGCACTGTTGCTCCCTCGAGGCAGTGCATCATTTCTTTTTCTGATTTTAGAATTAATCATTTGTTGACATATGGCAAATAATGAGATATAATTACCTATTTACAAAATCCATAGTACACTATTGTAAATTATTAACAGTCAGTGGTTTACTGGTGGGGAGCCTCTTTTTCTATAAAGTGTCATGCTTCATTTTGTACTATACAGAGGTGGAGGAAGTACTCAAAAGCTATACTCAAGTATCTACTACAATTACTATTACTACTGTTGTCTCCTAACCTGGCTCAAACCCACAACCTCCTGATTGGAAGGAGGTAAGGTAAGGGTAAGATATACTTTACTGTCCCCGTAGGGAAATTTGTTCTCTGCATTTGACCCATCCTTCAATGCCACTGGGGCAACCTGTCAAGTAAGGCAGTGGCCTGGGGACCCTTCTCCAGTTCTTGAGCCAGGATCCTGGTCAGGAGTACCTGTAGCTGGAGGATTAGCCTGTTGGGCATGTTTAAACTCCACACACAAAGGGCCCACATGGTCTGTGAATCAACTTTCTTGCTGTGAGGTGAAAGCTCTAACTACACTCAAGGAAAAAAGAAATGCACCACTTTCATTTTCTCAATTTGTCAAAAAATATTACAGCCAGTGAAAAATTACAGACTACAATGAGTTTAGTTCTATTCTGAGTCAAAATGAAATGACTGTTTTCCTGGTTCTGGTTGATTGATTTTGATGAGCAATAACAACTGTATTTTTGTATTAATCACCTCTGTCTGGGTCATGAGTAAAACTCAGAGATGAATTGGACCTGTCCTCAATTGTGCACAACCATTCCCTATAAAAAGTGGAAAAAAAAATGGAAAAAAAAGCACATTTGTTCACAATGCCACGGCTCCTGCAACCAGAGAGAGATTGGCAGCCATTGGCCTGCTTCAAGCTGAAGGAGCACACGGCTGTAGCCAGGAGTTTGGAGTCCATCACTCTACTGTTGTACGCCTTGCTGAGCGTTTCCACACCACTGGATCCTCCAATGACCGTCCCAGATCTGGTCGATCCACATGTCACAACTGCTGCATTATTATTGTTTGGTCATGTTATTGTTATTGAAACTGTCATAAGCATTGATTAATTGGGTCTGAATATCAGGGACGGGTATATGGTTGATGTGCACATGGAATATTTCCATCAAAAATAAGTAACCAAACAAAAATGTGGTAAAAAAGCAGTGGTGCGTTTCTTTTTTCCTTGAGTGTACTTTGCCACCTTGCTACCCAATTTGTAACCAATGTCAAAACATACTTTCACTCATACAGAGACTTAAAAATATGCTGTATGCTTATTGGAAACATTCAAATGATCACCTTAGACGAACTAAAACTGCTGAAATGTTGCTGCACAGTAGTTTATAGTCAAGCCTACATCTTTGCTATGCACATACGTAGCACTCTGTGGTTGACATACACTGCTTTCATACAGCTTAATCAAACTGTTGCCACATGCACTCTCACTTTACTGCACAGAGCCAGCTGAGGGTAACAGATGTAAACAACCAACAAAAACGAACAAGGCTGCAAGAGCTTCAAGCCAGACCGACTGATGAAAAATAGCTACCATGAAAAATATCCTATGAGAAAACTCATTGGATCTATTTTCTTCTGGAGGTCATGTTTTTGCTATTGCTGGTTTGTTTGTTTGTTGGAATTTTAGTCTGTTGGCAAGATAAAGCTGGAACACCTTCTGGATACTGGAATTTTTAAATTATTTTTTCTACCGCTGCAAGATAGGAACACTGATACAAATTCCAGCCACCCATGGTTAGTAAAAAGAATGGAAATTTCTTTACTTTTAAGTATTACTTTAAGATATAAAGTTTTTTTGGCTCAATGGATAGAGCATTTACCACTAAATGTCAAGATCCCTGGTTTGGATTTCAGGTTTTGTTGCGACTTTAGATTTTTGTCTTGCCGGAGCTCGCCCAGTGTCACGAGCGTAGTCCAATTAAACTGTCATTCTCAAGCTATGAGCCAGAATACTAAAAATATCACCTTTTTATCATGTTACAAACTGTTCTTTATAGGAGTAATAAAGCTGTGCAATATGTAGAAATTATCAAATGTTTAGATGACAGCCATTGAAAGTATTAAACTGCCACACATGGAGGAGGGGTGGGGGGTGGAGGGGTGGGGGTGCTGCTGGAGGGGGCTGATCAGGAAATGGTGTAAGGAAATTTAATTTATTTTTCATACACTGCCAGGATGGAATGTCATATATCATGCCATGCAGCAATTTGGATCCAGACTGAGGCTCGAAAAAGATAAAAGAAAAGTGATCAAAGATACAGAGTGGAGTCAGCTGGAGCCACTACAGGAGCCACATCCAGTGAGAACAATATAAACTGCAGAGAAGCACTCACTGACTGTACTGTCACTGGTGTAAGACACTCACTGTGAAACACCTGACGGCAAGCAAGAGTGTCTTATACCTTCCATGAGCCAAAATGAATGGTTGTTGTTGATATACTGTATTTGTTTAGATTTGCTTTTAATTAATAGCACCCAACTCTGATCGTTCCAAAAGCTTATTAAAGAAGGAGAAAAATGCAACCAAAACAGCAAAGACATTAGCAAAGTTATGCAGCCTTTAGCTTATATGCTAATTGCTACATTAAATACAATGGCTAACCAGGCTCTGATGTTGCATACTGTACATACATGTGCATTAATCGATTGGTTGTCAGATGCCAAAACCATCTTCATTATTTATTATTTGCTAATGCTTATTCCTCCACTGTAAATGTATTGTGGTCTGCATGGCTAATGGCACCATTCTTTTGATTGCAGCCATATTGTTTACAAAGAGTAAACCGTCTACACTCTAGACATTCTTTTGTTTTTTGTTTTTTTTGTTCTTCAAATTCTTGGACGATTAATGCACAAAATACACAGATATGCTGAATGAAAAGTGATCAAGCTGAAATTCAAATTAGCCTCATTAGCTTTTGGACAAATCATTAATGTAGTGTGTGATTGATGGCACTACTTTTTAATGAGCTAACACAGAATCCATAAAAAACCTGGATGTTGTTAATGTTAACTTTGCCCTAATATTTTCACCACCTCAATCACTCAATCAACTTCAAGCTGCCAACCTTAAATAGCATAATAACCCATCCAGTTACTCATAGTAATTAGCTTTTGCATGCTTATGTCCAAGCAGTCTTGTCTACTATATTAGTGCCAACACATTTTTTTACAATTTGACACCATTTGTAGTCAGCCAGATCCAAGGATTGTTTTTGCTCATTCTTTGCAGCACTCATTCCTGGTTTTAGTCTGTGCCAGAGGTGGAAGACGTGCTCTCAAAGTGTTCTCAACTAAAAGTACTAATAACTTTTGAAAGTTTTATTTGCAGTTGTAAATTTTAAAATCTGTTACAACTACTACGCCTACTGTTATTGCAAAAGCATAATTCAGACCAGGCTAAACCAGTACTAAACTAGGAGAAGTCTAGAACTGAACCAGGACTATACCAGCACGAAACTAGATAACTAAATCTTATTTTAAACTAGGAATAAACCAGGACTAAACTAGAACTGAACATGGATTAATATAGGACCAAACCAGGACAAAACTAGGTCTAAAGTAGGATTAAACCAGAACTAAACCAGAACTATAAACCCTGACTAAACCTGACTAAACTAGAACTGAACAAGAACTGAACCAGGACTAAAACAGGACTTATTTCAGACTAAACCAGGACTAAACCATGTCTAAATTTAAAATAGGACTTATCCCGTACAAACCCAGGACTAAATTTCCGACCTGAACATCAAAATCATCAAATACAATTCCCTCAAAGAATGTAGCCTACTTAAGAAAGTTATTTGAGTAAAATGATAACAGGACTAATTTGCTTCCCATTACGTCTTGGGCAAACAGAACTGCTTTAATTGTGTTGACTTTCCCTCTTTATAAGAGCGAGTGACTGAGTGCTGCTGTTCTGCCTGTGGTTGAGTCAGACTAGTGATTAAAATGGAGGCCATCGTGCCAAAAGAGACATTTTCTGCCTGGCTTGTGTTTCCTCATCTGTAGAAATAGACCACTTTAGATATTATTTGTTGTGGCGCTTGTTGTTCTTATATTAGTCATTACAGCTGCAGCACTTTTTGCGAATCACTCCAAGCTTTCACAGCTATAAAGATATTACAATATTGCCTCTGAATGTTAATAGACAGGAGTTTTTATGGCTCCCTGTTGTGCTGTTATTGTTCTGTGGTCTTTTTCTGTGTGTTTTTTCTCCAAAGCACTCAGTAAATAGATCATATGTACTCCAAAGAGCCATCAGCGACAAGTTTACAGAGTTACAGCACAAACTAAATATACATCTGCTTCAGAATAGGGACACCATACACATCAATGGCACACAGAATCACAGTTTTCTCTTTCCATTACACTTTGATGTCTTTTAAGTTCTTTCTGGCGTCCATTGATTAGCTGCACCTTACTCTAACCTTGTCTTTTGCAGCTATAAGGATTGAGAATTTCCACCGCCTTGTTACACACCGACAGCAGCACAATTATAGTCTGTGTATCTTGGCGCAGGAATGTCTTTTACTTGACCTGGAAATATTACTGCTACAGCTTCTACTACTACTACATAAATAAATACATTATATAAGTTTCCTAGCTTTTACTTAATGGTATGTTGTGTATTTTATTCTGCTCTACATATTGTGCATTTTGGAGGATGAGTTGGATAACAAGACAAGTACATATACATTTGTTGTACATAGTAAATGCAATGTTATATAAGTAGTGAAAGAATAATGAAAGACTTGAACATAATAGCAAAGACCTCCCCTAAGGCATTGACCCTGAGCTTGTAATGATAAAGGTTCCATGCAACATTTCTGGATTTTGACTGATTAATAGCCATTTCTATGGGCCTTAGGCGGGGTTTACCAGTTAGTCACACTGACAGACAACCATTCACCCTCACATTCATTCACTCAAGGCAATATGGAGTCACTGATTCACCAAATGCACTCATGAATGTCTTTGGACGGTGGGAGGAAGCCGGAGAGAACCCACATCGATACAGGAAGGACATGCAGGCTCCACTAACGCCAGATTCACACTGAAGGCGTTGCGTGTGCAGTACAGCTCTGGTACAGTTTTCTGACGGACTCCAATTCACACCGAGTGCGTTGCGTGTGTGGCACTTCTCTGACCGGAGTCAGCTGGGGACACCATGAGTTCACGGGAGAGGAGTGAGTTTATATTGGAAGTTATGAGTTCATGTAATAATAACCGTGTGTATAGAACTGCATGTAAAAGCCACATTTGCCTTAGGCCACGATCTCCTGTTCATTTGGAGATTACTCGAGATTTAACCAAAGTTGAAGCATAAAAGTCACAGAAATATATACTTCAACCCTGGGCAAGGACGCTGCCTATATAAATACTGTCTTTTTACTCAGGTTTAATAGTGTCCTGTCTTGTTTGTGAACATGTGTCCCCTGTTAAGATGTAATGTTTACATGTCGATGTTAGCAAGAGGCTGCACAAATGTTTTTATTCTGAAATCTTCACTGGACCCAGGTCTGTCTTCCTGTCTGCCTCGATCTTCTCTGTTCAACTTTATGCATAACGGCTCCAGCATCTGCATAAAATAGACTTGATATGTATTTCTGTTGGGGCGCCGGACATGAAGACGTACTATAACCCAGCATTGACTTGCATTGCGTCTATCTTTTGCAGAGGTCGTACAGGCCACGTAACAGACATGCAATGGATTCAATGTGAAGTGGGCATTAAAGAGACTGTACTCATGCATAGGCAGAGAGCTAACCACTCTGCCACTGTGCACAGCAATCTATATTATGTGAATCTACAGTAAAAGAAGCTTGAAATTGTCTTTAAATAGTGGTCATTGGCACACAGTGTTGTTCTTGAATATGGCAGAACAAATGGTAATGTGTAAACTACACACTAATTAATTTGACAATCATATTATAAACTAAAAACTCCAATCTATTTTCTTTTTTTTTTTAAACAGTGAGGGTCATTGATCTGATTAAATTGGAGCTGTTTAACTGGCTGCAATGTGTCATGTGCCGTGTGCATATATTTAATTTAACAGTTGCCTGGTAGCAACTTTATTTAATGTTATCAGTTCAAGTTAACAAGTCCAGAAAGCCTCAAGTCAAAATCCTCAAATTCATTTATTGTCAGAATTCAATTAGGGATCCTCTTCTCCAGCATCTTAAGGCGAGACCAGTGACCAGTCTCCACAGACTAAACGGTAGAATTTATAGTTTAATTATGTGTATGCCTCATTCATTCATTTACTTCCACTTATTCCTGTAATAGGTCACAGGGGACTAGAGCCTTTCTAACAACAGACCTTAAACAACCTGGACCACAATTTTCAGTTGATTTACAATTTTAATTGATTTTTATTTTTTTTTTCATGCTGGTATATAAAGCTATTTAAATGTATGTTTATTATATATATATATATACATGTAATCGTATTTCCAAACATCCAAACCATTGAACATAAAAGAGGTACATTATGATCAGCCACCGAAGGGTATCATGTGTAAATTATTCAGCAGTAATTACACTCTCTTCTGTCGGTTAACCTTATTAAATAGCACTGTATAGGTTCAAGACACAGCTGAGCGCTGTAGTCAGTGCATTGCAGTTTTGCCCACACATTTCTAAATCATTAAGAGTGTGGAGGTGCTGTGAACATGAAGCCACTGTTTAGCAAATATGCCCACGCTCGGTTTGACTGACATTTTTATGATTTAAGCTGACATTTACTATATGAGCAAGGCTCCATGATGCATTATACTCTTTTGAATAATAAATCTCCCTCCTCTGATTTATTTGTCTTTGAGCCCGGCAGGAATTACTGAGCCGAAGTGTCAGATGAGGCTACTGTCTTCACCATAGATGTTTCAATCAGTATCAGAAAGCTCTGGCTATGTTGTCTTAAAGGTCTCCTATTCCACTAAATTTACTTTGTTGAGCTCATTATTTTAAGTTATAAAACATGAAATACTAATGCAAAACTATTTCTAAAGCCTGAACAAAGCATGAAATGTCTTTTGTGTCAGTCCTAAGCCTGGATAAAATGGAGAAGGTGGTGTCAAAAAAGACATCTGGCATAAAAACCGATGCCAAATCATTAAATGATTCACAGAATGTTAGGAGGCAGAGGATTTACTGTGGCATCCTGGAAAAAAACAAAAAACAAAACAAACAAAAAGCAAAAAGGAAAGACAGTTGCAATAGTTTAGTTACATTACTTTTTAGTTTATAGCAACAAAGATATCCAAAAGACTGTGCACCTCAGTGGAGTTCGTCAGCCAAACGAGCTTATGTAAAGCTCTGTAAAGTAGGCCACCTCTGACGTTTAAGTGCACTTCACAATGCACAATTTCCAAGAAATGGGAGCATTGATCTGCACTAAATCTGTGCAAGTTTTTTTTATCCTCACTCAGTTTGGTGTGACAAAACCACTGGAGCTGAACTAATGCTGTTAAAATGCTGCACCAGCTGCCATGTGCTTTTGTCTGATGTCTTTACTTTCCTGTGTCGTGGAGAAGAACTGCAAAGTGAAGGCTTTCGCAATCTTGTCCAGAAAAATGCCTGGCGGTTTCTTTTGAAAAGCTAAAATCTGACTTGGGGCAGTTGTTGGTGCAAGGAGGTTGTGGGTTAGATCCTCAGGTCACTAGCCCTTTCTGTGTTATTGTGGGTTCTCTTCAGGTACTCTAGTGCAGTGGTTCTCAACTGGTGGTTTGGGACCCAAAAGTGGGTCGCAGGACTGCTTTAAGTGGGTTGTGGGCCTTTGCCAGGGCAAAAATAGTTTAATTTTTAAAAATATATAATCAATTTACACTCCTTAACAGTGGGTGGCAGTATGGGACATTAGGAGTATAAGAGTTTTTGTCCACTAGAAAAATAAAAGCAGAGCAGATTCTTTTTAAAATCTAGTCTTAAAAAGAAACCCATTCCTTAAAGGAATTCACAAAAAAATGTAAATACATGTCTATATTAAAAAAGGCGCATCGTCAAATATGTTTCCATATGTCCACTGGAAAAATAAAAGCAGATGATTTTTCAAATGTATTGCCTCAAAAAAAAATAAAAATAAATAAAAAAAAATAAAATAATAATAATAATAATAATAATAATAATAATAATAATAATAATAATAATAATAATAATAAAAGTAAATAAAAAATTAAATAAATTTAAAATAAAGAAAAATCATAAAAATAAAATCCATAAAAATCAAGCAATGTTGCAAATTTTAAATGCTTGTTTAAAAAACTCATTGATCAACATAAAATAAATAGAGCTCCTCAAAATAAAAAGCTTTTTGAAGTGGGTTTCTTTTTTGAGGCAACACATTTAAAAATCTTCCTCTGTTTTTATTTCTCTAATGGACAAAAACAATTTTGATAGTTGCACCTCAGGGCCACTGTAGTGAAATGAGTGGTGTCTAATTTTCCTCAATCTCTCTTTTTTGGGGGGGTTGTGGCTTGTCGTTACGGGAGATAGTGGGTCCCAAAGCCAGACCAGTTGGGAACCACTAGTGTGACTCTAGATTGCCCCTAGTGACTATGAATGGTATCTGTCGGTGTGTGTCCCTAAGTGTTAATCCTGCAATTAACGAGCCATTGTCGAGGCCTCCCAGTTACCACAATTTGCTCCGCCCCTCCAGCTTCCACCCAAGACATGCGTGGGCTTGAATTATTGGTCAGTGTGTCTCTAAGTGTCAGCCCTGACACTAACCATGCCTAATGCCCATAGTTGCTGGGACAGGCCCAGGTAGAAGAAGAATTGCTGAGAACCTAAGCTATACGAGGAAGCTATGATTTTCATTTCTCATTGTAACTTTTGCCTTTTCCTCAACTGTGTCTCCTCACAAGAGCTACTTCACTTTTAGTGCTACATCAAGGTCACAGCTTTGGAGACAAGCATGAGAATGGAAATCTTTTAGTGGAGAAGGCTTGATTTCATGTAATTGCATCATATCAGCTTTACTTTCACTCAGAAATGTTTGTGAAGGAGATTTATTACCACAAGGTCTTTTTCCTTAATTCTAAGAGCAAAAATTGAGCACAAACTGAGAACACACTAAGTGACTGGAGAAGGCTGTGAAAAGAGCATTTCTTCCAGCTTTTTTGATACAATTTAATACTTGAGAGTGCAGTGAAGGTTCTTCCTATTGAACTGAATATTTACCTATTTATTTAAAGGTGAAAAATCTTTCACCTAATGGCTTAGTTGTTTATGTTTACATTTTTTCTTTTGGTTCTAAACCCTGCATCGCTGATCGTGCAACCAGAAAAGCAGAAAAACTGGAAAACAATAGTTTTGATTTAGACTACAATAATGTTTTCAAACCAGTACGAGCACAAATGATGCTTCCAGTACTGTTAAATTATTAAATTATCATCTACAAATATAATTTGCACACAAAAATCAAAGTGAAATGTGAATTTCATACATTTGTCTAAGTCAAAATACAAAGAATTTCAAATAGTACTAAGTACTGAAAATTAGGGCTACACAATATATCGCAAAATTATTGTTATCACAATATCAGCAAACGCAATAACGCAATATCGCAAGAATCTAAATATATTGCAATAATACTATGGTCTTCCAGCAGGCAGAGGTTTACACTGAAGAATCATTTTCCACCAGAGAACATGTGTTGTGACTGAATAAAAATGTTTGAATGTGGTAATTTAATTCATTTAGTCACAGCTTAGCCTTGTTTTATTCCTGGTTTAGTCTGTGTTAAGTTTTGATTTTGTCGCTGTTTTGATTTGTAAATACAGGAACTTACTTTTTTTTTTTTTTTTTTAATGTAGTGAATTTAACTTTCTATGGACAAAAAGTAGGCTCCATTTTTAAATATCGCTACAATATCGTTATCGCAATTTTGAACATAGTTATTGAATATCGCATGTTTTCTCCATATTATGCAGCCCTACTGAAAATCTGCACTGAATTAAATATTTTTTCAAAATAATATCCTCAAGTAGAATTAAAAGTATTGCTAATACCACTACTACTACTACGATTATTATCACTCCTCCTCCTCCTACTACTACTACTGTTACTCACATTGCCACTAAAGATAAAAAAATACTTTTACTTATATATATATTTTTTAGTAAAAGTATATTAATGTAAAAAATCTAAATATACTCATAAAGTACAATTTCTTTCAAAAATGTTGTTAATAAAAAAGAATCTAGCTACTTTCCACCTTTGTCTTTTCAATAATGTTCCTCTAACATCAAACCTTCAAACTGTGTAAACACATGGGTGAGGAGCCAGCTCAGAAGTCACTGGGGAACTTTTTGAACTAAGTTTGACCAGATCCATTCCTTACACATTTACCGCAGTAATTTATGTTGGTCCCTTTGCAGCACAGTTCATCAAACCTCCTTTAAAATGAAAGCGGGCAGAGCGTGTTGGCACAGGAGCACTTCTGAACACAATAAATCTTTGTAGAATGTTGTAAAGGAAAATGTCGGATATTTTTCTTTTTCATTTTGGTTTTAGCTTCTGCTGCTTGTTTAGATCGCAGTAGTGCCTGTGGTCAAGTTGCTTGCCAGACGGGGCAGAGTGCAAGATTTACAGTATTTGTGGCATTGTAACCCTTTGTAAAACAGCAGTGGAAGTTTGGCTGAAGGAGCAGTAATTAAAATAAGTTAAAGCCCTATAATACACACACAAGTAAAATAAAATGGAAATAATTATCTGAGAAATCGATTGTGGGACCACAGGGTCAGATTGTTTAGCCTCACAATAGATTATGTCCTGCATGAGCCAGCTGGATTCTCGCAAGATATGTGAGCTCCCAAATTTATAAAAAGCCATGTTGTCAGGCTCCAAACCAGTGGTGGTTTAACCAATGGTGTGGCAGGAGTGCTGTGTGTGGGTGGGATTCAGGTTTGCCAACAGCAACAAGGAGCAACACTTAAACAAAACAAAACATTTGCTGCTATACATTTACAAAAACATAGAAAATACTCCAACTCCATTTTTTATGACCTTGTTTTTACTGTGGTTTTGGTTTGTAGTTTTGGCTTTGTCATATAAGTCAAAAACAGCCAGTACAATTTGATGGTGCTTAGATCTGCTGTTCTGCAAAATGTCTAGTCAAATGAAAGTAAAAAAAAAAAAAAAAAAAAAAAGTACACTTGAGTAAATATTCCAATGCAAAACCAGTTTATTGGAAATATATTAAGTAGATATATAAGAAGTGTTATCGAGCATGGTCTTAGCTGCAGAGCTGCAGGACGTTTGAAGTTCAGTGCAGCAGAGATGTCCTTCTGAACACCTTACCTTGTCAAAGAAAGCAGTGAGTAGCCAACTAGAGTCGATAAATAGATTCCAGGAGCTTGCCGTCCCACTGGGCTTAGTTTGACAGAACACACGCTCCTCTCTCTCACCCGCCTCCACTGTAATGTTTCAATCAATGTACTCCAGTGGTGGGGATGTATGCGGTCGGTATACAGCCGTCCCGGTGACCACAGACCCTATCAGGTTTCTGTCAGCGCCGTGCACTCTGCACCAGTGATTCTCAAAGTGGAGCTGATCGGGGTCACAGCCAGACCACAGAATAATACTGACCTGATGGGACTCACGCACGCATTCATTCAGAAGCCAGCGTTCTGTTTGCTATAAGCTTACAGACATGCACTATAGAGCAAAACTGTATCGACAAGCTGGCTTTTTATGTTTCTGTCAACAACATGGATCCAAACTCATTTAGCTTTCAAATCAGATATTTACGGTTATTGGTTAGCATTAGGGTTAAGCATTTAGCCAATAATACATTGTAAGCCAGTGGTTCCCAAAGTGGGGTCCGGGGCCCTCTGGGGGTCTGTGAAGGTACTGCAGGGGGGGCCTAGGGGCTGTCTATATTAAGTACATAAAAATAAATTGAGTTTGAAATGCACTGTAAAAAACAATGCTGCAAAAACTCAAGGCAACAGGATCCCTCAAGATTTTTTAGTCTTGGTGATCAACTCAAAATCTCAAGTTTTCAACAACTAATATTTTTTTTTACTCACAAAATGTAACGTTCATACATCTAAAAACTTGAAATTTTAAGTTTTACTTCATATTTTTATTTCTTCCAACTCATCTTACAGCCAACTGACTCCACTGTTCAGAAAAAAGTATTATTGATAATAATAAAAACTAAATATATTACATTTAATAAAAGAATAACTTTTTTCTGAAAACTGTAAGTTGGCTGTAAGATGAGTAAAAAAAATGATAGAGAGAAAAACTTAAACATTAGTAAAGTTTTTAGACGTATGAACATCAAATTAAGTGAAAGTGTGGAAAACTTGAGATTTTGAGTTGGCCCCAAAAATCTTTAGGGATCCTTTGCCTTGAGTTATTGAGTTTTTGCATCATTTTATTTTTTTTATTTTATTTTTTTTACAGTGTATTTGTTTAAAAATATAACTTTAAAATACTTTTTAGCCAATAGTCAGTGTCTTTTGTAATGTTTTTATAGAAATATATGGAGAAAAACATGAAAATAAAATCTGGGATGGAGGGTTATATTGTTGGGGGTCTGTGTGGGATTTTACTAAATTTAAGGGGGCCGTGACGCTCCTGACTTTGGGAATGGCTGCTGTAAGCCATTGGTGCACATTTATAACAACATAATACTGCAAACTGTAATGCATTGAATTGAATCCTATATTACTTCTCATACAGTATTGTTGGAAAAAAGTCAGCAATGAAGGAAATACTATTATTTATGAGCATCTTGGGAAGCTGAATTTTGAATGTGAGACCAGACACACTTCAGTAAATTAGAATATTGTGGAAAAGGCCCATTGACTGTATCACAGTGCTTAAATTTAAAGTGAAACACACACTGTATATTGTGTAGATTCAGTATATACAAAAAATTTCTTCAAGCATTTGTTGTTTTTTTATTGTAATATTAAGGGGAGACACAACAGGCAAAACACTTTCTTTTCAATTTGGAGGTTTTGGGCAAGTTTGTGATTATTTTAATACATTTAGTAAACTTTTCTCAATGCATTTCTATTGGAAATCATTTCTAAAAGGTTGTTCTTAAAATGTGTTTTGCACACTGTGAGTCAGACATCTTCACTCCAGTAGCACCTACAAGAACCATATTTCCTAGCCTTGTACTTAACAATATTCTGAAGACTTTTACAGAGGGATCTTTTGATATTTAATTCCTAGCTTGAGTTGTTGGTCATTTTACAAAAAACAAGGCAAAATTTGCTTTGATAAGGCCATTGTGAGTATTTATTATTATTATTAATATTGTTGAAAGACAAAAATCCATAGTTCTTTCTGTAAAAGCCTTTTTTATGTAACATGTCAAGAAAATGAATCAAGAATTTTAAACCTTGCTCTATTGAACAGTCAGATTTCTATAATATTTTTATGTTTGCAAATGTGTGCAATTTTACATATATAATAACAAATTTGCAAATAAAAAAATTAAATGACTGAAAACTTGCAATACATTTTCTATATATTTATGTCAGTAATCTACAGGGCAAGAAAAAAAAATCTCTATTCACCTGCAGTGTCTCACCATACAAATTTAATGCTAATAATTTCATTTTGTGTACTGATTAAATTTATCTGTGTTTTACTTTGAACTGATCAAATAAATTATTTTCACTAAATGGGTAAAATACTTGACTAGCCCTAATGCTAACCACTAACTATGTAGAGGCTGTGGTTTAAGAGCTGTGTGCTTTGGATTCATTCAAAGTCATTAATTGATTGTTTGAAATCAAGTTAGCGGTTACCATTAGTGCTACCAAAGTACCCTCTATGCCAAATACCAAATAACATTTAGAAAAGTACTTGTGATGGGAAAAATGTCATAACCTCAGCCTACTGCAGGGGTCTCCAAGTTTTTTTTTTCCCCTGAGAGCTACTTTTACAAAATGATGCTCATGCTTTGTAACATTTATTCCTTAATTTTTTCCCACTTATTCCTTTTAAGGGTTGCAGGGACTGGTAGGAGACCCTTGCTGTACTGGTTTTACCCCTCCGCCTCCATTATAGGCCTGCTTGTATAACTTTAGATTGAGAAGCATGTGTTAGCTTCCCTCACTAGCGTTTCTCCATAACTTATCCAACACCACATGCCTCCACCTACTTTATTGTGCTTTGTACATGTTAGCCAGTTGTACATTAGTGTTCATCTCAGACTGATCCTACTTAAAAGGACTCTGTCACCCACTCACTCTCCCTGGACACCAAAGCCTGGACTTTTCTGTAGGATCTATAAAATACACACATCTTTGCAGTTCCCAGTAACACCAGTGGGCGATGGAAGCATACGGAGATCAGAGCCAGGCCTTCTATGACTGCGTGGTGCAGTAAGCCGTCAAAATTATCAGGCGGCTTTGTTGTGCAAGCCTTTTTAATTTTTTCTTGTGTTTAGGCCAGTTGTTTGAGCAAAACAGTGGCGGACCTGAAGACACAACCAGCTAAGCTATGGCAGCATTGAAAAATGCAGCAAAGTGCATTCAACATCAAAGTCAGTCAGTCAGTATCGCCAAAATCACTTGCTGCTTTCATGATCTTTGAGTTGCTTTATTTAAAACATTTCTAAAACTAATTAAAAAGAGGCTCTTATCAGGCTCAGAAAGCAGATCACGTATTCAGTAGGAAACAAAAGTTAATCCTATTATTGTAACCGGAATATTGGCTGACTCAATCACAAGCAGATTACTTTCATTTGATTTGAATCTTAGCTCAGATAAATTGGAAACACAGCACTCTGGGAACAAGGGGGGCATCGAGTCGGATATGTCAAAGCTTCTATAACTTATACTGGCATGGCATAGTATTCCAGTCAGGCATAACATTATGACCACTGGCATGTGATGTGAATAACGCAGATTATCTCTTCAGCTTGGAAGCGGTTAGTGAGTGGGATATATTATAGGCTGCAAGAGAACATTTTGTGATGTGTAAGAAGCAGGCAAAATGGGTAAAGGTGAAGTTTTGTTGTTTTTTTTTTTCAGTCTGCATTTTAATTCAGCTTGAGCTTCAGCATTCCACTGGAAGGACCATCTCCACAAACATTAACATAAGTCTCTGGAGGAGTCCCAGTGCAAACAGCCGAATCACCTGTTGTCACATGAACAGACCTGGGCTATTTGCTAACACTTTTCACTGTTTACATTACCCGTTTTAGGGCAGCAGACGATGGTGGTTTAAGGGAGTACTTAAAAGTTTGAGATACAGATGGCAACGTTAAATCCATTTGCAAACATTCTCCCTCCTTGTTTATGCAGAAAAAGTGAACTTTACAAGGACTATTCTGGAAGTTTATGTGGGATAGATTTAATTAGAAAGCACTGTGTGATGAACACAGATTTGATGGAGGATTCTCACATTTCTGTCTTTCACCTAAATAAAGCATCTCTATACTATTTCTGTTGATAATTAGTGTTTAAAATGCACTGTTGAAGAATTGCCCCTTCAAAGTGATGTTAGAAAAATGCTAAGCAAGAAACTTTAAATGATCTGTTTTTGGTCTCAGTAAAGCAGATGTGTTTTCTTATTCTACTAAATTGATTCTCAAACATACAGGGCTAGATTGTCACAACTTGCAGTGCATAAGGTACAGTATATGGCATAAAGCACGTTCACTTTTACATTGTGTCTGAAGATGTTCAGCGTGAACAGGCCTGACAGTACACGAGAGGCAGAACTTATTTATGGTCTTGTGTAAATATCTAGCCATTATTTTATTACAAAATTAGATTAACTAATTTTTAGGATTAGCATTCAGGTTAGGTCTCAGGTTGGGTTTTTCACCTCTCCAAGATCAAATGAACTGAACAAACCACATCTCATGTTGGACAATGGAACTCAAAGGTGAGCAATGCAAAAAGTCACCACCTGTGACAGGTGTAAGATGATGAATCACATGAGCATCTCACATTAGGTGCAGTATTTTTTCACATGAGACCCCGTGGCTTCCTGGGGGTTTGCACCACACAGTGGCTTTTTCTGAAATATTCTTCTCACATCCATCTCTCTCACTCTGTTTATTTGCTGGAGACTGTGGCGGTAATAAGCTTTCAGTGGCAGGCTGAAAAAGAAGTTAAGGCAGTGAGCAGCTGCCAGCCGTCATGTGTGAATGTGTGTATCTGTCAGTGTGTGTTCATCTGAATGCCATCACAGTGTTTCTGAGGCGACACAAGAGAAAGTGAAACAAAATTTAATTTTGGGGCTGTCACCAGTGCACTTTGAGCCGGCTGTCACAACCTAATCACAAGGCTTGATCAGACATTGTATCTGGTGGTAAAAGGTTTTCAGCCTTCTACACGTAAAATGTAGAAATCTTCCTCCGCAGTATGAGACAGCCAGTAGGCTTTTGCATACACTGTGTGCATGAGTGGCTCTGCCTCTGGGCTGCGAGCTGTAACAAGGGTGATGGATGGAGCTTCTTACTCACAAGTGATTTGCATCATCTTTACTGTTGCCACAAAGGTGCCATGGGAGGCATCATAAAGGACTTTTCTCTCTTTTTCCTGGAACCAGATGACTGTCAGTAACCATCTAAGCTGCTGCTTCTTTGGTCAGAAACCTCTCAGGCGGGAAGGGAAAGGGCTTTACTCTTCAGCCTCACCGATCCACTCTTCTGGCCTGGTCTCCCTCTGGTCCACTCCTCCGCACACTGCTCCACTTTTCCTTATGATTGTTCCCAGGCTATACGTCCTGTTCTTCCTGATCCTATAGCTGTGTAGTGTATGTTGGTTGCTGGCTCTTCCTCCCCAGTGCGATGGCTCCATGTTGCTGTGCACCTTGAGGCTGTGTGTGGGATGGTGTTGTGGGCTGGCATCTGGCAGCTTCTGATAAGAAACCCGGCGAGCTGCCGCTATTCCTTATGAGATGTTTTTAATTTTTTCCTTTTTGGTCGTACAGAGAGACCACTGGACAAGGTATTCACCACGTTTGAAAGGAGCTTGCGAATATGATTTCTTACAATAGACATTATCAACACAACGCAGTGGCCTCTAATAAAAAATGTAGCATGCAGTAAAAATTTGTGAGCTTTTGCAAAACTGTAATTTATAATGCATGCTACAATAGAAACAGATGGTGATTTTACAGCAAAGTTAAGACCAAGAACACAAAGTCAAGGCTACAAGAACCTGTTAAAAAGTCAGTTTACTAAAGATGTTTCTTTAAAAAAAATTTAAATAAAAATTCCCACCCTTCTTAGAAATGATCTGTGAGTCTATAGTTCTAAATAATGCCTTTAGAGAGTCTAGATGGCCCTGATAGTGCATCGGCCACTGGCAGTTCTTGTCTCACTGAAACATGCTTGAGGCAGTGCCTGGCTACATCCCTGCTCTTCTCCAGATAGTGAAATGATAATCCTTGCCATAGGCTGGGGTTTTATCGCTGTGTGAAATCACTTGTGAGGAACTTTTGGAATAATTGCTTATGTTGGTGGATAAATAGGCTACTGCACTGTAGAGCTATTAATACCATTCGGAAGGCCATTTGCTGGGCACTGGCTGTTGACAGAAATTACTCCTCTGGGTCACTTTTTACCAGCTTAGTTTTGGCTTATAGTCCAGTGGCTGACTCATAGGACTTAATAGTATTTGATAGCCAATTAATACACTCATTGGCCACTTTAGATAACTAGTTTGGCTATTCCCCTCTGACCTCTGACCATTTTCTCTCTTTTTGGAGCCATTCTCTATAAACCATAGAGGTGAGTGTTGTTGAAATCCAATCTGATGCTCGGTTTGTCTTTAACATAGATACACAGACCTACTGCAGTGTGATTGGCTGATTATATCTTTGCATTTACAGAGATTAGAACAGGAGTATCTAATAAAGTGACCAGTGAGTGTATAGCCATCACTGTTGAGAGAGTGAGCACCAAGATAGCGAGCCTAACAAATATCAAACAAAGGAAGTTGGGTGGCAAAAGCAAAACAAGTACTGCAACTAGAAAAACCTGTAACTTTCCAAAGAAATCAGGGTAACTTTAAATAGAAGCTGGGACTATAGGGGATCTGCTATAAGACACAGCCACTGTATGTGGGGGCTGCTTGAAAATAGCTCCTGTCTATAGTGCAAGATACTGTAAGTCATAAAATAAGTTATACAAATGATGGAAATGCTACTTGAATATAGGATTACCTGGAGCCTTAGAATTATAGTGAGTTTAGGTTGATTTTTATGCCATCAACTAAAAAAAAAAAAAAAAAAAAAAAAACTTGAGCTGCGTCAAATGATGATAGAAAATGTGTTGATTATCTACATGACTTCATAAAGAGTTCAGAAACAGCACATTGTTTGAAGAAAATTGCCCCATTTGCCTGTGGCTTAACAATTAAATCCCACTGCAGTACTTAGCACAGAGACTAAGTACATAAACTCAAATGAACTTACAAGTGCTGGCTCCAGCGGACCTCATGTATTCATCCGCAGCTGTACTCTATACTCACACGCCTGGTTCTGAGTTGGTACGCTCTTACTCATCTCACCTCAGATGAATTTGAATGTACAAGATACTGCTGGAAACCAGCAGCTGCTGCTCAGTGTCAAACATTTCACAGTGGTTTGTTCCATGAAACTGGCTCGTACGTACACTGTGGAATTTGCCTTACTCCCATCTGTTTGTTAACTTCTGTCAGCCACAAAGAAATTAAATCCAAACATTCCTTATTGCTTTAGTTTTAGACACTAGATAACTATCCAAACAGAAAATCCCCACGTGCATTGGACCAGATTTTTTTTTTTTTTTTTGGGTAGCGGTTTAGTTTATGACTGGGTTACTAGTTTAGCTGAAAAGGCACAGACATGGACACAGAGCTGTTTTTGGTTTCTTAGTTGGATCATTAGGAGGAACCCAAAACCACACAAAACATGGGCATGATGACACTTTAGCAGCGGGCTTCTTCAGCTGAATATCATCCCAAAGATAACCTATGAGATACCAAAGCAACAGGTTTTATCAGTCTCCATGTTTGTTGATTTTTAAAAAAAGAAGCTAATTTAAATGTTCAGTTATGCATTGGAGAGATCTTCTCTGTTGAATTATTCAGACAATTCATCAGAGCCTATTCTGCCATTGGCACAATTGTTGCTGAGAATGAATCATGCCCATATCTGTTACTACACATTGATGAGTTGTCATAATAAGGTCTCCTCTCACCTGCTGTTAATATTAGATTATACTCAACATTAATTTCTTTATAAAATCTGTATTTTTTTGTTCCTCTAAAGGCCGCTAAAGTCAAATTTATTCATTTATTTTTAATCAAATCTTGGGTTAACCCTAACCCTACTAAATGAAATGAAGATGTATTATTCTGAGGAGCTGCTTATTTCTTTTATTTAGTTTATTATTCAAAATAATTGTATGACATTACATTATTATTTATTTGTATCCCTTTGAACAAAATACTAGTCCCAGACCTCTGCACAATAATTAGGTGGCAGAAAATGTTATGCAATGATGTAGTGCAGATCTGACATTAGCCCAAATGTATTTTTCAATCCCAAGCTGACAGAAAAGAATTTGTAAAGATGTTCGGCCTCATGCAGTACAATTAGGTAAAGCCACTGTGTCATGTTGTTTTTAAACATAAATATTTGTAAATAAAAAAAGTTATTCTGGATACAACCTCTGCCTATATTAATAATAATTTGCTTCTGCGAGTGTCTCTGCACCAACAAGCTTGTAAACATGACGCCTGACCAAACAGCATAGATAAATAGGTGTCTAATCTTATAAAAATTAATTAGGTTGCCAGTTGTTAAAAAATAAACATTTTGAGTGTTGACCTCCAGTGGCATCAATTAATTTCCTCCTGTTTGGGTGGCACAGACCTCCCCCTTGTGCTGGCATTCATTATAGCACACGGAGACTCTCTTCAAATACCAGTGTTGAGAAGAGTACAGCTTGATTAATCAGTGTGTGTGTGTGTGCGTGCGTGCGTGCGTGTGTGTGTGTGTGTGTGCGTGCGTGCGTGTGTGTGTGTACTTGCTGTGGAGGAATGTATGTAATTAGCTGTAGGTAAAGTAGAATGGAGATGCTCCGCAGCCCTTAATGTGTCTGACCTTTCCGATTGGCGCAGCTTGTTAAAGAAGCAGCTCATCTGATGAATGAAAACATGTAGAGAGACACTAAAATAAAGCACTAATTATTGGTGGTTCTCAGTTGCCACATACATATTCCTTCTGATCGGTGCTAGCATTATTACGTTGAATGGCTGTTGACAAGACAATTGTTCCAATAAATATAGCCCGAGGAATTAATGCATAGACGACTGTTTAAAGATATGAGGCAGGTACTGCTGCAAGCCTGGTACAAAACACATAGGCCAGGTTTTGCTTTTTATAATAATAATAATAATAATAATAATAATAACAATAATAATAAATAATAATAATAATAATAATAATAATAATAATAATAATAATAATAATAATCCTAGTAAGCCTAGTAAGCCTAGCTTAGCCCTCTACATCCCTAACTTTTTAGTCACACCTTTCGCCCTAAGCACAAAAAAATGCACCAATATAGAAATAGAAAAAAATTCTAATAGTCAATAATTCATTTTTTTTTTTTTTTTATGGTTACAAGGATTGACTTCAGTCCTCATCATACATAGCAAAAATTAATTCTCTTTATGAAATTTAAACAGAATTAATTTTTGCTATGTATGATGAGGACAGTTAATTATGAGAAAAAAAACTGAATTATGTATTATTATATAATTGTTCTATTGCAGTGCATTTTTTGGCGCCTTAGGACCAAAGGTGTGACTAAAAATGTTTCATCTGCCACTACACAAAAATTTAAAACCTAATAAAATCAACCATGATGCCATGATGCTGCTTTGAGACTCCCAAGCTCTGATTATCCACCACAAACTATTCTATTTTGCATTTACAGAAATGAAACAAATCTATTTTTTGTGATTTTTCTATAATTTAAAACTTTTAATCACAAAACCTGGAATTTAAGGGGTTAACTTACGCAAACTCATGCAAACACAAACAAACTCATTTCTCAACAAACACTTTCACACCAGTTTATGATAACCCTAAAACCCATTTTAGTCCAAAAAATGTTTTTTATTTGACTTGTAGGCTTGATCATTTATACAAACATTAATGTGGCCATTTCCAAATTTGTACCTCTATCTACCATATACGGGGAAATGGCGCCACCTGGTAAAAAACTATAAAAACTAAAATTCCAATTCCTTACTATCATGAATCCATGAAATACTTGATAAAAACGTGAAATTATATTGCAGTGACAGTGTATAATAAAAATGTTATTTTAATGGAAGTCAATGGCACAAAAAATGTCTGAGAGGTAAAGGTGGGACTGTTTTTTTGCACCTTTTAAGGAGGATTTTTCAAAAAAAAAAAAAAAAATTGGATACATAAATCTGAAAATTCATCCAAAAATACACACTTGAGGCAAAATCTATGCCATTTGAATCGACACAGCAAAAGTTATTCTTAAAAAAACAGGTGCAAAACATTAAAACATGTCTTAGGGCTGTAGGAGGGTTATTCAGGCCAACTTTACTACCTTTATTAAGTCTATCATACTTGAGCTTGACCTAAATAACCCTGATTTACGTAACTCTGACTTGGTGAGCACGGTAATTTGGGTTTATTTGACGTGGCAGCTTTAAACTGTCAGTTTGATAATGTCTTGTTACATTGGATAAACTTAGTATTTGCTGGGACAATTGAAAACAGCAATTACCTCTACCATTGTTTACACCAACACTGCATCGCAAAAAAAGCTTTAAAAAGCAGTCATCTGGACTTGTTTTTTAAAGTTGAAGATGTTTCACCTCTGATCCAAGAGGCTTTCTCAGTTGAGAAATGACCCTGATGAGTGAGAGTCTTCACAGACACCAACATTGGTTTTTAGGTTGATTGGTCTCTTATATATTTTAATGTGTGCCCAAGAAAAAATTCCCCTATGAGGGACAATAAACTAAACCTTAATGTACTGCATATACTCTCTAAAACACTGCAATTATTATAGTGCAGAACCAAACTTTGCCTTTCAAAAACAGACTTTTGCCTCTGCTCCCCACTCGACATGAAACATATCAGTAGCAGAAGCTTACATCTGTTTGATGTAATTCTCAATAGCCGCTTGCACTGTTCTAGAGAGGTAAACCTATTCACAGTCAGTTCTTATCCGTCCGACACAGGCTGTTTGCTACAATGTGTGTGGGAGTATATTTGATTGAACACAGAGATTAAGTTTGGTTATCATCCAGAAAAGTGTCAGGTTTCAGATACAACACACTGCTTTCATTTTACACGCTGCCACTCTCCATCTTTTTGTAATTTGTTTGCAACTTTTTAAACTCTGCAAATTTTCTTCCTACATTTTAAGACTCACCTGCTGTTTTTAAACTTTCCACAGCCATCCACTCCATTCTAATGTAAACCAATCATGTACTGATGAGGCATAACATTAGGCACCAGTTGAAGATTATGTTCTCAAAGTTGATGTGTTAGTAGCAGGAAAAATTGGCAATGGTTAGGGTCGGGTTATCTTGCTAAAGGTCTAACAAACAAACCAATGCCAGCTTAATTTTACAAGCTGCTTATCTCTAAAGCTTGGACAGACTTTCTTGTCCCTGTTCTTTTAGTCTTTTAGCCTTTATATATATATTTTTTGTCACACTTTCTGCCAACTCCAGCGGCGGGATAACTAACTTTGAGCTCCAGCACCCACAAAAGATGCAACATGACTTGAGTAAATTGTTGAGAGCATACTGTGCCTTCATCCTGTGACACCCTTCACCAACGTAAGACACTAGAAAAAGAGTGGAGAGATTAAAGAGGCAGTAGACGTGACGCTCGTCCTCCGTCTCCACTGCACTTTCCCTGTCTGTGTATGTGTTAAACGGTGATGACAGAGCCGACTAAAAATACAAGAGTAACACTTTAGTGCTTCAGTTCATACTGCCTCATTCAACTATTGCTGTGGCCAGAGAAGGGCACTCAAGTAAAAGTACAGCTACTTAAGACTGGTGTTACTCAAGTAGAAGTAAAAGTACTCAACTTAATTATAATTGGCGGGTTGAGACTGCTGCTGGCATTGCATACTGTTGTTGTGTCTAGTGATGGGAGTTTGGGCTCATGTCAGTGGGCCAGATCATTTGGCTCAGCTCACCACACAGAGTCAGCTCTTTTGGCTCTCAAATGGCTCTCAAATGGCTCTTCATTTTACCATCTATACTTTTATATTTCAACCAAATTTAGCACATTTTTGACAAATTAGTTGCATTGTGTACTCATTTATAACTCAACTATTGTGATGAAGTATTTAAAAGTTTGGATTCTTTTAAATAACAGAAATATACTGCAATGTGCAAAACAGCAGTCTCTGAACTAACCACCATCAGTTAATCAAAGTTTATTTCTATAGCACTTTACAACAACACAAGTAAGACCAAAGTGCTTTACATAAAAAACATAATAAAATTACAAAAGTTTAATCAAGACTATAAAATGCATAAAACAATAAGACACAACACACAGTAACAAAATGAACCAAAGACTTGAAGCCTAAGTGTTAAAAGCCAGTCTAAACAAGTGAGTTTTTAGCCTGGACTTAAACAGGGACAGCTCAGTGATCACCCGCAGATCAAAAGGCAGTGTGTTCCAGAGTTTAGGAGCCGCAACTGCACATGAACGATCACCCCACTGTTTGTACCGGGACCTGGGGGCGTCCAGAACCATCTGAGCAGACGGACCAGAGGGCTCTGCTGGGGCGGTGGAGGGTTAAAATCTCTGATAAGGGAGGGGCAAGACCATTAAGAGCTTTAAAAACAAAAATTTAAATTTTAAAATCAATACGATAGCGGACCTGGAGCCAATGGAGAGAAGAGAGAACCAGGGTGATGTGGCTGTGTCTGGATGAGTTTGTTAAAAGTCGGGCGGCTGCATTTTGTACCAGCTTGCAAACGGTGGAGTGATGACTGTGTGATACAGAAATATAGTGCATTACAGAAGTCAATACATGAACTGATGCGAGACAGAAAAGGCTTGACTTTGACAAGAAGACGCAGCTGGAAAAAGCTTGCTTTAACAACAGCACTAATCTGTTTATCAAACTTCAATTCACTGGGCAGTTTTGCATTGAGGAAGAAGAAGAAGTGCTTAGAGGGGCTGATCTCTGTTATTATCTGCCCTATTTTTGAAACTGATCCTTTCAGGAAAAAAAAAAAAAAAAGTCTCTCACAGTACACTTTAAAGAGCCAGCTCTTTGTAGCGACTAGTTTGCGACTGATCCATCATTAGTTGGATAAGACACTTCAGCGACCTTCCCTTTGTGAATGTGTCAGTGTGACCGTAGGCACAGATTAGCAGCCACGCCTCCATCAGTCTGTCCCAGGGCAGTTCTGGCTTCAAAAGTAGCTCACCACCACTGAGCGTGACTGAGGAGTGAATGAATAACAAATCCAATGTATTATTATTATTATTATATTATTATTATTATTATTATTATTATTATTATTATAAAAATACTTACTGCTACTTCCATGACTATTTTTACTACTCTCACAATTACTACTTATTGTATACTACCACTACTATTACTTCAGAATATTACTCAAGTAGAAATAAAAGTACTCAACAAAAAACAAATAGTTACTGTGAAGTTTACTCAAGTTGGAACTATTTACTGCTTGTGCTATTACTACTACTATAATTTCTACTTCTATTACTACTACTGTTAATACTACTGCCTTTACCTCTATAACTGCTACTACTACTACTTGTAATATATTACTGTTGTAACTACCACTATTATTGCCACTACAACAACCCCAGGGCTAAAAAAGTGATCCCCATTCAATTGTCCCAAAGGGCTAACAACACCTACAGTACATGTAAACTGTGTAGAGCAGATGGCTCCGCAGCTGTGCAAGTCGTGTTCGTCTGAAGGTTAACAAAGTACAACAAACAAACTCTGTGTCTGTCATGGAGGAACAGCTTAACATAGCCATGCACACAGAACGTTGTATGTCTTAGTAAAGTGTGTGTGAAATGATTTACTGGTTAGTTTTCTGCCAGGTAAGAGACATCACCAAACAAACCCCACTTAGTTTGGGAGATGAAGGAATACTTTTACTCAGTGCCTATAGATTTCTCATTTATTTGCCAATTTGGATAACCAGCAAATAAATCAACTTTGGGAGAAGAAAATAGAAAAGTCTGGCTTTGAGATAGATATGGAAGAAGAACTCAAAATCTGTTCTCAAGTTATACTGGAATTACAAAAGAAAATATTGTTTCTAAAGTTTGAGTAAAGGTTCTAAAACATGTATGTACTTTTTTGTTACTGCACAACAATATATATTACTACTACAACAACTCTTGACAACTCTTGCTGCTGCTGCTGCTACTACTACTACTACTACTACTACTGCTACTACTACTACTACTGCTACTACTACTACTACTGCTACTACTACTACTACTACTACTACTACTACTACTACTACTACTACTACTACTACTAGAGCTATTCCAGGATTAAACCAGGTCTAAAGCAGGACAAACCAAAAATGTATCAAATCAAAATCAGATTTAATCCCCGACCAGAACAGGACTAAAACACCTACAATACATACTGTCTTTAAATTAGACTGAATCTGAACTGCAAAAGACTCCTGTGTGTAGTTTGGTGTAGTTTGAAAAACACTGGTCATCCACAGTATCACTTCTCAATAAATGACCTACAAAGCAGGATGTAATCACATATATAGCACTGTCTGCCAAACTTTATTAGCAGTTTCTTTAATGAGTACGGCTGCACATAAAACCTAATGGCTAGACTTTCAAAAGCCAATAAATCAATGAGCATCATCAGCCAATCAGACGTCTCCTCTCACCGTACTGACAGGAAATCAGTTCCATAAATAGATGATTGTCAGGAAATGGACACTGAAATATTGATCCAAGGTTTCTTTTGCTACAGTCTGTAATATAAAATCTATCTATACACAGGGGTAAATGCATAAAACCGAGTGGTAATGGTGGGTTTGCCATTTTTCATATGGTCACATCTGTCACAACATAAATTAACAGTATTAGTTCCTTTTTTGCCTCAGAAACTCAGCGCCAGAGGATACAGGATTACTCAGAAATGGTAAACGAAGCAAAACAACACCATATTACATGGCTTTATTAACCATAGACATAATAAAAGTTCTATTCAATTTGAAATTATGATAAGCTACAATGCTCTATAGACTCACGTTTATTTTATTCTGTCATAACATAATTCAATTTAAGTCTCCATAGACGGTGTGAGTGTAAATGTATGTATTTTCTTTTTATAAGAAGGAAGTTTATTCCAAAAGGCCATGTGTAAAAGCATGTGGACCTCTCATCTTTCATGCTTCTCATGTCTTTGCTTCTGAACTCTCATCTCCCCCTGAAAGGTCACCCTCCTCCTGCTGCAACAATACTCTCTGTAAATGACATACACTTTAATAGGGAGCTGTTGTGAGCCGAAGAAATTGTACTGAACTTTCCAACGACTGCTTCAATTCTGCAAATTTATGTATTTCAAACATTTCCACTGGTCACAGTTGTTCTCTTTCAGTGGAGGGGAAGATCAAAAGCAAATAAGAAAGCCAGCGTATTTTGGTTTGCATGACGTCGGGGTTGGTGTTGTTCCCGACGTCCGTTATAATGAATCCATGGGAGAGAGAGTGTGTGTCAGCGCTGACAGCTCTCACCATGAGGCCGCGCAGGGATTAGCTCCACGGTGCTGACAGGGTTGTCGCTGTGTGCATCAAGTCTGCAATTATTTATTTCACAAGAACACACCGTTTTTTCCATTCTTGTTGATTGATTTTGGCTGCACAGGAACATGTTGTAACTGAGAAAATGTTCAGATGTAAAACAATGCCATTCACCATTACATTTTACATGTCACCATTAAAGTACCATATGCTTGCAATTAAATTTAGGATCCAAAGATGTTCCAGCAGGCATCTTTTCACTGGTGCCCTGCAAAAGCTGTCATGTCCCGTTGTTATGAGAGCTGAAAATTGACTTGTGCCCTTTGTGTTTTTTAACCACAGGGTGCAAAGAGTGGTGATGTTAACACTTGTGACTCAGAGCTTTGAGAGCCTGATAACCAGTAGTAGTTTAAGCACATGGCAGAAGGAACCAGTGTTTGTTTAGCCATCAGCTGCGCTTGCTACTAATGTCCAATTAAGTATTTTACAACCTGCAGAGAAATAGATTTTGGCTATACCCTATCCTTGCACAGCCAACTATTTATGTATATATTATTTTATAATAAATCCTTCCACAAGTAAAAGGGTTAGGGTTAGATAAATAAATAAATAATTCTGGCTCATATATTTGTTAAAATTTACATTGAATTAATAGGACTCAGATCTGTTGGTCAGTTCCATTTGCTAAAGTCAACTTATTAAATTAAGATTTATGGTCACTGATGACTTTAATCTGAGCATACACTGACAGCTATTGTGGACCACCACATTTATCTAACTACAGTACTTGTCCAGCATTATATAATAATCCAGCTTAAATGCTAATGATACAGTACATGCTAATTGCTACAATAAATAAAATAGCTTAAAACCGTTACATGACTAATGTTTTCTAACCAGGCTCTGGCGTTACCTACACACTGTCAAACGGTTGTCAGCTGCCAAAACAATCTTGATTATTTATAAGTTGCATATTTGGTGGAATATGCTAATTCCTCCACATAAATTGTGTTGTGGTCTGTTTAGGTTATGGCAACACTTCTTTTCTCTGCCATATTAAAAAACATGAAAATAGTCTGGAGATTCACCTGTTTATGTTGATACAGTGTCATGCATATAGGGACATTTTATACACAAGTCAATGCCTAAAAATGTATTCTATTTTAGAAATACTGCTTTATCTTGCACATTGTGATTAGTTGTCTTTACATATATAATAATCACAAATCAATTGCAATAATGTGGTTAACATTCACATTACGCCTCTTGCTCTACTCAGAACCGCACCTTTTAGCAGGACTGGACTTTAATAAGCATTGCTGCTGTTAAAAAAAGAAGATTAAAATTGATTTTTAGCTTTTCAGTGTATTAGGAATTAATGATACAAATGTCTGGGGGAATTAAAAGCTCGTTGGATGAAGCCAAGTGTGGCCATCTATTGGCTGGACGCAGCCATGTGTGGGGGGCTGTTAAGACATTCACAGGGGCATGCTGCTTCCCTCCGTCTGCCAAGGCCAACACCTGCCGCTCGGCGCATATTTTTTCACACTGCATTATCCGCTGCCCAAACACTGGTGACACACTGGAGGAAGAGAGTAAATTGCAGAAAAAGTGGGGACATAAGCAATGTTATGAAAAAGGAAGGCAGTGTTGGAGAGTCAACAGAAACAGGCCTCTTTGATGCTGCGCTTGTTTACATTCAAATGGAAAGGTGGCCGGGCATACTGATGAACAACCCTGCACTGTGTGTGTGTGTGTCCTACAATAGAACAAGGCTGCACAGGCCACTTAGCTGTATTTTTGTAATGACAGCTTACAAGCATGTGCGTCATCAAAAATAGCTCTTAGCACCTTTTAATCCTGGCCTTCATACAACGCTCATGTCATTTTTCACACCTTCTTTGCCTTTCAAATTGTATGCATAACAGAAATATGCATGCCCATCACACCCATAGATAACAAATTGACACTTATGAAATTTATTTATTTAGTCATAATAATATAACAGTTTTATGGTTGTAAAAATGCAGTGAGTACAAGTAGGCTATATGGTAACACTTATAGCATTACATAAGCTTATTACTCAAGAATTAAACATTAATAGCAGTGTTTCTAACTCAGTGGTGTTTTTTTTTAATGTTGATGTAATGCTTTGTAAATAATAAAGTGTTAACTAATCCTTAACCTATATTTATCTAATGATTTATAATGTGTAGTTTGTATTAAGGGTTACCAAGTATAATACCCTTAAACATTTTTTTTTTTTTTTCTGTTCCTGCAGGTCCCCTTTCTATGAACTAACATGGACAAAGTGGTCTTCAGTATCCTGCTCCTGGGAACCGCTCTCACCATGGTCCATGCATGTCCCAAATACTGTGTCTGCCAGAACCTGTCGGAGTCTCTTGGGACACTGTGCCCGTCCAAAGGCCTGCTCTTTGTACCTCCAGACATCGATCGGCGGACTGTAGAGCTCCGGCTCGGTGGGAACTTCATTCTCAAGATTACCACTCAGGACTTTGCCAACATGACTGGACTGGTGGATCTAACCCTGTCTCGCAACACAATCAGCGCCATCCAGCCTTTCTCTTTCATCGACCTGGAGACTCTGAGGTCTTTACATTTAGACAGCAATCGTCTCACTGAACTGGGAGCCGATGACCTCCGAGGGCTCATCAACCTCCAGCACCTCATCCTCAACAACAATCAGCTAAACCGGATCAACAAAGCCGCCTTCGATGACCTGTTACTTACTCTAGAGGATCTAGATTTGTCCTATAATAATTTGCGCAGTGTGCCTTGGGACGCCATTCGCAAGATGGTCAACCTTCATCAGATGAGCTTGGACCATAACCTCATCTCCTTCATCGCAGAGGGAACATTTACAGATTTAGAGAAACTTGCCCGCTTGGACCTCACCTCGAATCGGCTTCAAAAACTCCCGCCTGACCCTATCTTTGGCCGATCTCAGAGTGGCATAGTTCTAAGCACCCCTTACGCACCTCCGCTTTCTCTAAGCTTTGGAGGAAACCCATTGCATTGTAACTGCGAGGTGCTTTGGCTACGAAGACTGGACCGTGAGGACGATATGGAAACCTGTGCTTCTCCCGCCAGTCTCAAAGGAAGATATTTTTGGTCCGTTCGCGAAGAGGAGTTTGTTTGCGAACCGCCGCTCATCACTCAGCACACCCACCGCTTGCTTGTACTGGAGGGACAGACAGCTAGCCTTCGATGCAAAGCCGTTGGCGACCCAATGCCGACTGTGCACTGGGTTGCTCCCGATGACCGTTTGATCAGCAACTCCTCCAGAGCGACCGTCTATGAAAATGGCACCCTGGACATTACAATCACCACCGCAAAGGATTATGGGACATTTACGTGCATAGCTGCTAATGCTGCTGGGGAGTCTACAGCCTCTATTGAGCTGTCAATCATTCAAATTCCCCACCGCAGCAATGGGACCAACCGCACCACGCAAGCTAAGTCAGGGCTATCTGATATAACTAGCTCTACCAAGGTCAGCAAAGGGGAGCCCAAACCTTTACCGGAGAAAGTGGTATCTGTGTCCGATGTTACTGCAGTATCCGCTTTGATCCAGTGGACTGTTAGTAAAACTACTCCAAAGGTGAAAATGTATCAGCTTCAGTACAACTGTTCAGAAGATGAAGTTCTCATTTACAGGTACGTCTCTATGGTTTAGAAGTACTGGAGTGATAATGAGGTTTTATAGTCAACAGCCCATTTTGTCACAAGTACATGCTCTACTTGTGACAGACAGCTCTTTGAAGTCATTTATTCATTTTGCTTAAGCCTTCTTGGAATTTTCTCCTTAGTAAACTGACTGTCATAAGGGATACTGTTTTGTGCCAACAGATTCCAGATGAAGAGTGAGCATATATTTAAAAGGAAAGCCCACAGTGAAATCCCCCCCCCCCCAACAACTAATTCAAAAGCCAACAAGAAAAAGGATTATAGATCTTAATTTAATGTAGTCTTCACAAGCTCAAAGAATAAGCTTGCAGAGTGCAGCTGGAGATGTTGGGATGTGGAAAATCAATTAATTATGTCAAATGAGGAAAAGATCTGATATTCATCCAAGAGAGGCTGAAAATATGGAAAGAGTTTGAGACCAAATAGACTGGAGTTGCATTTAAATCCAGATGACGTAACACCAGTGGATATATTTGTCCCATTGCTATCACAAATAAGCATAATGCCTAGCTAGCATAATGCAATCATTTGGAAAATCTGTAAAACCATATTTCATTCACAATTGACTCTAAACAAACAAACAAACAAAACAGACATTAAAACCTCATAAAAAACATGAAAAATAATATATATTTTAAAATTTGAGGGCAGCAATACAGCACAAATAGCTGCGACAAGGCAACAAAAAGAGGGGAAAAAAGTTTTTTTCTAGCACCAGATACTTTTTTTTAGCCCTATGTTGCCCCTGTCCCACTAGTGAAGTGTCTCACTTTGTACCTTTGTTTAAGTTCTAATGTGAATAACAGCTGCAAATCATTGCATTTACATTTTATACAGCTACTCAAATTTTAAATTGGAGTTGTAGATGGCATTAGTATTGTCTACTAATAGTATGTTAAAATTATTCACGATTAAACCAGAGCGCACAATGCGACAATGGCCTCAGCATCATCACAGTTAAAAATGAATTAAATTCTGCCACAATATCTGTGCAGCAGTCTGCATTTCATCGAAAGCTATTTAATCAAACATAATAAATGGGGTATGGAAAGGCAATATGTTGGTTATTAGCTGAAAAAATCTGATTAGTAACTGTACACTGTGATGAAGACCAGAATTACTTTGCAACACTTTTGTCCCAAAAATAAAAAACATTTGAAATATCAATATGTTATTTCCTCCAAGGACACAGAATCCATTCACATATCTTGTAAATATGTGCTTGCAAAACAGAAACCAAAAACTAATATTGTCAACACTATTTTTTCTAATTTCCTGGCTTAGTGTGACTTGTAGCGTTTGTCCTGCATGGAAGATAATGTCATGTCTCCACCAATCAAGCAATACATTATGACCACTGACAACTGAAGCAAATATCACAGGTTATCTCTTCTTCATAGCACGTTAGTGGGTGGGATATATTAGTTGATTTGTTAGAAGCAGGAAACATGAAGCATAAGGATTTGAGCAAGTGTGAGTGACAAAGACCAAATTGAGATGGCTAGACGACTGGATCAGAGCATCTCCAAAACTGCAGCTCTTGTGGGGTGTTCTCGGTCTGCAGTGGTCAGTATCTATCAAAAGTTATCCAAAGAAAGAACAGTGGTGACCTGGTGACATCTCATGCACGTGGGAAGTGAAGGTGTACACGTTATACCCGTTACACGTTACACTTTCTTGCGTATGGGGTTGCATATTAGGCAGGTGGTCCTAACACATAAAAGAACCACCAATAATAGGTAGCTGGTCATAATGTTATGCCTGATTGGTGAATTTCAATAATATGTCATAGAAAATGTCATTGATTTATGAAGTGAACCAGTGGGTAATGTGCACAGAGAGGCCTAATGCTTTTATAAGATGAATATTGATATGACTCCGTTGCTCACACATGCACACCTACTGCGCTCCTTTTGTTGGCCTACATAGTTTCCCAGGGCACTGTCTATGCTCAAGCAGTGGCATGATTAAAAATCAATCAAGTCGTGCTGAGGGAGGGCAGAGATGGTGTGAGTCCACTGAAACATGTGAGGCAGAGAGGCTTCTCACTGCTTATGGAAAAAGGCAATTAAGGATGAATAATGAACTGCAGCCCCAATGGTGTCTGGGCTCAGTGGTCGAGATGCTTCAGAGGGATCAAAGCTATGGATGCTTGTGCTGAAAAGAAAAGCTGGCCAACAAAAGATGGATGATCTATTTATAGATCAGCTATTGCAATATGGTTCGGAAATTTTAACCCCGTTTTCAAGCTTAGCTTTACAGTATAGTAGCCATTGTTACTTTCTTTTAGACTTTCCAATTACTCAACCTACCAAATCACCAAGTCAAAAATACAAGATAAGGCATGTTTTATAATACACCAATGTGTTGGTGTTTTAAATGTCCCAGACGCTAGATTGTTATGCATAACAATTTTGTCACTGGTTTGTTATGTAACACAGTTATACGCTATTAGAACATTAACAACATGGACAAATGTATGTAAAATTAATAATTAATGTTATTATTAAAGTGGATGAACAATAGCCACAGAGGGTCTTAAGCCAGTGTACTCTTTGTGGCAGTCCCAAGTCTCGATAAATGGAGAGACTTAAGGGTATTGGGCGTAAAAACTGTGCCCATTCAATATGCAAATCACTGCAAACTAACAGGTAGATGATCTGCTGTGGTTGCCCAGGAAATGAAAAGCCAAAAGGAAAAAAAGTTTATTAAATTGGATAAACAAGTTAAAAACAATGGTCACTGAATATTTCCCTCATTAGATTTGATTCGAGCATATCAAAGAGAATATACTGGGACCATTGAACATTTCAGAATTGCTCCGTGCATAGAAATAGCTACTTATCATGGCTCATTTCCATCTTTTTCTTTTAACTTTTTTGGTTAAACTTTAATAACATATTTTGTATCTCTTCTTAGGATGATTCCCATGAGTAACAGAGCATTCTCTGTTACAAATCTTGTCCCCGGGATGCAGTACGACCTTTGTGTTTTGGCCATCTGGGACGACACCGCCACCACACTCACCGCCACCAACATAGTGGGCTGCGTCCAGTTCGCCACCCGAGACGACTATCCCCAGTGCCAGTCTCTGCACAGCGGCTTCCTGGGTGGCACCATGATCCTGGTCATCGGTGGCATTATTGTGGCAACACTGCTGGTCTTTATCATCATCCTCATGGTGCGCTATAAAGTGACCAGTGGCATTCAAACCAACAAGCTTCCTGTCATGAGCAACACATACTCGCAGACCAACGGGGGCTTAAACCGGTTTAACGGTGCCCCACCGCAAGTAAAGTCTACAGTGGTGGTCATGAGGGAGGAGATGGTAGAGTTCAAGTGTGGATCCCTCCAAAGCAGCCTCTCTTCATCCTCCTCCTCATCAAACTCCCTGGACAGCCACGCAGTAAGAGGCCCGGCTGACCACTACAGTGTGCAAGGTAGCGAATGCAGCACCCTGCCAAGTAGCAAATTCAGAAGGCATGGAGCCAAAGGCCGACCCAACCTGGACCATCTTTTAGGGGCTTTCACCTCCCTGGAGCTGCGAGGGGTTGCGAGGGACAACCAAGGAGTGTCCAGTCCCTCCACCACTTCCACAACTATGGCAGTTGCTAAGGCCGCTCCATCTGACAAAGAACCTCTGCTTGGAAGAGCCGAGTCCACCACCATGCTGGGTCGTCTCCTAGGGCTGCCCCAGGAAGGGAAGCCTAAACGGAGCCACTCGTTTGACATGGGTCACGTCAGTGGCGCGCAGTGTCGCAGCAACTGCCCCCGCAGGATCAGCAACATCTGGACTAAGCGCAGTCTGTCGGTCAATGGCATGCTGCTGCAGTACGACGACAGTGAGGATGAGAAGCCCACTTTCGAGAGCTCCGAGTGGGTGATGGAAAGCACAGTTTGAGGATAGCTATGGTCTATCGCCGACCTGTAAATCTATATCAGGACCTAAGGGAACCGATGCACAAAGAATGGGATATCCCACCGGGGGATTTGCCTGGGGTATTGCATGACTCTATACACGGAGTACTGTGTGAGAAAAGACACTTAAATCTAAAGATGTCTGGCCATGATCTCTATCTGACTGTTCAGACAGACAAGAAAAATGTTGGTATTTCAAAATAACAGAATTTATTGTGCCGATACGGCTCTTATGGAATTATTCTGAATCCATCCGGCATATGAGAGTGTTCCAGAGGAAAGGGGCAGTAAAAGATGTTGAATTTAAAGTGGATTTACTACATCTGTATCAAAGGAACTGAATGTTAAGAGGATTTCCCCAGACTCTGGTGAACTGGAAGTGCACCTCAGTGTTTTAGACCTGGAGTCTCAAAATGGACTACTGCAACTGCAAGAGAGAAGGACCTATAAAGAGAATATAGAAAATTAAAAAAAAAAATGTTATTTTCATCTGGGTTTTCTATCATTTTTACTATTTATTATTTTGGGTTCATCAGCAGACTGGCACACAGCTACCCCACCATATAGCATCAGTTATTTACCAGTTTTTTTCTAGGGATAAATTGACAGCACCATTTATTGAACTAATGGTTTGACATTGGCTACAATGAACAGCCAGGCTTGTATTTCTACCTCAGGTTCCTATTAGTATGAGGTTATTTGTAAAAGAAGAATAATGTAAAATACAAGCTCAAAGCACAGTAGCAATCAGTCACCAAAAGCATGGTGTTATGTTGTTTTTTTTTTTTTTCTCATTCCCAAGTGCTACAGACAGTGATGTATCCAAATGGTTTCCTGCTCAAGTTCAAGCCTGCTTTGTCAAAATAGATTGAGAATTGTTTTTTTGTTTTTTGTTTTCTCTCTTTCTCTCCTAGTGGTGACATTGCGCCTTATAGCAGTGGTCACTGTTTGCCTTAGGGTAAGATTTCAGGAAATAATGTTTGCATATTGTGTTCAGCCATGAATACTCTTTAAATCCACTAGACCCACTTTATCATTTCCATAAACTAACAGATGGAGTGATTTGGTTAATTGGGACCTGGACTCGAGTCATTGTTTTGAGGGCTCAGAATTGGACTTGGGCTGGTCTGCTCGCAGGACCAGGACTCCTGACCCTGACATTTTTAACTGATGATTCAATCTCTGGCTTGTGGACAAAATCTCATATTTAGACTTGGACATCTGAACAATAACTCCAACTAGGACTCACTTGGACTTGGAGTTGTAGATAGAAACTAACTCGGACCAGGGCACATGCAAGTAGGGTTGGGTACCAAGTTTCAATACCTAGTGGGACCTTTAATGTTCCTTTGCAACAAATAAATTACAGAGAATAAATCATAGAAACTACTGGTTTTAACTTACAGCTAAGAATTGTGCTCAAAAAGTGGACTTTTATTCAATATTGTTGTGTTTTGTGAAGGTAGAAGATGAATTAGCGCACCATAGGTATCAGAAAAAGTATCATTCAGGTACCGGTATCGAAAAAATCTGAACAGTACCCAGCCCTACTTGTAAGTCCCACTTGTGTTTAATTTGCTTTATATCCTGAAAGCAGAGACAGTGCTGCACTATCTTTAGGTCTGAGCAAAAATAAATGTGCTTATGCAAAACTAATATTGTCATGAGAAAAGAAAGTTTGATGAACTTGGACTTAGACTCACCTTCAGTTGGACTCAGACTCTACTTGACTTTCAACTTAATTTTTTTCTGCAACATGTACTTGGACTCACCCACCTCAAGTGCTAATGAATCCACGCAGACCAGTCTTTAGTGACCCAGACTTAGATTCATAGTTGAACACGTGAACATGACGTGAACTTAAAAAGATGGTGACTCATAACAACAAACCACACCTCCTAGTGTGACTCTCTATGGGCAATTGTTGCACCCGTGGGTGGCTCTGGCAGACATGTTATTTCACAAAGTGAGTCGAAAAAGACATTAATCATCCCAGTAAAGGTCATAATGTGGCTTTAGCTGAGGAGGTTAAGTAAAAAGATAGGAGTGTGTTGGTCATTAGTGGTTTGTGCATTGTTTGAACTTATACAAGAAACCATTATCTTTCATTGTATTTTTTTTTCATACAAAGCTGTACATTGCAGTAAGACACTTTAAATTAGTTGCTATGCTATTTGCTGCCACCAACTGACGAGACATCCCAGACACGTATTGATGCCTTCTTCATATCCTGCGGGTTTCTGCTGCATTAAAAAAAAAAAAAAAAAAAAAAAAAAGGTGGGGTTCATATTTCATATTTTAATTTTATTTTTCTTATTTGTTTTTCTTCACAGGGTGTACCATTATGTATAGAGACATTTTTGTACAATAACTGGTGAGAATGTAAAGAGGGATATAAAAAAAAATGTGCAGTAGTTATTTTATTTTCATGTGAAGCAAAACCGTGAGAAGGTGCTTTACTGTGATGTACCAACTTGGTCAACATGTTAGCCAGCTTTCTGAAAGGGGTTGTACATGACATGGATCTGAGATATTTACAAGTGGAACCTAAAATGAAAAATATATGAATAAATTGGGGTGCAAGGTTGCAGAGTAGTAGAGTTTTGGGTTCGATCCTCCTGCAATTGGGTACTTCAGCTTTCTCCCGCCAGCCAAAGACATGCATGTGTTTAGAGAACTGGTGAATCTAAATTGCTCCTAGTGAATGAATGTGAGAGTGAGTGATTGCCTGTCACTGGGTCAGCCCAACGACTAAATAGTCATTGTCCAGGGTGTACCTCGCCAAAGGCCCATAGTTCCTGGGATAGCCACCAAGAATTCGCTCACAGGAATAATAAAAAATCAACAGTATGTTCTGTTCCTGAAATGTGACTGTGACTGAAAACCCCTTTTCAGAAAGCTGTCCAAGAATACAAATTTAAATGTATACCTGACTTGACGTGATGATTCTCACTTGCGGTTCTAGAAACTAAATGAGGAAAAAATACAGTTTCTGTGTGACATTTTGCTACAAAAATATAAAATATTGATTAAGTACTATGAACCAAATTGGACTTTGTGTGGCTTTTTTCCCTGTTTCCTCTGTGTTTGGGTGGGGTTATGTTACTAACTACACCTCTGAAGCACTGATGTTTTCCTTGGGGTGTCTGGCCACAAACTGCTGGTGTCCTTCTCTCTGGTTGTCTCTGTTTACCAAGGATGTGCCAAGGGTTTCTCTCCCGAGGTCCGGCTCTTGTAATCAGGCCACTCACTGCTGACTCACCTCAGCAATGCCCTTATTACAAATCACTGGTACATGCAGCTCCTGGCCCAGGCCCATAATAAGACCTTAATTCATATAATCTGTCAGGAAAGGTGCTTACGGCAGCACAGAGTAAATATAATCTCCACAAGGGATGGACGTTGCATGATAAGATGGCGATGTGCACCTGCTGAAAGCCCCAGAGGAGAAGGAACAGTAGGTGTCGGCTCTAAGTGGGGGGCTATTAGCAGCTTGTGCAGTAGATATTTAAAATGAAACCAAATGCTGCTTGAAATAATGTGTGCAAAGACACAACTTCACAATTGCCCTCTAGTGGCTGGCTGCGGTATAGGTCATATAAACCACCTCATCTGTAATATTCAAGTGTTTATACCTTCGAAATGGAAAAAAAGACAGTAACTGATGACTAACAACCAATATCTGCAGGCTCCATCAAGGTTATGGCCTATATCACAACCAGATAATGGAGTAGTTTATATGATTTCTCTTTGCACTAACTTTCTACTAACTCTCAAAGTAATGGGCATTAGCATAGCAATATCAGAAGCTAAACCAGAAACGAGGGACCAGTGTATTTTTTTGTGCTCATCAAAGCCCAGATAAAGGCAGACGTTTGACCTTCAGGAAGCGCATCTGACATGAAAATCTATCGCAAATCAAAATGCAAATCACTACACAATACATGGGCACGTCAATGAATTAAAATATTATGAAAAGCTATATTTAAAATTCAAAATGCAAATATTATATAGATTCAGTACAAACTGAGTGAAAATTTTCAAGTATTTATTTAAATTTTGAATATTATAATGTTTATGTAATGTTCTAATATTTACTGTGAGTCACAATCATCACAGCATACAAATATAAACTTGAAATATGTCACTCCGTGTGTACTGAATTTATGCGTTTGAAATAAATTGAATTAATCTTGTTATGGGGAGACAGTGCTCCTCCCACTTCCTCGTGGTTTCTTGCTCTCCTTTCCCTTAAAACAAACAGTTTCACCTACTTAGAAACACAACTTATTCATTCTTTTCAGGCTTTTTCTGGTGTAATATTTGCATATTCAGCCATCTTAAAACAAGTCAAGTCTAACATGGAGTCTTTACTGGTATTGGGACTTGAAAAAGAACACTAAGGACAAAACTAAATGTTGTCCGTCTGAGCTCATACATCATTTAACATCATTCTAACACTGAGCGTCAGTCAGCAGCCTTTTGAGCCTTGATTTAATGAAGCCTTAACAAATTTACAATGGCAAATTTACCTTTATCACAATTATGCTGAATTAAACTTATGTTTTGATACTAGAGCCAGATACATTACTTATTACAACTTAACATTGATTAAATTAGCATTTTTTTTTTACGCAGCCAACATCAGCCTGCGATTATGTTTTTGGCACAAATTTGGAGCGTTGGACCACTATGTCTATATGTCTCTGTGTCTTTTTTATGTAAAATATATTACTTAAATCCAGCATTTGTTTGAGTAATTTGTTGACCCAAAGGCGACAGAGCAACTCTTTTGCATAATTGCGAATGCTTTGTGTTCCTCCAAGGGAGAATCAGAAGTGACATTTTGTGGGCGTTCCCATTGTTGCTGACTGTATCTATCCTGGATCATGGTTCTGTTTTGCTTTGAATGTAAAAAAGCTGACTTTTCAACATTATTCTCATTCATGGATGTCCGTACACATTCATGAATGATGAGAGAAAGATGATTTGCTGTGACCTCGGAAAGAAAAGTCCAGGAAAGAAGACTGTAATATCATAAATGACATAATGTGTAAATTTGTCAATATATATATTATATTATATTATATTATATTATATTATATTAGATAAAATTGCTTTAACTGGAGATAAACCCCAAAATCAAAACATAATTTTTAAGCTTTTTGTGACAAAGTGTGTGAGATTCTTCAGAGGATCTACTTCACCTGTTTGAACAAATAAAAATAACTGGCCTTTTGTTAAAAATAGGTGTTTGATGCATACATAAAAAGAACAGTGGATTTGCTAATTTGTCTGTGCAACCCACTGGGATCATTCTCCATAATTACTTCACTCTTCTCTCATCTCTGACCTTCACTACGTGTGCTTCATTCCAAAAAACTATAACAAAGTTGGTTAGTGCAGGGCTGCAACCCTTTTTAGTACTTTTTGAAGTTTACTTTTATGCATCTGAAGCCCCACGCAGCATCTATTCATCATGTTTTATGCTTAAACACGGCCCGCGGCGGTGTGTTTGAGCTCCTTTGTGCAGAGAAAAGCAGAAGGTACTGGAGGTCAGGACAGAAAAGTTTGCATGTGGAGAATCTCATATTCCCAATAAAAGCGGGTGTCCATTACAAAGCTCTTTGAAAGCAAACCTTATCTTGGGCTTTTGCAGCCTCATCACTACTTCCATGGGGATTCTTTATTCCCTGAATTGGATATTAATAACCTCATTATTAGTAATTCCTGTGGATCAACAGAGAGAGGGGGTATAGAGCTTTGTTTAATAGTAAAACAGAGTTGTGTGGAAAGTTTTAGTCGGAGTAAATTGAGCTTGCCAACGTTGATTTTTGCTCTCGTCACAGAGCCGCTCAGTCTAAATAAGTTTCTCTGTCACTCCGCTCCTCTCCTGTAACAAGCTATTAAGTAATACCTGCGTAGAGTAATAATATGTCAGAATGCAATAAACCGCGCTTCTGGATGGAGAGAAAATGCAATCACATCACAGCATGATTACTTCAACTGTCATCGAGCTATTTCTTCATTAGGACTTGAGTTAGTTTTACAGATAATATTGTTTTAATATGAGATGTCAAATAGCTGGATTTACTATTATACTTTGTATTTTATTATCTTTTATATGTTAGGTAAAAGGTATAAGGGCATACAGCCCTTCAGTGTGCTAAATTACATTTGAAAGAATGATTTTGGGGTGTAACAATACATTTTTGCAACTATATAATACGTATAGATTAGAAATGATTTGATACGATTCAAGAATGATTTTGGATAATTTGGAACAATACGATTTGATACAATTCAACACCTTCATATCGATAATCGATACAGCAGCTTTTTGCCAAAAATCATAAAATGTTACACTCAAATGTAGCACCACGGTCGGGGTCGATTATGTCCAGCAGATTTACATTCAAAAAGCAGTACGTGGTTTTATTTTAACATGCAAATATGTAATGTCGATATTTCCTATATTATCAATCAATATTCCATGTATATCAATACACACTTCCTAGAAAACAATATGATTCAATACAAGGTAATGTGTATCGATATAGTTGTACTGTAGGAAAAAAATCTATACATTGATATAGTTCCTGTATCATTACACCGCTACTCATATCTCAGACATTAACACTAACCCAAGATGATATATGAAGCTTTTCTTTAATTTATCTTTTTAAACCAATCTTGGTCACCTCTAGAAAAGCACTGCATGGTTTACAACCTTTAAAAACTATCTTACTAAAATAAAGCATTTGTAAGAAGTAACTCGACTGGTGCCATAAAGAAACTGGGGAAGAGACCATCAGAGGGCAGCAGAGTGCAGAGCTGTTACACTATTTTAAACAGAAACACAGAAAGAGCTTTTTATTTCCCTGAACTTTTTGTATGATTCATTTTCACTACAAAATGAAGAACAGCTGCCCAGACCTGGACCCCAACCAAGTATCCTTAAAATTCAGAAGAAAATTAATTGTGGCTGAAGTTGATGTCTAACCCTATCTCACAATGATAAAAGAGAAGAAAATAGACACCAGTGAAATGCATATATTACATAGATTTAGTGAGTAGCAATAATGTTTTTTTTAATTATGACATGACTGAAAATTCAATATCTGATTGTTGATTATTCATTAATTAATTTATCTGCCGCATATGCAAAGGACTCCATCTAAACTCTGAGATAAAAAAAACAAAACAAAGCTCATGTTCTGCTCTGTGTTTTGATGGTACAGTACAGGAGGTATAATGTAACCCAGTGTGTCATCTGCAGCCCGGCGTGATGCATCTCAGCAGCTCATCTCGGCTAACAGCTTTGTAAAACACTGTGTAAATGTCAGTCAGTAAATAGAGCGGAGGAAGTGTGTATAACCTTGAACCATTTCTCTCCATGGCTCCTCATCCCTGGTGCGTCTGAATCCACCTCTGTGTCCCACATCTGGTCCGGTGATGAATGGGACTCAATCACTCTATCCAACTGTCACAGGTACAGTAAAACCAAATGTATTCGCCAAACTCATGCATAAAAATTGTCTTTGTAATTGAGTGGAGATATTTTCTTCCACAACAACAAACATTATGAATATTTTATGATGTACCTTCAAGCCTCAAATGGTGCAGGATGAACGCTCCCCTCCTGAAATTGCATTAAGTAAAGGGATATTTTTTGCTATCTGTCAGGTAGCACTCGTGGTTCTGTGGTTATTTTGTTTGCTTTAACCAGTGAGGAAATTGGAAAGAGAGTGGCAACAATTCCGATTTATTCTTGTGTGTCATGTGATTTCCCAGTGGAGGAAATGCATTTCACAAAGTATAAAATGAGCAGCAAAATGAATGTAGAGCGGTGCATTTGTGTGCACTCAGGTGAGGGGTGACATCGCTCTGTCATTATACAATTTTCTCTATATCTCTATTTTAAATCTCGCATACATTTCACTGTGTTCCTTGTTGGTTTGCAATGGAGAGTTCCAACACACTGAAGAAGAAAATCTGTGTTAATGTTTGTAGAGTTAAAGACCTTTCATCTCTGTCCTTTCTGAATTAAACTGATGAGAGCTCAGTGTCCCCTGGAGGGAGGAGTTTAGATCTGAAACCAAATGATTTACCCTTAAAATCTTTATAGAGTTGTTTTCAGTCATGAGTCCTCAGCTAGACTGAGTAGTAGAGTCGTTAGCTCACCTGAGGAACATTAGCATAATCTGCTCTTTCTGATGTTAACTGGCCAAAAGTGAAACTACAGGTTTTAAGACACTGTTGTAAATAAAATATATGGAAGGTTAAGTCTCAGACAAACTTAGCGTTTTTCAGCTCTATACCGTATTTTCTGGACTATAAGTTGCTCCGGAGTATAAGTCACACAAACCAAAAAATGCATAATGAAGAAGAAAAAAATCGTCGCACTGGACTATAAGTCGCATTTTTGAGGGGAAATTTATTTTACACAATCCGACACCAAGGACAGACATTTGATGTTGAAAGGCAAGTTATAGTAATAATAGAATAGAGAACAACAGCTGAATAGGTGTGCGCTATGCTAACGTAGCACATTGATGGTTATTCAGCTACATGAAGCATAAACAACAAATATATTAACAGTTATTCACATAACTATAGCATAAAGAACATAATATAACAAGTTCACCAAACTCACCATCTCACTCCTAATCACTAAATCCTTTAAATTCTTCATCCTCGGTGTCGCTTCTGAACAACTCCGCCAACTCCGGAGGTAGACGAAGCGCCGCTTCCTCCTCTGCGTGGCTGTCGTCAGACTCAGCATCAGTTCCATTTCACATTATTCCGCTCTTTCTCAGTTGTCTTTATAGCCTAAGTTGTTAGTGGTAATGTTTACATTTTAAATTGTCAGTGGTACAGGTGCAGCAGATGCTGGTACACAAGCCTAGAGCGCCTTCTCGTGGCAGTCAGTGTGAAAATAACGAACACCTGAAAGTTGCGACTGATGAATACTCAGTCGCACCCCTCGCCAAAAAAGTGCGACTTATAGTCCGGAAAATATGGTACATAGAATTCGTCTGGTAGTTTTTGTCACAAGATTGATTTCCAAGGGTGGGAGAAATGCACAGATATATATCCAATCAGAAAAACAGAGGTCTGGATGTAACATTTTTGTACTTGTTCAACTGCTTACCTTGCCTTTATATTGTTTGGCTAAAATGTGTGAATAGATATTAGAATGCCTTTCTCTTCACAATGTCACTTGCAAATGCCTCCATCCAGAGGTGTTTGAATAGAGGCTTTTTTTGTTTGTTTTAAATGATGAATGCTAATGGTGACACAGCAAACCAACCAATTTGAATGCCCATTTCAAAGCTCATTTTACATCTACATGTTTTAACTTGCTCTTGTGTGAAGAGTGTTCGAGAGTAGAACATTTATATGACGTAGGTACAATCCCTAAAGCTACATCTTCATACAGCAGTCATAAGACATAAAGATGCCAATCCAAATAAAAACCAATGGTCCAAATACGTCTCCGACACTGTGCACACTCAGGAAAAGATCTGAAAATACAGCACAGTTTATCTCTAACACACACTGAAGCTCCATATGGCTGTTGTTCTTTGCGTCATTAACCCACACAATTTAACCACAGCACGCCTCTATAGAATGAACATACTGTAGACCAACGATTAGTAATCTCATAAATATTCACTGCAACTGGCTTGACTGCAGTGTTCCCTCTGACAACATTTTACACAGTGATCAAAAGATTACACATAGGATTGTTAAAAACTGAAGTGTAAAAGCGGATCACATTTTTATTCCCAGCTTTGCAGAAGTAAAAAGTGGTCCATGTGATAATAAGCATGTCACTGGGGAGCTCTGCCAGAATAATCACTGATTTTGGTGTGATTTTTTTACTGGAATACTCATGAGCCCAATTACTAAGTTTTTCTTTAAAACAGAAGTAAGGAGAGAAGTAAGAAGGTTTTTGGTGAGAACATTGTGGAGGGAAAGTAGTCCAGAATCACAGCAACTAACTAATTAACCCTTCACTAACTACGTCTACTGCTGTTGCTGCTCATACTAGTACTAGGCCTGTCATTGCTACTACTACTGCTACTACTACTACTACTGTCCCCAAACGAGTATTAAACCTGTGACCTTTGGATTGGTGAACATGCTACCCACTTTGCCACCAAAGCCAAAAAAATATTGGCGAATTTGGCGACATGATGACCACTCTCACCTCACAGTAAGAAGGTCACAGGTTTGATTCCGAGACTATGTGGGGTCTTTCTGCTCTGGTTTCCCCCATTAACTTAAAGGCTCATTTATACACTACAGTCAGCCATTCCCAAAGTCAAAACTGTGGAGCCCCCTTAAATTTCCGAAAATCCCACCCAGAACCCCAGTAATAAAACTTCAACCTAGTATTTCATGTTTTTCTCCATATATTTCTAAAAAAAAACATAACAAAAAGCATTGACTATTGGCTAAAAATTGTTTTAAAGTAAGATTTTTAAACAAGTATATATCTTTTCTTCATCTCAAAGTCAATTTATTTTTATGTATTTAATATAGACAACCTCTGGGGGTCCTCCTGCAGTACCCTGGAGGCCCCCCAGTGGGCCCCGGACCTCACTTTGGGAGTCACTGCTCTACGCTAATAGACATTCAAATACACACAGAGCATTCTGTCCATCTTGGTCCATTTCCCCAGAGCTTGCGGGTACAAATATGAACAAATGGAGCAGTACATTTATTGACCATTGGGGGGCCATAGTGAACACAGCTCAACACTCACAGCAGAAGAAAAGGCTCAACTTTTAAAGGACTAACTAGACTAAACAAATTTTCTTGGCTCTTTTTCAATAAATGTGGCGCAAAAACCTTCACTAGTGCCGCCATGTTTGTTGTGATTGTTGCTCTTTTTCTTCCGTCTTGGTAAAATCTTTGGCTGTTGCTGATTGCCCCCTACTGGTTACTTAATATAACACGCACTTTGGTATAGAAAACAGAAAATGGTTGGAAATAATGCTTGGAATGGATAGGTATATTTACTTTTACATGGGAGTATAAATGAGCCTTCAAACTTCCACAAAAGGCTAATCCTGCAGCGACTCCTGACCAAGATCCTGGCTCCAGATCTGTCCCTGGGGGCACTGAGGAAGGATGGGTCAAATGCAAAGGACATATTTCCCTACAGGGACAATAAAGTCTACCTTAATAGTCTACTACTAAAGTAAATGAAATGTTTCAGAAGTACTCAAAAAGTACATTTTCTTCCCAAAATTCAATAAAGTAGGCAGGCCCATGTTTGCATCCTGCCTTGGCATTCGGGTCTGGACTGTGACAGTTTGGCGTGTGTCTCTGCCCCCTTTTCTCACGCTTTTCTACTATACTCTCCTATCAACAAAGCTTAAAAATGAGTAGAATTGAGTAGAGTCAAACATGTAATATAATTTAAAGGGTGGCAAATGGATTAACACAGTATATTTACTACTAACGTTTGCCCAAAATAATAATTAAAAAATACTATATTGTTTCTTATCAAACAGAGCATTGGATAGTTTTCACTCATTTAATTAACTTAATGTTCAACAGTCGTTCTACAATGTAAAAAAAAATAACGTGCCAGTGTCTGAAATGGCAGCTGTGTCCCTTACAGCTGAATGCAGTGATTAAAACCTCACAAACATGTCCAGAGCTAAAGCTTTAGTACATTTGTATACAATACTGAGTAAAGAGAAACTTGATAAAATGCTCTCAGTAGTAATGGTGCATAAATAATAGGCTACTTAATTAGTCTAGAGATTAAAAACTTGCACTACTCATTGATAATACAACTGCTATTTTGCATATCTAGGACAGTTCATACAGCACATCCTGATGTTTGTCCAGAAACTGCATTAAAATAAAAAGGGCAGCAGGTGTTTTATTGTTGTTTATACTTAGTCAGTGAGGTACTTTTCATGTATGAAGTTTATTTTTAAACATATGAAAATAAATCAGACTTTTCCGCATAAATGTCCATCACAAAATTTGTATTTTCATATATGCTTTCTCCAGGTGGGGTGGCATCTGGGGTGGCAAGGGCTCTTTTAGAGATGGCAGCTGCCACCCTGTGCCACCCCTCTGGATCTGCCCCTGCCCAGAAGATGAATTAATGACAGAATGAGACATTTTTGTTAATAGTGAATATAAAAATGTCTTTCTTTGCTAAATCCAAAACTTTAATTCAGTTGAACAACTAATATTTGAGTTTTCTCAGGAACCTGTTGTTTACATTGCAGCCTGTTCTCAAAAAAACAAAAAAAAACAGCTTGTTATATCAAGTAGATGCCACTATTTTGTAAAACCCACTGCACCTTTTGCCTCTTCCTGTCAGGTCTGTAGCCCCATGTGTGAGCCTGCAGCAGCAGCATCAGATCAGCCTCCCATCCCCAGGAGCAGTAGCAGGAGCTAGAAACCATCTCTCAAACAACCGGTCTGCTTAAAACAAGTGCAGCTGTAGTCAAGGCTACCTGGGTCAGACTAACGCTCCCACATATCCTCCGGCCATATACAAACCCCAGTGGACTATACCTGTGGATTCTCCTGACAAACAGAGGATAAATCAGAGGAAGTGGACATATCCCGGCTGCAGGGAGGCATTAGAGGCTCAAACCCAGCAGGAGCTCCTGGCACATGGGATGTCACTGTGTCCTAATTGACTTCAAGGCTTGATAATTGTGATTTTATGCACAAAAGGACCTGCTGACATGTATATTCAGCACTTTTCTATGGCCACTAATGAGAGGTCAGGGTCACCCGGAGCTGCAGTTTGTTCTGGCAAGTAGCTCAGAGGAAGGAAATGTTATTTGTTTGTATGAAAAAAATTAAATCTCTATCAGCCTGGCATTGCTACCTAGTATTAGTTTTTAAAGCAAACATTTTGGACATTCAGTGGCCTACACTGCACAATAATAAAGGGGATATATAATGCTTTAATTCATATTTTCTAGAACACCATTGCACATTTTACAACTTTTAAAAACCCTATGTGATTAAAAGAAAGTGTTTCCAATAAATACGTTACTACTACTCTAACAAAACAGGTGAAGAGACCAGCAGAGGGCATCAGAGTGCAGTCTTTTGAGCATAAATAAAGAAAAAGAGCTTCTTATTTTGTTAAACACTTTGTATCATGCCTTTTTATGACAAAATGAAAAACAATAGCGGTGAGAAATCAGTGTAAAGAAATCAGCTGTAGACCTTTTTTTATATAAATGAATGTGAATTATTGATTGGTCAGTGCTTCCTGGTTTGGGTGGGGATTCTTGGGAGAGGTGGAAGTTTGTGTAACAGAGCATTTTGAGGCCTCAGAAAGGCCATGCCAGAAAATAGGGGATTATTCAAATGTGTAAATGCAACAAAATACAACTCCAGGTATGTTTTTTTTTTTTTTTTTTTTTAGGAAGAAACATTATAAGACTGTAGAAAGGTCAGAAAAGTCGATTTGGCATAAAAGGGGACCTTTAAGATGACAGATAGGTGGACTACTAATGTTTACTTTTAATTTCCAGCAGTTCTTGCAGTAATTTATAGCATACAGCCACAGGACAAGATTTCATTTTAACAGCCTCAGCATGAAAAGGGCAGTATATTAAAGCACCAAATGCTCACAAGCCAGTGTATAATGCAGACAGTGACACTGAGCAGTTGAGATAAAACTAAATATTTGCTTGCTAAAGGGTTGGCCATTTTGTTAGGGTGCTTACCTAACAAATAAGACACACAAGCACTCATTGAATCGGTAAATGTGATAAACGTCTCTCACTGCCTTTGAGTAAATGTGTAATGTTCACTTTCCACTATGAAATTTTATATCATTGAACACCACAATGGCTTCCACACACCTGAGGCAGAAGCGCCCCATTTACATGCTGTGAAGCATGAAGCGAAGGGCTTCAAAAGTGCACACCAGCAGAGAATCACAGCGGTCCCCAATTTGTGAAGCCAAACTGGGCTGAATGCTGCTGGCACTGAGGCAAGTCTCTGTCCAAAACCTTAAGGCCGGACAAAGAAGTCAAAATTGTGTGCGACCTTGTGTAAAGTCAGTCTTTACTCCAGGTGTTTTGACAAATAATAGATTTTCTGTTTTGTTCAATCATTGATTCATTCTGCATCTTCTGTTTACTTCTGTTCGGGGTCACAGGTGACTGGAGCATGTCATAGCAAGTTTGGTTGACAGGTCATGCATTGAGTGGCCAACACAGAGAAGGATCATTTTTTAAAAGACTGATTTATATTCTAGTTGAGGACCATGTGTCTTAATTGTGTCTTTGTTGTTGTGTGTTGTGTGCTCTGCTTCCCTCAGACGCTACGCAGCAGTTACAAAACAACTTCACCCTGTGCCTGTGTTTTCAGCGATGCATGAGAAAGTGTGTGGAGCCGAAAACGAGCAGGTCACAGTTTCGGATTCCAAACCCTCACACAGGCATTATGCTCTCAAGTAAAAAGTTCAGCCTTTTCTGACAGAACTGGGACAAATGGAGACGCCAGTAATTTTGGGGCACACTGTGAGAATCCCAGGAAACTAAATTATTGCTTCAGAGAGACTGTGCTTTTTAGAGACTTCAGGAAAAAAAAAAAAAAAAGATCCAAAGAAGGTCCAAGAGGATCAAACTAAAATCTCTATCCCAAATGTTTGATGAGCGGAGGCATTTACCAAAAGGTCAGCCCCGATTTGACGGCTTTTTAAGAAAATCTTTGGGAAATTAGCATATATTTGTTGAAGAAAACAATCAATTCTTCAATAAACAGATGAAGTGGCCTGAAAATGGCAAATGAGATGTACTAATGAGGAGAGAATTTAAAAGTCAATGAGCAATCACTGTCTGAGCTGGCATGCATTTCCTTAATTAACCTGTGAGTAAACAGCACTGGGGAACGGATATTGAGTCAGGAATTTTTGGTTTATCTCAGTGTTTGTTTTTCATTTAGGCATTGCACACATTCAGACACTTATTTCTCAAGGACATTAGATCAAAACGAGTGCATCACAGTTTGATAATTCATGTTTCATTTCTACAAGAAGAATCCAGTGTGGTCAGCGAGTTTCTTCTGTCTTCTGCGTTTATGACCCCTACTGCTAAACCCAATGAGATTAAGCAGCTCATTTTTTATAATCTGTCTAGCACTGCTCTTTTTGAAACAGAAATCAATTGAAGCTCAGACTAAAGACCTTTCCCTAAGCTTCAGTGACTACAGTGGCTGCACCAGAAGGAAATATTGCTTTTCCATGGTGAAACCCCGGTGTGGATCCTGTGCGTGTGACTTAACTTTTTGCGCAAAAGGTCATGTTTTGCAGGAGCAGAGCTGCAAGGACTGACTCTCCTCGATGAATGCAGACCAGAAATTGCTTACGACTGAGCTGTGGGGAAGAAAGTGTGAAGGTAGTGCCGCTGTGACACCTTCACAAATAATATTGTTTATTAAAACTAGACAGGCACTGGCTCTATAGTTCAGGGGAAAATGCTCTTCTAATAAACCGCCAAACCTTTTCAAAAGCAAAACACTCCAGGCAGTGCTCCAGATCCACATAAAAATAATCATTATTTCCTGCACTGCCCCCTGTTACTTGATTATATATACTGTATTTAGCCCTATCTCGCAATGGAACAGACTTTTGAATACATTTTACAGCTGGAATTCTGGATCCAAGGCCACTTCTTTTCAAGTTATCTTATAAGCAGACAAACAAACAAATCAATGTCAACAAACTTCCAACTGACTAACTAGTGTGGTATAAGAATGAATAGAAAGACACAAAATGTCTTTATGGGCCATCTTATTGTCCAGAGACAGCAGGGGGAGATGCAGGGCGATTTATTTACCCCACAACAACTCAAACTTCACACAGACTCTGAAACAGTTTACTTAAGGTAGAAAAGTTACTGAGTTCCGATTCAATAGAAAATTCTCCTAAACCCTTTTGCACCAGTCAGCATTACATTATTGTCAGCACCAGAGCACACTTATAGTTAGATAATGGTCCCAGATTTTATGTAAATTATGTAAATAGCAAATTCACTCAAAGCCTATTTATAACTAAAGTAATACCTTAACTAATGGAAGCAAAAATGCCACAAAATGACCTCTTTTTCCACACCTTTGGGCTATGACTGATTAATGTCTCTAAACAGCAGTGTGCAACAACAGGACACAACAAACTGGCCACTGATGACTTATAGGCATGTCTCCAACTGGACCAAGGCCATAGCCCCAAACAACTGAACGTGCAATTACTGCTGCGTCTATTCCTGTTTTAATCATCACACTGTTTTATTATTTTATGTTTAATTAAAACAGCTAATTATAAGTGATGGTCTCCTGCCTGGAAACTGCATGTTTTACAGCTAATGTGAAACTCTGCTGATTATTTCAAGAATCCGCCTCGTCCCCATGTAGATGTGCTTATTTCAGAGTTAGCAGGAGGTGGGGTTAAATCGGCATGCTACAACAGTAATGACTGTGTGCCTGGATCACATTGTATTAGCATCTGTTTAACCCCATTAAATGCGCTTTTTGTCGCATGCAGCTAAAGTGATTAATGTAAGTGTGTTTCCATGACTTCAGGCGTATCTGAAGTGTTCAATTAAAACATGTTTTTGTGGTTGCTGTAGAATCCCAACTCACCGTTATTTCCTCACTGTTATTACAAGTTTATGTTGACGTTTTGTTAGCAAGAGAACCTTCTTTAAATTATTTTGCAATGTTCTCTTCACTCTTATTTCTGTGTGTGTATTAGTTTTGTTTGTCTATATAATTTAGGTGCTTTGAAGTCTTTGTTTACACTTAAAGGTCTCATATTCTGCTAAATCCATTTTTTTTTTAACCATGTTATTTCCTCCTCAAAAACATACCTGTAGTAGTATTTTGTTTCATTCACGCTTGTTTGAGTAATCCTGTTTGCTGAGCCACTGTCCTTTGCAAGAGCTATACAGTTAGGTCCATGAGTATTTGGAAACTGAAACAAGTTTTGTTATTTTAGCTGTTGTTGCCCCTTTTTGCGGAGCTCAAAAGCAATTGGACAAATGAACATTACCATGGATAAAATGTCCTTTGCATGCAATGAATGCCTGATGTCTGGAGCCCATGGACATCACCAAACACTGGGTTTCCTATTTTATGTTGCTTTGCCAGGGCTTTATTGCAGCTGTGTCCAGTCATTGGTCATTTGTGGGTCTTCTGCCTTAAGTTTTGCCTTAAACAGGTGAAATGAATTGGGCTGAGATCTGTTGACTGACCCCTGCCATTACAGAATATTCCACTTATTTGCCTTAAAAACTCCTGGGTTGCTTTTGAAGTATGTTTTTGGTGATTGTCCATCTGTACTGTAGAGCACCATCCAATCCACTTCATGGCTTTTGTCTAAATCTGAGAAGAAATTATATCCTCATACACTTCAGAAACCTCCACTTCCTGGAGAGTGTTCTGCACTAAGGTAGATGTCGTGAAGGGGTTTTTCACCATTATAAGGTCCAGCCTAAGGATGATCTGGTTCACTTCCATTGAGATACTCCATGTTGTGATTTCACAGAAACAGCTTTCAAATGCAAATGTAACACCTGGAGTCAGGTCCAGACCTTTTACCTGCTCAGGTTATGTTTAATCAATGAGGGAAAAGCCCATGCAGCTCAAGAAATAGCTTTTGAAGCAACTGTCCAAATACTTTTGAGCCGCTGAAAAAGAGGCAGCTACACATTAAAGAGTTCTAACTCCTAAACCCTTCGTCCGATTTGGATGTGAATACTGCTTACAGCTGAGAGTCTGCACTTTAAGCACATTTGGATTATACAACTGTATTTAAGTTGCATAATTCATATAATTCAGTTTTGGTAAAAAAGATAAAATAGCAAAACTTGAATCAGTGTCCAAATACTTATGGACTGTAAATGCTCAGTCTCATGGCTCTATGTACGCTTCTGCACATTTCTAAAAACCATACATCAACACCAGACTCATTCTGGTTTCAGCGCTTAAACTGTGATCAATACGTGATGTTGCTAATAGCCTGCTAAATAGCCATTTTATGCTGTGTCCATTCCCCACCACTTTGCCAGCAGAGGGCAGCACCTAATCCAAGTGTTCTCTGCAAAGTCGAAGTGACAGCTCTCCAAAAGATTTTTTTTTTTTTCATACCTATTCATTTATTTAATTTACAAAACATTAAACGCAAAGGTGTCCAATTTTATTATACAATATTTCAATTTTCTGGCCCCTTTAACTGCTGCTCACCCACTAATCACTCCACCCTACCACTGCTTTTATTGCAGTGCTTTCACATTCCACCCTTACTGATAATGCAAATGGTTTTGACATTTTGATAGGAAACTTGCTTTTCAGTCCACCTCAGTGCCTCTCTGTTTCGTCAGTGAGCCAGTTCCAAATCCTACATCTTTGTCTCCAGACTTCCACCAAGCTTCCACTCCTCCCCGCTCTCTCAATATTTGTTGACTGCACTCTGTTGTCTTCATTTTAGGGTCTCCCAATAAGTTTAATTCTAACATAGAGATCTTTATTATTGCGAGATAGAGTTAGTGACTTGACGGAAGTTTGATTTGTGTTGTTTGCAAAATAACTCAAAAATCCACCAGAGTTCTTCTGTTCTGACACATTAGATTCACGGATTCAGAACAGAACAACCCTAGGTCACCTGATCAACTTTTCTGACTACTACTACTACCACTACTACTACTACTAACAATAATAATAATAATAATAATAATAACCGACTGAAGCGTGGCTGCTAATCTGCGCCTCCCTGACTACTGCCAAACACAATCACACTCACACATTCATACAGTCAAGATAGGTGACGTGTCTTGCCCAAGGACACAACACCAACCTTCTGTTAGTGGGCGAACGTCTCTACCAAGTGAGCTACTGCTGCCCCCATGTATTTGAAATAATGATTAAAGTCACTTACGTTGCTTCAGCTCAAGCATGTACAGTACTGTAACAAATTGTACACATACACTTCTAATAAGCATCTCCTGAACTGCTGTTTTGCAGGCCTTTCCCCAAAGACTCATTACATAGTATCCCATGATTCAGTAAAAAAAAATATTCATTGATTGCTGCTGCTACAACCAAAACTCCCAGTGCACATTGTCTCTAACATAACAGTGAAATTGAAACCTGTGGGATTAGTCACACACCAAGCTTCTCTCAGCACAACACAGGATAATCGCAGTGAAAGTAATAAGTATGCATGATAACACTGTTGTCTGCAAAACTGATGACTGTGTTTGCTTTAAAGACGGCGCAGGTTTTATTTGGATGCACTGTTTCTCTGTGCAGCAGAATGTATTGTTGGTGTCTGAGTGCTCCATCCATTCCTCTTCCGTCTTCCGTCTGAGTGCATTGCTTTATTGCCTTTCACTGTGAGATGTCTGACACTTATTAAGTCATGCTGGGACACGTGAACTTGGCAACTTGCCGCGGAGTGTTATAGATTAATGATGTGGTGGACTGAGCGGGGAAACAGCCCAGGCCTACCCCCTCTTCACATCATCTCCCCTTTTTGATCTCACCTGACTCTTATTTCACAGCTCGTGCACAGCGGAGGTTCTATTTTTTTTTTGTTCTGGATCTCCAGGGGTGCGAAGATGATGGCTTTTTTAATCAGAGCCATCTGAGAAAGTGGGAGGATTGGAGCTAACGCCGGGGCTAACACCTATAGCCGCACTGCGCCCCGTGGTTTCTCAGGATATCATCACAGGCTGACCTCTGACCTCTGAACCAGCCGCTCTGTCTGTGGGAGAGAGAGGGTCACAGAGGAGGGGCAGCAGGATCAGACAGTTATCTGGAGGGAGCTTAAATATAGACGCAATGTGAGAAAATCAAACGGACTCAAACACAGACATTTACAAAAACAGCAAAAGGCCTTCGTCTACTTTTTTATTATTATTATTATTATTTTTTACATTTTATTATCGTAGCAGTTTTTAATTTGGCTACATCATGAGTCATTGCTCTGATGACGGTTTGTCCAGTCACCTCCAAATATTCTTCTGAAAGTGCCTCCACTTTGCAAAGTCTGCAGGAGCCCTCCCAGATGGTTATGTGGGACATGTTTGGAGCAGATCATCTCATTTCTGCCAGGTTATATGCTTGCAGGCAAACATGCAGAAAACAACCCAACCTCATCCTACTTTTTACGGAAGTTAAGGTACTAAATTATGTTACTATTACCTTTATGATATACAGTATATATTTAAAAATCTATTTAATGTACATTCAGCTTCAATGCAACCCACTTTTTGGTCCATCATTTGGGAGACACTGCTCTAACGGAAACAAATGGTGCAAAACATAAACTCAAACAAAGAAACATAAATTAAAAGGCATATGTGATGCAAATGGACTTTTCTGAGCTTTCTATTGTGTTATAATATTGTTCCCTCATCAAAAACATACCTCTCTTCCTCTCCCACCCACTGACCAAGCAACAAGCCCTCTACATTCAGTCTGCTCTCATTTTATTTATTTATTTATTTATTTATTTATTTAATTATTTATTTATTTATTTATTTATTTATTATTGTTATTATTTTTATTTTTTTGTAGTAAAATGGCATCATGCAAAAATGTTTACGGGAGTGAACTGCTCTTTTTCTTTGATTATGTTGGAAAGGCCCTCTGCCACACTCTGCTTCTCTCTGCTGGGCTCTCCACCTGTTTCTTTATAGCATCAGTAAAGTACGTATTAAAAATGTTCTCTTTTAGTCAGATAATATTTTTAAAGGTTATAAAACATGTAAAGCTGTTCCAGCAGTGACCAAGATTATGGAGAAACATGAGAGCCATGCGCAAAGGAATAAAGCTTTTAATAAACATGTTTTTAAAAGAGCATTTAATAAACAAATTACTAAATGCTTTTATTAAAAGATTTTTTAAAAGTGCATTTAATAAACTGATTACTAAGTGCTATTATTAAAAGAGTTTTTGAAAGAGCAATAAAAAACTGGATTACTAAATGCTTTTACTAAAAGAAGAATTAATAGCGCTATTCTTTAACCATTTTCTAAATATATTTACAAACCCTTCTTGAAAAAGCATTTGCAAAATGTACTAGCTTCTCCAATTAGCCTCTCCTTTTTAGAAAAAAAAAAGCAGCTCAATGTAACGAGCTCTGTGATTGGTCAGAGCCAGCTGACAGTTTGGTGACTCACAGAAGGTGAAAGAGGCAGAGTTATGAGTGCTGCCTGCTGCAGATGTGTGTTGGCAAAGCAAGGAAATGGCACCTCACGCTTTCCCAAAACGCTTCTGGTAACTTTATAAAGTTGTTAAGGTTCACCCAAAATGTTGCTAGAATTGTTGATAGTCGCTTTTTCAAAAACTAATTGCTAAGGCGGTCTGAAAAGTCACTAAAGCTAACTGCTAGCATTGTTGGCAGCTATGTGTTGCGCGTGTGTTTGACCAATCACAGAGCTCATTACAACGCTTTGCTTTTTATTTGACTTTAGCCAGGAGGACCAGGAACGCCACGGAAAAGTTAAAAGGAGAGGCTAATCGGAGAAGCTAATACGTTTTGCACACAGTTTTCCAAAAAGGGTTTGTAAATATATTTAGAAAATGGTTTTCTAAACAGATTAATGAATAACGCTATTAATTCTTCTTTTAATAAAAGCATTTAGTAATCAATTTATTAAATGCTCTTTTAAAAACTCAATTAAGGAAAGCTTTATTCCTTTACACATGGCGTTCACAGTCCTCCATAGAAGACTGGTTCAAAAAGATAAATAAAAGCATAATATAGCTCATTTAAGCATTACTAAATTCCAAATTAGAAGTGGGATGAAAAAACAAAAACATCTACAGAAATAACTCCCGAAATAAAAATAGGTAAACAGCTCCTGCAACCCCTCCTGAGGCAGAAAGTCACATTTATTTCCCACTTCATTACCTATTTGACATCTCATTCATTTTAATTTAAACTCTATTAAATCCCACAACAAATGTAAGTCTAATAAGTGCCCCCGTCAAAAATAACTTGAAATCTGTCATCTAAGACTAAAAAAATCCAAACCACTTTTCTTTTTTTATATATTGATATTTTCCTTGGGCAAATACAATTATTGCTGCCCACATAGCGGTACTCACATTTCTAGCCTGCCAGTCACTAAAAGACTAATTGTGTTTGCAAAGTGTAAGAGTTGTAATCTTCATTCTAAAACTTTACCAAACAATGTCTCAGAGCTTGGGTTCAGCTTTTTAGTATTTGATTTGAACAGAAAAGTGGAGGAAATGTCTCATTATTGTGTGCTGCACTTTAAGCTGTCAATCTCTTGCATTTTATTGAATAGTTTGCTGATGATAATATAGCAATGACTTGTGTTTTGATGAAAATATTTTATATAAGACATTCTCAATAAATTCTGCATCTTTGGGAAAATGAGCTGAGGTAGAAAGAAAACAAAACAACAAGCATACAATATCCGAACAGTGATGCCAGTGTAGTTTGGATATATAGCAATAAACAATGTGACACATAGAGAAACTCATAAAGCGTTTGAGGAGCAGATTTGAGTGCGTCTGACCTGGAAATATCCCGACGAGTCACTGTAGATTAAAGTTTAAATATATTCAGTGTTATGCCTCACACCTAAGCTTTGAAAGTGTGCCTTTGAAGTTAACAGCAGGCGAGCAGGCTGTCAATCACAGCGGTCACTCACTTAGCCCTCGTGTGGTCTTTTGTGGCACTTGAATAATTTACATTTATCCTGAGAGAATCCAGTGTCTAGACTAGAAATGTATTACAACAAAAAAAAGTTTGTTTTCTTTTTTTTTGGAGTCAAGGGAAGTTGTGTTGATCGTATGTTTTTACATGATTCCTAGACAGGTGCTTTTTTATCCTAGATTTAGAATAAAACTGATTATCAGCGTAATAGAAATCATCAGAGGAAAAGCATAGACCTTGAGATGGAATGTCCTCTTTATTATTGTATTTTTTAGGCCTGCGCAATAAAGGACACTCTCATTATCTGTTCAGTTAATGGCTGCTAGAGAAATTAAAGGAGCTATATTTTGCTTTTTTAAACATTATGTGACTAAAAATAAGCGTTTCCAAATAGTACTCTACTGGTGCCATAAAAAAACAGGTGAAGAGACCAGCAGAGTGCATCAGAGTGTTGCGCTCTTTTGAACAGAACCACAGAAAAAGAGATTTTTATTTCCTTGAGCGTTTTGTATGATACCATTTTACTACAAAATGCAAAATATCAGTGAGGAATCAGTGGAAACAGAGCTGTACACCTTTTATTGGATAAATGAATGAGAGCACAGTGAATGTAGGGTGGGGTTCCTGGAGTGGGCGGGGGTTCATGGGAGAGGTTAAGGTTCATGGAACCAAGCGTTTTGAGGCCTCAGAAACTCAGCGCCAGAGAATACAAGATTACTCAAACAGGTGTGAATTAAGCAAAACACAACTCCAGGTATGTTTATGAGGAGGGAACAACATTATAACATGTTTATTTACCCAGAATAGAGCAAGAAAACAAACAGAAAAAGAAAAAGTGAAATGCAGCTAAGCATTGGCATTGCTTTGTGTGATATTTAACTAAGAGACAGTTGCTGGTTTGCATTGATTGCTCAGTGCTGTAAGTACTTAGATACTTTTACTCAAGTAATATACTTTTTTTTTTTAATTATTATTTAAAAATGCACTATTTTGAGTACCTTTTCCACTTCTGGTGTATATTGTTTTGCAGCTACATTTATTTGGTTCACTTTATGAGCAACTTCCACTACCTTATGATTTTTCCCACAGTCATCAGTAAACACCCGTGCCCCTGAATCCCATTGATGTGTGAATCCCAAAAGCAAGCGATGCCTCATCGTCTCTGCCACGCTCAATCTCTCTTCTCATATCCCTGACCGTGTCCGACTGACTCTCCTTTTTCCCTCCTTCCCATCTACATCACCCCGCTGCCTCATAGTCCCAGACAGATAATCAATATCTGTGGCCCAGCGTCCCGCGTCTTATTGACTTTGTTTTTCAGGAAGACTCCATAAAGAGTCATTGGGGAGATTCTGTCACGGGTTCTTCCATCCCTTGGCATTAAAACCTCCTTCATCGCCAACCAAAGACAAGGAGATGTGGATGAACGCTACCACCAGAATACCAAAATCTCACAATGGAGACAGCAGTGGCACTTTCTACCTGCAAAAGAGACAAGGTTCAGCGCAGCGTGACTAGAATACAAACACTCCCCCAGACAGGCTACAGACAGAGCCTCTGTTTAAATATAAATACAGCAGTGGTTTCACAATAGTGAGCAAGCGGCTGGCAAAGTCTGGAATCACAAAAGATATTTCACAACAAGAGAAGTCTATTTGCATGAGAGAGGCTTGGTCATTTAATATTAATAACAAATTGTAACAGATGTGTTTTTGTTGATTTGGAGTAAAATGTCATCTTCTTTCAAAATATAACTTTTTTTTTTTTTTCATTTTGAATAATGTCTAGATTTTTACTTATTTTTATTTATTATTGCAAATCTTCTTCGGATTTTCCTTCTTAAGGGTGTCCACTCATATTCCTCCTATAACAGGCAGTGAGTCACATAATAATTTTTTGGCTGGAGATTTCCTTAGTCCAATGGTTTTAACTCCATGTAAAAGCCTTTTTTTACGACTGGCAAGGTAGTCTTTCAAATTAATCTTACTCAAAGTACTGTGTTAATGTCAGTGTCTAAGTACTAACCCTGCAGTGTACTGGCCATTGTTCATGCCCATAGTAGCTTGGGTAAGGTAAGGTTTGTTTGAAATTTGTTCTCTGGAGAATTAGCCGTATATTGTGCATGTTGTAAGTTGATGAGGGTAACCTGAGCACCCAGATGAACCCCCCACAGAGACAGGGGAGGTACTTTCTGTGAGGCAACAGTGCACTTTGCCACAATGTCATTCCAGCCGCCCACAACCCATTTAGCAGCAGAAAATCACAATGATTTTTTAGCTCAACGGTTTTGCCTGATTAAACATATAATTTCTGCTGTGTAAAAAGTCATCACTAAAAGTTGATAAAAGTTTATTATTTCAGTGGAAACAAAAGTGACATCTGTGGCTCTCATTAACATCTGCTAAAAAAAACACCTACTTTGAAACATTTCAGCACTGTGGCTAAAATTGTTTAATCACTGTAATTATAGAGATTTCATTTGTCTGGTAAAGTCACTAAGCAACAAGTTCATTGTCCTCATCATGGCTGAAACTGCCATTAGTGATATTAATCTAAAATAAAAAAATAAATAAAAAAATAAAAACTTAATCTGGAGACAAACAAGGCAGCAGTCTATTTCTTTATTATACACACTGATAAAAAAACAATTTCCTGATAATAAGAAAAAATATAAAATCCCTGCATCTGATAAACACAAAGCGAGACCAGGCAATTTTTCCTGTGGATTGCTGTTTATTTTTAATGCAAAATGTCCCATATATTTTATTAGTCTGGTTGTATTTAATAAAAAAGGCATCTCAAACAGGAAAAACTCTTATAAAGGACACACATAAACAAATGATGGGCTACTGAATTTATTAGACCACCTTTGAGGAGATTTTGTCAGAGAGACTAGAGACTGGAGTCTAGGCACTGCTTTTGAAGTGGTGATGAGGCAAAGGAGAGTGTGACATTCCTGCGGCTGAGGTGGTGATGGACTGGAGGAGGGTGAGGTGGTTCTGCAGCTGAGGTGGTGATGTGGCACAGGAGCGTGTGATGTTTCTGCAGCTGAGGTGGTGATTGGCAGAGGAGAATGAGATTTTCTGCTTTTGAGGTGGTAATGGGGCAGAGGGTGGTAATGGGGCAGAGCTACTGCTGTTGAGGTGATGAAAGTAAGATAAATCTACTGCTAGGATGGTGATGGGGTGGAGGAGAGTGTGTTGTTTTGGAGGAGAGTGTGTTGTAGTGATTGGGTGGCAGAGAGAGGGGCGGTTTTGCTGCAGATGAAGTTATGGATCTGAGAAGATTAAGATAGTTCTGCTGCTGAGGTGGTGATGGGGCTGAGGATAATATCTGAGGTGGTGATGGGGCTAAGAAGAGTGAGATGTTCTACTGCTGAGATGGTGATAGGGCTAAAGATAATACATATTTGAGTTGGTGATGAGGCAAAACAGGGCTGAGGTTTGAACTAAAAAAACAGCGGAGTGGCAGGAGGTAAGAGGATCTGAGGTGGTGATGGGGCTAAGAAGAGTGAAATGGTTCTGCAGCTGAGATGGTGATGGGGTTGAGGATAATATCAGAGGTGGTGATGGGGCTAAGGAGTGAGATGTTCAGCTGTTGAGATGATGATGGGGCTGAGGATAATATCTGAGGTGGTGATGAAGAAGAGTGAGATGGTTCTTTTCCTGAGGTGGTGATGAGGAAAAAAAGGGCTGAGGTGACGAGAAAAGCAAAGAAGGGCTGACGTTGAAACAAACAAAAAAAAAAACAGTAAAATGGCAGGAGGGAAGAGGAGGGGGTCTTTTTTTGTCTGCTTTTCTGTATAATACCATTTGTTGATTTATGTTCCATTTCATTGTCTTTATCTGAAATGATGTACTAGGACCAACACATTAGTATCTGATAGCTATCTTGCAGATGGTGCTTATAATTATATCACAGCCAGACATTTTTTGAAATATATACATCCAATCTAAGTTTATGACAGCCTAAGTGCCATGTGTTTTGAATCATTGACAGTCATAGAAGAGACATGTAGCTGATGAAATGTCCGCACACATCCAGGCTTGGCTCTGTGCAGTCTGCTCTGTAGGAGGAAATACTGTCTGCTCCCTTTGCTGCTGATGCACACAGATGCACACACACAGGCTACAGATGAGATTTCCAGCAGCCTACTAGTCCCCTATAGTGTACATGTGTTATAATCCCATTAGGGGGAGGCTGCGGCTTATGTGAGCATGATGAACGGAGATGAAGCAGGTGACAAAGCGTTGGGAGTAAGAGCCGATCACCATTTTGCAATAGTGCGCGTACAGTGGCGGGCGTTAGCAGACAGCCTTCAATCAGGTGACACGGTTCGCGCACATATTAGCCGTGTACAGTGAGATGTGATGAGTTTATCTGGCGTGCTAATGAAGCCCCACGCTGTCACTCAAACAGCTGGTGGAACTGTGTGGTGATGTGCACCTCAGGAGATCAGGTTTGACTACATCTATTAATCATCAATCAAACTTTATTTCCCTGCTATGCCATCTCTTCATTTCACCCCAAGAGCTCAGGCGTACTATTTATGCAGACGGAGCCGGTTCCTCTGGCGAGACCCAGTACAGTATAAATGTGTTTGCTTTAAGTGAAATTACACCAATGTCGGATGGCTTCTTTGCAGCAGTAATTACAACTTTTATAGCTTTAACTAAAATAGAAGGTACTGTTGTCTGCATTGGCGGCCCTTTTACTTTAGAATATTTTTAGCCAGACTATAACCATCATATCAATATTCTTCTTTACATTGTGTGGGTACGAGGGAGAATTTGTTTATTGCATTGAGTTATATTGCAGTATGTTATGAACCCTCATAAGCCCCAATGGCTTTAGTTAGGACTTTTGTTGGTAAGCAAGAGTCACAGTTTCATAGTATACTGCACATTAACTTTCATCATATGCTATATATTATGCAGCTGCTATATTTAAAGGTACACTGCTTTGGAACTATAGAAGTTATTATCTAAGCTAAATCACTATTTTCTTATCTCTTAATGTATATGTAGAAGAAATTTAATTAAACCAGTTTTGAATATAGTAACCCTGTGCACATTGGGGATTTCAGCACCATGGACAGGGAACACTTATCCAGTTAAGCTGGGGACACACTACACAATTTTCTCAGTTGTTACAGATTCTGAAAAGACTAAGAGCACACACTAACCGACTGGTTTCAGCAGATTTAGTTCTGACGACTGAAAGACTGGGGCTACACACTACAAGATCTGTAACTGCAACTGACGCCAACCAAACAAAGCAAACTCTCTCAGGGAACTTACGAGAACTAAATGGTAAACAAACATGGACGCTACCTGGGTCGCTGTCGCCGTTGTGTGCACAGTTATCTGTTTGGAAAAAACAGAAAAAGAAAAAACGGCTATGTATCCAGTTTCCAGTTTGGTTGTTTATGTTTTCTTCTTCTTCTTCTTCTTCAAATTTCCGCTTATATTTTCCTGCTGCTTCCTGTTCATTCTCTGACGCTATTTCCTGTGTCCCATCAACTGTTTTTCATTGGCCACTGGACTCCATGAATTCCCAGTTGGATTTGTAAACAGCCCACACTACAGGAGTGTGCGTCCAGAGTCGGCTTTAAAATTCAAACATGTTTGATTGCTTGCGACTGACGTCAGGCCGGGTTTTTGCGCCAATTCGAGTCTTTGACCATCACAGACTAATGGATTTCAGGGCCGACTGCTGATTACGATTCCTTGCAACTAGTGCTGACTGGTAAAGACTCGCCGCAACTGTGAATCGTTATAAAATTGGGCAAAAAAAATTGTGTAGGGTGTCCCCAGCTTAAGGCACAGTACAGGGAATTGTTTTGGCTTAGAACCATTTCACCTGTTTTTAGTATTTTGTTGGCTTTCATGGCAATGTATGGGTGGTCACATAACATAATAATAATGTTATGCTAAATTGATCTTTATGAGTTTTTAACCATGTTGTAATTTTTCCACCTCAAAAACATATGTGCAGTAGTGTTTTTGTATGTTTGAGTACTCTGTTTGTTGAAAGATCTGGAAATGCTCTGTTTAACATAGACACGCAAACACATGAAGTGCTCCTGCTTCACTTTTTAGAACTTCAATGCTAATAGCCATGCTAAACAACCCTTTTATGCTCAGTCCAAGCCCCACCGTTGCCAGCAAAGGGCGTCAAGCACCTAATCCAAGCATTCTCTGCACAATTAAAGTAAGATGGGTAGATGTTCTCCATACAGATACATTATTTTAAAGCTGAAAAAAGCATATTAAAGGACCTTTAAGATTAAAAAAAAGAAAGAAATCATGAGGCTAGCCAATGTGAATGAATTATTTATTTGTTCTGAAAAGGTTTTATTGGCAGTATTATAACCTATAGGAGTCATAAGCAAATCCCATCAACCATCAACACCCAAGGTTTCCAGTCTAAGGTAACATTTCATTGATTTATTAGCTCAGCAGTTTGCGTGATGCTAGCAAAGGTTTAATTTACTGGAGTGTTGTACCATTTCACCCCACATTTTAGCCATCACATCAACTTTTATATTATATATATCATCAGTGTATTGACTTGCCCTCAAGCATCTCCAACTTTTTAGAGCAAAATAAAACCTGGACATACCCAGAAGTGCATGTTTAGAAACTCCAACAACTTACCTGGGTTGATCTATTTCACCATGTGATCTTAAGTTACCTTTTAATGTGACATGAAGTAAAAGCAGAAAATCATAAAAAATGGCAGCATAGTGACACACTGTCACCTTTTTGTGTTTTACTGTGACTCCAGAGTCCATTGTAAATACCATTAGCTGTGCTTTACCTCCTACAACATGTCAAAATGACGACTATCACAGAGCCTATTGAGTATGTTGTGTTGTCGGATGCATAAAGCATTTTGGTGTACGCTTATATAAGACTGAGGTAAACACAGGCATTAGAGCCATATGTGGATTCAATCAGCTTTGTGATGGTTTTTTTTCCAAGAAATGAATCCATGTTGCATGTTTAGTGACCTGCTTGAGAAGGATCTTCTTGTCTGTTACACCTTTAAACTAAATTTCACAGCACTACTACGTACCCAGTTTCAAAAACATTTAGGCCATATTTTATTCACAAAGAGCATAAATAACATTGCAGGTGCTGAAACTGAGATATTTTACCATTTCATGGAAAAAATTACAACATTATAAATATGATGGTAGCAACAAAAGTTGGGACAAGACAACAAAAAAACCTGTTTAGAGACAATAAATTCTGGAAGTGTTCCTGACCCATGCAGTGGTTTCCAGTACAAATGTCATGTCTGTTTTTTATGCAGTGTTGCTCTAGGACCTGAAACTCATGAGCATTGCAAACATCCAATACTAAAAATATAGACACAGCCTTTTCAAAGTGCCTCTTTCCACAGAGTCATCTTAGTGAAATGTTTGGGCAAAATGTCGTCTTAGCTGTATTTTATTAGAACTATATTTACAGCAGGTATTTGAATTTTTCACAACTTTTTTGAGACCGTTTAATGAAATAGTCAAATATCTTTGTTTTAACATGTAATATATTACTTATGTTCTCTTATGAAAAAAAAAATGTTTTTACAAGATTTACAAATACTTGTATTATGTTTTTATTTACATTTTACACAGTGTCCCAACTTGAAATGGATTTGTGAGCATAAGGTTTAAGCGATAATGTTACCTTACCACAAGTGTCTCAAGTCTAACTGCAGCAGTGTGTGTCCCCTAACTGAAGAGCTATTGGTGGAGATCTCCAGTCGGATGTATTAGAGAAAGCCAAAAACAATCTAAAAGGCTGTTAAGGATAGACGACTTCATGAGTGTACAGCAAATCTGGCAATTAATTTCGTGTATGGATGACTCTTCCCTCACAAGGACAAACCCTAATCCCCTCCGTAATGCTAAATCACGGACACTGCTGCAAACTGTCCAAGAAAGTCTTGTGTTTCTTGCTTGAGGCTGCATTCTAACAACACGGCTGGTCGAGGTCAAGTGAATCCTGCAGAGTCAGGAGGAAGCAGGGCAACCTTGTCATGGTCTCCGTCCTGGCCTTCCGATATAGAGGCCCGGCTCTCCCCCCCTAGGTACCATTACTTTCCCTGTCTGATATATTGGATCAAGAGTCTCCTGGAGAGGGAACAGATGGTCAAACCATGTTCCCACTACCCACGGCAACTTCGCTTTCCCTCTCTTCTAATTGTGCCTTAAGGGGAGCGACCTCAAGTAGCTTTCAAGCTTGCAGCTCTTTTGGCTCCAGCCTTAGTTCTGCTCCGGTTTACAGACGAGGCCTGTCCCAGCACACATTGTAGGGTCAGCGTGACATACAGAGAACTTTAGCTGAGCTAGGTGTTTGGGTTTTTTTATCTTTTTTGGGGGGGGATTAAAACACACACAGAGAAAACCTCATTAAGATTGTACTTAAACTTTCAGTGCAAAGTATTGGTAACATGTGTACAATGGAAACTGCAACAATGCATAACACAATATGCAACAATATCAATAGCTTGACAAATAATATTTATTGTTATGCTTAGTGAAGAAAAAATATGATGCCCACGATCATTTTTGGAGGCATGATTTGTTGGATCTGTTAGTCTGTTAGCAAATTAACTTAAAAGAAATCATCAGATTTGGGTAAAAACTTTAGGAAATGTTGGTAATGGACCAAGTGGAGTGACCCAGAGTAGTTTCCTAGCTCGTAGCTCTTTTGGCTCCAGCCTTAGTTCTGCTCCAACCAGAAGAGCGGCCTGTCATGGTTCACATTGTAGGGTCAGTGTTATGCTTTGTGAGTTATTACAGTGGGCTTATCCATCGCTAGGTATTCACTTTTAAAGCCCAAGTCTCATTTTTACCTCTGCCAAAACGCCCCTTTTTACAGGCACTGGTTTGTTGGTTTAGCATGTTAGCATGTTAGCAAGCACTCAAAAAGATTGGATTTGTATGAAATTTTTAAGGAAGAATTGGATCAATGGACCAAGACATTTTTTTTTCACTTTTTTGCTTCTAAAGCCAGGATTTTTTTTTTATTTTTCAGTATAATTGCGAAACAGGAATATGTCTTAGAATATACTAACTCCAGCCACAAAGGGCCAGTAAAGGAATAAATACTTCTCTCAAGTGGGTTCTTTATCTACAGTGGGTAAACAATTTTTGGTAAATAGTATATACTTATGCATTTCTGTTGTATTTTGCATGCTTTTTTTTTTATTGGCTTTTTTTTTTTTTTTTTTTTTTTGGCCTATTTGTTAAATTATTATTGTGTATTTCATACCTTAGATTTTATGTGGCATTCAGTAGACAGAAATAATTTCACTGTACAGGAAAACATAAAATAAATATTTTTAATTTAAATTTAAATAAGGACTTTGAGGTTCATTAGAATGAACATTTACCCTGCAACTAGAAGACTTTTACCCTTGCAAGGTATGGCCAGTCAGTTAATTTAAAGTGGTAAGCTTTTGCCCTAACCCAAAGAAGTAAAGTTTCTGTGCATGTTTCTACTGTATGTTATTGGAATAAAAAAAATGAAAAAAATGAATTAAAACTTGAATCACCTGCGTTTGGCCTGGAGAATGGAAGAGCTGAGACTCAAATACCCATATCCTTCAAGTGCAGACTGATACTCAGCTGTATACCTTTCTAGGTCAGCGCTTCCAGTCAGAGCGGACCCTGGAATTCCCTTATCAAACACATGAAATAACACTTCCTTCATTTTTTCAGGCCCATACATGATAAATGGGAAACTTTTTATTACAAAATGTCACCAAAACCCATAAGAGGCCCCTAGCATTGAGGTGATTATCATCTCAAGGAGACTGAGTTGGTGCTAGAAAATGTCTGCATATTATTGTTGCTAATGGTGATACCTCTGTGTGTGACCTTTATCTGGGTTATGAGAAATTAGAGCAGTTGATATTAACCGTCACAGAGCAGCACCTGGCGCACACGCTCACATCTCACATCAAAGAAAGATTGCATCAGTTCAAGGTAAGTTGTGAGGCGTTGAAGGAAAAAAGTATATTTTTTGGCTAAATTCAAAAGGTGACCTCAGGCAGGTAACAGAACACTGCTGGGGGAAGTGCTAGGGGAGTTTTAAATGGTAAAAATGCTGTTTGACCATGGCAAAATCTTTCCTCTAAGACTGATACATTTCTGTCAGTGATTTACTAAAACTTTCTTTGTAAACTGTTGATTATTAGATCCCCAAAAAGTTGTGACAAAGTGTAAAATGTAAATAAAAACAATTTTGCTCAATTTGGCTGCAAAAAGGCTGGAAAAGTAAGTGGTTCAAAACAAACAAAACAAAAAAACACTGTAGGAGCATTTAGCAACAAATAACAACTAAGATCAGGTGGCAACATTTTAGTAAGATGACTTGGTGTAAAACAAGCATTTAGAACGATATTTTGGATACTCCTAATCTTCAGTCCCTCAAGTGACACTGCATTAAAAAGAGACATGAGTCTGTTCTGTAAGTCACTGCATGGATCAGGAACACTTCCAGATATCATTGTCTCTGAACACAGTTGTGACCCCATGTTCCCAGTTAAGACGTAATGCTTACATAGCGATATACCAGATCCTTTTCACTGGTCCCAGGTCTGACTTCCTGTCTTGCTTGATCTGTTCTGTTCAACTTTATGCATGAAACACCTCTATCTTCCCTGGACGAGGACGGAAGCTCTTTTTTTTTTTTTTTTTTTTTTTTTTTTACAATGGACTGAGGCAAAACTGGAAAACTGTTCAATCAAAACTTGAAAAATACAAACCCAGTTAGGTTAGTACTTCTTTTTTTTAATCTGGGTTATAGTTATGAATGATGTCTTTGGTTGCATTTTGACTGTGGATTTCTAATTCTTGAAATATACTCCTACATTTCATTCTGCCTGTTTCTTATAATAGCTTCTTCTTTGTTGCCAGGCAAAATCTAATTAGCTCTATCTCATCACTCTTTATCAGTAGGTCATTAAAAGTCCAATCTCATGCAAAGCTGCTGTCCTTCTCTAAGTTGTTTACCCTAATCTCATACAACAATACAATGCTGGAGAATAGAGGAGCTTTACATTGGCAATCCAACTCCCAAAGAAAACATCTGCCTTTATATTAAGTGTGTGGCATCAGTGATTCTATAAAATACTAAAAAAAAAAAAAAATCTTAACTTGTACTCATAATGGAACTTTTAGTTTGCAGAGTTTTGGTAACAAGCCTACAAAATGGAACAATTTCTTAGTCATTATACTTTGTGAATTATTAAAGTTGACTCATCCATCACAAAATACGCCCTTTTATAAAGCCCAGGACTCATTTGTACATTTGTACCTCGGTCAATGAGGCTATGTTTTCAAAGGCATTGGTTTGTTGGTTGCTTCGGGGTTTTTTTAATGGTTGAAAAACAATTGGTGTGGATCCAGAACACCGTCAGAGTCCAGGACCAAAGCGAGATAGAGATATCCCTGAAAATACTAACTGTAGCCAAAAATGGCCATATAATTATATAATATGCTGTAGTGAAATCTTTATCTAGTTAAACCTTAAGGGCTCAGTGGACAGAGCATTTACCCCTGAACTAGAAGATTCCCAAATTTGGGCACTAAATCTTTACCATTGCAAGACAGGGTCAGAGAGTTAGTTCATACAAAGTAACAAGCTTTTGCCCTAACAAAAAGAAATAAATTGTAAAGTTTAAATGACTGGCATTAAAGCAAGTTTGAAGAACATTAGCTCCTGTGGTGCATAGATAACACTGAAAGAACACACCATGGGAGTTATATTACAGGTAATTAGTTCCCGAAAAGTCAGTGTTCAAATGTGTTTTTACATTCTGGACTTAACTGGGTCCACCTGTCTATCTGAGCGAGTGGTTTAAAAATAATATGTCTGAATGCTGTCACTGAGAAGATTTCATTTGCGGGAAGCTGTGAGGAGCATATGAAGCAATCTTTAAAAGTGCGAGTGACAAGGAAGAACAAATCACCATCCCTGGACACTTTCAATGGATGTTAAAATGCGACTCCTGATTCCAATTAGCCTTGTGTCTGTGCATGTGTGTGTTTCCCCGCTAGCTCTGAAGCCTCAGGACGTCAGTGAACCAATTAATCTGGCCCATAATAGACTGTATGCTAGCGGATTATTTTACTGATTGGGAAGTTCAGACACCGGCACTTAATTAGCTGTAAAGACTTGGATTGGCGTTCACCTCTTTTTTTAACTCACTAATTTAATTTCAATTCCTAATATAATTATGGCACGTTATTGATATGCAGGTATGTTGACGCTCAAAATGACAGCTCGGGCGTATTCGGGAACTTGTGCAGTAGTAGTACCAGCTGCTTCTGTCTCAGCAAAGTACAGACTAACAAGACGAGATCCATACTGTGGCTATGGGCAGAGGAGCAGACACATTGTCCAGCGCAGTGATGGGGACTAATTGGAGGCGACTGCTGGATGATGGTCTGACAGGATGTGGGTCAGAAGAGTGCCATGTATCTTCATCATTCACTACTGTCCACTCTCTGTCCACTCCAGCTGCATATTCATCATTTTGAATACCTTTTTCTATACTTTTCACCCAGCCTGTGTGAATGTGTGTGTCATTGTGTTTGGTGGTGGTTGAGAGAGGCGGCAGCCACGTCTCTGTCAGTCTGCCCCAGGGCAGCTGTGGCTACAGAAGTAGCTCACTACTACTGAGTGTGACTGAGGAGTGAATGAATAATGCAATGTAAAGTGCTCTGAGTATCTAGAAATGTGCTGTTTACTATAAATCCAAATGTATTATGATTATTATAAGCACTCAGAGAATGCAGACCTCTGCCAAGGCATAGGCCCTATCCTGCAAGATATTGTGCTCATACCTGAACTGAAGTATTGTGTAGTATAGGGGTAAATGCTCCAAATCTATTGCGCCACAAAGCCAATCTCATACTGGTAAAAAATGTTCTAAAATTTGTTTAGGTTCAGGCGGTGATCTGGCTCCAAACCAAAACATAATCATTTGTTCCTTTACTGATCCATTATGGTTGGAGTTTGTAGCATATCCCTATCTTGCAATGGTACAGAAGGCTTGAAGACATCGCTGGCTCCAGACATTGCTCAGGATCCACAACAAAAAACAGCCACATAAACTCTCTTGGCCCAGTACTGACATTTTTGGACAAATGAATAACATCCAATCATAAGAACTAACAAGCCAATAAACACACCAACAATAACGCCATGTTTGCTACTATATGCAATAACAGCAGGCCCAAGTTGGCCTGTGGCTGATCAGTTAGTGTAACTTACTGCACCACACTTTTTAGTGGCAACACCCTCACTAGATGAAGTCATAACTTACTGCTGTCCCAGGCGTGTCCCCAGAGAGGAGTAACCAGGAGGTTCCTTTGGCACAGGGCCTATTAAAACATCTTCTCATTCGTCTGAAAGGGCAGGTATCCAGTGCCTGTGACACAATGGTAAAAGTCAGGTTGGTTTGATTGGTTGGTGCTTTGGGTATATCCACACTAACACAATGTTGACAAAGCCATACATCATGTGATAACTTAATATACACAGTACTGTCTTTTCCTTTTCGTTCAGCTTTTCCTTTCTGAGGTCACCACAGCAAACCATCTGCCCCCAGTGTGCAGGGATTTGCAAATGGAATAGTTTTTTTTGTTTTTTACATGTGCTCTTCCTGATGTAACCCTCTCCTTTTTGTTTAGGTCCCGGGACTTGTGACCCCCTGTGGCTGTATTCTATAACATATGCGGCATACCTCAGGGGTCAATTTTGGGACCAACACTGTTCATACTGTATATTAAAGAGATATGTAAAGTATCAGATATTATGAAATTTGTACTCTTTGCTGATGAAACAAATATTATTTGTGCTGGGGAAAATCTTGAGCAACTTTTGGAGGAAATAACTTGGGGAATGAATAAGATAAAAACTTGGTTCAATGTAAATAAATTATCACTGAACTTAAAAAAGACAAAACTGATGCTGTTTGGAAAACGAAAAAGTGACGTGCCAGTACAAATAATTATTCATGACACAACGATTTAAAGAGTTAAACATTATGTATTTTTGGGAGTTGTAATTGATGAGAAGATCTCTTGAAAACTCCAGATAAGTTATTTGCGAACAAAAGTTGCCAAATGTGTTGGTGTAATGAGGAGATCCAGTCATTTATTTAATCAAAATCCCTTATTTATATTATATCACTCATTTATTATGTCATATTTAACTTGCTGTGTAGAGGTCTGGGGAAATTCAATTCAGTTCAGTTTTATTTGTATGTCTCAGTATCACAACAAAAGTCGCCTCAAAGGGCTTCACAACAGTTGATCAAACATAAACACACAATCAGACTTAACACACAATCAACACAAACAATAACTACACTATTGTTACAAATTGTTACAAGACCAATTTATTACCTTTAACTACTTTTCAGAAAAGAGCTATTAGGATTGCTCACAAAGTTTGATACAATGAACACACTAATCTTCTGTTTCTTAAAACTTCAAATTTAAAATTATTGGATTTGGTAAATTACAAAACGGTGTAAATTATGTTCAGGGAATCAAAAAACTTTCTTACAGCTAACACACTAAATTTATTTCAAGACAGAGACAATCATCAGTATAATCTCAGAGGAAAGCTCAATTTATATCAACCTAGAGTAAGAACGACTTTAAAATCTATTTGTATCTCGGTGCATGGAGTAATTTTGTGGAATAGTTTAGAGGAGGAAATTAAATCTTGTGCAAACCTTGTTCAGTTCATAAGTTTAAAATGAAAAGTGATGAGAATGTATGTGGAGGAGAGAGACTGATGCCCAGAGCTGAGAGCATGTTGTTGTTGATGGAGGGTGAGGTGTTTGTGTCTCGTTCTGATGAATGTTATTGTTGTTGTATTACCGTTGTCGTTGTGTTGTTGTTGTAATGAGTGGTGGTGTGAGAAGGGTTGGAAATTGAAAAGCTTTGCTGCGTGTGTAAATATTTCATTATTTGATTTGTGTTGTGTGCAGGTTTGAAATAAATGAATCTAAATCTAAAATTAGGGCTGCATGATATGGAGAAAACATGCGATATTCGATAACTATATTGAAAATTGTGATAACGATTTTATTGTAATATTTGTAAATAGAGTCTACTTTTCAAACAGTAAGTTAAATTCACTACATTTCACAAAAATGTAAGTTCCTGACTTGTAAGTACAAAACAGTGACAAAATCAAAACTTAACACAGACTAAACCAGGAATAAAACAAGGCTAAGATTGTGACTAAATTAATTAAATTATCACTAAAACTAAAACATTTTTATTTAGTCACAACACATGTTCTTTTAAGGCTTTGGTGGAAAATGATTCTTCAGTGTAAATCTCTGTCAGATGGAGACCACAGCGTTATTGCGATATATTTAGATTCTTGGGATACAGATATTGCGTTTGCTGATATTGCGATAATGATAATTTTGCGATATATTGTGTAGCCTTACCTGAAATATACTGTCATTATTGACCAATTGACTATAGACCTTTTTCACAAACTCCAGAAGTAATTACTCGTCGTGCTATTCCATTTCTGTTTAGGAAAAATGACAGAGGGTAAGACAGCCACCAACACGCCAGACAAAGGCTACATGAAAAATGTATTCACGATTATTAAGGAAAGTAGAGACAAAAGCTTAAAAATGATCAATTAGCATTAACTAGCTACCTATGACAGAAGGTAAAAAATGCAAATCTTCCGGTTGAAAATGTGGAAATGTCTGCAGAAAAAGGGCCTACTGCTGAGTCTGAGCATTGAACACGTGGAGGAAACCTTGGATTGGTCTGCAAATCTGAAAGACCTCAGCGCTGCCTTACTAACACTGATGTAGTGTAAACATTTGATTTGTCCCCAACAATACCAAAGAATGTAGATTATAGTTATATCTTATAAATCATCTGCACATGTTCTGTATAGATACAAGAACTTTTTTTCAGATGAGGGGAAAGTGTGTATGATTTCAGAGTAAAGAATATGTTTAAAAAATCTACTGTGAGAACAAATGTAAAACAGCATTGTATTTCTGTGGTTGGGGTTAATAATGTATGGAATAAACTGGATCAGGAGTTAAAAGACTGCACATCTTTAACTCAGTTTAAAAAATAGTTTAAGAGAAATGAGATTCAAATTTTTGAATAAAATAAATATTGAGGACAGCAGCAAAATGACCAAGGACTGTTTTGTTTTGACACTTGGTGACAGTGATAATGGTGTGTTGTGCTTTATAACATAGGCAGCTTTTGTTTAAAGTTTAAGTGTTTAATGGATTAGGGGGGTAGGCATAATAAGTGCAGGCTGCAGTCTATTCCTTTTCAGTCTTGAAGTGTTTTGTTTTGTAATGTCTGAATTAACTCATTTCATTTCAAAATGCCAAAATCAGTATAAGCTTGTCAACCCTGATAAATGATAATCCACTGTTGCAGTAGATAAGTGCCTCATGATGCAGCGAGAGATAAATAAGTGAACGCTTCTTGGTCACTTCTTTTTCACAAATTCACTTTTAACTTGAGCCACTATAAGAACACTGTACATTCTGTGAATATGGGGAGTTGTTCTGCCTCATGACTTCTATAATTGGCAGGGCTGAAAAAAATAAATTATCTTTAAAGCACTCAAGCATGATTTTCCAGCCATCTCAAGTGAGCAACCCTTGCTCCTTTACAGATAGTACTCACTCAAAAATAGCTTATTTGATAAACCGCATGAATGCCTCAGAGTGGTAAGAAATGCTCATTTCATCAAGATTTAGAAAAAGTAAATAAATAAATGGTGGATAATTCTCTCGGTGTGTCCCTGGCGAGCTGGCGATTAGTTTTAGCTCTCAGCCTTGGACACATCTGTCTCAATCAGCCCGACGCACTGTGCTATATTGAATTGGAGCGGGAATGAAAGATTTGCAAAGTTTTTCAAAGAACAACTTGCCAAAACACTGTGAGAGGAAGACATCAGCGTGAGTGCGGTGATTAACATGACAGGGTTGAGAAGGTGGGGAGTGGATTGATGCCGAGCTCGGTCTTCCCTACTGTTCATTAGCGATTCCTGAACCGTAGGCTCTTAGTACTATTTGGAATATGAGAGCAATGCCATCAATCATGTCCCGACCGCTGGCGTTAACCTGTATTGTGCAATTATTCTTCTCACCACTCGTCTCTATAGCCCTACTTGATCAGACAGGAAAGCCTTTTAGCCCAGCCGCTAAAGGATTTATGGAGGCGGTTCACATTTATCTATGTAGAGATGGCATGTTTTGCATAGCTTGCCACTACTGCTGATGCTAGTTCATTGTTGCTCCAGCAGAAATAAAAAGATATAAAAAGTTAAAGTGAACAAAAATATAACTTTACCTAAGGATCTCTGGAAACGGCTAGAATATAATGTGAAAATCACTGCTAACTCATTACTGCCAATTCTATCCAAATCTATTCTTTCAGCTGCTCTTTTGGGAACGAGAAAAGTGAAATTTCAGATGAAACAAAACAAACAATGCCAGTCTTTTGAGTCTCTGAGCGTCTTTTGTCCTGTAGACTAATTCAAAGTGGCCACTGAAGGCTGGAGTGGTGAGTGTATCAGCTATTGGCTCATTTAACAAGAAATGGACTCACGGGAGCTAATTACGGTGCAATCAGGTGAAGTCTTACGAGTGCTAATTGTGTCCCATGGGTCCTAGAGGTACGCGGTAAAAAGAAGTGGACAATGGACAAAAAGAAATGAAACATTCAACTATTCACTATTTTTTGGAAATCATACAAAGTAATACAAAAAATATTGATGAGAAATATAAGTTGGTGAAGTAGTCTTTTTAGAATGTATTACTAGCAGTGGTACAAAAGTAACTGGATACTTTTACTGATTTACATGAGTACTTTTTTATTTTTTATTAAGAAAATGTACTTTCAGAGTATATTTTCTTAAACAGACTTTAACTTTAAGTATTTTGGAGAAAAAATACTAGTACTACTTGGCTGTTTGTTAAATAAATCAGGATTTTTTTCACACTGGTGGCAAGTGGATAGCAACAGTAGTTGTAGCATTATAGCAGTGTCAGTGGTAATAAGTCATAGTAGTAGCAGTTGTAGCTGTAGTAGTAGCAGTAAGAACTTAAAATTTTACACTGAATACTTTTTTTTTTTTTTTTTTACTTTTGCTCAAATAACACTTCTTGAGTACAGCTGTACTTTTAATCCCAGACATAATAATACTAAAATCATATGTTATCAGTGCCCTAATGATTAACAATTTTATTGGAAAAGTGGGTTGGGCTCTTTAGTTGTCCTAAAGTGGTGTAAAATTATTACTTTAAGCATTAAAAGTTAAAAGCTGTATTTTCATAACAATAGTGTACTATTTTAAGCTTCATCAGAGCATTAATCTATGCTATTATTCATAAAATCACGTACTGACTTCCATAAATTAAAGCATTTAAGTTTCACATGTTCAGATTATAAATAATATTATTATTATTTATTTCAGTTTGTAATGTCACTAAATGGGTCCTGCACTTCATTCTGTGCCTGTCTGTATTGAAGATGTAAGATGCAAGGATTTAGTGAGTATTTTTAATTTTAGTGATAATTGCTGCACATGTTCCTGTCTTTAGCCTGCATGGAAAAAAAGTTCCATGATAAACTGTGGTGACAGTATTTATCCTACTCCGCTGTAGCTGTAGACTGAGGACATGTGCAGGTGAAGAGTTTAGCGCTGAGCAAAGCTGGGTTTGTACCTGTGCTACACACTGTCAACAGAACGTCTCAGGGTGTGTTCACACTTGTCGTGTTTGATTCACTTCAGTTGAAGTCTGGTGTGCTTTCTGGGAAAGTCTGGTTCATCTGAGCAGCTGTGAACGGGACTCAGACTCAGGTGCGCACCAAACAGGTGAACTCTGGTCCTCCTGAAATCAGAGGTCTCGGTGTGGTACGTTCTGAGCCCTGGTGCGCTCCTGGTCTGGTTTTGGTGAAGTGCGAACACAACGTGGACCAAACTACAGACTAAGGCCAGGGGAGGACTACACCACTGTTTACCAAGGGCAGAAAAACATACACACATCTAACGTGACTGTAAGGAAAGAAAAAACAAATATACTGTAAATAAATGTATTTAAAAGGTTGCCAACATTAGCAAACATCTGTGAAAACACTGCTAAAACAACACAGATTTCATATTAATCAGCAGAGAGAACCACAGCTGTGTTCAGCTGATATCGCTGCTCTAAATGTAATACTTCATTAAATATTAATTAAAGTGTGCCGTATGATATTATTAAGATATATTCAGCTGAAGAGGCAGACTTTTGACCAATAGATGAGCAGGATTTCTTCTTCGCCAGTTTCTTTCAGTAAATACTGACGCACTGCCCTCTACAGGCGAGGTTTATCATTGCTCTCTCAGTCAGTTCAGTTCATTTGACAGAGCTCAATGTGAACTCGAACCAAAGCAATGACATCATTGACACAGGTGCGGACCTTTGCCCCAAAGCACACCGAGTCCTGCAGACCAGGGAGTGTGAACACACCCCCATACTTTTGCATTAAAAAATGTCAACATATAGTTACCATGGATTGAAATAAAATATGCCTAATTACAGGCTGGGGCACTAGGTCACACTCACCAAGCATGATCTGACTCAGAGAGAAACTCTTACAGAGAGTTGAACGTTACATATAAAGCAATACATGGCCCTGTACTTTAAGATGGGACCTACTGACAGTGTTGTTGCTATGTTTCCAGTCATCCTGTGTCCAAACCAAACACAGTAAAGGAATTATAACAACATATCTGAACACTAGAGACCTTACAGATGGTGTGTACCAAAAATCATCCTCCTAGCTTTGTGTTTACATACTTTAATAAGATTTTGTATGAGACGTAGGCGAAGGCTGAGCTCCTCTCCAGGTGTTACTTTTGAACAAACACCTGTGGTCATGTGACCTTTGACCCCAGACATGTGAAACCCACCCAACTACTTCAAAACTCCTCAGATGTACAATATGTACTGATGATAAATTATCATATCATGTAATACAGTAGAGCCTTAAAAGTGAAAGCTCTTTGGTTGGATTAAAGAGTTCCATACAGATGTGGGTTACTTCTTCTACCTTTCATTGCTGGTATACATTCAGTGTTTGTATTCTAACAACTATCTACACAACAAGGCTATATGCAACATTGTCATGAACAAAGTTAAGCAGCCTGCAGTACCTTTTAATGGACAAATTAGCATTAGCCAAAAAATTAGGCTAATTATGAATTAAGGTTGTTTTGGCAACTGGGAACGGTCTTAATGTGTGAAATGTTACAACCAGATTAGTGCACATTAGCAAGTGGGTCGATATTTGGCCATTTTATTTATTTGGAGTAATTAGCACTACTTGAGCTGAAGGGTAAAAACCTCCTGATGTTTTTTAGTTTTCTTCCTTGTAAAAATAAAATCCCTCTGACTCACGCAGGGTGTATAATAAATGTTTAAAAGGATCCTTGGTGAAGCATTTATCGGCAGCTTTGCTTTAAGATCCTACAGTATGTGTGTGGAGCTTTAGCATTGATTTGAGCTAAAGGGCCCAGATTTCCCTCAGGAGATGCTGAACGAGGCAGTGCTAAGAAAAAGGAAATGCAATAAAAATGGTCTGTAAACTCTAGTTGTCTTCAAATATTTATTCATTCACAAATAGCCAGGCTGTGTGTTATGTCAACAACAAAGGTGGAGGAAATACTCAAAATCTGGATTAAGGTAAAAGCACTGCTTTTTCAACATAATATTACTTAAGTTGAAGTATAAGTAGTCAGCAAAATTATATAGCAGGTAAATGTAAAAATTCATGTGTTTTTCTTTAAAATTGAAGGACAGTAAAATTCTCTTCTATTACTGCAACTACTAGCAATTAATACTACTGCTAGTACAACTACTATATACCCCTCGCTTCTGCTACTACTGCTACTATCAATATCTCCAAAACAGTGGTGAACCATGGACTCCAATTTAGAAACCTAATCATTAATTTGATTAAAGGTAAAGTTAGTTTACAATGTCTTCCAAAACTCTACATGGAAATTACTTGAATAAAAGTATCCTGTTTTCTAATACAATGGATCAACGATTTGATCTCTCCAAACAATAATCTTAGTAGCCTATTTTTCTCTTTGAAATGTTTTTTTGGTTTTGTATGTTCCAAACAATTTGTACATCATTTCATTTTTTATATTGACATAACCAATAACAAGTGTTCAGTGTTGAGAAATAACTTGTCTACACTTTGGAAACAGGAGAGCAATCCGTGAAGTGTATGAAAATGTTGCGTCTTTTTGTGGGTAGAATATAATGTCAAAACCACTTGGTGAGTTGAATTCTGGGGGCTTTTTCTGGTGTTGGAGTGATTCTTAACGATCGAGTGTAAGTGCTTCTTGAAAAGCAAAGGGCTTTGACTACCTCGTTGAGAAGAAATTCTCATGACTCATTCTCTTTTATATTTGGCTGTGCACAAAATGCTGCTTAAACATAAATACAGGCTAGAGATAAGTGTACTCCAGAGCGTGTGATGGTGATTTTGAGGACTGCAGCTCCATCTTTGCTCCTCACTGGGCTAGAGGTATCATTGTCTTAGCTGCTTCTAAATTTCAGTGTCCAGTTTCTCCTGCGCCTCCACATCGAGAGGAGCCAGCTGAGGTGGCTCGGGCATCTGTTCTGGATGACTCCTTGGCGCCTCCTTAGGGAAGTGTTCCGGGCTCCGGATAAGAAGAAGAAGATGGATGAAACTGAGTCTTTTGACTGACAGTGGTTTTCACCGGCATCAGGCATGGGCTATTTCTTTTATTTGTTTATTTTTTATTTGTCCACAAGTTGGGCAAAGCTATTTTGTGTGCAGATTATGTGAATTATATGCTATTTCTAAATAAAGATCCATATTTTGAGTGATAAATCTTTAAACCACAGTGAAGCCAGAATAAATTGGTGGACGTGAAACTGGTGTTCCTAATAATGTGGCCAGTGACTGTACACTGACAACAAACATGATTTTGATTACATTCTACAACATGTTTGCTACAACTACAAAGTCAACTCTTGTGGGTATGCTCCTGTGTCCCTGGCCTGATTGTAGTAGCGCACACTTTTCAGCCATAATTGTGATGGTAAAGTAAACTAAAATGCTGTGACTTTGATTAAGTCAGTGGCCCACTTTAAAAGAGGAGCTCTTGTGCAGTGCTCCATGGTGCGGCAGTGCGTCCCCTGACTCTGCTGAAGCAGGGAAAAATAACAATGATGGCAGTTAAAGCAGGGAGGGCACAGGTGGATCTGAGAGAACAGATGGAGGAGAGGAGAGAGAGACCAGGAGAGGAGGAACGGATTTATAATAGGAATGAATAAATGAGAATGTAAAAAGGAACCATGGATGTTAATAAAGAAAGTATATAGAGCAGTTTTTCTCAACTGATCTGGCTTCAGGACACACCATCACTCAATAATGACAAGCCGAGACCCAAATGAAAAAGATATTGAGGAAAATTAGGCAGAACTCACATCAACCATAGGTATAATAGTAACGTTATAGAACTATATTTTTTTGCTGTGGTTGAGTTTCTTATATATTATTCCATTTTATATGCCCCACACTGCCACCTACTGTCAAGGAGGCCTGCGACCCACTGAAAACTGTTCTGCAACCCACTTTTGGGTCCTGACCCACCTGTCGAGAACCACTAATAAAGATCTTCAAAATGTTTTCAAACAATGTGGTTGCATTAAAAAAAATAATAATAATAATAAAATAAAATAAATCATAAGATAGGCAGACCATAATACATTTTCTATAGAAATTAGCTTCAGCCAACATAATTGCAAATCATGAAGAATCAAGAAAGGTAAGGGTTTGGCTACTGATACCCAATAAACTAATGTGTCAATCACTGATTTTGATAACTAAAAAACATCTTCATTTCATGTTATTAGTTTTCTCCCTTTTATAAATGAATGGAAAAAATGCTCTTATTGTCAATGACTTGCATGCACAGCTTGTGGAAGGGTCTGTTTGGCAAATGTTTGAAGGATGTGTACACCGTTGTGGTCCATATTTTTAGTTCAAAAAAGTTAGATACCGGTCAACTTAGAATTCACAAAAAGATTAATAGCAGTGGACCAAATGACACCCAGAGACTGAGGTGCTGCACCGACAAGACAAGTGAAGTGAAAACCAACCAGATAAAAATAAAAGAAAATGAAGGACATAGGCTTGAATACATTTTCAACACTGCATGTAATGTGCCTGTTTGTTGAGAGGCAGGAGCGCTAACCACTCTGCCACTCTGCACCCCTAGAGTAAATGATAGAAAAGACAGTTTGAAAATGTACATGCACTGGATAAAACTACAAATAAATCATCATTTGAAAACTGGTTGGAGTGGACGTCCAAAACTGCAAATTATGAACGTGTGACTCACAGACTTTCATAATGACAGAATATATTCCTTAAGACGTGGATGGCCTTTTTGGATTATATGGAAAATGTCAGAGAAATACTTTATAAATGACTTTCTTTTATTGCAGAGGATGGATTGGTTGACCTATACATTAACAAGGCATCCCCAAGGTCTTAAAAGCATTAAAGTGTTATTAAGTTTGATTGTGTCCGGATCTGGGCCTTGAAGGTATTGAATACGATGAGTAGGTATCATTTTGTTCATCTGGGTCTTAAATATTTGTTTTTTTAAAGAAATGTTTGAAATCACTGAAATGCATGATTATCTATTTTTATTTTATTTTATTTAAAAAATCAATGACTGCGACTTTGTAGCGTACATAGCCACTGATGAGGAGTGAGGCAGACATATCTTATTCAATGAAGAGTAAATGAATAATGCATGGACAGAAGAAAAATGCATCAAAGAATCCAGGAAAGTAGGGAACCTAGAAATGGAGGAAGGATGTAAAGAACAAGACTAGAAAGGATGTTAGGGCTCAAGGAAAGGGGATGAATGTGTGGATGGAACCAATTAATATAGTTTAGGATAAAGAATAAAAGCCTTTTTGCCCCGTATGAATAATCCAGCTGGGTGGTAGAACCTTTTTATAATCCTAAAACAAAACACACACGTCCTGCTGCAGAATATTATCAGGAGGGCATTTATTATAGGCTCCTTCCACTTCGGGTGCTCTACGGAGTGGTTATTTCTTCAGACAATGCCTCTCAGACACACAGCCTCAGCATGGCCCTTATCTGTGTGCCTTCTTCTGCCTCCTCTGCCGCTGTCACTGTTTTGGAGTCATTTTTTTCCCCTTCCATCCACACAATGATGTTTTTCACTCAGGAGCTAAAGGTAACACTGATAGCACAGAGGATAGCAAAATAGTGATATTAGCATAATGCATTTTTATAGAAAAGTTTTATCACATTCAAGTATGAGACATTGAGTGAGTTTTCTAATTATTTCAGCCCATTTCAGAGTGTCTTGAAGGATTTTCACTATCAGCAAACAAAACAGGTCTATTGTTATTGGCACACTAAGGAATATAGAAGAGCTGAGATTTGAAAATACATATAAAAGACATTGCTTACTGATATTTTGTTATTACAATGACCCATAAGGTTATGTTTTTTTCCAGCATTAGATTGTTAGTCTGATAGGATGGTAACGCAAAAAATAATGGTCAGATTTTAATAAAATCATTAGGAAAAATTACTAATGGGCCAAAGATGACATTTTTGCTTATTATTAGTTTATGGTATAATGTGTGCAGGTGAGATACAGAATTTAAACCGAACTAGATGGTCCCCAGTCTGAGTCCAGGTCTAATAAAACTTAATTTATATAAAAGTTTACTTTGAATTTAACAATAAAATCTGTGTAAAAGGTTCAAATCTTTAAAAGGAAAATATTATTTTTAAAATATACTGATAGCACTGCCAGAAAAATACACCAATTTTCAAGATAAAATGTGGGCTAATCAGCATTAAACTCTTGAGGAAAATATACAAGATTATAGGATTGTCAAAAAAATCGATACCAAGATACTAATCGATACTAAAACGAGTATTTAAATTAGATATTCATTTGGAAAAGTATTGATAATGTGACGTCTTTACCTGTGCTGCAGAAACACAAGGCCCCTCCCCTCCAGTGAGGAGTACAGGAGGATGACAGGCTCAGTCAGCGCAGCACAAAACTTTCCTCCATCAAAACTGCTCTTTAAATACAATTTACTAAAAGGTGTTCACTCGCTCGCCTCTGTCACCGCTTTGCAAAGACCTGGAGTGCTGCTGCAGGAGTGGAGTGGGCTTTCCGTGGGATGTCCCAAGCGGACCGAGCGCGCTCCGATCTGGGAGTCACTGCTCAGCGGCATCATCCCAAACAGACATAAAACATCCTAAATGTAACTGCAAATGTCTGGTTACCAGCGGAGCAAGGAGAGAGCTGTTAGCGTTAGCAAAGCGGCCATATTTAAAGGAGCACTGTGGCCCTGACTCTGTCTGACCCATCACTGTCAATGAGTGCAGCCACAGACAGTGGGTCACGTTTTAAACCTGAGGTCCAGGGGCCAAATTCAGTCCAGTAAATCACACAATCACAATACAAATATGAACCACTACTGCAGCCTAACAACCTACTACCAGTTATAGAAAATGGAAACAGGTAAACTGTAATTAACGTTTACCTTTGAGGAACCGATTATCATAATCTAAAGTAAATTTGGATCACATATACAAACTACTTACTTATTTAGCATTGTGTTGAATAAAAGATCATCATGTAGCTACATAGCTGTGGACTACAGAGACATCAGAGTTCTGTTGGAGGATGAACTTTTAACCACTGCTTGCATAAAAAGTAACCTAATATTATTCTATACAGAATATTGTTTGAATAATATGGTGACAGTAAAGGGGGTGGTTATAGCCTATCTACTACCTCAAACATTTAATGAAAAGTGGTCATTTTTGACACCGTAGTATCAAAATCAGTATCGAGTATCGAGGTTTTTTTTTTGGTATCGAAATTGAGTTGAAATTTTAGTATCGTGACAACACTACAAGGTTATCACACGTGAAGTTCACACTGTTTTTTTCAATTGCAAATTCAACAACCTCAGCAGTCGGAACCCTCAGCTGTCAAACTTTCTGCTCGGGTACAGGTTTCTTATTTTGCTCCAGGTGATGACAAGTGCTTCTCAATGTTTCATGAATGTTGTAAAAGTTTTAAGACTTTAATGAAAATTGGGATTTATACTGTATTCATTTATACATGATTTTTATTGCACAGTTAGTAAAATGAAAGGGGACCCTGAGTTCTGTTTGAGACATGGAAATACAGCTGTATATAGTAGCTTCAGGCCACTGGTTAACGCTGTATTATAACACCACTGGACAGCTATTTCCATTAGCCAGAAGATACACAATGCATTTTTAATACTGCCATGAATTATTTGATAATATAAGATCTTATATACACTGATCAGGCATAACATTATGACCACCAGCCTGTTGGTGGTCATAATGTTGCATAATAAATAAGTCAAAACACATTATAGCCACCCATAATGCAAAAAGTCATAATGCTATGGCTGATTGGTGTATGAGAAAATACAAAGTGGATCAATACAAACAATGCAGTATAAAGCATGCCTAAGGACCTGACAGGCACAAAGTCACCTTTGAGTACATTGCTACATTAACTTGAGCAATGTGAGTGTGCAGCCCAGCTGCTTAACACTGTGCTTTGTCTTATATAAGAAGTGATTGTACAGAAGACTGGGGCCACATGGGACACTGCACCACCCATCTGTCTCCCCCTCCTCACTATATCCTCCTGCTCCACTCATATCCCCCCTCCCCTCTATCATAAAGAAGACCTCTGGACCGGCTGTTATAAGATTTAATATATGACCACACCAAGGGGTTAGGCTGTCTGCCAAATTGAGTGTTCTGTTTTCTGTTAGTGGTTTGACCCTATGTTAGGGCCAAAGTAGACAAGACTGGATCTATTTGATTGGTTTCTATGTACAACCACTATTGCAATGTTAGGGGACCATGTAAAAACAGAAAACAGCAGTATCTAAATCTCAGAAAACCACATTTTATTTATAAAATATTAGATGTTCAAACTAAGTCACTTTACCATGTAATGAAAAATAAATACCTCATGCGACTTCTTTGTTGCATGATACAGTGCATGTGTGTGAACTGTGTTTACAGATAGTGACTTCTGGAAATGTTCCCAATCCATGCAGTGGCTATTTGATTTCACATTATGTTTTTGTTCTTGGGTTATGAACATATGACATTTCTTACTGGAAAAATGGTATGGTTTGTGCAAATCCAAATAAAACTTAAACCAAGCCCCATAATTCTTCACAATAAGTGTTAAAAAAAGAATAGAAGTATACCATAATGAAAACTGAATGAATATCGAAATGCATTATTTACATATATCAGGTCAAGTCGAAGCTTAAGATGTAAATATTTTAAACTGAAGCTTATACCAGTTTTCTACAGCCTGCATCCACAAACCTCTGTGTGCACGTTCCTGCTGACAGGAAACATGGAAATCTCCAGCAGAGAAAGTCAGAAGTCACTCGGTTTGGTTAAAGCACTAAAATGCGTTGAAATCAGGTTTTACAGCAGAGTCTGCACGGCTGCACCAACCTCCTCCATCACAGTTAGTGCTGATCTGTAATAATGTGGATTAAATGTACGGGCCATTTGTCTTTATATACTGGTCTAATTCCAGCGCTCTGCCTTATGTTCTCATTTAACAAAAGCTGAAGGAATGATATTTTTTGAAGATTGTATTGCGTTTGGGACATTTGTATTTCAGTGTTTGGTAATATGCTAAACAAGGAAAGTAATACAAGTATGTGTTAGGTAGCTCCTTTAAATCAATGCTCCACTTGAAAGATCTGAAACATATACACACGACTGGAATTTGAATTCTTGCTAACAGACTGACAAACCATTCATCAAACAACTAACCAACCAAATAAATAAATAAAATTAAGTAAAATAAAATAACCATGGTAACAATCTATGTCTAGCTTAAAAGTAAATAACCAAAATAAATTATATGTACATTTAAAACTGTAAGTAAATATTACAAAAATATAAATTACAACTGATTGTACCTTTTAAATAAAAAACTAATTAAAAAAGAACTTTCTGAGTACATTTTGTAGAACATACTTTTACTTGAGTTAATTTTGGATTTTATTTTCACTTGAGTAAAACTTTAAATTGTCTAGGGAAGTAAAAGTAGTTTTTGTCCTATGTAGTGTAGCGGGCAGTACATCTGACTTGCAATCAAGAAAAAAGTAGAATATTTTGCAAAAACTTACTTAACATACTTTTTTACTTAAGCAAATGTTGTGCTCAATACTTTTTTACTTACAGTAAAACCTCACATTATTCATACCCCTAGCAAATTCTGACTTAAAGTTACTTTCATTCAACCAACATGCCACTTTTTGTTCAAATGTAAAAAAAATAATAATAATAATAAAGCTGAGAAATGTTTTTTTTCCGCAATGATACCTCTTGTGCATTGTCTTATTATCTTTTGGGAGAAGCCTGTGTCATTTCCGGTCAAAAAAAAAACAAACAAAAAAAAAACTTGCTGGTTGAATGAAAGTTTCTAAATAAAAACACAAAGCACCCTGACGTGGATGACAGATCACAGACATATTAACCAAAAACCACTCAAGACATTTAAATCTTTTGCAGCAGATTTTCTGTAGATTTCTTCCCTGTCTCCACCTCCATCTCACGACATATGCTTTAAAATGTCAGAACAGCAATGCAACCTATTCAGACCACTTCTATAAACAGTAGATACAATTATAATTAGTCTGTGCTTGAAGTGGTGATAACCTTTTCCAGTCCAAGTGATCTCTCTCTGTGTGAAGAATAAAGCATGAAGAGCTTTGAAGTGGAAGGTTATTAGGGAAGTGTCTGAAGGTAAAAGGCATGCACACACCTCTATTACCACAGCTCTTCATGTATGTAAAGCTTTTACTGTTCCACACACCACTGACCATCAGCCTGCCTCCTCTGATTTACTGCAGGTTTGAAGAAAAAGCCACGAGCATCAGAAGGATTGGAAGATGAAATGTTAGGACATGTGTGGTGTTATGGGTTTTGACATGTCAAATCTATGCAACAATTGAGTATTTTAGCCTTGTCTAAAGATTTCTGTTTGAGGTGGAGAAGATCATCCAAATCTGTTCTGAAGTATAAATACCAGTCTGAGACCTGAAGCGAAACTGGGACAAGCCGAGTCAAGGCCGAGACTTCCAGGTAAAGCTGCTCGATATGGAGAAAACATGCGATATTTGATAACTATGTTGAAAATTGCGATAACGATATTATTGCAATACTTGAAAATAGAGCCTACTTTTCGAACATAGTAAGTTAAATTCACTACATTTCACAAAAATGTGAGTTCCTGTATTTTCAAGTCAAAACAGCCACAAAATCCAAACTTAACACAGACTAAACCAGGAATAAAACAAGGCTAAGATGTGACTAAATTAATTAAATTACCACTAAAACTAAAACATTTTTATTTAGTCACAACACATGTTCTTTTAAGGCTCTGGTGGAAAATGATTCTTCAGTGTAAATCTCTGTCAGATGGAAGACCACAGCGTTATTGGGACAGTTTTAGATTCTTGCGATACAGATATTGTGTTTGCTGATATTGCGATAACAATAATTTTGCGATATATTGTGCAGCCTTACTTCCAGGGTTCGAGAACAAGACTTTTAATGACCAAAACCATCAAAACCCAGACCAAGGCAATGCAAAACCAAGTCAAGACCAAACCCTGTGAAAAAATCCCCCACTTATTTATAATGTGGCATAATATGTGGTAGAAATAAAAATAAAACAAATTACTTCAAAATGATGAGTTATTTTCTTCCTGAGAAAAAAGACTGACACCTTCAAGACCAAGTTTATTTGGAGACTAAAGCTGAGTACAAATGCAGCCAAGACTGAGAATGCAAAAAGTAAAAAGCTTGAATGTAAAGTTTACTTGAATATAAATTACTTTAGAGCTACTGCTACTTCTGCTTTCACTATGCCTACTTTACTACTACCACCAGTACTGCTATTACTTCTACTGCTACTACTATGATTATTGAAATGATTATGAATGTATTATTATAAGTAAAATGATATACAGTGGTTACTTTCTATCACTGCCAATAGGAGATTGTGGTAACCAGTGCTGTGATTTTGACAGCACTGATTTGTAGATTCATTAAAAAGTTGATTCATAAAGATATCACCGACATTGACCTTGATAAATGAAGAGTTATTTATAGTCGCTGTTGGAAAAATGCAACACTCGTACTACTTTTATTAGCACAATTACAATTTTGACTTATGACCTTGTGTTACATTCTGACTTTTAACCTAACTGGGAATATGGACAGTGTGTGAGTGTGTGTAGAGGCTCTTAATATTCTGAACACACACTGCACAGATTCTCAAAGGGCTTTAAATAACAGAGCTTTAATCTGCAGAAGAGGCTTGCCCTTTGTGCTTTTAATGGGAGACATACAGGCAATTACATGGAGGGGATTCTTACACCAGTGGGCTGTACATGCGAGCCTGTCATGTCCTTTCCCCTGTAAGACTGCTTTACATCACAACGTCTCTGCTTTTTACTCTGTCACTTCTCACAACAGCAGAAAAAGACTGCCAAAGAAAAGCTGTGGGGACGCATAAAACAAAAAACAAAACTTGATTACATAGGCTACTAAATAGAGTGCAAAAAAAAAAAAGGTTGTCTAAATACAACATTGTTTTTTGCAAGTAGTAGTAATGACCTCATTTATTTGTCTAATGGTGTCCTTTGTGGTTTTATAAGTCAGTATGTTTTTGTTTTGCAATCCTGCTGAAAATGAGTAAATAATTATACAGATTTGTCTTGATACATCAAAAAGATATAAAGATCAATTGTATTTTTGGTTCCTCTTTGTTTCCTCTCTTCTGACTCATATGCAGGCTACATTTAGATTTTATTCATATTTTAAAACCAATCTTGGTCACCTCTAGAACAGAACTGTACGTCTGACAACTTGGAAAAAACATTATCTGACCATAAGAAAGCCTTAATAAGCGCTCTACTGGTGCCATAAAGAAACAGGTGAAGAGACCAGCAGAGGGCAGCAGATCTTTTGAACATAATCAAAGAAAAAGAGCACTTCACTTCCTTAAAATGTTTGTATGATTTAAAACACCATTAAATACACCATTTTTGGATAAATGAATGAGAGCAGACTGTATGTAGAGGGCTCGATGATTGGTCAGTGCTTCCTGGAGTGGGTGGGGATTCATGCAACCGAGCACTTTGAGGCCTCAGAAAGACCTTGTCAAAGACTACAGGATAATTTTAACAAACATGATTTAATTTGTGAGTGAATATGGATATTTTATGATGTCAAATACTTCCAGTGTAATACATTCAGTGTAAGATGAATTAAAGCAGTAAGGGTAGCTGCTGCTGTAGGTGTTGGAAATAAAAGGTAGCAGATTTTGGCATTACACCAGGAGAGACAGCAAAAGGAAAATGTAGCTGGGAGGGGTTCCAGCTACCATGACCCTTAATGATAAATTAATATGCTTTTCTATCACAATAAGTGTCACTTCTGACTTTTAAGTCCCAATTCTCAGTGTTCTTATTGCTCAGTACAATACTTTATATCAGAGCACTAACTGGCTCTCGCATTCTCAGAAATTTTACCTCAGCAACAAACTTGTAACACCTTTCCAAACCCTTTTACTGCACCGGGATGACTAATGCAAAGTGTCAACATAGCTAATGAGCTGGGAATGCTGACCTTAATGCATTTTCAGATCTAGCTGTGATAAGTAATGATTTTCAAGACCCCATTCCAGAGCCTATGTGCCACTCCTCAAAGGGCTGACCAGAGACCAGACCCCGCTCCTCCTCCCCAACCCCCCCACACCCCACCCCACACCCACTAACATGAAAGAAATCATCACCAGGTGCTGGGGGCAATATCTCTTGATTTATTGAAGTATTGATTTTGTTACTCAATTTTAGAAAGGGGTCTTGGTGACATGGGCAGCCTCAGATAAAAGATAAACGTTAGAAAAACAGACATACCTGCAGAAGCCACCGTTTACTGCTTGCGTCAGTGTTGTGCAAAGCCAATTCAAGGATAGGCATAGAGAAGAAGTACGCCTACTCCTTTATCTTACCAACATGGCCACCTTGGTTATAAACAGCATAATGTAGGTTTCGTAATATACCAATCATCTGCTTAAACATTCAGTGAAATGATTAGACAAAAATGTACAAGTAGTCTCCTCGCTCCGCTGAATAAACACTAGATTTAAAACATTTCCATGTTTTTTCCAAGACCATTAAAATGTTCCATTAGCTCGGTGCATGCACACAGAGCTTATGCGGCGTAATAGCCGAAAGCGCGTACCTAATGAAAAATAGATTTGTCTTGCTGTGAATACAAAACATATTCTGTGCATCTGGCAAGCTGTTATAATTGTTTTCCCCTTGCTCCATAAACTACCTGGCCTATTTTGTTCAAATGTAGATTATTACCTAGCATATTGCAAGCAATTATGGTCTATCGTCTGAACTCTTACTGAGATAACCGGGGGGACAATGATGCCTCCCCGGAGCACACCATACAATAATGAAAAAGCTTTTGAAAGGCCGGGACAAAACAACTTTTGATTTTACATACTGACCGCAGTCATTTCAGCAGACGAGAGAAAAGAATCAATATGTATTTGTTATTGTATGTGAAGGACAGATGAGGGACTTTCAGACTTTTATAGGAAACATAACTGTCAAAGGATGTGTGATTGTTCACTATTGTTCACTACAGGCCTAATCGATAAAAAACCTGTAAAGCCTTAAAAGATATTAGTTTCCATTTACCTCGGAAGTTAGGAGCAGTCAGCAGAGCTCCACTGACAAACAGAAATATAGAAACATGGCTAAATCTGCAGTTGTCTGTTTAACTACAATGGGTTATAATGTGTTATAATGGTTCCCAACCTTTTTGGTTTCGTGTACCCTCGGGGCTTTTTTGTCATATCATGAGTCCCCCCTCACTAATATGCATTGAAATTCTTGAAAATTATATTATTAATAAATAAAAAAAACATATTTATTGTAAATGCTAATTCTCCTGCATTTTTCAGTGAAACTCAAACTCAGAATTAAATATGTAATAATCTGCCTGTCTTCAAAATAAAATATAAACAAATAATATAACAATATAAACTCCTATTACATATATTTTTATTTTAGTGTTCAAAATGATCTTTAAAAATAAAAACTTACAACAAGTTTACCTACACTACAAAGAAAAACTGAAATAATTTTAATAACTCCCCTTTGAATCAAGGTATTAAACCTAAAAAAAGAAACAAAATATAATATTCTACTAATTTTTAGTTTGCAGTTTCACCTCCTCTACAAGCATTTACCTCTGAAACTGGAGATTTTCAAGCTACCCACTTGAGCTAGTTCAATTTTAAAAAAGATTGCAAATGGTTTTCATTTTGGAAAAAAGTTATAAACTCCCAAGTACCCCCTGCTAAGTGCTTGCCTACCCCTTTATCGAAGGAATAACTTTGACTGACTGTGGCAGACAGGCGACAGAGTAAAAACTGGGATTAAAAAAAAAAATCTTCCTGGTTGAATTTATGCTACAGCTTCATGTTAATGTGGACCCACTGTCTGGTACCTGACGGTTGCTTGTGTTCCTTTTCCACAGAGGTATACAGTTTGGAGAGGGTTGTGTCAGGAAGGGCATCTGATGTAAAATCAAATGTATTAAATAACTGCATGCTAGGAGGGAGATGATTTGCTGTGGTCACCCCTGAAGGGAAACGCCAAAGGAAAGAAGGATGTGTATTGTTTACTAAGTAGAATTACTATTACTACTACTACCACTAATATAAATACTGCTGCTCCTATTGCCACTATTACAGCTGCTACTAAACTAACTATTACTACTATCATGACTTCCCACTTCCCCAAATAATTATATGTTTTATAAAATGTACAAAAATAGATGTACTCAGAACAGTCCAAAAGAAAGAATTAATAGAGTGAAAGTATCTAGTTATTTCCAGCTCTGCTTTTCCTTTATGTGAGCTGTACGACAATTCTCACTACTCTTACTTTTACCATCCTGACAGTTTTCTGCTCTTTTCTTCGGATGATTTTGTGCCATCTTGTCAGTCCTTTTCATAAATCTGCCACCACACACTGTTCCTCTGCCAGAACGCCATGTGCACCTTTCCCCTACAGCAGCTCTCTCCTCCTGGTCCCCTTGTGTTTTAGATATTCTTCTATCATCTGTTTTAGCCTTTGTCTCTTCATTTCAACAGTTCCACAAATCCTGGGAGAAATTGCACCATTTGGAGATAAGTGAACAAATGTCATAGTAACTTTTTTTTTTCTTTTTTTTTTTTTTAATATACAGTATATCCATTTTGTCTTTTTTTTTTTTTTTTACATTTTTGCTTTCCAATGCAACTGAAAAACCTGACTGGCGGAGATAATTATAGTATTTGCTGCTTCTGATATAAATTTGCATATTGAACAACTGAAACCTGTAAAAGACAAGCTCTCAGTGATGAAAAGCAAGTGACACTCCTTATTATTAGAATATTCTATTTTGTTACATGTTTTTTAGGATGATTAGTTTGTTTTAAAGGGGAGTTAGTGAAATAAGTGAACATTTTCTTTGCAATAAATTTGTTATTAGTTGTTAGTTTGAGAGTATTATTTATTTTTATTTATTTTTTAAGTTAATTTTGAACACTAAAATATATAGTAAAATAAATGTAATGGGGTTTCTATAGTTATTTTATATTTATTTTAGAAGTTTATTTATTCCAATTTTATAGAATTATTAACATGTATGAGAGGAGGGGGTTCTTAGGATATAATAAAAAAGCCTAGGAGGTACTTGAAACAAAAATGGTAAAGAACCACTGCCGTCTCTTTTGCAAAAATTGAAAAAGTTCGGTCTTGCGGCTCTACATGTGAACTTGTTCTGATAATTTCAGCACTTAAACTGCCGTCACTACCTATATGTTAGCATCATGTTGCTAATAGCTGAGCTAAATGGTGATTTTTTTTACTCTGTCCTGTCCCCACCGTTGCCACCAGGGGGCATCGGACACCTAATCCAAGCGTTCTCTGCAGCGTCAAAGTAAAAGCTCCCCAGGAGAAGACGTTTTCTGTACATATACTGTACATTATTTTTAAAGCCCGACCAATATGGATTTTTATTTTATTTTATTTATTTATTTATTTATTTATTTATTTATTTATTTATTTATTTATTTATTTATTTATTTATTTATTTATTTATTTATTTGAGACCAATGTCGATACCGTTATTAGGTAACAATAAAATACCAATATCTGATACAGTTATACATTAGGAAAAAGTATTTTAAAGCATTTTTCTTTCTGCTCTTGTTTACATGAATATGGCGTGTACACCCCAGGCCACTTTATTAGACTAAACATCTTTTTAAAATGTTGTAGAAAGCTGCTTATTGTTCTTTATGCTGATTGATATGTAGGTTGTAGTGGGTATTGGTGTAGGGAGTATTATTATGTATTTTATGTATTATATTTATTTATTTTATTTCACTTTAACTAAATTTGTTTAACTTAAATTTCATGTAAACTTGCTCTGCAAGTAGAGCATGGGGAGAACTACAAAATGTATTTTGAATTTTTGTTCTATGAGGTTTTATGGCAGAGAAATGAGCAAAATAATTTTATTGCCTTTTTGAGCTTTTCAGGCCATGAGAAGGTTTGAGGAGTTTTCTTAGAACTGCAGAGTAAAAGCCCAACTGTTTAGAAACACCAACACTCCCTCTGCTGGACAAATAAGAGAAGGTCATCATTTGCAAGTAAACAGGTCTTATTCCAGCACACAGTAAAAATAGTACTGTTTATATCGGCCAGATTTCGGCCAATAACCTATAATTTTCTCATGGACTATATCGGCCAATAGTATCAGCCGGCCGATATATCGGTCAGGCTCTAATTATTTTAAGTTATAAAACAATTAAATACTAATGCAAAGGTGTCCAAAATTATTTCAAAAAGTCTGAAAAAAACATAATATGTCCCTAGTAAGTTGTCAAACCCAGGTGACCATACATGGGTATCCGCTCTACCAGGTGACCCACTGAATAATAGCCCTATTACTCATTTTTCTCATAATAAACATAAATTACAACTTGACCTGTTAAGAGTTTTACCTTGGTATTTCTATATGAAACCTCCCCTGTGGTTTTGTCAGGAAGTGATTGTCTGAGCGACGTGGGAGCTTGATTAGGGCTTCAGCGCGGAGATTTCAATCAATAGTGAAGAACAGTGGGGCCAAGCCCAATTAAACGCATGGGCCCATTATATGAGAAGTGATTGCATCGGCAGCGAGGCTTCACTCTCCGCACAGAGAGACCGCTGATCAATAGACAAGCTCCTCAGAGTGGACAGGTTTAAGATGGTAGATTTCAACAGGAGTAAGCAGGCTGAAATCCTTTCATTAGCTTTGACTGCTCCTGACTCGGGACAGAGGTTTATGGTAAGTTCAGAGAAAGAGCAGATTTTAACACAATAATAATGCCAGAGGTCACAGTACTCCAGAGCTGTACTCCAGAAAAAATACAGCAACCTCTAGATACTATTAAGTTGAAGTAAAAGTACCAAACAAAATGATTACTTGTGTAGTTTACTTAAAGGGGCCAATATAATGTTTTTTTCAGGCATTTTGAAATAATTTTGGACAACTTTGCATTAGTATTTCACATTTTAGGTGGAACAACTTTATAACATGGTTAAAAGCACAAACATGTTGATTTAGCAGATCAGTGGACCTTTAAGTAGAAATTACTTGTGCTACTATGAGTGCTGCTGTTTATCACTGTATTATTATTCTAGGGCAAGCATTAGGTTACTAATACCAGTACTACTGCTACTGACAACTACTACTACTATGTGCTACTACAAGCCTGCTAATTTTACTTCTATTAGTGCTGCTACTGCTACTAATACACTTACCACTTCTTCTACTACTACTGCTACTACACACTTGCCTTTGCCATGAAGGTCAAATATTACTTTTAATTTGAAGATTCTTAATGTTTACTTAATAAGTAAAAGTTACTTTTTTCTCAATATTACTGAAGTAAAAGTAGGTATGTTCTAGAAAATGTACTTCAAAAATCATGTAAGGCCTAAATATATTTCAGTACAAGGTAGTTACTTTCTACCACTGATATATATTTCTATTTTTTTTTTCAATTATTTCCCGTGCTTTAATGTGAAAATGTAATGCACACACAATAAAGATAGGCCTGATATGTTTTTAATTTAGCTGTATGCATTACTGCTATTTCATGCTCTGCTGGATTTGTCCTTGGTTGTGACCCCCGTGCCCTGACATTTTCTGTTCTTGAAAATTCTCTCAGATAGAAGAAGATATTTGTGCAAATGGATATGATGTGTGCAGAAGCAGCCACATGGAACTGCTGCCTGCACTTCTCTCCGTTAATTGCATGACTGTAGAAGCAAACGCTGTCTACTCAAAGCACCTTCTTATGCAGGTTGTGTATGGCGATAAAAAGTGTGCAGCTCTTCACATGCATCCTGTGCAGTCTAACTGCTTTGTAGTTGTACAGGAATGTTATTTTGCTATGTTCCTCATCATGTCAGCCTTTTTTGTTCCAAATCTCATGACCCGGTGACTCTGTGTGCAACTGTAACACTACTTTTTACACACTCACAAAATTTCATCTGAGGCTTGTCCTGAAAAAGTGTTTTTTTGGGGTCCTGGGACCAAATGGGGCCGAGTTGGAACAAATGACTTCAAACTTGTAATGGCCCAAAGTATGGTCTAATCAAAAATAAGAGTGACAGAAAGGTATGGGTCTGGCTCCTGGCCTAATATGAACAACTGACCATCTTCATCTGTTCTGTAAATGTAAAATAAATGGTAAAATAGTACTGACTTATTTATACAGTATGTTTAGATTTACATGATACTTAAACCTTGAATGATGAGTGGAGGATGCAGCAGTGTAGAAATAGTTTTGTATGTATTTAAAGATGTAAGCTATAAAAAGTTATGGGAAGTTGACCATGCAAACCTGGGAGCTTGAAACATTTGCACTGATTTCTTTCTCTCTCTTTTCGCCTTTTAGATATTTCAGGATAGGCCATCAACAACAGCTCTCCCCGGGATGTTCCACATTCTCTTCCATCCTCCTTACTTTGACTGTCCAACCATTTTTCAAAACTCCTGGCACACAGATGTTTATGAATGTCTGGAACCTCCTTACCCCAGTTTTGGTTGTCTTCCAAATTTCTGCTTCATTCAGAAATACTGCTTTAACATTTAAGTTAAAAATTCTAACTTTGGTTCTCAGTGAGATGTATTGTGTGCACTCCAGATGGCCCAAAGAGTGGCAAAGCCTGCCCTAGCTTTCTGTAGTCATTGTTTGAGCTCCTCATCGGTGCCCCTGTTTTTCACTGACAGTACCTCCCAGGTTTGTGAATGATGACACCTCTCCCAGTGTTCCAGTCTTCACTTATACCAGCAGAGCCTCGAAAACTTGGTGCTGCTTGAATGCATATGAAGTAATACTTTTTTTATGTAATAGTTACTAGCAAACTTTAGGAGTCAATAATAACAATAATAATAATAATAATAATAATAATAATAATAATGCACTGGTCTTTTCTAAACACTCAAAGTCACAATTTGGTGCATTATTCATTCACTCCTTAGTCACACTCAGTGGTGTCCTGGGGCAGGCTGACGAAAGCATGGCTGCCAATCTGTGCCTATACAGATTCTCCAACCATCACCAAACACACAGTCATACAGGCTGGTTACCTGTCTTGCCCAAAGACACAACAACAGTATTAAATACCACCAACCTTTGGGTTAGTGGGCAAACATCTCCACCGACTGCCACTGTAGGTACAAAATCTACTTGGGCTCGTGCAAAATAGCACCACTTAATGATGACGTTGGGCATTGTGATTGGACGTGACTTCGAGTGAACAGCGTGATTGGCCGTTCGTCTTCACAAACAAGGAAATGTCAACCCGCGCAAAATTGACTAAAGCCAAGCAGATTTAGCAGCTTCAATCAGATGGAGCTCATCATGAATACTTAATAGAAAAAAAACATTTTCTTACCTATTTATTGTTCGTATAAATGTTTGTTAAAATACAATATTTATATTTTGACTGACAGTTAAGCTTTTAGTTGCTGCTACAGATGAAATAACAGGTTATGTGCAATAACATTTGAAATAAAAAAAGAAATACATTACTGTGCTTTTATCATATTTATTGATGTGTCTGTAACATACATTGCTCTCTTTATTATATTAAAATGACAAGTATGAACGGAGTAGGGGTGTAACGATACAGTAACTGTATCGATGTATCAATTTTTTTCCCTATGATACAACTACATCGATAAACATGACCTTGTATCGAATCATGTCGTTTTCTAGGAACTGAATATCGATACACACGAAGTATCAATCAATAATATCAGAAATATCAAAATTTGAAATTTATATATTAAAACCAGATATGGCTTTTTGGAGATAAATTTTGTGTTTTTAATTAAATAAAATGTTATATTCAACTTTTCTTCACTCTCTGTCTGCTGGACATAATCAACCCCGGCCACGGTGCTGCATTTGAGAGTAAACTTTTAGGATTTTTGGCAAAAAGTTGCTGTGTCGATTATCAATACGAAGTTGTTGAATCGTATCGAATTGTATCGTTCCTAATTAGCCAATATTGTTCTTGAATTGTATTGAAACACTTCTAATCATTGCAAAATCGTATTGTTACACCCCTAGAACAGAGTGTATACAAATATGTACAGCTGTCAGTTGGATAAATTATAAATAATGAGCAAAACATGTGAAATGTCCCCAAAAAAACCTTCGTAATAACCTTAGATGCTTATTGGCACAGTGTTTTATTTACTTATTTTATTTATATAAATTAAATTATATTCAGTAAGTATGATTTTTAGTGACCATAATCAGCAGTATCTTGTATTTATTTCATTTTCTTATTCCTTCATTGAATTCAGTATTGTGCTTCTTAAAACTACTGCATACTTTTCAAAAGGCATTTCTGAATAATAAGAAAGAATAAAGAACTTATAATCATGTACTTTTAAACTGAAAACACCATTAATATAGCTTGCTGACATCATCAACATGCAACGTTACTAACCCGAGCAGATTTTGTACCTACACCGCCCGAACTGAGCTACTGACTTTACAATAAACTCTTAACTCTTAGAATATGCCTATTATATTTTGTTATATTGTTATATAATGTTTGTTACATTTTTAGGTTTAATAGCTTGTTTTAAAAGGTAGTTATTCAATTATTATTATTATTTTTATGTAGTAAATTTATTTTTAAGTTTAAGATTTATTTTTCATTATTTTAAACATGAAATATATAGTAAAATAAGACAATGTTATAGAAGTTTAGATTATATTATTATTATATTTAAGTTTATATTATTATTATGTATTTGTTTATATTATTTTTTATTAATGTATATTTTAAAGAGACGTTTTAAATTAAAAAAAAATAGGAGAATTAGCATTTACAATAAATTAAGCAGGCATATAAAATGTATTTGTACTGTGTTTTCTATGGCCACTTTTTTAAAAAATGAACATGTATGAGTGAGGGGGTACTCACAGTATGACAGAAAGCCCAGGGGGTACACAAGTCAAAAAAAGGTTGGGAACCACTGATCTAATGGTTTAAACACTGATGACTAAAGTAGGCTGTTTGTACCCATTTCCTACCACCACAGGTAATAAAGAAGTCAGTGCTCTCATATAAACAGCTTTTATTAAATGTATAGTAAAGGGCAGCTTCTACAGTATTGACTGATGTGGCCTTGTATATCTGTTGGAAGAGTTCATCTCGATCACATTTCGATGCATCTTGCCGTTTCTATCTTCAATCACTGTTGTATAGCGACTCTTATAATAAGGGCACGGCCTGGGATTCTCAGTGGGGTTCTCTTGTCTGCAAAGGGCAACAGAACAAGGACAGTACAGACACATAAAAGCCCATTTGTGAGCTGCTATCAAGCTAAATCCTCTAATAAAACATTCCTTTTATGTGTATTATAGTAAATTAATGTGCACTATTTTAAACCACAGATTTCCAAACTTAGATTTACTAGCACGTTTTAAATGCTGTGCCCACATCTCTACTTTTTAAATAACAATTCAATTTAAATCCAGCTTGGCCTCAGCTGCTCCCACCATCTGTCTTTACAGCACGAGCAGCTGATTCGGGTTTTCGGTGAGGTGAAATTTATACCAACTACAGCACTTCGTCATCACCATTAGTGCTAACAGAGCTACCCGTATTGTTTATTATTAGGTCATTATTATATTTTAGCTGAAAAAATCATTGCTCAGTCATTGCTCCTTACATTCCTTTAGATCGATGAACTAAAACACATTCAACTGAATACCTAGCCCATACCTGATGTCTCCAGTCTGAGCAACAATAGCTATAATAACAATAGCTTGGTTTTCTCCATGTTCTGTTTTTCAAAGGTCTTAAGGTTAGAAGCATTTGAGGTGTACGACATCTGCTCTTATTCTCCGCTGTTATTCACAAGCACAATGGAAAATGGAAGATTGCAGAGCTTTTATCTCTTTTACAATAGACACTAGTTTACTCCTTATATTATTCATCAGTGCTGTTGTTGTTCAGCACTGCAATGACATTTTACAAGATTTGGACAAGAAAATAAGTGGGTGATATAATTAGACTGAAGTGGCTATGGGAACAATTTTCTCTCAGAAGACGGTGCCCTTCACAAAAAAGGTTTATCTGTGTAATTTTTATCAGACCATTGCTGCTCCATATGGCCATTCTTATGTGCAGTTGCCAGATATTTACCAGAATGTGGAAGAAGTACTCAAAATCAAAAACAAAAAGATTTATCTCTCTTTCTCTTGAAAAGTAAAGCAAAGTCTAGCATTGTTTCTGCTCTTGTTTTAATGAGGTGACAGACCACTTTCTCTAAGAGCTTGGTGATGCAACCAAGATCAAGTGGTGAACTTTAGGCGTCCCCTCCATGACCTGAGCCACGGATTTGGGAGTGATCCGACCCATACTTTGTTGTCTGATCGCGGTTTTAGTGCCTAATGCCTTCCACTCATTTTGTCCTCTTGACCAACTCCATTCATTTAGAAAAACGCTCAGCTTTTTAAGCCTTAATTGAGGATGAGAGAACATGGGATTCATTTATTCTCACAGCACAGAAATTAACTTTGGATCAAGAAATGAATTTGTGCTCTGTGTGTTTTTCATAGTTATCTACACAAATATTTAGAAAATTTAATTCAAATAACCTACAATTTAAAAAATATATATATTTTCTTAAGTTTAAGTTTAAGTGAGCTAAAATCTGAAGTGTTTTTCATTTGGTTTAGTTTTTTTTTTTTTTTTTTTTTTGGTGTGGATCTGGATGGAACAATTAATAAAAATTCTGCACAATTGCAAGATAGGGCTAAACATACTAACTCCAGCCACAAGGGGTCAACATAGAAACAATTGTGACAAGGGTTTTGAGAATCAGTGCATAAGAGAATAAGAGATCGGGTCCAAAATCCTCCAGCTGCAAGGGATTAAAAAGGAGTTTTGTGGGAAAATATATAGAGAATTTACCCCTGAATTAGAAGATTCTTGAGTCGAGTCCAGCTCTACAGGCACTGCTATATCTTTCGCACTGTGAAATAAGGTCAATGCCTTTGTGGAGGCCTGCACTGCTCCAAGCCTGGTTTGCTGATGTGCACTTATTCTCGTCTTGAAAAATGTTTTTTACTGACACCGTCCCAAACCTCCACTTTTGCTGGCATCCATCTTCTTTAGGGAGCCATTGATTTGATGCAAGGATGTCACCTCTGAGCCGCCTCTAACGCCAGCAATAAGACCGAGGTGGTGCAGTGTGGAAGGGTAGGGCCGGGGTTGCACACCACACACAAGACCAAGGAAAAACAAGAATACTGACAAAAAGCTTCCACCTCATCTTTTTTTTTCCCCAAGTTTCACACAACTATCTTCTCTCCTCCCACACCATCCATTCTATTACAATGATAATAGGATTTGGAGGGCTGCATTATTGCTGCTGTCTGCGCGGGCCGTGTGATACCCCTGTACCGCCTCCCCTCCTCTTCCCAGTTTGCATGTTAGGCTTTTTGATTCATATTCCTATTCGCCAAGGCCTTCATAATAGACCAAGGGGAGTCATTTGGTTCAGGGTCGTTATAGCCCACTGCTGTATGGACTACTGACTTTTATTCCTGGCAGACTGGTGCACAAAAATACTGAGCTTGAAGGAGGGGGGACTGGAGTTTTAACGGCTGCTGCTTTGCTGTGGTCCCCATGTGAGCCTTGTTTGTAGATGTTATGTTTATAGCCGTGCGCAAGGGCAATTCTGAAAGCTGTGATTTCAAGTACACTGTGTTGCCTTTTGTGTTTCTTTCACTAATTTGTAGAGTGTTGCCAAGGTCGGAACATAAACCAAATTCACACTGAGCTACATAGTTTGCAGTAATAACGGGACATAGCAATGATAAATGAATATAAAGATATGCAGCCAAGTTGTACAAGTTCAAGTTATTGGGTATTATCACAGATAGTTTAGGGGCTGTTAAATTTCTTGCATCAGTTTGTTGTACGCATTCATAAAATTCTTGCATTTTTGCTTTCCTAGCTTTATTATTTGAATATGTTATGTATGTGCTTGCTATGTGCCACATCCTAACTGTGAATAGACATTTTTGCATTATCTTCTGAGGAAAAAAGATGGAAGATAGTCAATCAAAAGTAAGCAAGAGGGCGTCGGCTTATACAGAGCAAATTTTAGTCCTTTCCTTTGTCACCTGTTGATTTTGCGAAAGTCTGTGTTGTTGTGCAGTCCTTTGTGAGATTTTTTCTTTGTCTTGTTTCCATTTTAACAACAGTAAAGTCCTGTTGACGTCCGCCGTAACGACCACATTCAAACAAACCCACTTTTTCCACTGACCCTGTTCAGAAATAAGTACAGAGTTGCAAATTATTTAGCTTAAACAGTTGTTGTATGGCAAAACTGGCAACAAATTTTCATAAGCTGCATGTTTATTTTGAATACAGGTCAGCCTTTTCTTTCTCTGATTGGTTACTCCGCCTACTTCTTTGTATAGAAGAAGAAAAGAGTTGGTCTGGCTTGTCAGGCTACATGGATCTGGAACATCATATGCATTTTTAAATGGTGTCATTGCGAGTTAGGGTCTATGATACTAACTCCAGCCACCAGGCGGCAGTTGCTCACTCAGTAGAGACGCTTGCCCACTAACCTGAAGGTTGGCGATTTGAGCCCCACTACTGGCAATGCATACTGTTGTTGTGTCCTTGGGCAAGACACTTTACCCACCTTGCCTGTATGAATGTGTCAGTGTGACTGTGTTTGGTGTTGCTCGGAGGGGTCGGAGGGGCAAAATGGCAGCCACACATTCGTCAGTCTGCCCCAGGGTAGCTACCACTGAGTGTGACTGAGGAGTGAAAGAATAATGCACCAAATTGTAAAGCAATTTTGAGTGCCTAGAAAAGCACAATATAAGACTAATGCATTATAATTTAATACTAAAAAAGCTACTGATACATTTTTGTGGATTTCCTTACCATTGTGAGATACTGTATAAAGTTTAGTGTCTCAATAGATTTCTATGTGAGTCCAGCTCTGGGCACCATATCTTTACTATCTCAAGGTAAAGCAAATATTTTTCCCGCATATATATAAATGTAGATTTTGAGACACCAGACACTGTTGGAAAAATGGAAATGGACTATAAATGTGCTGAAAAAGTACTTGTTGCCAACAGTGCACCCTCTATTTCATATGATCCATGTCTGCTGACAATAGAGGGGCAGACTCCAAACCTAGAATTTCACCTTGAGAAATAGACATTGTTGAAAGGTCTCAGACAGCACTTGATCTCAAAATCCATTCAGAGGTAAATCATCTGCACAAAACAAATACTTTCTCTCTTAAGCCTCTCTTTCACTGTGTGCTGGGAGTGCTTCTACACTCAAGGGGGAAATTCGTGGCGAGCCTGCAGTTTTGATCAATCTGTGCCGCCCTTGCATTGTGGGCACACTTGGAATAGTGCGGCTTTGGTGTGTCTGCTGAGAGAAGAGGAGAAGAATAGGCTGGTGTCAGGGGGTCACTGTAGCTCACTTGGCCTCCCACAAAATGGGGAACACAACTTTGGATTGGTCACAAAACAAGATCAACTTCTACAGACAATTGGATGGAAGATGGAAGATAAACCATTTAACTTTTCTGTTCGTGCCCATTCAAAGACATGCTTGTACAGGTGAATTTGTGACTCTCTTTTGCCTTCAGGGGTAGGACAATAATATCTCTGAGTGGAGTCCAGGGTTTCTTGGACATGCTACAGCCACGCAAGCCCCCCCCCCCTAACAGGAATAACAGAAGATGAATGAATTAACGTAAGAGTTAATAATTGTCAGGCACTGTAGCCCTGCAACTAACTGGCCATTGTCCAAGAGGTACCCTGCCTAAGACCCATACTTGCTTGGATAAACTCCAGCCAAATGCAATCCCTTTTGTCAATAAGTTAAAGAAATTGAATGAATATGAATGAAGTGTGCAGTTGCTGGTTAGTAAGTGTTATCATATAAGGGCTAAATGGCTCAGTGGAAAACATTTACTCTTGAACTAGTTGTAGAATTGTGTATGTCTCTTAAGTGTTAGCTCTGTGATTAAATGGGCATTGTTTTGGAAGAACCCCAGCCCTTTATGACCTGTAGAAAACAGATGAATAAATTGACAAAAAAAAGCTCTAAATTTGCATATATATCGAAACACAACTCTTGTCTCCTGCTCTTCAAATAACATAAATGATATGAATAGCACCTTTTCAATAACAAGGGCTTTTTCAATAACATTGTTCAATAAGATCTATCATGAGTGTACATAGACTGTTCACAACAATAAAAGGCTTGCAATTTCCTCTGAAGACTAATGTTTGGTTTCTTCATTTTTAAATCAATGAAATCATTCCAGCAGACAAGAAAGCAGCCTATGTTTTCCTATCCACAGCTGAAAAAGGCAGATGTGCTGTTGAGTGGAACCTCTGGCTCATTAAGCCGCCTGTTGTTGATGGACTTGAGGAGTACTTTTACGGCTGTTTCTAGTCTGATTAGCTCTAGAGGACAGCGATAATTGTGATTCCTGAGTTTTTTTCATCATTTGCAGATTGAGAACGGCTTTGATGAGTCCACTTGTTCCCGACTGAAATAATGGTCTCAGTGGCTTTTACTGTAGTTTTTGTCTGTGCTTCTTTTGTCTTGTCAGCAAAGGTGGAAGTATGTACACAAGTAAATGTACTGCTTCTAAAACAATATTGCTCAAGTACCACTACCATTACAAATCGACAGAAGAGAAAAAACAAAAGTCTCAAGTTTAAGCATGTTTAAGAAAATGTACCCCAAAAGTACACTTTATTCCAAAAAATGTACTTGGGTAAAATACTTCCATCACTGCACGTTAATTGTTTTTCAGTTGTAGCTTTAACTTGATTAAACCAAACTTTGATGTATAGAGATTGTTCCCAGACTGGAGGTACACACACAGTATGGGCTGTAATCTAAACTTTACCAGGGTTGTGCTGTAAGGCCAATCTCATTTACTCTTTTATATTAAAAGTTCACCCTTGCATTGGGCTTCATCATAAACCGATCGCTTAAATAATTGCTTTAGGTATTTTAAGGTAAGACCTCCACAAAATTACAAGAGCTGTGGTGGTTTCTATATTGTCAAGCACTATTACTTGCAGTTTTTTTTTATTAAGTTCACAGACCTTTAATATAAATTTTCACAGATAACAATACATTTCTGCAATACATGAAAGAGTTCAGATGTAGTCTCATTCTTTATAATGTAAACAACTCTAACGGTTTTTGCACATGCAGGTAGAATACTGTATCTAAGGCAGAGCTTGTTCATTAAAGGACTGGCTGGCATGCTTTCATTAGTTTACATTATTTTACATTTATGTCTTGTGCAATTAAAGCCATAGTGTGTAAATGGCAGAGTAGTTAGCGCTTGGGCTGGCTGACTTCCGATCTCTCTGGGGTGAGTCTGCCCCGTGTTACCATAGATACATATATTATGCTTTTATCTAGCTTTTTAAACCAATGTTTGTCACTCGAACAGCATTGCACATTTTACAACCTTTAAAAGCATGTGACTAAAAGAAAGTTACTTTACTGCTGCCATAAAGAAAAGTAAAAAGACCTAGCAGCAGAGTGCAGGGCTGGTACACTATTTTGAACATAAACAGAGAGAAAGAGCTTTTTACTTCCTTAAACTGGATGTAGAGGGCTTGTTTATTGGTCAGTGCTTCCTGGAGTGGGCGAAGGTTTGTGGGCAAGGTGGAATTTTGTGAAACCAAGCGTTTTCAGAATTCACGATTACTTAAACATGCATTAATGAAGACAACACAACTCTAGGTTGTTGTTTTTTATTATTATTATTATTATTATTTGTTGAGAGAACATTATAAGGGGAAAGGGAATTGTATTTATATAGCACTTTACCTATAACACAAGTCACCCAAGCTACAAAAAAACCTTTGCATAATATAGCTCCAACAGACAGCTGTATAAAATTAAACTGGTGATAACTGCATTAATAATTTGATGTTGCTTTGATTATAGTGGAGACAAATTCTCAATTTCTGCCTCACCCTTTGTAAAACAGATGTCGTGCTCTTATTTGAAGAATGTTTTTTCCAAGGCCAATAATACAAAATCGCTTACACTCGTATTGAACCATATTTAATTCTAGCTATTATTCTAGTGTCATCAGGACTAATGTATCTTATTATCTCTTTTCAAAGACGTTACTTTATGTTTGTGATAGTTGGGCGATAAAATTAAATTGTCATAGGTGCAAATGCATAAAGACATATCTAATAAAAGTCTTTGTTTTATCCAGTTTTAAAGTACTGTGGCAATATTCTGAGCACAAAGCAACACGGTTTGTCCTCCAGTTTGTCATAAATAATATTGAGCAGTTCATCGTGTTCTGGATGCAGAGACACAATCTTCTTATTATCATTTTCGTGTTTATTTTGTCAAATTATTTATCATTAGAGTGTGTTTTCCCGTTGTTCTGTTGTAACCACAGCAATTTGCCCCAGGTTCAGACAGGTATTTGTGATTCTGATAAGGCCGCCAGGCTCAGACCAGTCAGGTGAAATTGTAGAACATTTCCAGTGAGAGATGAATGAATTCCCCCGGCTACTGAAATTGTACCTAATTTAATCAAATCTGCAATCCAGGACCCGCAGAGATCCGCTGTTAACACCACGAGTCCAGGCTTCTCATTATAGATCTGTATTAACATTCGGCCTGAGCTCAGACTCACCCTCCATCACTGTTCGCTTCTGTAGATTTGAGTACACACCGGAGAGCAAATGTATAAAAGTACTTTCATCGTTAGTGTCAGTATGTCATTTTACTATTGTACCTTATGCAGAGACAGACCAGTTGTTAAAGTAGTTATTCATTTTTACTTTTACTTACTAATTATTTATACATATCTCATGGAAATCTAGGGCCTGTCAACACATTTTATAAATCAATATTTTCCATTTTTAAATATCCCTCCATCCATCTTCTTCCGCTTATCTGAGACTGGGTCATGGGGGTTTTAAAATATATCTAGTCTATATGGCACCACAAACACTCTAAACACAATATAGTATCTAACAGAGCGGAGAGGAGAAAGTTTTTCAACACAAAATGTGGAATTTCTAGGTCCCCCATTATACTAAATTGACTTTTTTGAGAATTTAACCATGTTATAATATTGCTATTGTTTGCACCTCAAAAACATACAACCTGGGGTAGTATTTCACGTATGTTCGAGTAAACCTGTATGCTGAAGCTGTCTTCTTCTCAAGAGTTGGAAACACTCTACACATGAAACCAGGAAGTGCTCCTTCATCTTTCTAAAGCCTATATACCATCACCAGACTCAATTACTGATCATGTCCTGCACTTAAACTGCCATCCCTGTGCAGCAGTATGCTCATTTATCTGTTAGCGTCATATCACTAAGTAGCTATGGCTGCCATGGCCACAGATGTTAAAGGCACAAAAAATATTCTACAATTATGTGCAGTTTTTGCTAAAAACAAAACAGCCTGATTTTCATTAGCTTAATTTAACAGAAACATTGTCACATCGTTTTGTGTCTTTGGCATAATGAGTTACACCACCTGAAGATATGACAACAATCTAAATCTTAAAAAGCAGTTTTAATATGCAAAAAAATAACTTCCAGATATTGTCACTGAAGAAATGCAGAAGGGCATGACATTTACCAAGGGCTAAGCAGCTCTAACACAATTACAACTTGATTATTTTAATCACTTTTTATTTTTGATGATTTCATTAGACAGGAGTGGGAAGGTGGTATACATATAGTATACATGTACTCATATAGTTTGCCCAAACCAGTGTCCTCACATAGGGGCAGTATCAGGTTTTTCTCTGTACTTTTCTCCAATCCGTCCTCAGTCATTTGCTCAGCAGCATGTGGCAGCTGTATTAAATTTGGGACAGAGCTGGCGGTTCCCTGTGACAAGCCCGCGGGGCAGTAGAAGTGTTAGTTAATCCCGGTGTGTTTGGGAATAGTAGCGGTGACGGTTCAGGTGAAGGTAGACAGCCATATTGTAGTGATTGGGATGTGGAGATAAGTGTAATGCTATCCAACATTTGTATTCTGGGATGCCCCCACAGACCTGGGCCGTTACCAAAGGACACAGTGATAGTGAAGCGAGAAATCAACCACCATTTTATCTTACCACACACCACTGCAGACCTCCAAAAGCCAGTAACACGATGAATCGACCCTTTTAGTGTATGTTTACAGGATGGTCAGCCAAGATGATTCTGGCAATTGACAACCAAACAATTACATAGCCTACATAATGTCAGAACCTTGTCAGAAAACCTTAAACGTTTTGGCGTTTAAGGTACTATAAGCAGTGTATTTTTTTAATACATCATAAAAATTACCCACATGTCCCTATCATGTTATTCAAATATTAGTTTTACTGATAACAATAGTACTGCTGATTTATTCACAATTTAAATAACAATTTACATAACGCCCATGTTGTTTATGTTTACGTTTTTGTTTTGGTTATAAAACCTTTGCATTGGCGATCGTCCAATCACAAAACCGAAAAAAGCTCCCTGCTGTGGTTGCCACATAGGCCAAGCACATGCAGCAGTAGTGGACACAGCTAACAGCAGAGCCACACAACCAGTTGGCAAAAGAAGACACTGTGCACAGACCGTGTTTTGATTTGGGCTGCGGTACCGTTTTTAATCCAGTATGAGAGCATGCAGCTTCCAGTACCTTTAAGCTGTTTTATGTAATATAGTAATTAGCATGTATAATTAGCATAGGCTATAAACTAAAGGCTCACTAATGTTTCTGAATTATTATGTTATGTTTGTACATCCAGTTCCAAATCTTCACTTTTGAAAGTTTTAAAAGCAATCTGTTTCATGGCATGAAAACTTGTGGACAAAAAGCCCAATGCATAGTAAAATGTAAGTTCATCCCTGCACGTGTAGCCAGGTCCTATATCTAGGATGACCAGAGGTCTTAGTTTTAGGCTCCTTGTCCCATGTCCCAAGACAGATCTGTAAAAACTCATATGTCCCACTTTTCAACAAAACATATCCCAGTTGTCCCCCATTTTAATTAACAGAAAGACATAGGCAACATAAAACACATTTACCTAAAGACTTTTGTCACTAAAATGATTTATAATATCATTATTTTATCAATAATTGTCTATCATATTTAAAATTTAAGCTCTAGCATCATGCACTCTGAAAGACATGACAGAAAATTGCATGGATTTCTCAAGCTTTTTTTGTCACTTCAGTTCAAATGCATCATGATTTGTGAAAAAAAAAAAAGTGTCCCAGTTTTTTGGTCTAAAAATCTGGTCACCGTACCTATATCAAGCAACATAATGTTTGCAGATTTGGTAGCAGTTACCCATTCCAGAATAGCTCTATAATAAGTTGCCCCTGTACACCTGGGCTGTTACCAAAGGACACAGTGACAGTGAAGCATCCTCCATTTTATCCTACCACACACCATTGCAGACCTCCAAGAGCCAGTGATGTATACACCCAGCTTTTTTCACCCAGCAGCTCTTGAAAAAGAACAGCTCCATCTTGGCCCAAGGGTTAAACACCTTGTCATCCCCTCACACGTCAACTTTCTCCACCAACTCAGCAATTTTTCTGGGTGCTAATAGCTAGTACATGACTGCTGTGTCGCCCCATTGGCCGTCCCTCATGGCTCTATACCACCCCTCATAAGCCTCTGGCCCTCCCCGATGGAGCATGCGAAGGGAATATGTCAGCAAAGTGGTGCGGTGGAGCTGGAGGAGTTATGAGCACCGCTGGACGACATCCGGTGCATGTACATAATTCAGCACTTTTGTAAAGGGATTTCTTTATCTTGTCAAGGTGGTGATTCACTCTCAAAGCCTTGGAAAATCTCCCTAGTGCTTTTATTAAAACTTTCCGTCATGAGGCTTCCATAGAAATGACGGTAGAGGCAGAGAATTTCCCAGAAGAAAACTGCTGAATATAGAGACGTTTTTAAACTTGAAGCGTGGACAGAATTTCTATTAGGCTTATTGTGCAGGATATTTAATTAATTCCGTGATGGTTTTGATTTTAAGTTTTATTTTATACATGGAAAAGACAAAAATGAAAAAGTAAACTTCTTCTGCAATCAATTCTCCGACCAATCAAGATGTAATTTTTCAACTCTGAATAAGCAAGCAATCAACAACAAATAATGAACAGACTACATAATGTTGTTTCTAGTCAAACCAATTTATGTATGTCAGTCGGAAAATACATTTATTGTGGGAAGCTGATATAAACACAATAATGAATGCTTGGCAATGGAAACAGTAATGTCTCGGAAAAGACTTCACCTCAGGATCTAAAGGAGCATTTAGGGAATCATCCCATTTTGCGGAATGGGCTACAAGAAAAACAAATTCGCATTGTGACCTTAATGACCTCACTGAGCTACATTTCCTCCAAGCAGTATAAAATGAGCAAATGCAATATGTTCATTGTAGGGATGTAGGGATATCCAAATCTCAAAAGAGTCTCGAGATATTCTGAAAATGCTCAAAATAACATTATTATTATATAAAAACGCCCTGCCATATTGTCATATTTCATGTTTTATCTGCTCTAAAGAGTGACAGATACACAGCAGCTCAAACAGGTGCGATGAGCAGTGACTGTATATAAGGAACCTCCCCTTCTCATACATCACTGGACACCAGGCTCTTGTAAACAAACAGCACATCCCTCAGACAGCACTGCTCAGGAGTCAGGACAGAGGCAAGTGTTCACTGTTTGATTTCATCCACAAACTTCTCTTCTGCTGGACACTGGAGTTAGTTTATAGTTTTTAGTGTCAAGTCCAGTCCGAGCCTTGAGTCCACTCCTCTGAGGCTGACGGAGCGTACAGAGACAGAGGAAGAGAAGAAATGAACGAGCGAGGCAATGCAGTGCAGTGGGTGAAAAGTTTATTTAATAACTTTTAGTGTATTGTTTAACCTTTTGAATCCTCCACTACATAAACCAGCCGTGAATCTGGATGTTGGCTGATTTATCTGCTATCGCTACTGAAAACACCGGCCTCCTCCTGCACTCAGCCTCAAACAGAGCAAAGGATCACGATCTATGTAGTTCTCTCTGCTTTTTACCACGCCGCTGCAACAAAACTATGTATTTTTGCATGGGGAGAATACTGTTTGATACCACAACAAGATATCAAGAGACTTTTGCTACCTCAACATCACCAATACCGTTACATCCCTAATCCATTGTCCTCTGATTATTGATTTTAGAGGTCAAAGGTGGCCTGAGCCTATCCCAGTAACTATGGGCCTTAGATGGGGTAAACTTCGGAAAATAAGTTAGTTAAGGCCCGTAGTTGCTGGAATAGGCTCCAGCCACCTGCAATCCCTAACAGAAATAAGTGGAAGATGAACGAAAAGTGGGTAAAAATACCAGCAGCTGTGCCCACTTTTCCATTCCTAACAAAATGGGAGAACGGTAAACTGCGCTATTACCATCCTGCCTCCACACCACACTGCAAACGCAAGATCAAACTGCTTGCACCTGAGTTTTTATCTCAGCCATTTCACTAATGACCATTCTTGACTATCAAGCCCCATGCCATCACCGCGGGCCATAACATTTGGTCTGTGTCGTCTTCGGTGTACTCCTTCTGTTCCCCCAACCGGCCCATCTGTCCACACCTGCCCCACCAGTCGGCGCCTCTGTGAACTCACCTCTCAAGACTCAAAGTCTCTGATACAAAGTGGCATGAGCCGGCTGACCTCTCCCCGCTTCGGTCTTTCATGTTGTTAGACTTTTATCTCTCGGTCTTGTTTTACTTTATACCCTGCATCAGACTTCCTTTTAATCTTCTTTCACCTTTTCACTTCCTTGGACATGATGCATTATGGGAACACGCTGTATTAGGCTTTAATAAGATCAGTAGGAAGCTAGCCATTTGACCCAGTCATCAATAAAAACATCATAGATTTCATTTTTAGACTGATATGCACACTTTTACTGAGAGGCAGACAGCTCACAGACTCCATCCACAGAATATAAGTTAATGAAGAAATAATTAATAAATGAATGAAATGCAAAGGCAAAAAGACTTAGTAAAGAAAGTATTCTCAAGTTAAGTGGTAAATTCTTGCTTCTTAAAGTATTACCATACTCTTGTCCAGCATTAAGACCATAAGTACATGAAGATCTTCTATTAGTGGGTGACTGGACAAAAAGAAAACAAGCTAGCAATCAGCGTAAAGCCTAATGGAGTGAAAGTTGTTGGCGCTTTCAAAATACTCCAAGAACTAAGATGATTACATAAGTTTACTAATTACATCACATTTATCACCACTGCTTACTTGGCTGTCAAAATATATCTCCTACTTCATGCATTAAACAAACGGGGCAACACACATGGGTCAATCCTTTTTATGCATAATTATCTATAGATTTTCCTTAAGATACCTTTAGCAATGTCTCTCTGAAGCTCACCGCTATCAGTTCCTCCCTGCGGCCAAGGGCATCTCCACCTAACTGTACAGCCGCTCCTCCTTCACTACCTCCTGCATCTTATTCCCACTGCATCATATCATTCTCTTCCTTTTTCCTTCCCTTTGATCAGTGTTACCCCGGGCTTCGAACTCCTGCACCTTACTGTCACTGTCTTTCTCCTGAGCTTCAAGCGAAAATGTCACGGGTCTAATTCAATAAAACATCTGTGAAGACCCCTATGACATATCCACACTCCACTCAACTCAATAATATTTATATTATGTGCTCAATGCTTCCTGCCTAATGGTCCTGGAGATGAATGAAGCCACATCCTGGTGTTCTCTATTGTTACTGGTTGGGAAATTATTAAATTAACATCTGAATCGGTCTTCTGTGAGCCTTCTGACTGCGCTTATAGCACATCAAATCGTTGCATCAAATCCAATAATGAAAATCCTCACATCTGTCTTCCCTAGAGACCCTCCTGGCCAAAGCCTCTTTCTGCAGCGCTCACTGTAGCCCATAAGCAGTGACATCTCCAATTCTTCATGCTATTGTTATGGCAACAGTGGACCTTTCTTTTCTTACACGTTGTGACTTAGATCCACAATATAAAACAAAATCTGGGACAAAAATGTTGGCAAAAACATAAGATCCTCAGCGAAGATACAGTAATAAAGGTTTTTGTAGTTGTTTGGACTCTAAAGTCAAAATAGGCAGACCATTTCTAAAACTTGACATCCAGAGAGCAATAACTGTGCACAGACTGGGACAACTCTAAACACATTCTCATCTGTGCACCTTTACCACAACACTACACACAGGGGTTTTACAAAATTAAAAACATGGTTATTCACTTCTGAAACACCAGTCAAACCAGGAAGCCTTTTTTTGTTGGGGGTGTTACACATTGTTAAGAAATCATAAGTGAAGACAGTGATCAGTGTGTTGACTGTGTTTGATATTTACACAATAAAGTGTCATTTTTATATGAGAGTCATAATATTTTGCACTTGAGCATTTAATAGAGCCCGACTGAAATGGCTGTTTTGAGGTCGATGCCCATACCAATATTAGATAACAAAAACAATGCAGATATCCGATACATTATACATTAGAAAAAAGTATTTTAAAGCATTTTTCTTTCTGCTCTTGTTTACTTGAATATGGCAAGTACACCCCAGGCCACTTTATTAGACTAAACATCTTTTTAAACTGTTGTAGAAAGCTGCTTATTGTTTGTTATGCTGATTGTTATGTAGGTTGTAATGAGTATTGGTGTGGGGAGTATAATTATGTAATATATGCATCATATTTATTTATTTACTAAATTTATTATTTTACTAAATTTGTTTAACTTAAATTTCATTTTAAAAAGTAGAGCATGGGGAGAACTACAAAATGCATTTTGAATTTTTGTTCTATGAGGTTTTATGGCAGAGAAATGAGCAAAATATTTTTTTTTAATTTTACTTTTTGAGCTTTTCAGGCCATGAGAAGGCGATTTGGTTGATTTCCTATGAACTGCAGAGTAAAAGCCCAACTGTTTAGAAACACCAGCACGCCCTCTGCTGCACAAATAACAGAAGGTCATCATTTGCAAGTAAACAGGTCTTATTCCAGCACACAGTAAAAATAGTACTGTTTATATTGGCGGATATCGGACAGATTTCAGCCGATAATCGTTAATTTTTGTGGGCTGTATCGGCTGATAATATCGGCCGACCGATATATTGGTCAGGCTCTAGTATTTAGAAAATGCTTTTAAAATTACAAAAATCTCCAAGAGTTGTACAGTGTAGATTTTTTTTTTTTTTTATATTCCATACAATATATTACATATAAAATGTACATAAGCAACTGCTCAAGTCAGAGAAAAGAACTCGGGGACTTGGGTTAAAACCTGCTGCCCTACATTTCAACCACACATAATCTTCCTCACAGACCCAACAGAAAAGCAGCTCTTTAATTAATTTGTGCACTGTACATGAACAGTTGTTGCTCACATAAAAGAAACAGATTTGTTTAGAATTCATTATCGTTCCACATTCTTAGCTATTTGCTAAAATACTAAAGTTTAGCTTTTAAGTGTAATGAATTTTAAATCTTGCTTTTGAGCTGTGTTAAACTGAAATTAATAACATTACTTACTGACCAATAACTCCATTGGTCTATAGATAGTGACATACGTGTGCAGACTTTCAAAATTAAATCACATAAACATAACCAAGTCGAAAAAACAACTGTTCACAAGGACCACATCATTACTAGCCTCTTGTAGAATGACCTACCTTCTTCCTGAGTTACATAGTAACTGCTTAGGGGTCAATTCTCATTAAGAGTTGCTCTACCACTAAAATAATTTTACAAACAATATTTTAAGATCCAAATACTACATAGTGCTTTAAGTTTTAACAGAAAGGGCTATGCAATTGTTATGGCAACAGTGCACCATAGTGACTTAGATCCACAATATACAGCACCATCTGAATCCAAAACCTAATCATCACAGTCTCCCAGGTGCCCCGACCTTTTATTATCTCCTAAATCTAAAGTACGGCTGCCCCCTCAAGTACTGACCTCCGGCTCATTGAGACCTTTGCTGGCCAGCTCTTCTTCATCCACAACAGATTATCTTATCGCAAACCCATGGCCTATGGCTGTGCATCTCTAAATCCTGATTCTGTTGTAACACTGCTGCCAAAAGATTTTTGTCCTCACATCTCCAGCTTAGAGTCTGACCCTCTCTGTCACGTCTCTCCTAGGCATAGACCTGTTTAAGCAAGTCAACTTTGTGGAAAAATTTCAATCCAACACGACTGAGAATACATTACAGAGAGCCAGTCACCTTCGATTTGACTAGAGGCATGAGGTACAATCTATCTTTTATTGAAAAGATGGAAAAATAACTCAATAAACACTGACCTACAAGGCCTGGGTAAATCAAAGATCAAATATCTAAAATAACTTCATATTTCTCACATAAGCTGCTTATCCTATACCTCTTCTTTCTTGTGTTTTTTTCTTTTTCATGGCACCTTTTACGTACGTAAGATATTTTAGGGCATGACTGCACATTCTTTGAAATTACTAAATCTCGCGAGGAGCTAAAGGCTTTAAAATCTAATTTAGATTAGAATAGAATAATAATGGCCTACTGATCTGTTGTGGAGGAGTCAATTGCAGAGTATAATAAGGACTCATATGGGCTCTATATAAGCAGAGATTGTCTATTGATTTGTTCCTTTGTCATTTGTTTGTCTTTTGCAGAGTTTAATATTCTGCAGTGTTTAATATGGGGTTTGTGCAATTTGTTTTATGTTTTTATGTTTTGTTTTGTTTTGTTTTTTCATGGCTGAGCAGAATTTGTTGGTGTTATTTTGTTTAGCAGCATTTCAGCCTAATGCACCAAGAAAAATTTGAACAAAACTATGGCTATGTCCAAATCCCATTCCTAATCACTATGCACTGTATAGTGACTACACCATTTTGTATTGGTGTCCAAGAATCTAGTGACTGAAAAGTAGCGCTCTCAAAGTTTCCCACAGTGCATCAAGAAAAGTAAAATTGCTTTGAAAGCCTGGACAGAAGTTCACTATGGAAGCATATAGAGCACTATGGAATCCCAGACAACTATACCGGGATCATCAGAAACTCCTACAAAGGTATGGCAAGCAGAGTGCGCCACAAAGGTTAACCCTCTAAATCAGAGATGCTTGCTATTCCCTTTACTTTTCCTTTCAGCTTGGATAGATAGACTGGATAATGACAGAGACCACAGCAGGTCAAAGAAGTGGGATACAGTGGATTCTTATCCAACAAATGGACAACCTAGACTTTGCTGACAATCTGGCACAGGATCAGGAAGAGAAAGTGAAATTGGACTGAGCATACTCTCAGGGAGGCTGAAACAAACATTTGGCTGGTTTTTTTTTAGAAGTTTTTCCTTACCAAGAAGGAGGGTCTATGGACAGGGATGTCCTGGGTCTGTTTAGTTTAGTGTAGTTATTCTTTGTGTTGATTGTGTTTATGTCTGATTGTGTGTTTCTGTTTAATTAACTGTTTGTGAAGCCCTTTGAGGTGACTTTTGTTGTGATACTGGGCTATATGAACAAAACTGAATTGAACTGAATTGGATTGACCCAGCAAAGGACAGACATAGATGGAGGAATCTTGTTTGTGGCCTATGCACGGAATGGAGCAGGGAGGCATAAGTCTAACTCTGAGAACACTACATCAGCTAGAGACTGGGGGGATAGGGTCTAGCGGGTGAATTCAGACACAGCCTATAGAGATCGGGAACCTACCTACATCATGAACAACCGTTCAGCAATGAATCTGCCTCGTGTGTGGTCACAGACAGCAAAATATCATGGAAAGCATTAGTAACAGCTGCATAAAAAAGAACGCAAATGACCCTTGAAACAACTCTTTTAACTGCTTTGTCACTTTTGGTGAATATTTATCACACACTAAAGTATCAGAATATTGCTAACTTGAGTAATTTACATCCTAAACTGCTCCATTGTTTTACTAATGAAAAAAAGCTTGTGTGACACTAATGTGACGTCACAATCTTGATCTCTGTACTCTACAGTTCAGTAAAGTAAACCTAACATTAGACACTGGCCAATAGATTTAGATGAAACAGTGATCAATGATACAGGGACTTTAGGGAATGAATTACTAATGTTATAGCTATTTATAATGTGTATAATGATTTAAATAGGTGTAAGAAAGTACCATGCCTAGAGCGCCCACCCGCAGGCGATTTTGCGATGTTAAACAGTCCTGCCAGATTTTCATCGCATTATTTTCTTCACTACTGGCATGCCATACATCATTTGAAAGCTTAAATCCTCAATAAATCAAACATTTCCTTTATTGTATGCCAAGCAACAACTTGGCAAACATAATCAAACTGATGACTACGCATTTTCTACCTTTGGGCCGGTTCTGTAGGTCAAATATAGCTGCTCAATTAGTCCGTAATAATCCACAGAAAAAGAATATCAAATAGTTTTTTGCATAAAGTAATTACATGTGGGGAAATAATCCAGTAAAAACCTTGTTTGTATGAATGAATGAATGAATGAGTGAATGAAAAAAATTCTGTCATTTTATTTCCCTCCTTTGCTATAACTGTGTTTCCCTTCTATCCGTGATGTTGGGTATGCTCGTTTTCCTTTGACTCTTGTCTTCAAAACAAGATGATCCCTGGAATTTTCCGTATGGTCGTGTTGCTGCTTGTTTGAATAAAACAAGCGTCTCTGCCTGGCTAGCACTTGGCGACCGTTCATCATCTCCACAGCAAAAGCTCTTCAGCCATTGGTTCTTTCAGAAAGTCATTCACCTGTTTCTTTAGCCTATGATCAGAGCTTTCCAACGATGGGTGGGATGTGTGAGTTTCTCTGAGCAGCAGTGCGCTGTTGATGTGCATAAACACAGACGGCATGGCCACTGGAATGGCATTACGCAGGAAAGCACCAAGCACATGCCTCTGTTTTTGTACTGTAACCAGATAAGAAGACGCACAATTTTTGAGCAAGCAGATTCGTCAGGTGATTTTTTTTGCTTTGAATAAACTATATATCTAGCCATCTCATACAGTAATTATTGTAATTATTACATTTTAGTGCATAATAATTGCATTTAGTGCATATTAATAATAACATAATTAATTTATTAGTAAGTAAACTACTACAGAGTGGCTATTCTTAGGACAAAATATAATGTATAGTATAGTGATCATGATCATTATACACAGTGTAATTGCTGTAATATTATACTGGTAAATGCTCTGTAAACTATGCATTTGTCTAAGAGCATGAATGCAGTTGTTCTGGCACCAACAGAGTTCTTTGGACAGGTTATGTATTTTACAGAGATGTAGTCACTGTTGTTGTAGTATAATTTTCTTTATTATAACTGTATTAACTGTACTAACTGTATTATTATATTAGTAAATGTTTATTTTGATAATAGGATCTCTGATATTCTCTGTGAAGACAGTGGCTCTGAGTCACATCTTGGAGTCAAAAGCAGGTCACATCCCATCCCCCGCTGCTGAGGAGAGTCTGTTACACTACCCCCCATTGCTCCACAGCCTGTGTCTTCAAGAGGTCATACTTTTTCATTCAGTGAAACAATATAAATTAAAAAAATGTAACTGACTTGAACCTATTGTACATTTGATCTCTTATGCCTATAAAGCATGGAGTTTTATGAAAATGCATGTTTACACTGCTAAAATGTGGATATCTGAAAAATTGTAAAATTTTCAGCTCAGAAGGATATTTGTAGCCACCAAAATATGAAAATGTGGGTTTTAGGGTCAGAGGAGTGCTAGAATGCATGTAACACAGTTTGGAACACAAATGGCACATTTGTGCTGAATCGTAGATACAAAAAGGCTCACAGCATCAAAACCATTATTCCTAGAGATCTGAAATTTTACAGTTATTGCCAACAAAGTGAACGAAGTGAGTGTAGTGAGTAACAAATACCTAGTGTGAAGTATGCCCAAGCTAGGGCCTTTATTTTTTTTTTATTTTTAATTTTTTTTCAAGACAAAAATAATATCATTTTTAGACATTTTTGAATTTCTTTAGTGTAGGGCTAGTGTAGGTTAGTGTAGGTGTAGGTTAGCCAGCACCCAGGCTCTTCATATATATATCTACAGAAACTAGAAGGCCTAAACTTTAAAATGATGCATCACACAAGCATGTGGGTTCTAAGATTTTCTTTTTAATAAGCTATGACCTTTGGGTATGTATTACTATTGTGCAGGCGCCAAAATGAGCTGAGGTTATCAGGTTACCATATGTATTTGTACTAATGACTAAATATTGCATTCAGCATGTTCAAATGGCAGCTTTACAGAAATAAGGAGAATGTCTCAGCATGCAGGTTTCATATCTCAATTGCAAAACCATTTATCCCTAACTGCCTGCTTTTTATATCATCCACTTAAGTGCGTTGAATACAAAAAGCTCAATATTTCATAAATTGCTGTCAGTTTAGTGAAAAAAAGCCTCCATCAATATTTCACCGGCTCTGGCCAAACACACCCAGTAGACTTCATAAAGACGCTGCTGCCGCTCTTGTATGCAGCGCCTACACGGCTAGGGGCTTGCAGCAGTACAGCACTAAACACAAGTCCCCACTGCGAGTTGGCGGGAAGCCCGGGTTTCTATATTTACAGTCATCATCAGTGTTTTTAAGAGGTAAACTCCAACTGACAGGCCACACTCTCCATCGTATATAGGGCAGAGGCACTCAAAGCACAAAGACAGGAATTTTTCAAAGATCTTTGTAGAGTTTGAGAGAGCAACAAAGAAAGTAATTCTCTTTTAGCATAGCATGAAATCATCTGAAACCTTGCTCGTGTCAGTCATTCTTTGCAGCATTTTGATCTAAAAATTGCAAGGAGAGTTATGCAATAAAGCTCCAATATTACCATTCACTGAGGTTGAAAAGGGATTTAAGAAGGATTTTTGGCCTTTATAAGATGTCCACACAGAGTAAAATAATAATCTATTTGACATTTTCATTCACATTGTCTGAGTTTTTTTACACAAATCTGTGGCGCGATGAAGAGAAGGCTAAAGGGCAGATGCTGTGGTTGCTCTGGCTATGCAGCTGGGCACAAGTGGAGGTGTTAGCTAGCACACACATAAAATCATATCTGTGGCCATGAGTCATACATGGTGCTAAGGTGACAAATACAAATGGTTGCCTCAGCAGGGTTAAGGTTCAAAAGTGCATGTAAGGTTGGCGTTTTTGGCTTCCAACATACTGTACTTGGCCAAGAGATTGAATAGACACTGGTTTGAGCAAATCACTAAAACCACTAAAAGGTTATATATATATATCTAATGTCTATATTTTTATCACTATGTATGAAGAATCTTCTGATATTTTTGCACAAATTTGTAAATGTTCTTTCCTGCACCCAGCAAATGATCTGCCTTCCAGTCCACAGTGATGATTTGGCAGAGGTTTAAGGCCCGATGTAAACCTCTCCAGGTTAGGGACTGGCACAAAGAGTGCTTTGGCGGGGGACCCCTTGTGGCTGTATTTTTGCACAAATATATAATCACAAAAAAAGAAGTTGATGGGTGACTCGGGCTCCCAATAAACGATCAAATCTCAATTTTAGTAGAATCTTTTCCACTGTGAGGTATTGGCGTTTTGTGGTTCAAAGCCAAGACCTGCACTCGAACCAGGGATCTCTACAGAAACTAAAAGATCGCTGTTTCAAATCCAGGTCTCGGCACAAAATCTTTACCATTGTGAAACAGGAGCAGTCCCTTGGTGGAAGTCTGTGCTCTATGAATGCTTAAAACAATCATCAGGCAAGTTTTAAGCATTTAACACAGTAATGTCCTGTATGAGGTGTGGTGTTTTTCATCTTGGCTCATTGTAAAGGTTTTAGTTGTAGACAGGTGCTGTGTTTTCTGTGGGAAACAACAACCAACAAATTCAAGCAGCTATGTTTAAAACTGTGTGAAGTGGGAGTGTGCTCCACCCACATCACAGCCAACGCCACCGGAGCGAGCAGGAAGAGCTCAAAGCAGCTTCAGATAAAACAACTGTTTTCACTTTCTGGACCGAGATCAGAACATACACCGGCGGCTCTTTGTATGTGGCGATGTACTGAGAGGGGAGCTGCGTTTTGATGGCACAGGAGTAAAAATGGTGGTGACGGCGTCTTAGATATCCTTTCCTCAAATACCTGAGAGAAATGTAAAATGACTTTTGGAAAACTGGAAGAGAAGCAAAAATAGTTCTGCATAGACTTTGTGTGTTGTCTCTGGGCTAAAGCTGCAGAAAATGAAGAAGATAAAAATACAAGCTTTGTTAGTTCTGAAAATATTCCAAAAATAATGAAGCAGCTGCAGCGAATCATAAAAAGCTCACTCCTTTTCTTACCTGCTTTTAAAAGTTGTCACTTCCTCAAAGTTTTTGGCAATACTTTATTTGCCTCAAGCCAGGAATCCATTTTCTAACAACTTCAACTGTAGGCAACTAATGACAAACTGATGTATTTTTATGCAGAGCTAAACAAATATATTATTTTTGTTGTATGCAGCAGAAGTTTCTTTTCAACCTCAGTGATCTTTCAATGTAAAATTAATGTCATCACATTTCTAAATCAATTTCCGATTGGTATTGTTATTTTTTCATCCAGTCAATTTAAGTAGAGGGGACCTGAGGGGAATGGGATTAGAAAGTGTATATGTTATAAGAACTGCGAGTTTTGCTGCTAACGATAGAAAACTAGCTTTTGTACTGGCTTTATTGTGTTAAGTCGTTTAAAATAGACTCAAACTAAACTCATAGATCAAGCCTTCACAGTGGGATTTCTCACTCTGAACTTAGCAGCACCCGAGACAACAAAAACATTTAAAAAAACATATCCCCAGGCTAATGATACATTGATGTGGTTTTGGAATTTTCAATTTCTTTTATGTGTGATGGGCAGAGGTCTGAAACTTCACTTATGGTGAAAGAATTATTAAAAATAGGGGAGCTAAAAGTGTTGCTGTGTGGATCCTACTTTTTGTGTTTTTTACTTTTGGTGTGGTTTTGGAATTTACCATAGCTCTAAATATCTGGAAATTGAAAAAAAAAAAACTTTATCTGAGTAAAGTTGCTGTCTGATTGTTGACATCCAAAATGTCACACAGTAAAATCTGAAAAATGTGTTAATTTCTTGGCAACCATAACCAACTACCCAATTTTGCCAGTTCCATCCCGGTGCTGTAACAAGGAAATTTGTTACCTATAGCATTTCCAACCCCACCACTTACCAATGATTGTATAACTAATCTGGCCCCTCACACTTATATATCAGATTAAACTGTTCCTGATACCTGTGGCCCTGGTTTAGCTCTGGTCTATGGGAGCTTATCAAATGATGTTGTAGTGACTTACTTTAGCTGCTTGACTCTTGCCTCTTGAAAACTCTCCTCTTCTACGATGGCTAAACACACATCTAATGCTGCACTGCCTTGTCCTTTGAAAGGCCTCTGTTTAATATATCATCAAACTTGGAGGCCGGCGATGATTCACAACATTAGCCAAAAAATAACAGCTCACAACCTGTAATTTGTGCAGGAAATGTTTGCGTCTTCTTCAGATTCTTCTCCCACAATCAGCCCAGTGCTTATCTGGCGACCTCGGGGGGAGATCTGAGTCCTGCTTGATTTAGTTGCTTCTGGCTTTCAAAGGTCGGCACAGTGACAAGACTCTAAATCCTCACTGCAATTATAGTCCCACTGCGTTGGAAGTCACACTTATCTCTTGCATTTTAGGTGGAATATTAGCACAGTACACTAGCAACCTCGTCTGGTAGAGAATGTCTGATAGCCCACCACTGCCAACATTCCCATTTTTGATTCAGTCAATACTGCCACGGGTTGCCCTTGTCATAGTCTCCTTCACTTTCACTCAAACCTGTCTGCAGCCGAACAATGATCTTAATGAAATTGAGTGGCGCTTGAATGAAACTCACCTCCAGTTCACTTTCAGAGTCAACAGCCTCATGACTTTACCCGGCGTCACCTCTGCAGATTATAATTTCAGACCTCACTTCTTAGCTGTGACCATGTAATCATGATTCTCACAGAAATTCGCTCAAAGATAGTTTTAAATTACAATTTTAGAAATAACTTTAAACCTCTTCAAAGCTTTTTCACCACAAAAAAAAAAATCATCTCCCTCCTGAGGTGCTGTGAGGTTTTATGCCCAGTGCTCTTCCTCACAAAACCCTCTCCATTTATCCAAGCTTGGGACTGGCGCAAACAGCACACAGGCTTGGATTAAATAAGTTTATCTAGTTCCAGGCCTTTGGAAGAGCAGGTTCAATAAACGTAATGTGCAATACATCAACATTAAATGGATACCAGCAAGTCCAAACCAAGCTCCACACTCCACAGTTTTTATTGCTACTTTGAGGCGATTTGGTTCTAACTTTCCTTTTCTAAAATTGGATTATTACTGTTGTCATGACAACAGGAGGTGTGTCTCTGTGACTTTGTCTCTGTCTGGCTCTTCTGGCCCAGAGAAGAGAAAATGACTAAACAGATCAATGCAGAGCCACTAGAGGCTGGTTATTATTAGTATTGGATTACCACCAATAACAGAAGCTTTAAATGTCATTAAAATACTCAGATAAGCATAATTCCATCAGCGTGGCAGACAGGAGGCAAAAAGTCCCATGTGCTGCAGTACATCTTCTGTCCTTTTTTTACACACATCAATATCTGTTTCCTCATTTACCTTCCCACATTTATTCCCCTTTGTCGGGTGTCAGGGACTGTGCAGTTTTGCCAAATCCGCTTTCAGATTGGAAATCAACTCTTTTGTTTGAAGTTATAAGACAAAGTTTTTGTTTTTTTTACATATATATATTGCATCAAATTCTCACCAAAATGTGCATGTGCCTAAGTGTTAGCCCTGCGACTAACTGGCAACTATTCAGGCTTCTAAGCAGCTGGGCTTGACTCCAGTCCCTGTGTGACTAAGTAGTATAATATGAATAAAGAAATTTAACGTAATCACTTGAAGTCAATAGGTTCCATGTTATCCCAGTCATAGACACAATTCATCACAATTGTTCAGGGTTGTTGAGTTTAAGGTTGGATTTTTGTCCGTGTTCTGATAAAGAGCTGAAAAGTACCAGTGAACTCTGAAAAGTACTTGTCTTGCGAGGACACTTATACCACATAGACTGCGTACATCCTCATCACAACTCTTCAAGTGATTACAGTGATACTTATCCAGGCAGTTCACGTTCTTTCAACACGAACACTTGACCTAGTAAAACTTCATTAAACATATTTATTTTTAATACACAATTTATATCTTCGTTCTACAATGGCTCATCTACTTCAGGGTGAATTGAGACCTAACATCTCATAATCATAAAAAAGTCTACTAAAACCAATCTTTTGCTCCTTACTGACCCCTTGTGGTTGGAGATAGTATATTTGCTACTATATATATAATACTGGATTGGATTTTTATAGCACCTTTCAGTCCATTATTCATTTACCTAAGCTAAACCTTTAGCGACACAATCAAACTAATGCATTCATACATCAGTGCCACAAACACTGGAGACAAGCTGGGTGAAGTGTTTTGCCCAAGGACACAACAGCAGTATGTAATTCTGGTAGCGGGATATGATCCGCCAACCTTCATGTTAGTTAATGGCCAGCTCTAGCATTACATGTTTTACCTTTATAAACATTATCTGGCTAAAGGAAAGTGTTTTTGTTTGTTTGTTTGTTTGTTTTGTTTTTTGTTTTGTTTTTTTTTTGTTTTAAAGTACTCTACTGATGCCATAAAGAAACAGGTGAAGAGTCTTTTAAACATATTCAAAGAAAAAGAGCACTTAAACTTTTTATAATAAAGCCATTTTACTAGAAAATTGAAGGTGATGGGAGCAGACTGGATGTAGAGATGTTTGTGGGAGAGGAGGAGGGTTGTAACACCAAGCGTTCTGAGGCCTCAGAACAGCCGTGCCAGAGGATTGCGTAGGTCATTTTCACACATGTTGGTGCGCTCTGTAGTGCGGCCTCAGAGTGCAATAGATGCAGTTGTGTTTCTGTTTCTGTTAGTTTGGTTCATGCTCACACGTGTTGCTCACCATTAGCCTCAAATGCCACACTATAAGCCAAGTGATAACCGTCAGCTGACCGACAAACTTGTTTCCATGACAACGAGCCTTGAGCGCTACATCTCTAAGTGTTATGAAGTGCACCTGAACGCACCATCACAGACTCAATGCATGGCTTCCCCTCTCTGGGGTCTGTCAAACTATTTATGGGGCTAAATGCAGAGACTATCCTTTGCAAAACAGCGCTCTCAAGAAGAGAAACTTAGCTCTGGGTTATACAAGAAACTCAGTACAGGACGTGGAGCAATTCTCCAACTATGTGCCATGACGCCTACTTCTTTTTATGCACACTTTCACGCCACAGACACCACTCCAGGGTGCGGCAAGAGCCTCTGTTGCGCCGCTCCACCTGTAGTGATCTGAGAGCAGCCGCTTAGTGTGCACCTGAGCTCTTTTGCACCGACCTAAACATAGCCAGAGTGAAAATGCCCTAAAACAAATATGAAACAAACAACAACAAACAAAACATACACCCTGAGCTACTCCCAGCATGTACTGTATATCAAAAATAATTCTTTGTATGAAAATTACATAAGAATCTTGCAAACAAACCAACAAACACTATTAAAAACATGCACGAATCATTGATGAATTTTAAAGTACAAAATATTGGATGAAACATGAAACATTTTCCGCTTAAAAAACCACATCCAAATGACTTCTTTGTGTTTTGAGTGCTAACGATTTTTCAAATACTTACAGTCAGGGTAATAAAAAGTGCAACACTAAAACATCTTAGATTTCCTCCAATATGGCAGTGTCAATAAGTTCAAATGACCTGGTTCCTTTCTCCAGTCCAATAAATTGAGCAAAGCATTAGTCATTGGGACACATTCGGAGGTGTGCATTTATCTGGTCAGTCACACAAACAATAGGAGGTGAAGCTATTGATTTAGTACAAGGAGGGGATAAGCAGAGCAAAAATGGCATGCTTGCAAAACCCCGACAAGACTCTGGTAGTGACTAACACGCATGCACAAACAGAAGACAAACTGGCTCTCACACACACAGAGAAAGTCAATGGAATCAGGTAAGGCTTAAATGAATCACCAAAGGGTCTTAAACACATGAGATTACTTGGAGTAAAAAAGCCACACAAAAAAAGCCACACGAAGAAATTTTAATGAGTAATAATATCTCCTTGTTTCTAACTACAACCACTAACAAGTCTGGCCAGTAATACTAATTATCTCTGGCAGAACCTGGACATTTTGCTGGTGTTTTGTTGGTTTCTTTGTTTGTTAGTCTGTTTGTTTTGATGAAAGATCAGTAATGGGTCAAGGAAGAAATGTTTTTTGGTGTTGTTCTGGAACACAGTCTGGAGATCGGTCTATCACAGAAGCTACTTTCCAGCCGCTTGGGGTCTGTAAAAAAATGCAGGGTTTTAGTGGTATTATTACTGAGAGAATAGGAGACTGGGGTAGAGCATTTACCCCTAAACTAAATTGATTTAATGTGTTACTTTTTCAGCCTTCTGTCTCCAACAACTAGACCAGCCGGGTCTCTTGTCTGCTGGGTGAACTGCCATCGCGTCCCTCATCTCATGGAAGAAGTGGAGTGTTTTTAGACCTCAGAACGGCTATGCCAGAGACTACAGGATTACTCAAACAGACGTGAATGAAACCAAATGCAACATTATACCATTTCCCCTAATATATCCCTTTTAAACTCTATGAAAATACACAGGAGACATGCATGTTAGTAATATCTGAGCAGTACCATTGCATACATAAAAAATAAACAAAAACTGGAATGAATAATGTATACATTTTAAAGCAACATCTATGTATAGTTTGAATATAAATAAATGATACTTGGACCAGTCATGAAGCTTATAGAGCTGTTGTCATAATACACTTTTGGCTCAGTCCATAATCCTGCTGGTTTCATGAGGTCATATTACATTTATCCTAAAAAGAGCATTTTTGCAGTGTATAAGAGATTTATCTGCTTCCTGTCGCAGTGTGGCGTCAGGCTACAGGAGGTCACATGTTCACGCGTCGCCCTGGGATTCCTGATGCATCGCTGTGCCAGGAGGCAGATGTAATTCCTTGTAGAGTTTAGCCCTGTCATTTCCACAGTTTGACATGTTCAGCTCCTCTCTGCACATTTTTTTGTTTTATTATCAGTGTCAACAGCAATCATTTTATGGTCTCCCCTGCATAGAGCTACAGCAAATAATTACACTTGTGCTGTTTAAACACTCAAACATTGCTGCTTATAGACGCATTTGTTTGTCTCCTAAACAGGTGCAAGAAATCCCTTATTTGTTTTCTTTGGGTTTGCACATATCCAGAAAAAGAAAATCATGAGGAATATTTTTATTTGTAATGTTATTTGTTTATACAACACAAAACAAACTTGAGAATGGATGTATTTGCTCTACTATTGCACAGCTTCTTTACATTGCGTACATAGAATTGAGAGGCATTGAAATACAGCAGATATGGTGCCAATATATTTGTTATAGCTAAGTGTTGCTTTTGGCAGTGGTAGAACGGAACTAAATACATCCAGTCATTTACATTTTGTGAAGATAATAGTATATTTACTAAAGCATACTTTTAAGGCTGGGTAAACCTGCCAATACAATAAAAAACAAAGATGATATATTGTGATTTTTTTTAACTATGATTTTGGAAAACAATTTATATGTTATGGATTATTTTGTTACGGCTTAGTGATTTGGCATTTAATGTGATGAGACAAAGAATGGAGCTTATGTGGTATAAATGACACAAAACACAAACTAAGTTTAACCCTAAAATAATATATTGACATTTTAAGGTACCAGGAAATTGGAAATAACAAATAACAAACAATAACACATATTACCTAATAAATCTATGTTACTAATCAAACACAAATTCACAGTTCAGTGCTGAGCCTTTTCTCTTGTTCTGAATCCTTGGTTTAATGTTTTTAACTTCAAACTTGTCTAGTTTTGATTTTAAGTCTACAAAAAAGTCTGTTGTTATATTTTGGATAATACTTGGAAAAACAGGGAAAATCCAATGTCCATATTCCAAAGACCACAGGGGCTAAAAAGACAAAATAAAAGGTATTTCCAGGCAGCTGGAGGTTTAGTAGAAAGCGCTCCATGAGCAGATGCCAGCTGCCACAGCTCACAGTGGGAGAGGTGGAGCAGGAAGATTCCTCCGTACCTGAGGAAATGTAACATTCCCACAGTATGCAGAGGTGAGGCGCTCCGGGTCATGTGATAGGGGTCGAAAGTTTTTTAGGAATTTTTATATAATAATCAGAACAGTGAGTACATGAGTCACATACAAGATACCTATTTTATCTATAAAAGATGAAATATATTTTTAATACCAAAACATTTCTTTTAAGTTAATAAATAAGAAGTATTTTGTAGAGAAATATGGGTTGTATATGTCAAGTGTAATGGTAGCTATTACTAACAGTAACAGTGGTAGTTTTAGCTGTGTTGAGTAGTAGTAGTCATAGTGATAAATGTAATAGTAACAGGAATTGTGTTCTTTGCAACAGAGGTAGTAGATTTTGTTGTGGTGTTACAAAAAAACATCTTTCAAAAGTACTTTCTACACACATACACTACAATCAGTATTTTTCTACATTTACTCAAGTGATCATTTTGTAGAGTACTTTCACTTTGGTACAGATTGTAAGTACTTCTTCCACCTCTGGCTACTGAACCATACTCATCACACTGCATCAACAGCCATCTTATCTGCAGCAGAAATGTTGGTCACTGGTACAATTCATTAGTGAGCTACTGTCTTTTGGCCCCTTTATAGTTACTGCCCACAGCATGCTGGAGTATAATGTCAGCACACAACAGGAATTCTTGCTGAAGTCCCATTTTATGAGCATTTGCATTAGAAACTATGCCACAACATCAGTGTTTCTGGTTTCACTGCCCTGTCAGAGAAAAAGACAGTCCTGCTTAGCTTCTCCACCGGCTCTGAGCACATATGTCTATGGTAATGACTTTCGGCTCCACTGCGCATAGTAAATAAACACTGCAGTTTGGTTTCTGCACTTTCTACAAACTCATTAGAGGATGTGCACACCAAAAAGTCACAACTAGGTCTCAAGCGTGGTTTACGATTTTGGTACGCTGCTGTTTTTAAAGCTGCAAAAACTGACTTCGACTTGAGTTGTACATGATGTTGATGTCACCTGAGTCTTCTGTTTACACCTCATTACTTTGTTAGCATTAAGTCAGCTGGCGGCTCTAACTGATGAATGATTAATAATTCAATTTGTTATAATGTTTTTTTAAGAGGTGGGAGATTAGTTAGCACTCCAGCTCTGAATAAGGAAGTCAGGGTTACTGTAGGTGCTCTCCAGGTACAGCAGCTTCCTTGCAACATCCAGAGATGTGTTAATAATAACAATGATAACTTTATTTATATAGCACTTTTCAAAACAGTGTCATAAAGTGCTTTAGAGAGTCCCATTGGGGATCCCCATGAGGATATACAAACACGTCCTCAGGTAAAATTAAAAGATGAAATAAAAACAAACTTAAAATCAGACTCAAGTGCAGCATGATCAAGGCTCACATACAACTTAAAAGTACAATAAATAAATGAAAAAAAGCTAAATTATAAAAAGGCATTTCTATAAAAATTGGTATTTAAAAGATTCTACTGAGTTTGCCTGAGTACCTGGGGCAGGTCGTTCCACAGCCGGGGGGCCCCTGGTCTTGAGTCGAGAGCGGGAACAGTCAGGAGGTTTCTGCCTGAGGACCTCAGGCTGTGCACTGGTTCATAGGGGGACAGCAGTTCTGCTATGTACTCAGGGGCCAGACTGTGTTAGGAGCCCCTGGCCCAGGGGTCCCATCAAAAGGAACACAGTTGGATTTCTAGGGGCTGCTTTGGACCGCTTTGAGAAGTGGAAACAGTCTCAAATCAGCACCCCTGACCCATGTATTTTATTTTAGTTTATTTAGCTTTACTTGTTGTAGTTTAGTTTTTAATTCCATTCTCTTTGTCTCGACTGGTCTCTGATACTCTCTGTGCTCTTGTTTGATACCACTTGTGTGCCACTGTTTACAGCACTTATGCTGTTGCTACAATGCATTTTCATTACTGAGGGACTAACAAAGGTTTTCTTATTCCTATTATTGTTGACACAGGGGCAATAGCATCAGAGAAATGTTAAAAATAATGAGAAATTCTAAAATAATCCACATTTTGGAATTGAACCTCAAAGCAATTTACTGTAGTTCATTAATTACAATTTCATCTTTTAAATGTATGTGCACTTTACAGATACACAATTAATCTAGTTAGCTATCAGTTATCAATAAATACAAATACAGAAGTGTAAAGCTGTCTTTTTGTCCTTCAAATGTAAAAACTCAAGGTGCCAGTTTATTTTTTCTGTTACTCTCTAGGCTGTGGTCTGACATTGTTCGCTCACAATAAAATCACCATAACAACAGAGTGGCAGTGTGGCTGAGGGCTATTTTTTTATTTATTTAACCACTAAAACCTTCATATTTTCAGCTCACATTTCCACATATGCTCAGTGGCACGGCTCCCCGTCTGCCACAGCTCACACACAGCACATACCTGAGTGCTGGCAGCAGCTGGCTCGTGCACAGCCAGGTCACACGGGGAGTCCTTCTGGCAGCGTCTACACTTCCAGATCCTGCCAGTTCTGTTATTCTTTCCTCTGTCACTGCTACACCATGCCAAACTGAGAAACGAGGCGTGTTATCTGGGACTAATACAGAAGGATCTCCGCAGCGGGACAATCAGGTGTCCCAGACTGGGCACTGGGTTCTTCTTGACCTATACAGGGTGAAGGCAGTGAGGCTCTACCTGAAAATCAACATGAGAGGCATAAACATGAAGAGTAACCAGCTGGAAAATTAATCTTTTAATCAGCAGAAGGAAGAGCAAGATGTGGCGTGTTGCTGGTGCCAAGCAGGAGATGTTGAACTACTTCCATTTTTGGCGTTGGACATCACAGAATATTAATTTTGTTTTCTGTAGCCATTTTGTCTAAATCAAATCTTTCCAGTTTCCATATAAGTGATGTTTCATATACAAAGTACATACAGAAATATATGCACATATCAGACAAACATAACTTCATTTTCTTCCACTATTGTGAATGACAGGAAACTCTACCAGCAATTATGGGCCTTAGGTGGGTGGGGGAGGGTCACAGAGCTGACATACACTCAACCACTCACTCTCACATTGGTTCACTAAAGAGTCACCAGTTCACCACACTGTGTCTTTGGATGGAGGGAGGAAGCAGAAGAGAGGCAACGGTAACACAGGAAGACTTATAGACTCCACTCAACCAGCCCAGGACGCTATACTGCTGGGTAGTTTGCCAAAAATCTGATGATCAGCAACAAATAAACACAATCAAAACCTGGAAAATGCTTTTTTTTATCAGTTCTGGATTATGGAGATATTATTTATGTGCCAGCGTCTCCTTCCACCTTAAAATCTCTTGATCACTCAGCCCTTTCATAACTGGTGATAACTACAGAACTTCATCAGCCAGGAGAGAACAACGCTGTATTCTGTTTTTATTTATAAGGAGCTTGTTAGGAGGCTTCTGGAATATCTCACATTTTTACTCAACTATAGCTCAGACTTACGGCATCTCCAGGGACCACAGTGGACCAGTTTTTGACCTTAATAGTTCCTATCGAATAGTTCCCGTAAACATGGCCTTACGCATCATAGAGGTCACAGATCTCTGGACCTAGGTATTTTTCTGTTGCTAGACTAAACCAGATCCAAACCAGGCAAAAACAGGCAAAAAATAGGACTAAACCAGGTCTAAACCAGGATTAAACCAGAAAAATACAGGGTTATTTAGGAAAAAGACAGGACTAAACATGGTCTAAACAAGGACTAAACCAGGACTAAACAAGGATTTAACCAGGGCTAAACCAAAGCTAAACCAGAAAAAAATACACTAAACCAGGACTTATTTAGGAAAAAGACAGGACTAAACGAGGACTAAACACAGTCTAAACAAGGAATAAACCAGGTCTTAACAAGGACTAAACCAGGACTAAACAAGGATTTAACCAGGGCTAAACCAGAGCTAAACCAGAAAAAAATACACTAAACCAGGACTTATTTAGGAAAAAGACAAGAATAAACCAAGACTAAACCAGGTCTAAACAAGGACCTAAACCAGGTACTAAACAAGGAGCAAACCAGGACTGAACAAAGTCTAAACAAAGTATCAGTATCAGTATTTCTAAACTCCTGTGTACAGCGCTGCCCATAAGTTAGTTGCCCAGGCTAGTAAATGTTTAAAGAATTAAAGTTTTAAATTTAACTCAAGATTAACTACAAGATTTACAGATTTACTCAAAAAAAGATTGTTAGTTGCTTCATGAATCACATGATCCTTCTCTACTCTTGACCTCGCTTTCTGCAACTCTCTCTCTCTCTCTCTCGCTCTTTCAAGGGCTCTGGCCAAGGCCCCCTCACCACAAGGCCACATCACTTTTTAGCTCTGAAAACTGCACACTTAAGGATAGAACTATAGGGGGGAAAAAAGTCCTTTTACTTTCATGGTCCCCACAAATGGAAAAACATTCAAAGATGTCTTAGACTGGACACATTGGTGCCTCTCTTGCTCTTTGAAATACTGGTGGCTGATATACTCAAACATGAATGTACTTGTTTTTTAAAATTCATGTCTTTCACTATGTATGAAATTGTTACTTTTTGTATTGTATTTTTGTGTACAGACAGGGTGCCCGTGAAAAAGAGAGACAGCACTCTCATCGGGCCCTCCCTGTATAAATAAAGATAAAATAAAAATAACCCACAACCTCCAGTGGTAGGAGCACTAACCACAAATATTAATTAACATTGTGACAAATTCAACGCAGTGCCAATCCAACAAAAATGTAATTTAACTGTCATAAAACTCTTGAATTGTGTTGTCTTTGAAGGCTTTGATGGTAGGGCCAGGAGTCAAGTTTAACCCAAACCCTCTTAAACCCTTTTTGTGGTGTTAAACTAAATACAGTGCCAATGTCATCACTCCATTCAGCCACATATCTCTTATTCTTTTCACCTTTACAATCTTTTGTCCGCAAGTCTCCACTTTGTTATTCAGCTTTGCCAACAAACACGATATCTCCACGGACCATAAGCAAACAGTGAAGAGTCGTGTCTTCCAGGCAAACAACTGACAAAACCACAGATCAGTGGGTGTCAATTTATTTGCAAAACACATCTAAGTTTGAGCTCCAAGTCAAATCCAGCTTCAAACTTCCACCATGTTTATGCAAGTTTTTACAGCCCGGTGCCCAGGGGAAGGCTATGCCATCTTCTGTTTACTTCTGTTGATTTGGTGGCTGAGGACACACTGCACAAAACACACACACACATTTCTGTCATATACACACCTTCAGTTAATAAGTGTCGGCAATTGCAACATATGGCAGAGATTTAGAGGAAGAAAGGTGAAGTAGAATTGATATCCAAATGCTTTTTGTTTGCACTGAATATATACCAAAAGTAAAACTAACAAAGAAAGAATACATTTTAACTGCTCATAATGTTTTGACTGTTGAGGGCCATGAATGCCATTAAAACATTGATTTTTTTGGAAAGGTAATTGCAAAACATTCTTGGTTCTCCTGGCTAAACCTTGGTAAAATCAAACAAAGCGATGTAACAAGCTCTCTGATTGGTCGGCACGTTCCACTGTATTTCTGGGTCCCACTCCAAGCTGTTCTAGTAGTGTTGTTTTCAAAAATCTGAATGCAACAAAAGGATGACATTTACCTCTTTTTTTTTCTCTCTCTCGGATAAGCTAACTTGTTAAATACAGTGCCAGGCCAAAAAAAAGTTGCCACCTGGATTTCACTGACCAAACCCATGGTCTTGGTCTTGCACTAAAGCCCTCAGGAAATGACTCTATGTGGAAAGATTGTGAAGACTTGTGTGTGAATTTTCCATGCTTATGTTGATGTTTTAGTTCCAATGGTCATATAATCATGGATAATATGTATTTTAACTTTTGTATAAATAAATAGATGAATAAATGGTTGTCTGTGAGTGTATGTCTCTGTGTCAGACCTGCTAAGGCCTACAGAAGATGAATGAAAAACAGTGCAGTGTTTAGAACTACTATTTACTAACTGTACCAAAGCTGAGATTTTATGTAAGTACACAAATACTGCTTTATTGGTAGTCTTCATAGAGAATCCAATCATTGTCAGTGCTATTGTTCAGGTGAAATATTATGGCAATCAACTGGACTGCTATCTAAAAATCAATGCCCATAAGGTCTTTGTGCGATAGTTTGGCCCAAAGGATGCACTTCCTCTGCTGGCTCAGGTTGTTTGGTTGTTTGAGGAGTGAGGTCATGTGGGTCTTCTATACGGCTGTGGTAGAAAGTATGGTCAGATACGGAATGGCGGCATGGTTTGGTTTTATCACAGTCCAGCAAAAAATGTAAACTCAAGAGTATGGTTAAGGTGGCAATGAAAGTGATGGGCATCTGAAGATTCCTCCTCCTCACATGTTTTGTTCTCTGAGAATGTACTGCTTGCCTAAGACACATTTCCCATGGGACAGTAAAGGACATTTGATTTGAAAGGTTTGGTCATTTATTTTTATTTCATTGTTGTTGTTTATGTAATTTTAAAATATCTAAATATACATTTTTTTTAATAATCATTCCTTTGTTAGGCTCAGGGCATATTACCAGGAGAAAGATAAAAGGTCCAGAAGAGGCACTGCTGTGGAGAGCTTCAAAATGAGCTTGGCACCACAAATGCACAGTGGTCAGGACGCCGTGCAGGGCCAAGTAATAATACGAGATCCTATCTGGGAACACATTTTTAACTGACAGAATACAAATGAATTACAGCGGCGTCTTTGTAATTGACTTATTAAAAAGCTGTTATAAGATTATTTAACATTTGAAAGTAAAGGTATTATCACCCTGCTGTCGGTAATAGGTTCCTAAAAATCAGTAGGCATGCAGTCAGGAGAGTTGTTGCTAAAAATGATTGATGAAAAATAAAGAAAGATAACAACAAATTTCCAGTGAGAATGCTCGAGGGCAGAATGAAAGCACCGGAGCTACACGGTACAGTCAATTCTAATTAAATTTCTGTCAAGAAGTTTGCAGGGACAGATATCATCGAGGGAGAGTAGTATTGAAAAAGGGCTAAAATGCTTCATAATACTGATATAAGCTATTACAAAGTTCTTAGATCGGGCAGTGCAATTGATCTTTGGCGCCACCGCATTAAATATGACAGTGAGCGAGTTGGCTAAGTCACGTGACAGGCTGACACTATCACAAAACAATAGCTGTACTGTCTATAGCCATTGTCCATTGTGTGAATGGAGTATTTTGTGCAATGGGAGTTGACCTGTGCTGCCCTCTGTGATATAGGCACTTATGAATTCTGCTTACTGGCATCTCGAGGGAGCTGCAATGACCAACAAGCTGCAGGCAGGAGGAGAACGGCGCTAGTGGCTCCTGTCTCAGGGGAAATGAGATCAGAAAGATGGAGGCGGAAGCAAGAGGAAGTTGGTGGAGCTGTGAATTCTTAACCAATCTGCAGGACAGTCCTTGGAGTAGATGGATTTTCACTTTCAGCATGTGGTCAGACACTCAAAAAAATTGTGTATACCCTTTTATGAGCATAGATTTCTTTTTAGCCTTATATTTTAGCCTCATTTGTTGTGTGTTCCTTAAGAAACAAAGTAAGCAATCCCTCCACTCCTCCGCCATTGTCCTAGGAGACCTAAATTACTACGACCTGGAGACATCTTCCAACAGGTTGACGTAGAGAGTCAGAGAAGCCCAATCAGTTGTGGTGTAAACAGTCAATACTGAACTCTTGGGGTTTGGAAACCTGGCCTTATATTGCATTCATTCTTCTTCTTCAGCTTATTCCCATCAGGGGCTGTGGGTGGCTGGAGCCTGTCCCAGCAACTATAGGCCTTAGGCGGAGTATACCCTGGGCAGCAGCCAATTAGGTGCAGGCCTGACACAGAGACACACACAGATACACAACCATTCACTCTCACACTGATTTAGAGTCATCAGTTCTCCTAACACATGCATGTCTTTGGACGGTGGGAAGAAGCCGGACCTGGAGAGAACCTATGGTAACCCAGGAAGGACACGCTGACTCCACCTCACCCCAATTCGACTCAATACCCATTTTGGCACAAAATTTGATATGCACATGCTCAGATCCTTTTGCACTGAAGTTGCCACGTCAATATGACTTTTATAAACGATATACGATCCGCTTAAACTTTTTACTGTTGGCTTAAATTATTGCTCAATGTCCATGAAAATGTGTTTAAACTGCTACTAAACCTGAGCTCTATCAGCTCTATCTTGCAATAGAAAAAAAATATTGCCCAGACCTGGGCTCAGATCTTCTAGTTCAGGGGTAAATGCTCTATTTATTGAACCACAAAGCCCTTACAGCTCACAGTGATTGCTAAGCCTTTGTGGCTGGAGTTAGTATATCTGGCACTCTCTCGCAATGATACAGATTCCTTTAAATGGGCTATATTTTATGCTTCTGTTTATATTTTTAAACCAATCTTGGTCACCTCTAGAACAGTATATCTAGAGGTGATCAGATATACTGTATCTGTATAATACAGCCCATTTAAAACCCACTCCAAAACCAAATGATTTTATCAAAATACATTACTCTTTGCTTTATCTTGCAACCAGACTAATAAGCAAAGCAAAAAACAAACCAATGCCAGCAAAATTATAAAAAATGTTTGGGACACAGTGCAGTTTTTCACACCAACATTTCTGTAATACTGCCTCATTATGGGATCAGTAAATGGTGACATGTGTCTTAAAACCTTGATTAAAGATGCAATAGTGCAGATCCTTACCTGGAGATCCTAAACGACAATTCCCTCCACTGACTCTCAAATAAGAACCTCGTATGCACTTACTCCTGTCAGTCAAACATTACGCCATTGCAATTAGACCAGTGTTTGTTTATACCAATCAACCCAATGGCCAGTCCTAATATACTTAGTAAATTAACATGTCCAACCCAAGGGAACCTTTTAACTGCTTTTCTGCCCAGTTTTCTAATTAGCAGCTACAAATGTTTTGGTTGGCTCTACCGTCAACCACATTTCTAGGCAGCAGCCAAATGCAGGCACATGTTTTTCAGCTAAAAAGCACACTACCCACAGTAAATAAGGTATCCAAATGCATGCAGAGAGAGTTAGTAACTAGCTGTCTAAAATAGTGAGGAATGCAGAGGCTAAAGCATATATTTTTCTGAACTGTATAAAGCCACTTCTCAGATTAGCAGGACAGTCAGGGAGACTACTGTGAGCCTCCGAGCCATTCTTTTTATATCACACAGTGGGGACACAGCATAATAAAATGTACTGCACTTTCCAACTGCTTTGTTTTAATTGAAAAACCCGAAGGATGAAGTGAAGCTATACAAGAGGAGTTTTTACAATGGCAGCCTCGACTTTTACAGAACTTTATTCAGTGAATCAGCTCTGCCAGTTCTTTATTATGTGTGAATGTGTTTTGAATGGACTGTATTATGTGCACTTTGGAAACAATTGTGGTGGTTTCAGTGGTTTCAGTTTCATTGAAGGTGGCTCTTGTAAATATTTAGATGGTTTTTGAGTCTAGAAATGTTTTGACTGACAATAGAAATGCAGACTGTACACATTCCACAAAACAATCCCAAGAGCAAACATTTATTCAGCTATCGTCTTCCACCTGTCATTGGTGACTACGGGCCTTAGGCGGGGCACCCTGGACAATTAGTCACTGGGCAAACATAGAGGCAAATACAGACAGACAACAATTCATACAAGTCACATTTGTTCACTAGGGGCAATCTTTTGTACTGTCTTTAATAACAACAATAATGCATTGGCTTTATTTGGCGACTTTCTAGACACAAGACGTGGCTGCCATTCTGTGCCTATGGTCTCTCTCCGACCACCACCAAAGACATAATCAGTCAGCGGTACTGGACTAAACCTGATTTAAACCAGGCAAAAACTAGGACTAAACCAGGTCTAAACCAGGACTAAACCAGGTCTAAACCAGGACTAAACCAGGTCTAAACCAGGACTAAACCAGGTCTAAACCAGGATTAAACCAGGTCTAAACCAGGACTAAACCAGGACTAAATGAGGATCAAAAATATTCTAAACCATTTAGGAAATTATTATTTAGGAAAAAGACATGACTAAACCAGGTCTAAACCAGGACTAAACCAGGTCTAAACCAGGACTAAACCAGGTCTAAACCAGGACTAAACAAGGACTAAACCAGGACTAAACCAGGTCTAAACCAGGACTAAACCAGGAACTAAACCAGGTCTAAACCAGGATTAAATGAGGACTAAACCAGGTCTAAACAAGGACTAAACCTGGTCTAAACATGGACTAAGCCAGGAATTAAACCAGGTCTAAACAAGGACAAATGAGGACTAAACCAGGTCTAAACAAGGACTAAACCAGGACTAAACCAGGTCTAAACCAGGACTAAACCAGGACTAAACCAGGATCAAAAATATTCTAAACCATTTAGGAAATTATTATTTAGGAAAAAGACATGACTAAACCAGGTCTAAACCAGGACTAAACGAGGACTAAACCAGGTCTAAACAAGGACTAAACCAGGACTAAACCAGGTCTAAACCAGGACTAAACCAGGACTAAACCAGGATCAAAAATATTCTAAACCATTTAGGAAATTATTATTTAGGAAAAAGACATGACTAAACCAGGTCTAAACCAGGACTAAATGAGGACTAAACCAGGTCTAAACAAGGACTAAACCTGGTCTAAACATGGACTAAGCCAGGAATTAAACCAGGTCTAAACAAGGACAAATGAGGACTAAACCAGGTCTAAACAAGGACTAAACCAGGACTAAACCAGGTCTAAACAAGGACTAAACCAGGACTAAACCAGGTCTAAACAAGGACTAAACCAGGAACTAAACCAGGTCTAAACCAGGATTAAATGAGGACTAAACCAGGTCTAAACAAGGACTAAAACAGGAACTAAACCAGGTCTAAACAAGGACTAAACCAGGACTAAACCAGGTCTAAACAAGGACTAAAACAGGAACTAAACCAGGTCTAAACAAGGACTAAACCAGGTCTAAACCAGGATTAAATGAGGACTAAACCAGGTCTAAACAAGGACTAAAACAGGAACTAAACCAGGTCTAAACAAGGACTAAACCAGGAACTAAACCAGGTCTAAACCAGGATTAAATGAGGACTAAACCAGGTCTAAACAAGGACTAAACCAGGAACTAAACCAGGTCTAAACCAGGATTAAATGAGGACTAAACCAGGTCTAAACAAGGACTAAAACAGGAACTAAACCAGGTCTAAACAAGGACTAAACCAGGAACTAAACCAGGTCTAAACCAGGATTAAATGAGGATTAAACCAGGTCTAAACAAGGACTAAAACAGGAACTAAACCAGGTCTAAACCAGGATTAAATGAGGACTAAACCAGGTCTAAACAAGGACTAAAACAGGAACTAAACCAGGTCTAAACAAGGACTAAACCAGGAACTAAACCAGGTCTAAACCAGGATTAAATGAGGACTAAACCAGGTCTAAACAAGGACTAAAACAGGAACTAAACCAGGTCTAAACAAGGACTAAACCAGGAACTAAACCAGGTCTAAACCAGGATTAAATGAGGACTAAACCAGGTCTAAACAAGGACTAAACCAGGAACTAAACCAGGTCTAAACCAGGATTAAATGAGGACTAAACCAGGTCTAAACAAGGACTAAAACAGGAACTAAACCAGGTCTAAACAAGGACTAAACCAGGAACTAAACCAGGTCTAAACCAGGATTAAATGAGGATTAAACCAGGTCTAAACAAGGACTAAACCAGGTCTAAACCAGGTCTAAACCAGGATTAAATGAGGACTAAACCAGGTCTAAACCAGGACTAAACCAGGTCTAAACAAGGACTAAACCAGCCTTTAACATGATAGACCTCAATATTTCTAAAATCCTGTGTACAGCCCTGAGTATAACCCATGAAAACATGGAGAGCACTCACAGACTCTACTGAGAGATCGTAGTCTGCCGGCCCAAAGATCAAACCCATGACCTTGCTGTGAGGCAGGAGTGCTAACCACTCTTCTACTCCACACCCCAAACAAGCAAACAAGACAATCCAAAAGTAGTTCCATGAGTAGATTCAGTATTTGCCAATGGTACTACATGTATAACTTTGGTCAGAATATGATAAACTCTGTATGCAGCTGACTTTCATCATTAGCTTTGGCTCCTATTGTTAAAGAATCCTTCACTGAACTGTCAGTTTAGCACAGAGCTGTCCTTCACCATCTGCACTGCATCAGTAGTCAGGAAAATCCACCATCTTTACCACTTCAAATGTTTGACTTCATCAATTCAGAATTTAACACAAAACATCTCCAGCTGCACATCACACCCAGATGACTTCTCTTTCACCTTGTTTTGATTAGCCCATCTTTCTCTGAACCTTGATAAAAGGCTGTTTGCCATCGCCAAAAATCTCTGCTATCTCTGATGTTCATAACACTTTATGCAATACCTAACTAATTAGTGCTTACTTTATACAGTACAGAATATAAAGACAAAAAATATATAACATGCTGATCTAAATGCAGTCATCATTCAGTTCATCTAAGGATTTTATAAAATGATTTACAGTGTTAAGTCCCATTAGTCGGACTCTAGCTTGTATCGCCTACCTGTAACCTCTGACCCCTGAGCGGCTCTCTTCCACTGGTGGTGTTATCCCAGCAGATAAGGTCCTCTGTCAGTCAAGCCGACCCCTGGGACACTGTGACATTTGGTGAGTGGAACAATGTCACAGCTGCTTACCTGACCTTTCACAAGACTCCGGCAATACTGATGCAGCAGTGAGGGGCTGCACATGTGGACAGCCCAGTCTGTAACAAGAACTTAATTTGGGACTCTTGGAGCACAGCGTAATGATGTTGCAGGACCGAGGAAATTGGTTCCTTTAAACCCCCACCTGCCACACACTGCAAATTAGAAAACACAGAAGCAAATTGACATGATATACAAGAAATGAATAAATAGTTCCAGCTGGGGAACTTTGCGTATTGGTTGGTTGTTTTGGTGCCCTGGTAGAGAGAAGTGAAGGTTATGTTGTGCAAAACGCAGCAAGCAAGAAGAAACACCAAATGATAGTTTCCTGGAAATAATCATACAAATGGAAGTGTACGGTGTAGGAATGGGTTTGCTAACACTGCCACCCAGTGTGAGGAAGAATAATGACATGTTTGAGTGATGTGTTTCTCAGTATCAGGGTCAAATCAGGGTGGTCCCAAGGTCTTAAAAGTATACATTTGATGTTGCTCTAAAAGTATGAAATTCTATGGGCAGTTTTAAAATTCTGTTCAGTTTTTAAATCAAATTGTGGCGTCTTAAGTCAAGTCTTTCCAATGTTGTCTGTCAGTGATTCTCAAAGTTTTCAGTTCAACCTCAGAAATATCTTAGCTTTTTAAGTACCATGTTTAATGCCCTAAACATATTGTCTTAATCTTAACAAACCTGAGACTAAAACAGGACTAAACCAAGACAAAACAAGGACTAAAAAAGAATAAATCAGACATCAGGACCATTCCAGGACTCAGCCAGGTCTAAACTTGTTGTGGTCAGAAAGACTAGAACAGGAATAAAACTGTTGCTAAATTAAACTAAACCACGAATCCTGAACTGCAAAAGACTCCAGACTACCTCCAAGAGAAGCACCCGTAGTTTGAGAAACACTGCTGTAGGTAATATACAGTATAGATTAAAGAATATATGCTAGCAAACAATTATGAAAAATCATTAGTCGTACCATTGTTTTTGTTACCATCACACAAGATAAGTGAAATTATCTCCCCATATCCAACTAGAAGCTTGTACTTGTCAAAACATTATGACATTAAATTATATCAGAAGTGTCGCCTACCCACCCTTTATTTTTGTATGTTTTTGAATGCTTTTGTGACAGGTCTACATGATATACTGATGGAATCAATGTCTACCTTTTAAGTCTACTGTTTATATGGGCTGCAAATGTCTTAAAAAGGTTTTTGTTTTGTTTTTTCCCCCTGAAACCTGGAGCTACCTTGAAAATGATAATAATGCAGAATCAACACAATGCCAGCTTGCTTATTTTGCTCATATTTCATGTTCAGCCAACTCAATATCATGCATAAAGCGAAATTCTTCATACACAAGACCATACTTAGCTGCACTTAGTCCTCTGTACCCCACTGTTGGTTCGTCAGGAGTTTTGAGCCCAGCACACTTTACAGACTCTGAATGCTAATGGTATTATTGAGATGCAGAGCGCGACGGCAGAGCTGGGACCTCAGCTTTCATACAGCCAGCAAGTACAAAGCCCACAGATGTATGCACACACAACCAACTAATAGCTTTAGCCTCTACAACATCAACACACAATTTGTCTGTAAGGGGTCCTGGGCATCGTCCAAGTCTAAAGAACTATTGGGGGGGTCATCACACTGCTTTGCATACTAATAACAGTGACCTGCGCTGACTTTAGGGATTGACTTTACATTAATCGTTTATTATACAGTGCAAATGACTAGACTTTAATCACCTCTTTATATTCACTCGTCATTTTGATGATCAGATATAGGGAAATGCAAACTGTCACGTTACTGCAGATTCTATGAATGTGTGGTCTCTATCTATCTATATGTAAATTCATTTGTAGCCTATACAAGCCAGTTTTATTGGAAAGTGTACACAAACTTTGTCGAGTCAGTTAATATGATATGACTGTGTTCATTCTTGCAAACTGATTTAAAAAAAGTGTTCATATTTTATTATTTAAGTCAAATAATAAGTCAGGACACTGTAAAATGTAAATGAAAACAATGCAATTGTTCTCAAATCTCATACAATATTTTATTCACAGTAAAACTTGTACAGTATTAGGTGTGGAAACTGAGATATGCATTCATACTAATATTAGCTCATTTTTAATTTGATAGGAGGCAGCAACACATCTTTAAAAAGTTAAGACAGGGCAACAAAAATCTGCAACATTTTTAATCTCAGTATTAACATCATATTGTTTATGGTCTTTTGTGCAAAAAAAATAGCAAATTTTTAGATTATGTTTTCATTTAGCCTACATTTTATACAGCGCTCCAACTTTTTTGCAACAAATAAATTTGTGCATTTTTACAGAGCGTTTTCAAAATAACTGTAAAATGATCTAATAATCAAGTCATTTACATGGATATCAATACACTCTGACTGTTCCCCAGCAGCAATCAGCAGAAATTAACATGACGAGCCCGAGCGGTTGCAGCATTGTTAAGAGATGAAAGAGTGTGAGCGCTGGAGGGCACGACCACAGCTGATCCACACCAGATGAAAGACACTGCACTGGGTATAAAGATCCTGTTGTGGATTCATCGCCATATGGCATATTAATTATAAAAGTACAAGAGACTGATTCAGATATAAAAGAGTTATACTTTTAATTGTTATGTTCTTGATGTTTCTATCCTTCTGAGTGAGTTCTGAGTGTCAGAGCTGGAAAAGGAAGAGGAAGTGAAACCCCTTGTCCAGACAAATCGAGTACTTATTTTGGAGAGAATGTCACAATGAGTGCAAGTATTTCTTTTACCTCAGGGCCAGGTGGGTAAAGAGCCCACCCCACAAATAAAAGACGTAGTAGAAGCAGTTGTAGTAGTTGTTGTAATTGCAAAATACTTTCAATTATGTTTTTATTCATGTAATATGTATAGACTACTTTTATTCTACTCAAGTTTATTTTGAAGGGACAGTACTTTTATTTGTGTACATATTTTGAGTAATTCTTCCTCCTCTGATGCAATATAAAAATGTTCTGAAATCAGTTTAGGATCAAAAATGGCCAGAAAAGCTTATATCTTTAAATGACATAACATAACATCACAGACAGTAAGATGAACCCAAGCATCTGTTTCCATAAAAAAATAACTTGAAAGACTCTTTTTAGCTACGTTTCCTGTTGGTTTGTATTTTGTGCACCGTGCAGTGTGCATGAGGATGAGTGGAGCCCAGCTGGAGTTCACCTTCAGGTCTGGTCCGTTTGACACAGCATGTTATCAGAGACCAGGATCTGGGAGCTGACATGTTCTGAGCAGCACTGAGCAAACACGGCCCTGATAAGAGGCGGCGGCCATGACACACGCTGGGTCATGTTTTCCCATCAGCCCCGGCGGACCGCACAGTTCAGTCGCTGTGAGCCAACCAGATGAGTGCCTGTGCAAATAGGAAGTACACAGACTGCTGCAAATTCATCTGTTTACTGCCGTCTCAGGTTCCATGCAAAGTCTGGAATACAAGCCGCCTTTGACATTGGCTCGTGCCCCGTCCCAATACTGGCACTGTACAGCCTCAAAGTGCATTCAAGTTCACAAGGGACCAAAGCAGTTAAAAAGATAAATTTAGGACAGTCCAATCCACGTCACTAACACTGGTTATTATCACAACGGGCCAAACTGAAAAAAAAAAAACACACAATGGCGTCTTTTGATTTTTGGAAACTGCTCCAGCAATTGCCAGAACTTCAACAGCAGGAGATAATGAGATAACCGCTCTATTTTATGCTTTTATTTATATTTTTAAACCAATATTGGTCGCCTGTAGAACAGCATGGCGCATTTTACAACCTTTAAAAACTAGCTGACTAAAAGAGAATGTTTTTAATGAGTGCTCCGCTGGTGCCATGCAGTAGACCACAGCTCTGTTTTTTAAACATTTTGTATGATGTCATTTTAATACAAAATGAAAAATAACAGTGAGGAATCAGTGGAAACAGAGCCTGTACATTGTTAGATTATGAATAAGAGCAGACTGGATGTAGAGGGCTTGTGCTAGTTTTTTTTTTTTTTTTTTTTTTTTTTTTTTTTGATGAGGGAACACAATTATAACCTGGTAAAAAGCTCAGAAAAATGTATTTTGTATAACATATGCCCTTTAAACTTCAACTGTTTATCCTGTATTCTATACTGTTTATTTACGATTTCTTAATTTAGCTGATTGGTCCTTAAAGGGGTATGCAAACATTTAAAGATGCAAAAGCCAAACAAGATGTCAAAAATAAATGTTATGAAAACCTTACTTCAGTACTCAAAATCTGTACACAATTACAGTGACTGTAACTCTGAAATTAAACTACTCAAAGAGACGTAAAAGTACTCAACAAAATGAAAATTATTAGTCTAAGTTAAAAAAGAATCTAAATTAAAGCTGACTCTTGTAAAAAGTACTGCTGCTACCAAAGTTGCTGACCCATAGTGACCATGCTAAAATGTAGTGGCACTACATGAACAAAGGTAAAACAGTCCAATGCCATTACTCCATGTTATTTTGTTGACATCTGTTTGTCTTCATGTTTGTTCCGCCCACTGTCAGCTTGTACTGTATATGAACTGTGATGAACCACTTGTCTCCAAACAACACATGGACGTGTGGCATCCATTTAAATGCAGGACAGCAAAGCAAATGTTGATTCCAGCCCATAACAGTCTGTGTGCAAATATGCAATCAACAATGTGGAGTAGGCAATTATAACATGAACCCATTCAGCAAATAGCATTTTAGCTCCATCTTGTTAAATGACAAATACAGCAAACTAATAAACAACATTAATACACAATTTAGGACATAATTTACTTCACGATTAACAGGCAGCACTTGCATTGGAGTGGTGTGTATGAATGGTAATGGCCTGGCTGAATAAATCAAGTACTTAGTAAAAAAGACACTCTGCATGTATAATAATGTTGCTTGCACTTTTGCCTTTAGTGATTGCTTTATACAGTTGTAATCAGAAATATTCAATGCAACCCCAAAGATTTTAAAGATCCTCTGCTCTGTTAAATTGACTTTTTTGAGCTTTTAACCATGTTATAATGTTATTTCCACCTCAAAAACACACATGGACTAGTATTTTGTTTCATTCATGCATCTCTGAGTAATGCTTTAAGCTGATGCCTCTCTTTTGCAAGAGAGTGAAGCCAGGAGGTGCTCCTGAGCATTTCTAAATCTCATACACCGTCAGTGGATTTGTTCTGACAATTTCAGTGCTTAAACTGCTGTTACTACGAAGCCGAAGTCAGCTCATTTTTTTATATGTTAGAGTAATGTTGCTAAGACAGACATCTAATCCAAGCATTCTCTGCAACTTCAAAGTAACAGCTCCCCTAAAGAAGATACAGTATTTTTCATACATACACATTATTTGAAGTTATAAAACTTAAATTACAAATGTAAAGGTGTCCAAAACTATTTAAAAGAGCCTGGAAAAAAAAAGCATAATATGACCCCTTGTTCAATTTAGGATCTTACAAGAAGACAAAAAATCCTGGAACATCCTGAAGTGGCCTCTCAGTCTCCAGATTTAAATCAGATTGAAAATCTTTGGTAGGATTTCAAAAAAGGCAGCAGCAGCACTGAGGCCATCAGGCATTACTGATCTAGAAGCTTTTGCACCTGAAGAATGGGCAAAAAATTTCAGCCAAAAGCTGTAAAAAAGCTTGTCAGCAAAAATGTTGATGTTTATGTAAAAGTGAAAAAATGCTCCACAAAGTATAAGCTAAGGGCTGTATAATGCTGCTCATGCATGTGGTAAAATAGTGACATTTAAGTCATCTTCTGTTGTCAGATTAACTGTGACACGTAACAATATATAGTTTTTGTTGTTTTATTAGTATTTGTCTTTTACATTTCTGATTGCAACTGTAGTTTCTACATGCTTTTGCAACAGTCCAGACGGCATAATACTTGGATAGAAGATGAGTTTAGCAGTTGCTGGCGAGCTCTAGACAATTGCATTCTCACAGAAAATGCAAGTCTATGGAGAGCAAACGTCATCAGAGAAAGTTTCTCAGCTTTGGCTATGCAAAACAACAATACATACAAGGAAAGGAAAACAAGGTGAAGGCAATGACAGAATGGCTCTAATGCTGACATCAGAACTTGAAACTCTGAACTCCAGTTTCATGTAATGTGATATTATTTTTGATGGGAAATGAGTTACTTTTTATTAAATGAAAGCAAGCACGATGCCATGTTGTTGTGGAGGTGAAACGTGGGGGGCGGCAAAGACAAAATGTTTTTCATAAGTTTTTGAGTGTAGCTATTCTGCTGATATTATTTCATAAAAGATGTTGATGTGTGTTCACGCAAAAGCCCCAGTGAAGCTGTCAAATCTAGAGCTGAGGAATAAAAACAACCAGGACACCATTTTGACTAAATTGACTATTCATGTGGAGCCTCATCAACATAAATATAAGTTCATTTCGGTATAATCCTCACTTGTTTGTATTTCCCTGAAGAGATGAATTTCCCCCACTGAGTCACTGCCCATTTATTTCTTATGCATTGTTTTGTCTGACACATCCAAGTATCTCTGATAATGCTCTGTGTTCATAATGTCAGAGTATACAGTATTACAAAGTGAGGTTCCATTGCACCGCATTAGGTAAATCCCAACGAGGCCTAATTCTCCTGCAGTGGGAGCAAGGATTGTGGAGCAAGACAGTCCTCTGGTGGTCTATAGTAGGTACTGCGGCTTCATAAACAAAGGCAGTCAGCAACTAAACCACAAACTGACTGACAAAAGATTATTAATGATGGAAATGAACTGTGTTTCACTTGTACTGTATATACAAAGTACATATGACGTTTAATGGCCATTCAGTGAAGATTTCTCATAGATCTTCCCTTATAAATCGTTTGGAATCCCATCTAACTATAAGGACTCAGCTATTAATGTGAGAATTAAAATGTGCATTAAAATGTGTGTTCAATGATCATATAAGAATGTAGCATTTTTCTACTTTTTCTAATGTAAGACTCTCACAAGAAGGTTGTCGATAAACACCATTATGATTTTGTCACAAACAGTCCATTACAGCTATTGCAGTCATATGACAAAAACAAATAAAAATGTGCACTTTATCATGCCACCACCTCTCTATTGATTGTATATTTGCCTTGAGAGATGTCAGTGTATGAAGATAACAGTAGGAATTTGGAGACTTTTACAATTACAGAATTGGTCAAGATCACACAAGCAAAAATACTGAGAGTGCACAAAGACACAGTCACCCAGACTGTTGCAATGTCAAAACAAAATCTCCTCAAGGATCTAAAGCTGAATGAAATGTTGAATGGGAGACAAAAGTAGTACAAGTAATTCAAAAAACAAGGGCCATTTATTGCAGTATTAAAAAGTTAATATTTTTTGTAAATGTGGCATAGAAAATAACATTTTACCATAATTATCCTCCTAATACTTTCCATAAGACAAAAGCCCCTCAAACAGACACCTCTTTGACATTCTATAATAAACCATTTTCAGCTGCACTGTGTCCTACTGTGGCTGTGATATTTAAATGAGGATTTTGTCAGTATGCTAAAGGTCTGTAGCACAATTATCGTCACATAGTGGAGCTTTAAGTCCCATACATTTTACAATTAGTTGACCCAGGTACTCACCTCCTCTCAGAGCAGAGACAGTCATTTTACTGCATTCTGTTAAAGGCCACTGCGGTCTGCCTCTTCAAGGATTTGTTCTGCCTCAGAGCCTTGGGCTGTTTGTGCCGCTGCTGATTATGGTTATGTTTTGCAAATATGACAGAACTGCGGCCCATTTAAAAAAGGGATGTATTCAAAAAGGATAAAACCACACTAGTAAAATAAATGCCAAAGACAACAAAACTGTTGTAGAATTGTCTATTCTTAGGTCTCTTATGCATGTCACTTTATATCACAATGATTTTTAAATTGTTAAATGTATCTACTGACCATGTTATCAATTTATGTTGAAAAGCCCAGAATACATATACCTACTGTATTTTTGATATTATTATGTGGCAGCAGCATGGTGGGAAAGTGGTTATCATTGTGGTCTCACAGCAAGAAGGTCCTGGGTTCAATTTGAGTTTGCATGTTCTCCGTGAGCTTGATTTTTCGATGATTTCCCCAAACAACATCAAAACTTACACAATAGGTTAATCCTACAGCTTGGTACTCCTGACCAGTATCCTGCCTCAAGGTCTGGAGAAGGGTCACCTTCACTGCTCAGTTTGCCCATTGTTCCTGACAAAATGTCCCATTAGCATTGGAAGGATGGGTCAAATGCAGAAATCAAAATATGTAATGTAATGGGAATAATAAAAAAAACTGAATTCTGTTCTAAATCAGTAAAGGCCAAACTGCATATTATAGCATTGGGAGTTTTTATTAAATAAAAAAATATATAAAAACAACCACAAAGCACAAGTAAAAACACTGAGTAAAAATTATGACAAAAAAGTAAAGTGAAAACACACATTTGTCAAGATTAGCATCAGAATCACACTGAAGGAAAAAAAAAAAAAAAAAAATACAAAATCAGTTCCAATGTCAACGTAAAATGTTATAGAAAGAAGCAGCCAATTAGATTGACAACGGCATGAACTTGTGTTACCATAGCAAAGCTAGAATTAGCTGTGCCTCACTTCCAAGTGGTATAAAGCCTGTCACCTTAAATCCTTTGTAAAACCTGCTAATCCATAATCCCACTGGCCTTTCATTGGCTCTCTTTAGTTTGTGTGCAGTGACTGTCCCACAACACACAGGTCCGGGTGAGAGGCAGAGCGAGGTGTGGCCCGGAGGTCTGATTGGCTTCCCCATAAATCTGCCTCTCCCGCTGGGTCATCGTCTTGTCTGTAAACAGGGAAGGACAGGGCAGTATATGTAATTAGCAAAGTGGGACAGTTTAAAAATGTATAAAACACTCATGGGAGAAATTAATACAATGAGCTTCAACCTACAAATAACACATCATTAAGCTATGTTGTATGCACATTTGTGTAGGTCCAAAAACACTCACCCATGTGAATATATCATTGGCTCACTCCCACAGGTCTCTGCAAAGGAAACAGCTGGTGATCGTGGTGGCAGGTTTAAACTCGGTCTTCTGTCTGACTGAGTTCGTCTGATGGATGGCCGAGGTCCTTGCACATTAGAAGGAAAACGTCCCAGACCCCCCCACATACGAGAGAGAAAAGAGACCCTGGAAGATGTCCATGCTTCGGGAGGAACAGGACAAGGTGGGGCTTCAAACAGTGATGAGGAAGCTGGACAGAAAACCGATCGGGCATTGTCCATCTTGCGAAATAGGTCTTCTCTGCTGTTTTCTCGTGGGCATCTTTGTACTTTGGGAGAGGCAGGGGGTGATGGTGCTTTGAAGGGGTAAGAGGAGACGGTGTTGAAGTTTAAAATGTTTTGCTTGGTGACTGGAGGGCTGGGGAGTCTCCTCTGAACTGCTGAGGTTGTGGGTGTGCTGGTAGTAGAGGAGCTGCTGGAGCAAGGTGGTGTAGGCTGTCTTCTAAGATTGTGGGGGCTTGGGAGTTTTCTGTGTGTGAGGTTTGATGTTGTGGGTGTAGATGGTAAAATCCTTGTCCTTGACACAGGTGGAGTAGCAGGAGGC